>OY292348.1:5327163-5965896 GCA_958496145.1 Heliothis peltigera | reverse complement strand
GGTGTAGAGTCGGATGTTGTGGGTGTGGTCACTGTGGTTGAATCTGTCGTTGTTGGTGTGGTCACTGTGGTTGAATCTGTCGTTGTTGGAGTAGTCACTGATGCTGGGCTTGTTGGTGTAGAGTCGGATGTTGTGGGTGTGGTCACTGTGGTTGAATCTGTCGTTGTTGGTGTGGTCACTGTGGTTGAATCTGTCGTTGTTGGTGTTGTCACTGATGCTGGGCTTGTTGGTGTAGAGTCGGATGTTGTGGGTGTGGTCACTGTGGTTGAATCTGTCGTTGTTGGTGTGGTCACTGTGGTTGAATCTGTCGTTGTTGGAGTTGTCACTGATGCTGGGCTTGTTGGTGTAGAGTTGGATGTTGTGGGTGTGGTCACTGTGGTTGAATCTGTCGTTGTTGGAGTGGTCACTGATGCTGGGCTTGTTGGTGTAGAGTCGGATGTTGTGGGTGTGGTCACTGTGGTTGAATCTGTCGTTGTTGGAGTTGTCACTGTGGTTGAATCTGTCGTTGTTGGTGTTGTCACTGATGCTGGGCTTGTTGGTGTAGAGTTGGATGTTGTGGGTGTGGTCACTGTGGTTGAATCTGTCGTTGTTGGAGTGGTCACTGATGCTGGGCTTGTTGGTGTAGAGTCGGATGTTGTGGGTGTGGTCACTGTGGTTGAATCTGTCGTTGTTGGTGTGGTCGCTGTTGTTGAATCTGTCGTTGTTGGAGTGGTCACTGATGCTGGGCTTGTTGGTGTAGAGTCGGATGTTGTGGGTGTGGTCACTGTGGTTGAATCTGTCGTTGTTGGTGTGGTCACTGTGGTTGAATCTGTCGTTGTTGGTGTTGTCACTGATGCTGGGCTTGTTGGTGTAGAGTCGGATGTTGTGGGTGTCGTCACTGTTGTTGAATCTGTGGTTGTTGGAGTTGTCACTGTGGTTGAATCTGTCGTTGTTGGTGTTGTCACTGATGCTGGGCTTGTTGGTGTAGAGTCGGATGTTGTGGGTGTGGTCACTGTGGTTGAATCTGTCGTTGTTGGAGTTGTCACTGTGGTTGAATCTGTCGTTGTTGGTGTTGTCACTGATGCTGGGCTTGTTGGTGTAGAGTTGGATGTTGTGGGTGTGGTCACTGTGGTTGAATCTGTCGTTGTTGGAGTGGTCACTGATGCTGGGCTTGTTGGTGTAGAGTCGGATGTTGTGGGTGTCGTCACTGTTGTTGAATCTGTGGTTGTTGGAGTTGTCACTGTGGTTGAATCTGTCGTTGTTGGTGTTGTCACTGATGCTGGGCTTGTTGGTGTAGAGTCGGATGTTGTGGGTGTGGTCACTGTGGTTGAATCTGTCGTTGTTGGAGTTGTCACTGTGGTTGAATCTGTCGTTGTGGGTGTCGTCACTGATGCTGGGCTTGTTGGTGTAGAGTCGGATGTTGTGGGTGTGGTCACTGTGGTTGAATCTGTCGTTGTTGGTGTGGTCACTGTGGTTGAATCTGTCGTTGTTGGTGTTGTCACTGATGCTGGGCTTGTTGGTGTAGAGTCGGATGTTGTGGGTGTCGTCACTGTTGTTGAATCTGTGGTTGTTGGAGTTGTCACTGTGGTTGAATCTGTCGTTGTTGGAGAAGTCACTGTGGTTGAATCTGTCGTTGTTGGAGTAGTCACTGATGCTGGGCTTGTTGGTGTAGAGTTGGATGTTGTGGGTGTGGTCACTGTGGTTGAATCTGTCGTTGTTGGAGTGGTCACTGATGCTGGGCTTGTTGGTGTAGAGTCGGATGTTGTGGGTGTGGTCACTGTGGTTGAATCTGTCGTTGTTGGTGTGGTCACTGTGGTTGAATCTGTCGTTGTTGGTGTTGTCACTGATGCTGGGCTTGTTGGTGTAGAGTCGGATGTTGTGGGTGTCGTCACTGTTGTTGAATCTGTGGTTGTTGGAGTTGTCACTGTGGTTGAATCTGTCGTTGTTGGAGAAGTCACTGTGGTTGAATCTGTCGTTGTTGGAGTAGTCACTGATGCTGGGCTTGTTGGTGTAGAGTTGGATGTTGTGGGTGTGGTCTCTGTGGTTGAATCTGTCGTTGTTGGAGTGGTCACTGATGCTGGGCTTGTTGGTGTAGAGTCGGATGTTGTGGGTGTGGTCACTGTGGTTGAATCTGTCGTTGTTGGAGTAGTCACTGATGCTGGGCTTGTTGGTGTAGAGTTGGATGTTGTGGGTGTGGTCACTGTGGTTGAATCTGTCGTTGTTGGAGTGGTCACTGATGCTGGGCTTGTTGGTGTAGAGTCGGATGTTGTTGGTGTGGTCACTGTGGTTGAATCTGTCGTTGTTGGTGTGGTCACTGTGGTTGAATCTGTCGTTGTTGGTGTTGTCACTGATGCTGGGCTTGTTGGTGTAGAGTCGGATGTTGTGGGTGTCGTCACTGTTGTTGAATCTGTGGTTGTTGGAGTTGTCACTGTGGTTGAATCTGTCGTTGTTGGAGAAGTCACTGTGGTTGAATCTGTCGTTGTTGGAGTAGTCACTGATGCTGGGCTTGTTGGTGTAGAGTTGGATGTTGTGGGTGTGGTCTCTGTGGTTGAATCTGTCGTTGTTGGAGTGGTCACTGATGCTGGGCTTGTTGGTGTAGAGTCGGATGTTGTGGGTGTGGTCACTGTGGTTGAATCTGTCGTTGTTGGAGTAGTCACTGATGCTGGGCTTGTTGGTGTAGAGTTGGATGTTGTGGGTGTGGTCACTGTGGTTGAATCTGTCGTTGTTGGAGTGGTCACTGATGCTGGGCTTGTTGGTGTAGAGTCGGATGTTGTGGGTGTGGTCACTGTGGTTGAATCTGTCGTTGTTGGAGTTGTCACTGTGGTTGAATCTGTCGTTGTGGGTGTCGTCACTGATGCTGGGCTTGTTGGTGTAGAGTCGGATGTTGTGGGTGTGGTCACTGTGGTTGAATCTGTCGTTGTTGGTGTGGTCACTGTGGTTGAATCTGTCGTTGTTGGTGTGGTCACTGTGGTTGAATCTGTCGTTGTTGGAGTTGTCACTGTGGTTGAATCTGTCGTTGTGGGTGTCGTCACTGATGCTGGGCTTGTTGGTGTAGAGTCGGATGTTGTGGGTGTGGTCACTGTGGTTGAATCTGTCGTTGTTGGTGTGGTCACTGTGGTTGAATCTGTCGTTGTTGGAGTAGTCACTGATGCTGGGCTTGTTGTTGTAGTTTCAGATGTTGTGGGTGTGGTCACTGTGGTTGAATCTGTCGTTGTGGGTGTGGTCACTGTTGTTGAATCTGTCGTTGTTGGAGTTGTCACTGTGGTTGAATCTGTCGTTGTTGATGTGGTCACTGTGGTTGAATCTATCGTTGTTGATGTGGTCACTGTTGTTGAATCTGTCGTTGTTGGAGTTGTCACTGTTGTTGAATCTGTTGTTGTTGGCGTTGTCACTGTTGTTGAACTCGCTGTTGTAGTTTCAGGTGTTGTGGGCGTGGTCACTGTGGTTGAATCTGAAGTTGTTGGAGTTGTCACTGTTGTTGAATCTGTCGTTGTTGGAGTTGTCACTGTTGTTGAATCTGTCGTTGTTGGAGAAGTCACTGTTGTTGAATCTGTCGTTGTTGGAGAAGTCACTGTTGTTGAATCTGTCGTTGTTGGAGAAGTCACTGTTGTTGAATCTGTCGTTGTTGGAGTTGTCACTGTTGTTGAATCTGTCGTTGTGGGTGTGGTCACTGTGGTTGAATCTGTCGTTGTGGGTGTGGTCACTGTTGTTGAATCTGTCGTTGTTGGAGTTGTCACTGTGGTTGAATCTGTCGTTGTTGGAGTAGTCACTGATGCTGGGCTTGTTGGTGTAGAGTCGGATGTTGTGGGTGTCGTCACTGTTGTTGAATCTGTGGTTGTTGGTGTGGTCACAGTGGTTGAATCTGTCGTTGTTGGAGTTGTCACTGTGGTTGAATCTGTCGTTGTGGGTGTCGTCACTGATGCTGGGCTTGTTGGTGTAGAGTCGGATGTTGTGGGTGTGGTCACTGTGGTTGAATCTGTCGTTGTTGGTGTGGTCACTGTGGTTGAATCTGTCGTTGTTGGTGTTGTCACTGATGCTGGGCTTGTTGGTGTAGAGTCGGATGTTGTGGGTGTCGTCACTGTTGTTGAATCTGTGGTTGTTGGAGTTGTCACTGTGGTTGAATCTGTCGTTGTTGGAGAAGTCACTGTGGTTGAATCTGTCGTTGTTGGAGTAGTCACTGATGCTGGGCTTGTTGGTGTAGAGTTGGATGTTGTGGGTGTGGTCACTGTGGTTGAATCTGTCGTTGTTGGAGTGGTCACTGATGCTGGGCTTGTTGGTGTAGAGTCGGATGTTGTGGGTGTGGTCACTGTGGTTGAATCTGTCGTTGTTGGTGTGGTCACTGTGGTTGAATCTGTCGTTGTTGGTGTTGTCACTGATGCTGGGCTTGTTGGTGTAGAGTCGGATGTTGTGGGTGTCGTCACTGTTGTTGAATCTGTGGTTGTTGGAGTTGTCACTGTGGTTGAATCTGTCGTTGTTGGAGAAGTCACTGTGGTTGAATCTGTCGTTGTTGGAGTTGTCACTGATGCTGGGCTTGTTGGTGTAGAGTCGGATGTTGTGGGTGTGGTCACTGTGGTTGAATCTGTCGTTGTTGGTGTCGTCACTGTTGTTGAATCTGTCGTTGTTGGTGTGGTCGCTGTTGTTGAATCTGTCGTTGTTGGAGTAGTCACTGATGCTGGGCTTGTTGTTGTAGTTTCAGATGTTGTGGGTGTGGTCACTGTGGTTGAATCTGTCGTTGTGGGTGTGGTCACTGTTGTTGAATCTGTCGTTGTTGGAGTTGTCACTGTGGTTGAATCTGTCGTTGTTGATGTGGTCACTGTGGTTGAATCTATCGTTGTTGATGTGGTCACTGTTGTTGAATCTGTCGTTGTTGGAGTTGTCACTGTTGTTGAATCTGTTGTTGTTGGCGTTGTCACTGTTGTTGAACTCGCTGTTGTAGTTTCAGGTGTTGTGGGCGTGGTCACTGTGGTTGAATCTGAAGTTGTTGGAGTTGTCACTGTTGTTGAATCTGTCGTTGTTGGAGTTGTCACTGTTGTTGAATCTGTCGTTGTTGGAGAAGTCACTGTTGTTGAATCTGTCGTTGTTGGAGAAGTCACTGTTGTTGAATCTGTCGTTGTTGGAGAAGTCACTGTTGTTGAATCTGTCGTTGTTGGAGAAGTCACTGTTGTTGAATCTGTCGTTGTTGGAGAAGTCACTGTTGTTGAATCTGTCGTTGTTGGAGTTGTCACTGTTGTTGAATCTGTCGTTGTGGGTGTGGTCACTGTGGTTGAATCTGTCGTTGTGGGTGTGGTCACTGTTGTTGAATCTGTCGTTGTTGGAGTTGTCACTGTGGTTGAATCTGTCGTTGTTGGAGTAGTCACTGATGCTGGGCTTGTTGGTGTAGAGTCGGATGTTGTGGGTGTCGTCACTGTTGTTGAATCTGTGGTTGTTGGTGTGGTCACAGTGGTTGAATCTGTCGTTGTTGGTGTGGTCACTGTGGTTGAATCTGTCGTTGTTGGAGTAGTCACTGATGCTGGGCTTGTTGGTGTAGTTTCAGATGTTGTGGGTGTGGTCACTGTGGTTGAATCTGTCGTTGTTGGAGTGGTCACTGTGGTTGAATCTGTCGTTGTTGGTGTTGTCACTGATGCTGGGCTTGTTGGTGTAGAGTCGGATGTTGTTGGTGTGGTCACTGTGGTTGAATCTGTCGTTGTTGGTGTGGTCACTGTGGTTGAATCTGTCGCTGTTGGAGTTGTCACTGTTGTTGAACTCGTTGTAGTTTCAGGTGTTGTGGGTGTGGTCACTATTGTTGTTGTTGTTTCAGGTGTTGTTGGTGTCGTCACTGTTGTTGAATCTGTTGTTGTTGGCGTTGTCACTGTTGTTGAACTCGCTGTTGTAGTTTCAGGTGTTGTGGGCGTGGTCACTGTGGTTGAATCTGAAGTTGTTGGAGTTGTCACTGTTGTTGAATCTGTCGTTGTTGGAGAAGTCGCTGTTGTTGAATCTGTCGTTGTTGGAGAAGTCACTGTTGTTGAATCTGTCGTTGTTGGAGAAGTCACTGTTGTTGAACTTGTTGGTGTAGTTTCAGGTGTTGTGGGTGTGGTCACTGTGGTTGAATCTGTCGTTGTGGGTGTGGTCGCTGTTGTTGAATCTGTCGTTGTTGGAGAAGTCACTGTTGTTGAATCTGTCGTTGTTGGAGTAGTCACTGTTGTTGAACTCGCTGTTGTAGTTTCAGGTGTTGTGGGTGTGGTCACTGTGGTTGAATCTGGCGTTGTGGGTGTGGTCACTGTTGTTGAATCTGTCGTTGTTGGAGTTGTCACTGTTGTTGAACTCGCTGTTGTAGTTTCAGGTGTTGTGGGTGTGGTCACTGTGGTTGAATCTGTCGTTGTGGGTGTGGTCACTGTGGTTGAATCTGGCGTTGTGGGTGTGGTCACTGATGCTGGGCTTGTTGGTGTAGAGTCGGATGTTGTGGGTGTGGTCACTGTGGTTGAATCTGTCGTTGTTGGTGTGGTCACTGTGGTTGAATCTGTCGCTGTTGGAGTTGTCACTGTTGTTGAACTCGTTGTAGTTTCAGGTGTTGTGGGTGTGGTCACTATTGTTGTTGTTGTTTCAGGTGTTGTTGGTGTCGTCACTGTTGTTGAATCTGTTGTTGTTGGCGTTGTCACTGTTGTTGAACTCGCTGTTGTAGTTTCAGGTGTTGTGGGCGTGGTCACTGTGGTTGAATCTGAAGTTGTTGGAGTTGTCACTGTTGTTGAATCTGTCGTTGTTGGAGAAGTCACTGTTGTTGAATCTGTCGTTGTTGGAGAAGTCACTGTTGTTGAATCTGTCGTTGTTGGAGAAGTCACTGTTGTTGAACTTGTTGGTGTAGTTTCAGGTGTTGTGGGTGTGGTCACTGTGGTTGAATCTGAAGTTGTTGGAGTTGTCACTGTTGTTGAATCTGTCGTTGTTGGAGAAGTCACTGTTGTTGAATCTGTCGTTGTTGGAGAAGTCACTGTTGTTGAATCTGTCGTTGTTGGAGAAGTCACTGTTGTTGAATCTGTCGTTGTTGGAGAAGTCACTGTTGTTGAACTTGTTGGTGTAGTTTCAGGTGTTGTGGGTGTGGTCACTGTGGTTGAATCTGTCGTTGTGGGTGTGGTCGCTGTTGTTGAATCTGTCGTTGTTGGAGAAGTCACTGTTGTTGAATCTGTCGTTGTTGGAGTAGTCACTGTTGTTGAACTCGCTGTTGTAGTTTCAGGTGTTGTGGGTGTGGTCACTGTGGTTGAATCTGGCGTTGTGGGTGTGGTCACTGTTGTTGAATCTGTCGTTGTTGGAGTTGTCACTGTTGTTGAACTCGCTGTTGTAGTTTCAGGTGTTGTGGGTGTGGTCACTGTGGTTGAATCTGTCGTTGTGGGTGTGGTCACTGTGGTTGAATCTGGCGTTGTGGGTGTGGTCACTGATGCTGGGCTTGTTGGTGTAGAGTCGGATGTTGTGGGTGTGGTCACTGTGGTTGAATCTGGCGTTGTGGGTGTAGTCACTGTGGTTGAATCTGTCGTTGTTGGTGTGGTCACTGTGGTTGAATCTGTCGTTGTGGGTGTGGTCACTGTGGTTGAATCTGGCGTTGTGGGTGTGGTCACTGATGCTGGGCTTGTTGGTGTAGAGTCGGATGTTGTGGGTGTGGTCACTGTGGTTGAATCTGGCGTTGTGGGTGTAGTCACTGAGGTTGAATCTGTCGTTGTTGGAGTGGTCACTGATGCTGGGCTTGTTGGTGTAGAGTCGGATGTTGTGGGTGTGGTCACTGTGGTTGAATCTGGCGTTGTGGGTGTAGTCACTGTGGTTGAATCTGTCGTTGTTGGTGTGGTCACTGTGGTTGAATCTGTGGTTGTGGGTGTGGTCACAGTGGTTGAATCTGTAGTTGTTGGAGTTGTCACTGTTGTTGAACTCGTTGTAGTTTCAGGTGTTGTGGGTGTGGTCACTATTGTTGTTGTTGTTTCAGGTGTTGTTGGTGTCGTCACTGTGGTTGAATCTGTTGTTGTTGGAGTTGTCACTGTTGTTGAATCTGTCGTTGTTGGTGTCGTCACTGTTGTTGGGCTTGTTGTTGTCGGCATGTTTGTGGTAGACGTTGTAGTAACGCTACATTCGGCGACACTAGCAGGCTGACAAATCTGAAAACAAAACACATCAATAATATTATTCTCTTATAACAAGAAGCTAGCAACTAACTCTGGTCCACGTTTCTTCCCTCATCACGTAGGATTTACTTCTAGCAGAGATAAAAAGAAACCTATATATTATGTTTTCATTCTGATAACTAAGCATTTACATACATACATAGATGCTTAGTTTCAACACCGACAGCGCCAAGCGTTGCATAGACTTATGATCGATCGAGCCTTGTGGCTTTTACTTAGCCACGAGCTCTTCGAGGGCCTCAGTTAGACAGACAGCTATTATTTTTATTTAGAGTCGTGGTGGCCTAGTGGTTAAAGAGCCAACCTCTCAAACGTGAGGACATGAGTTCGATTCCAGGTCGGAATGCAACTTTTCTAAGTTTGTTTGTACTTTCTAAGTATATCTTGGACACCAATGACTGTGTTTCGGATGGCACGTTAAGCTGTAGGTCCCGGCTGTCATTGAACATCCTTGGCAGTCATTACGGGTAGTCAGAAGCCAGTAAGTCTGACGCCAGTCTAACCTATTGGGTTGCCCAGGTAACTGGGTTGAGGAGGTCAGATAGGCAGTCGCTCCTTGTAAAACACTGGTACTCAGCCGAAACCGGTTATACTGGACGCCGACCCCAACATAGTTGGGAAAAGGCTCGGGAGATGATGGAGACAGCTATTTATTATTTTCAGATTAATGAACCATTTTGTACAACTTACGTTATGTATAGGACTGAACACCATATTATTTGGGCATAACTCCCGCGATACTGTTCCGTATAGACAAAGTATAAAATGTCTACAATCTAATGGATCTGGTAACAGCCGGACTTCAGTGCTGTCGCAATCAACCGGTGTTATTGTACTTGTTGATGGCGATGTTGTAGTTGTTGTTGTTGTTGTTGTTGGCGATGTTGTAGTTGTTGTTGGCGATGTTGTACTTGTTGACGACGATGTTGTACTTGTTGTTGGCAATGTTGTAGTTGTTGACGGCGATGTTGTAGTTGTTGTTGGCGATGTTGATGTTGTAGTTGTTGTTGGCGATGTTGCAGTTGTGGATGGCAGTGTTGTAGTTGTTGTTGGCGATGTTGTAGTTGTTGATGTCGATGCTGTACTTATTGTTGGCGTTGTTGTAGTAGTTGTTGGCGATGTTGTAGTTGTTGTTGACGATGTTGTAGTTGTTGATGGCAGTGTTGTTGTTGTTGTACTGATATAGCAATGTACTTCGGCTTCTGGTACACATTCCTATAAAAAAAAGAAAAAAATAACATATGATCTCCTTAGAGAGAACGGCCGCCGTGGCCGACAATCTTCCTGAACTGACGTTCTTGTATTTATGATACACTTACCGCTTTTATTGAATCAAAAGCATAGGTAGGTGGACATTTCTCAATAGTTAACTGCCCGTAGACACATAGCAGGAATGAGTTGCAATCTTCAGGGTCAGAATGCATCCAAACCATGTAGCTTGCACACTTAAACTGGGGATCAACAGTTGTTGGTGATGATGTAGAGGACGGAGATATCGTTGTTACAGAACAACCCGCGTCTTCTCGCGGTAGACATTCCTGAAACGATTTTAGAAAGTTAGTTTTGACGAACGAAGAATGTTGGATATGAAAAACTTCAAAAGTTGTGGCCTAGTGGTTAAAGCACCAGGCTCTCAAGAATGAGTGCGGGTTCGATTCTCGGTCAGGCATGTACCAATGCAACTTTACGTTTGTATGTACTTTTTAAGTGTATCTTGGACACCAATGACTGTATTTCGGATGGCACGTTAAACTGTAGGTCCCGGCTGTCATTGTACATCCTTGGCAATCGTTACGGGTAGTCAGAAGCCAGTAAGTCTGACGCCAGTCTAACCAAGGGGTTATTACCTAACATTTTTTCATTGTCATTAGGTGATTAAACATTCACCCCTCCCCCCCCCCCGTACGTAATAGCGTGATAATATGGCCCGGCCTCTTAGCTATATTCATGCCAAGTTTTAAGCAAATCCATGTACTATACTCATCTATACTATCCAGTACTTTTGAGATTACCCCGGATATACATACAGACAAACAGACAAAAATTCTAAAAACGATATTTTTGGTTTCGATATCAATTGTAGATCATGCCCCAATTATTCTTTTTAAAAATTAATCAATGTACAGTTTTGAATTTTCTACGATTTTATTATATGTATAGATAGATACGCATGATACTTACAAGTATTTTCGGACTGAATTCATAATGATAAGGACATGTGACCACCACAATTTGACCTTGATTGCACAGATAGAAATCTGTGCAGGAGTCCGGAGTGGGGCGTGCCCAGTTGTCATAGTAGCCACAATCTGGGAACGGCGGTATACTGCATGCGGCTTGTTCTTTGGGCAGACATACCTAGCAATTAGAAAATTGTATTTAAACCCGGATATTGCTTCAGGCTAGAATAAATATAGATATGTAAATACTACTATATTATATATAGAAGTCGTGGTGGCCTAGTGGTTAAAGAGCCAACCTCTCAAGTGTGAGGGCGTGGGTTCGATTCCAGGTCGGGCAAGTACCAATGCAACTTTTCTAAGTTTGTATGTACTTTCTAAGTATATCTTGGACATCAATGACTGTGTTTCGGATGGCACGTTAAACTGTAGGTCCCAGCTGTCATTGAACATCCTTGGCAGTTGTTACGGGTAGTCAGAAGCCAGTAAATCTGATGCCAGTCTAACCAAGGGGTATTGGGTTGCCCGGGTAACTGGGTTGAGGAGGTCAGATAGGCAGTCGCTCCTTGTAAAACACTGGTACTCAGAAGAAACCGGTTAGACTGGAAGCCGACCCCAACATAGTTGGGAAAAGGCTCGGGAGATGATATTCTACTATATTGGGTGACTGGTAATTAGTGACCGATATTTAAACACGTGATTGTACTCATGATTACAAACTACTTTCCCAAAGAAACTCGCGCCCGTGTTGGTTGTAATTTTGCTATAATGATACAAAAAGGTTTCTTCGGGAAAGTTGTTTGTAATCATGAGTACAATCACGTGTTTAAATAACGGTCACTAATTACCAGTCACCCTATATAATATACTAGAAAAATCTCGTGCGCCTGTCTGACCTCTTCAACCCAACTGGGTTGAGGAGGTCGGATAGTCGCTCCATGTAAACACTGGTACTCAGCTGTATCCAGTTAAGACTGAAAGCTGACCCTAATATAACTTGGGAAAAGGCTAGGCAACTGCCCGCAACTTCGTATGCGGATCCTATCGGAGTCGTCAAAACGAAGATTTGAAATGTCTGATATTGGATTCTAATATTTTATTCTCGCAGCAGAAAATGCTCATCACGTGGAACAGTTTTTGCTATGGCAGCATTTCAGTATATCTTATAGTTTAGCTGGTCTGTTGCTGTTCTGCATCAGGTGTTCAAGTTTCCAAGATAATTTATAGCCTATATGTTGCCCAGACCTAATACCCATACAACAAAAAAAAAATCATTCAAATCAGTCCAGTGGTGGTGGAAGACTGTTTTTTTACTGTTTTATTATGTGTATAGATAGATATAGATATAGATGTATAGATAGATATAGATATAGATGTATAGATAGATATAGATATAGATCATACTCACCAACTGTGTAGGACTGAACTCGTATCCACAACAGCAATTGAAGGTCTCAATTTGACCCTGATTACACATGTAGTAACTGGAACAGTCGTTGGGGTCACCTTGTACCCAGTAGTCGTAGTACCCGCAGGCGGGCAGGGGGGCTAGGGTGGTCGTTGTTACATCCGGGTCTGGGGTCGTCGGTGTAATATAGCAACCAGCCTGCTCTATTGGGAGACACTCCTGTGAAGAAGGTTAGTGATTATTTAATGTACAGCCCACCACATCAAGTTACTCGAAACTGTTAAGTTATCGCAATCAATTTTGAACCTTTCGTTTCAGCGATAAAGTTGAGAATCTATTAAGAAAATTTGACAGAATATGGTACCTTGATGTGCTGGCATCTGTACTTTTTTTATTACACGTATTTTCATAATTAATATATTTTTTTAAAAATAATCTTTATTAATCAAAAGATTCCTCCTCATCGCTGCCCACTGGGAGTGTACCCAATAGGCTGGCAGCATTGCCATCATTTCAGCCGAAATACGTCCACTGCTGGACAAAGGCCTCCCCCAAGGCTTCAAGCCTTGCGCGATCTTCAGCAACCCGCATCCATTGCTTCCCGGTGACCTTGACTAGATCTTCCGGCCACCTAGGGGGGGGGGGCTACGCTACCTCTTCTGGGTCGTGGTCGCCACTCAAAAACATAATTTTATGATGATATCACATGTAAAAAAAGTCGTGGTGGCCTACCGGATAAAGAGCCAACCTCTCAAGTGTGAGGGCGTGGGTTCGATTCCAGATCGGGCAAGTACCAATGCAACTTTTCTAAGTTCGTATGTACTTTCTAAGTATATCTTGGACACAAATGACTGTTTTTCGGATGGCACGTTAAACTGTAGGTCCCGGCTGTCATTGAACTAATTGGCAGTCGTTACGGGTAGTCAGAAGCCAGTAAGTCTGACGCCAGTCTAACCAAGGGGTATTGGGTTGCCTGGGTAACTGGGTTGAGGAGGTCAGATAGGCAAAACACTGGTACTCAGCCGAATCCGGTTACGCTGGAAGGCGACCCCAACTTAGTTGGGAAAAGGCTCGGGAGATGATGATTACATGTAAAAAAAATACGATAGGTGGATAAAGGTATTACTTACTAGTTGAGTTGGACTGAATTCATGTAGATATGGGCAGTCCACCTTGATAACCTTTCCTCTATTGCACCAGTAGAAATTGGCGCAAGAATTAGGGTTGGGTAGCGACCAGGCATCATAGTCGTGGCATTCAGGAAACTGCGATATCTTGCATTTAGCTTGCTCTTTTGGCAAACAAACCTGGGAAATAAAATACGTATGTCATTTACTTTCAATCGTGGTGGCCTAGTGGTTAAAGCAACAGCCCGGAGTCTGGAAGTTGGTGATTGATACACTCGTGCATCGGCGAGCACGTAAATGTAGGACTTTTTTTGGTGCTGGGAAAAAATGCTATTACGCATCCTTCCCTTCGGGGGATGGACCAGGGGTATGTGGGACTCCCCGGTAAGTCGTTCCCGGTATACCCACTAAAAATACTCAGTGGCACTCCGACCTCGCCTGGGGTCTGATAGATAGGGCAGGCCCCTCACGTCCCCTCCCAATAGGAAGGGGCTTTTATAATGGCCGGAGTACAGGGGGTGGATCCTGTGATGCAGGCGAAGGCACCCCCGCGCCTGTCGCTCGCTGATCACCCCCAGGGGTGGATGAGGACGGACGTTATGTAAATGTTGGTCCTGCGCCTGATCTCCTTTCGATAGTGTCGGATTGCCGTCCCATCGGACTATGAGAGTGCACCTGTGGCCGCGCAAACACTTGTGCACTATAATGATGGCATCCAGGCCGATTGTCGGCTACAGCGGCCGTTCTCATTTATGGAGATCAGCCAGCTGCGCAGGACATATTATAGTGCACAAGCATTCGCGCAGACACAGGTGCACTCTCTATTCCCTCACTCTCATAATCCGATGGGACGGCAATCCGACACGACCGGAGAGAGATCAGGCGCAGGACCGACATTAACGTGCTCTCCGATGCACGAGTGAATCAATCACCAACTTCCAGACTCCAGGCTGCTTTGTGAAAGTTTCTCAAAACCCACAAAGCGATTTCGGCCCGACCCGGGATTCGAACCCGAGACCCCGTGCACAGCAGTCGCGCCTTGCGACCACTAGACCAACGGGACAGTTGTCGGCACTATAATATGTCCTAGCTGGCTGATCTCCTTGAGAGAGAACAGCCGCCATGGCCGACAGTCGTTCAGGACGCTATAATGGATTTCTTCACACTTACGAGCATTTCAGCACTGAATTCATATCCACAGCAGCAGTCGACAGTCACAATTTCACCCTGAACACAGTTGTAGTAGCTGGAACAGTCCCTGGGATTGGGTTGCGACCAGTAATCAAAGTAACTGCAGGAGGGCAAATTGAGGGGGGCAATTTGCATTCTTGATTCTGGAATTATTGGGTCCACGTTGCAGTCTGACTGGTCTTTTGGTACGCAATCCTGAAGAAAGAAATTTCAATAATTATTAAAAATATATATGTATAAGAGTCATAATGTATTTATTTACTGTACCTATATTTCGAAAATAAATATTTCAGATTAGAAAGACTATAAAGTAATTAGAAAGACTAATCCTAACTGGGTTGAGGATGTCAGATAGGCAGTCGCTTCTTGTAAAACACTGGTACTTAGCTAAATCCGGTGAGACTGGAAGCCGACCCCAACATAGTTGGGAAAAGGCTCGGGAGATGATGATGATGATTAGAAAGACTAAATGAACGAACTAGTTTTATCAAGGAGTATCTATTTTGTAGCCTTGGTAAGTTATGGTCAGATAGGCAGTCGCTCCATTTGGCAAACCGTTTTTTTTTTCTGGGAAATCATCAAATAACCCCACTGAGGGTGCAGCTGGAGGGAGTGTCGAGACTTTTACTGACTAAAACCGACTATGTTCCTTCTAGAGTTCCCTGTGTGCCAGGGCCGCACGTGAGAGGTCACCGCCGCCAATTGCCGCTGTGAGGAAATATCGGTTCTACGCCCAGGCAAAACACACTCCCAACCAGCTAGCTCCAGTTAGACTGGAATCTAATCCCAACATACTTGGACCAAATATTGGTCAAATCACTCACCAATACTGTTGCACTAAATTCGTAGTTCCCCGGGCAGTATACCGTCACAACTTGCCCCTGGAGACACTCATAATAGTGGGTGCAGGAGAGTGGGTTCGGTCGCTTCCAGCTGTCGTCTTTGGTGCAAGATGGTGGACGCACTGCTGTCATACTCGAGCTCGAAGGCGTAGTTGCAGTCATCAAACTGCATCCCGATTGATCTTTTGGCACGCATGCCTGTGAGTTTTAAAAGTGGATTATACACGGAAGGTCGAAGCGATGCGGTGCATGGAACACTATCGATTTGTAAAGACACAATTTTAAAATTAAGTACTTTTTTTAATAATTGTTCGTATTATTTATTCACGCAGGCGAAAATTGCTTCGAGTAATTAAAAAAAGTACTTTAGGTTATTAACTAGGTCAAAAATAGAATCCTATAATATATCCTATAATATAATCTTAAAATAATGTCACTTTCAATTATCATTTTGGAGGAAAAACTGATTTTTTGTATTGATTATTTAAGTAAAATAAGTATATGGCTTGATGTGAAAAAAATTGTCGTTATACCAATTGCATAGAGAGTAACCGTTTTTGACAGTTCAATAAAAGTAATGAATTTGACTAGTTGTCAACTAACCAATTATTTAATATAATATATTCTATATATTCTGTGATTTGAGATACTTAAGCAAGTTTAAAAAATAATGTAATATTTAAAATAAATACCTTACGTAGTAGCTCTAAGGAGATTAGTGAATGAAATTATTTAAATAAACTTACAAGTTTTGTAGGACTGAATTCGTAACCGTTTGGGCATTGTACGGTAATGACTCGGCCGTGAAGACACTTGTAGTACTGATTACAGTCTCGCGGGTCGGGCCGCACCCAGTCGTCGTAGTACCCGCAGGGGGGCAGCGGCCCTTGTGTCGTAGTAGTACTCGTAGTTGTAGTAGTAATAGTACAACCCGCTACTTCTTTTGGTTCACATTTCTGTGGATTTTTATGTTAGAGGTTTGTAGGAATTGTTCTCCAGGTCTATTCATAGTTGGTATGTTTTTAAGCCCCCTAGAAATCTATGCATGTTACTGCAGGATATTGTTCCACCATTTTCCCAGCGATAACGCGATAACAAAGCGGTGAAGGGTGGATGTTTTTGGCGTTGTCTTTTGTAGAATTGACCTTCTAAAAGTGCTGATTTTCAGCATACTGTGAATAAATGACTTTTTATCTTTTATCTGTTCTTCCCCAGGCTCTATTTTGTTTCGAATTTGACGACAATAAATGTAGTGATTTTACAGTGTAAGCGTAATGAATGACATGAACGATTTCTTTCGGATTGCTGACCTATCGAGCTGGGAGAGTTAGGGAATACAAAGTGGACCTGTGTCTCCGCAAATTCATGTTTACTATTCGAGTAATATGTCCAGCGAAACTGGCTGATCTTAAAGAGATCGGCTGCCATGGCCGACAGTTGGATGAATGATCGCAAAAAGCCTATGTCCAGATGTCAGCATATCAAGCTTTAGCGTTAAAGTTGAAAATCTTTTCAGGAAATCTGACAGCTTTTTATTTTAGTAGCTTGATGTGTTGGCGTCTGTCCATTCTCAGACTTTAGACTATA
This sequence comes from Heliothis peltigera, assembly GCA_958496145.1. Lineage (NCBI taxonomy): Eukaryota > Metazoa > Arthropoda > Insecta > Lepidoptera > Noctuidae > Heliothis > Heliothis peltigera. The sequence continues at coordinate 5,949,444 of OY292348.1, read as the reverse complement.
TGTCAACAATTTTCATTTCAATCGGATCAGTAATTTTTGCGTGAAAGCATGACAGACAGACATACCTAGTTACTTTCCCATTTATAATATTACTAAGGAATAAGGACTAGTAAGGATTAATTATTATAAATAGTTATTTAATATACTTACAAGTTTCGTAGGACTAAATTCGTAACCGCTCGGGCATTGCACGGTAATGACTCGGCCGTGAAGACACTTGTAGTACTGATTACAGTCTCGCGGGTCGGGCCGCACCCAGTCGTCGTAGTACCCGCAGGGGGGCAGCGGGCCTTGTGTCGTAGTAGTAGTTGTAGTCGCTATAGGCGAAATTTATTAATCATTGTATTTTCGGTAATCATTAATTGATTGTAATATTATGAAAATTGTAATTAAATAATTCGATGTAATAGACTAATAGTGTTGATGAAAAGTTTGTTCATGACCTTTTCGTCTTTCCACCCAAAAAAAATTATTAAAGAGAAAAGGGGAGAATCATTTTATACCGTCCGATGTAATTGACGCGATAACATGCTAATTTAATTAGTCTTATTTCAGCAAAAACGATTACCGACTATTGTAGGTAATTATATTATTCATCATCTCCCGAGGCTTTTCCCAACTATGTTGGGGTCGGCTTCCAGTCGACCGGATTCAGCTGAGTACCAGTGTTTTACAAGGAGCTTATCTGACCTCCTCAACCCAGTTACCCGGACAACCCAGTACCGCTTGGTTAGACTGGCATCAGACTTACTGGCTTCTGACTACCCGTAACGACTGCCAAGGATGTTCAATGACAGCCGGGACCTACAGTTAAACGCGCCATCCGAAACACGAGCAATCCGACACGACCAGAGAGAGTTCAGAAGCAATCAGATCAAGAGTCTAAAACTTGGGTAAATGGTAGTTAAAAAACTTACTAGTAGTTTTTGGTGTCGTAGTTGTAGTTGTGCTTGTAGTTGTAGTTGTTGTAGTTGGAACACAAGGGTATTCTGACGGAGGTACGCAGAACTACAAAAATGAAACAAATTTTAATGTGTAGTGATGATGATGATGATGGCATCCAGGCCGATTGTCGGCTATGGCGGCCGTTCTCTTTTAAGGAGATCAGACAGCTGCGCAGGACCTATTATAGTGCACAAGCATTCGCGCAGACACAGGTGCACTCTCTATTCCCTCACTCTCACAGTCCGATGGGGCGGCAATCCGACACGACCGGAGAGAGATCAGGCGCAGGACCGACATTTACATGCTCTCCGATACACGGGTGAATCAATCACCAACTTCCAGACTCCAGGCTGCTTTATGAAAGTTTCTAATGTGTAGTAACGTTTCATCATCATCATCTCAGCCATAGGACGTCCACTGCTGGGTACAGGCCTCCTCTCACACGGAGACGGATTGAGCGTTAATCACCACGCTTGCTCAATGCGGGTTGGTGATTTCAGACTTTATAGTCCAGGTTTCCTCGAGATGTTTTCCTTCACCTTTAGTAACGTTTACTTCTAAACTATATGGCGTGCTATCTGTAAAATAATTATCAAAATCGATTCAGTAGTTCCAGAGATGAATACTTACATGGAGCCTGAGCTAGGCTCGAGGCCTGTGTTTCAAGACACCAGGTCCTCTCCATCATCCTTATACAATTTTCGTTTCCAAATTATGAACTAAAGCGCTATCAAGCATAGTAAGTTGACAAATAAAGTAAAATGTAGGTTTTTTCACCAGTAAATAACATCAACATGTGGTTAGTATTTACGTGTGTGAGTGCGTGTGTGTGTTTATGTGTGTATCTTTTTTTTTCTTTTTTTTTAATCCTCACACATTCACACAACGTCATCTAGTCCCAAACTAAGCAGAGCTTGTACTGTGGGTACTAGACAGCTGATAAAACATACTTATATACTTTTTTTTCTGTAAATACAAACATAATATACATAGAAACAGCCAGACTAAGTCAAACACCCATGTTCATGCACACAAATGTTTGACTTATGCGGGAATCGAACCCGCGACCTATAGCGTGGCAGGCAGGTTCACTAACCACCACGCCATCTGGTCGTCAACCTAAGCTGTATTCGTAATATTTTTTTCGGTACTGTCATAATTTAATTGTAGTAGCCATCCTATGAGCTTTTTTTTGCATTTTTGTTTTGTGAATTATATCTAGTTGTAAGTCCTTTCAACACATATTGTAACATGATAGAATGCAAATAAATATAATATGAAATAAGGACTTACCTTTTTGCTAGGATCGAAGACAAAATCATAGGGGCAGAGCATATGGCTTATTTCGCCAAAGGTACATAAGAAGAAGCGCCTACAATCTTCAGGATCAGCTACGATCCATGTAGTGTTCTCGGCACATTCCGGCGCTGACAAATGACGATCCCAGCCTCCGGTAACTGGTGATTTTTTGTTAAAAACTGTTCGTTTTTTGACCTTGTTTATCGAACTAGGCGTAGGAGAATTTGTTAGTAATTTATGGTGACATTTTCCGTCGATGGTTGGTCGACATTTCTGGAATAAATTTTTGTTTAGTTGGAATTTGGTACTGGGTTTTCTTCTTCACGGGAATGCGCGCAGACATGTGTTGCTGGGGAGTTTGTTGCGCCACTTCTTCTTCCAAGCGAGAACACATAGGAAGTGGTGAAGGGTGGCCGTTTTGGGGACTGTCTTTTGTTTTGACGTGCGAAAAGTGCTGATTTATCAGCCTAATTTGAATAATTGAATCGGGTGATATTATTGTGTATCAAATAATAGCATGATAATTTTTAATTTTTTTTTGTGTGTACTCAATTCGCTAAATCAATGATTCTTTGGTAGTTTTGAAATAATATTAAAGTTATTTATATTTATTGGGACATCGCTCACACACGGTCGGTTAGCCCCAAAGTACCTAAGTGTAGCTTATGTTATGTTATGGGTACCAACACAACTGATAAACTAATCTATTTTTTTATAACACCCATACCACAGCCAAAAAAAGCTCCTCCTACAATTTTGACTTTACCGGGAATCGAACCTGGAACGCTCTGTTCAGCAGTTCTATCTCTGTTCTAATCTTACATTTAATTGATTTTCTAAGTTCCAGTCGATTAAGGCCAAAAAATACATCCCGTAACAGTTTGAAGAAAAAACGATGCAATAACTCACATTTTCCACCGCATCGAAAGCCTGTCCTTTTGGGCACTTGCCCACCGTTGGGACCCCACGTTTGCAATAGACATATTTGTCGCAGTCAGTTATGTGCGGGAATGCACTTTTCTGACGGCTGGCGCATGGATTCCCGAGCACACACGCTGTATACAACAGCAAGAATATAAGACGGGAATCTGTGAATGAAATAAGTTCACTTAATATCTTCATCATCTGCCTAGCCTCTTTCCAAGCTATGTTGGCGTCAGCTTCCAGTCTTAACTGGATGCAGTTGAGTATCAGCGTGCCACGTGTAGCGACTGTTTATCTGAGCTCCTCAATCCAGTTACCTGGGCATCCCGCTACCCCTTGGTAAGACTGGTTGTCCAACTTTATGGCTTCTGACTACCCGTAACGACTGCCAGAGATGTACAGACGCGAGCACATCAGGCTACCACAAACTGTCAAATTTTCCAATTCAACTTTGAACCATAACGCTTTAGCGATAATGTTGAAAATCTATTGAGGACAGATTGTAGTAGCCTAATGTGCTGGCGGCTGTACAAATGACAGCCGGGACCTTCCACGGAGGAACTCGTCATGACAAGATTGTCACCCAACCACGGACCGACCGTGCCAAACGTTGCTTACCCTTATGATTTATCGAGCCGTGTGGCTTTTACTTAGCCACGAGCTCTTCTGCGCATTATGATCTAAAGAACCTTTTTTATCGGGGGGAAATTCTCATGGACATCCTCCACCTGGGGAGAGGAGGAGGGGCGTGCCGGACTCTTACCAGCTAAAACCACCCCGGTGTCTCCTCGCACGTGCGCGCGGGGCCGCAGAATGTAGCCTAAATTCTTTATCAGACCCCAAGTAATCAACAGACAATATCTACGCATTTTATTTTAACAAAAAACTTCAAAATAAATAATGTTACACTTGATAATATATTCAATTTTACGCTTTGAAACTACAAATTAGTTTTGAACAAATTAAGCGTCCGCCATATTTAAATTTGGGCATCATAATATCTTCTAGAACACATTTCCTTCGTCAAAATTAAAAATATATTTATATATTATGTTAACATACCCATTCTTGATGTCCCAATCTGTTTGCTGGTCTCCTAACAATGCAGAAAATAGCACTAAACCTTAGCAATCTTATTATAAATAATTACCGAAGAAAATTGATTAAAAAGTAAATCACTAGGTAGATTAAAGATTTTAACATATTTCTTATATATTTTTTGACGTAACGTGCAACGTGTTAGGACGAGGAAAATAGCATTTTTATTTTTGTTATGCCGTATTTAGGCAAAATATAGGAATACATCATTGATTATCAAGGCTTCATAATAATAATGGCGTCCAAACCGATTGCCGGTCACGGCGGCCGTTCTTTTAAAGGAGAGCCAGCTGCGCAGCACATATATTATTATAGTATACGCACATTTGCGCAGACACAGGTGCACTCTCTATAGGTATAGGTACACCCTCATTCTCATAGTCCGATGGGACGGCAATCCGACACGACCGGAGAGATATCAGACGAATGCTTTTGCACTATAATACTATGTCCTGCGCAGTTGGCTGATCTTCTTAAAAGAGAACGGCCGCCGTAGCCGACAATCGGCCTGGACGCCATCATCATCATAATATTTTGATCTGAACTAAAGTTTTAATAATTTTTTTAAATATATTTTAACCTTCTGTTTTATTTCTACTTGATGGCGCATCTAACTACGTAGGCGTTTTAAATTCCTACGTAATTAGGAAATCATTCTATTTTAGGTTATTACTTCAACGAAAGATTATATTTAATCTTAAACGTGGGGCATAGTTAATTAATCTCTTAAATAACTTGAGGGAGATAAATCATGAGGTGCACTCTTGAGTTAGTACATGGGTTATCATCATCAGCCTTTTTATCGTCCCACTGCTGGGCACAAGCCTCTTCTCGCACGGAGAAGTACATGGGTTATGACTACCACTGATTACAGTAGTATCAGCCTAGCCTTTTCCCAAGCTATGTTGGGTTCGGCTTCTAATCTAACCAGATGCAGCTGAGTACCTGTGTTTTACGTGGAGCGACTGCCTATATTACCTCATCAACCCAGTTACCTGCGCAATCCGATACCTCTTGGTAAGATTGAATGTCAGATATTCTGGCTTCTGACTACCAGTAACGACTGCCAAAGATGTACATGACAGCCGGGATCCACCATTTTAACGTGCCTTCCGAAACATGGAGGAATCAGTTCCTAGCCTGATGATAATAGGACCAAACAGCAAGTGTACCTACCCTTTCAAACGAGGAAATAATTTTTCAAATCGGTCTACGGGTCTTCGAGAAATCGAGTACCAAACAAAGACAAACAAATTATAATATAGTTGAGTTGAGAACCTCCTTTTTCGAAGTCGGTTGAACATCGTGACACGTTGACGATTGCATGATATAATCAAATTAAGTTTTCAACATTATAGAATGCAACAACTTCATTAAACTATCGAGCAATTCATGAAATGAGAAAATCTAGGAGTACCTAGAACTAAGCTACTACAATTTTATATAAACACTATTGACTCGTGTGGGAATCAAACCCGTGACATCGGGCAAGGCTGTCTACACTTCCCACTACGCCATCATCATCACAGTCTTTATATCGTCCCACTGCTGTGCACAGGACTCCTCTCACACGGAGAAGGATTGAGCGTTAATCACCACGCTTGCTCAATGCGGGTTGGTGATTTCAGACTTTATAGTCCAGGTTTCCTTGAGATGTTTTCCTTCACCTTAATCAGTCATTGGTGTCCAAGATATATCTACTAATAAAGTACATATTACTTAGAAAAGTTGCATTAGTACTTGCCTGATCTGGAATCGAAACCGAACAATCATAATTGAAAGGCTGGTGCTTTAACCACTAGGCCACCACAACTTTGTCATTGGTGTCGTATAACTTAGAAAAGTTACATTGGTGAATCGAACCCGCACCCTCTTACTCGAAAGGCTGGTGCTTTAACCACTAGGCCACCACGACTTACGACACTACGCCATCTTGTCGTCAAATTTCAAGGGTCAGAAAGGCCGAGCAAGCGTGTCTGATAACATGACACGATCGACACGTGTCCAATTCGACATGCCTTTGTTATGAACACGTAATTTCCGACATGATGCATGAGCTTGATGTGCCGTACTGCCTCGTTGGTCTAGTAGTCGCATAGCACGACTGCTGTGCACGGGGTCTAAGGTTCGATTATCAGATCGGGCTTAAATGGCTTTGTAGGTTTTAAGAGACTTTCATAAAACAGCCCGGAGTCTAAAAGTTGGTGATTGATACTCCCGTGCATCGGAGAGCACGTAAATGTCGGTCCTGCGCCTGATCTCCCTGAGAACCCGACACCTGGGCTTTTTATCCAGGTGCCGGAAAAGGTCCTATCATGGAATTATCTAGATCATCATCATCATCCTCCTGCCCTTATCCCAAGTTTTATTTGGTGCCGGCGCAGCATGTTTTTGTCTTCCACGCTGTTCTATCTGCCGTCATCTCACAAGCTACATTCTTTCTAGCCATATCAACTTTCACGCAATCCATCCATCGTTTCTTTGTTCGTCCCCTTCCTCTATATTCATCCACATTCATGTTCAAGACCTTCCTCACAACATAATCATCATTCGTCCGCATTACATGGCCCATATCATATCTAGAAATGTAAATAAATATGACTAATCGGCAATTACATGTTTGAACCGTTTGGGGTTGAAACACTGGGACCATGGGGCCCAAGTGCCCACAAATTGTTCAAAGACCTAAGCATGCGCTTAGTGGAGTCCACACGTGACCAAAGGGCTGGCCAATACCTTGGCGAACGAATCAGCATTGCCATCCAACGTGGCAATGCGGCCAGCCTATTGGGCACGATCCCCGCTGACAGCGATGCGGACGAATTTTTTGATGCATTATTTAAATTTTAATTTGTCTCTTTTTTATTTTCTTTGTATATAGTTTTATTAAGTTTGTAAATATAGTCTGTATATAACTACGAATACGTATGTATAGTATACTTTACTTTGTAATAAAACTTCTAACATTCATATGACTAGGTTTTAGAAAAAAAACACAATTTTTTTTTTCATGTTTTTTTAATCAATCATCACTATTTTCATCTTCGTCATCATCATCATCATCACTTAACTGCTTCGCCAGCTTGGCTTCTAACTCCTTGGCTGGATTGAACATGCCACTTGTCTGGGTATTACAAATAAAACAGCGAGTTGATTTCTTGTAGTTTTCTAGCGCACACTTCTCACAGAAATAGTGTTTGCATCTGAAAAAGAAAGAAATATTAGGGCGCGTATTCCCAAAGCTGGCAACGTCGCAAGCTGTCAAATATTTACATGTTTCAATTAATTTCTCAATTTTATTTTATGAAAACATAAAATAATGCTCTATAGTGCACTAAGAAAGTTAATAGAGAATGCAATTATTAATATCGTAACACCGAATATATAGTTTTATATGTAAAAAACGTATTTGGAAACTTTCCAAGTGCCTTTTTTACACCTAAAACGTTTAAAACATCAAATTTAGTGTTTTAATTGCAATTCCTATTCAATGTTTTAGTGCACTACAGAGCCATATGTCTTACTTTCATATAGTAAATTGGCCAAATTAATTAAAACGTGTAAACATTTGACAGTTATTTGCGACGTTGCCAACATTCGGTGCACGCGCTCTTAATTACTTTAACTGACCATCTCCCGAGCCTTTTCCCAACTATGTTGGGGTCGGCTTCCAGTCTAACCGGATTCAGCTGAGTACCACCAGTGTTTTACAAGGAGCGACTGCCTATCTGACCTCCTCAACCCAGTTACCCGGGCAACCCAATACCCCTTGGTTAGACTGGGGTCGTCTGTCATATTAATGGCTATATTAATGGCTTGTCAACTATACGTGACTGTGGCAGGCAAAGGGTTAGGTGCTAATTCTGCAATACTAAATAACATGCTGGACCACCAGCACAGTTGGATGGTGATAATGGAAGCCAAGACACCCACTTGGTGACCACAGGGTCGGTGAAGCTGTTTCTGCAGATGAAGCATCGGAAAGGCAGTTCATCATCGCTGGCGACCTCGTAGTCCGAGTCTCCGGCGGCCCCACCTTCTGTCTCCTCGCGTTCCAGTTGCCACCCGTGCTTGTAGTCTGACCGATCGTGGAGGAACTTGCACGAGTCTGAAAAATTCAGAAAGCGGATTTTGAAATCTTCGACCCTGAATTTTACAAACCGAACAGAGGGTCCCTGGTTCGGCGGCGCCTACTGTTCCACGCGCTCCTCGAAGAGATGTCAGCAACATAGGGAGGAGCCCATTAGGGCCAGGGTCTGCCTTCGCTGCGGGATGTTCGCAAGCGTTACCGCAGCCCTGGCACCTTGGATTTTAGTTAGTAAGAGCCTGACACCACCTCCAGCTGCACCCTGAGAGGGGTCCTTTGTAGTTTCCCATGAAAAAAAATGGTCCCGGGTTCAATTCCCGGTACAGTCAACATTTGTGTGCTGAGCGTGCGTGTTGGTATTTGTCTGGGTGTTATGATATGCTCCTCCGTTGTTTTAGCACACATAACACAAGCTAAAGGGTTAACAGGGCAAGGTCTAACAGACTGTGTGTTTTGTAGAATTGACCTTCGAAAAGTGCTGATTTTCAGCCTACTTTGAATAAATGACTTTTTATCTTTTATCTTATCTTTAAAAAAGGTGACCCGATATTATTATAGAACCGAGTGCATCTGAAACACGAGGGTATATTATTCAAGGGTATACTGACCTCCAAACCCACAGAATCCAGTTTCTTTGTAATCTTTGCAAATATCTGGCTGGTAGTCCCATCTGTGAATATAATAAATATTATATCTTATTAGATATCTTGCTATAATAACACAACAGTCTATAATTTACAGAATGGCAATTAACAACATATTATATAGATTGAAAAATAAAAAATAAACAACAGACATCTTATTTCTAGACCATTGATCATCAGCCTTTTAATCGTCCCACTGCTGGGCACAGGCCTCCTCTCCCATGGAGAAGGATTGAGTGTTAATCACCACGCTTGCTCAATGCGGGTTGGTGATTTCAGACTTTATAGTCCAGGTTTCCTAGAGATGTTTTCCTTCACCTTTAACCAGTCATTGGTGTCCAAGATATAGAATATACTTAGCAAGTACATATAATTTAGAAAAGTTGCATCAGTACTTGCCTGCAATCGAACCCACATACTCATACTTAAGAGGCTGGTGCTTTAACCACTAGGCCACCAGGACTAACAATCTATATAGAGTAAAAATGACCCCATACCTGACCGTAGCCCTAAGATTGGCGGGGGCTCTAATGGGGCCCTTCCTGACGAGTCCAGAGCTGGCGTTGCCGGCGGCCGTGTCGCGTTTCTTGTAGTACTGAGCGTAATTATTCATACCGCGGTATACCTAGAATTAAGTGGAGAAAATATTGATGAATTTTGATGTGTGCGGAATTGTTGGCAAGAGCTACCGTGTCCCTGGCACACAGGTACCTCCAGAAGGAACATAGTGGGTTTTAGTCAGTAAGAGTCTGACACTGTCTAGAGTTGCACACACAGCGGGAGGTGTCATTTCATGATTACCCATGAAACTGAGGTATTCCAAGAAAATACGTTATTGCAGCTATACGGTTTATTTCGAAAGACAACTGACAAACCCATCAATATGACAGATCAATCACAATCAAAGACAATACATCGCACCCTCACCCTTAAACTTAAAGACCCTTAATTCTTTATTGCAAATAAGAACATAAAAACTAACAAAACATAAAAAAAAACCTACGAAAAACAACACAACAACTAATATAAAATAACTAAACAAAACTAAACGGAACTTCCCTTATATTTTATAATTCACGGGGTTATCTAATCGGCATTGGCGAATGGGACGAGACTGGGTCGGCTCAGGAGAAGGCAAAGCAGGCACTAATTCGCTATGAACCAGGTGATCATAGCAATCCTCAAACTGCTCGTTATCTACGTCGACGGTCGGAGCTTCGGCTCGTGGGCTGCTCAGACTGGACTCTCCCGGATCCTGAGTTACTGCCACTCTGTCCGAACTCGCACGTACCGGACTGGTAGGGCAGATTAATGAACTCCGTTTCCGCTGTTTGAGCTGATCTATATGTCGGTGAAATTCCTCTCTAGCACTAGCATCACACGTTAAAAACAACGGTTTATTAGGTTCGTAATGAGCCAAAACGTCGGCACTAATCAAAATGGATTTTACTTTTTTAAAAGCGGACTCACAACCACTATTCCATTTCCATGTCACTCCTTTCTTAAGTAACTCATACAGTGGCGCTAGTATTGTACTCAATTTTTTAACGAACTTGGCATAGTAATTAATAGTACCTAAAAACGCTCTCAAATCAGTGACATTGTCTGGGCGCGGTATATTCAGTATACCTTCCACTTTTTCCGGGTCTACTTTAATTCCCTCGGCGGAAATGATATATCCTAAATATTTAACCTCGCTCGCCATGAACATACATTTACTTTCTTTAAGTTTCAAACCATTCTTAAGTAATCTTTCCAATACTTTGTCTAAAGTTATTAAACTAATCAGTCAATAATTGCCGATATACTTATATTTAAATTAGAATTAAAGAATTAATATCTTTTGTTAATTATTATAATTTGTATCTTTTGTTCTTGATTTTTATTACTTATTTTTAGTAATTTTGATTGTTCTTAATTTTTTTATATTTTAATTGTATTTGTATCCGTATAATTCCGTCCATTTTTGTTGCCTTTAATTATTTTCCAAACTAATTAATACCACCGTTTGTCCTGTTTATTTTATGTCTATGTTTACATGCAGCGAATGTTGTGTACATCTGTTAGAGATATACATAAGATCCCTGTCTCGGCCGTAAAATTTTATAAATGTATTGTATGTATATTGTTGATGTACCCTATTAAATAAATAAATAAATAAAAGTAGCTAAATGCTGTCTGATATTTGGCAATCCTATTATTATATCATCAAGAAAAACCTCTACGTTCGGAATATTATTCAAAAGATTCGCCATAATCCTTTGGAAAATACCCGGACTCGAAGACAAGCCAAAATCTAATCTTTTATACTTAAAAAGACCCTTGTGCGTAGTGATAACAGTGCACCCATCGGGATCATCAAGTTCAATTTGATTGTACGCTTGTGTCAAATCCAACTTGGTGAATATTTTTGCACCCGTTAACTTGACTAGTAAGTCATTTATACGTGGTAATGGATATTTATCAACTACTAGAACGGGATTCAGTGTTAATTTATAGTCAGCACAGATACGGAGTCCACCATCAGCCTTACGTACAGGTACCAGCGGGGTAGCCCAGTCTGAACTCTCCACAGGCTCGATGACGTCAGCGCGTAGCATACCATCTAACTCCGCCTCCACGCGCTCACGCAGCGCATATGGTATAGGTCGTGCTCTGCAGAACACTGGTATTGCTCCCTCCCCGTAACCGAGCCTTGCCTCCCGTGAACCGGCCCAGTTCGCACGCAAACAAATCCTTATATCTGCAAAGTAATTGTTTTAGTTGATTATGTTTTGACTTACTGCAATCGGGTTTCGTCATGAAAATATCATTTTGGTACAAAGGTATTGAAATTTCTAATTCGGTAAGCCATTGCCGGCCTAAAAGACAAGTAGTACCTCCCCTTATTACAAACAATTCTAAATGTACGCACTTTAAACCGCGCTTGACGAGTGGTTTAATTACCCCTATAGGTTTAACTACTGTACCGTCATAAAATCTAAACGCTAAGTTAGAATTTTGTAGCGATCGATGACTAAACCATTTCTTGTACATGGTTTCACTGATACACGAGACTGAAGATCCTGTATCAACCTCCATATGTAATCGAATAGCGTCCACCCATACAATCACGCTCACCGGTCTATAGCTGTTCAAGCTGAGTTGATGCAATTCCTCCATCTCCCAGCCTTCCTCATCTGACGACGGTGGTTCATCATCCCCCGACTGGTCTCTAGAGTGCAGCTGTCCAGTCGCGGTGACGTGCGCTACCACATTATTAGTAACTCGCCGCACTCCCCGTTGCTCGTCTCTTGGACGCATCGGACAAACCTTGCGCAGGTGTCCTTTACGCCTACACCTGCCGCAGGTGAAACGCTTGTATCTACAAACTTCGCTCTGGTGACCTGTGGCTCCGCATACCGAACAACATTTTCCGTTTGCCTCGCCGGCTGTAGTTTTGAGCTCAGCTCCCGAAGCGCGTGTCTGCCCGCGCTGACCGCCGCGGCCCCGGCGCCCGCGCCCGGCCCACGTTAACGCGTGCAGGGGCCCCGCAGCTCCCTCACTGCCACCGCTAGGTCCGGTGTTGCTCTCTACTGTTTCCACGGCTGCTGCATCGCGTTCCGCCGCTTCCATAGCGCATGAAATTTTTACGGCATTGCTAAAACGCAGGTCTTCCTCCGTAAACAGTCTTTGTCTAATAAGTTCATTTCTTAACCCGCAAACCAGCTGATCCCGTAAATTTTCTTCTAACCCGGCCTTGAATTCACAAAATTTTGAGAGCTTTTTTAATTCCGATATATATTGTAAAATAGATTCACCTTCGTTTTGTCGTCTTTGACGGAAACGATATCTTTCCGCCATGAAAGATGGTCTTGGTTGAAGATGATCTGTCATCATTTTGACCACTGTCATATAAGTTTTCTCGCTCGGTTTTTCAGGACTTGTTAAATTACTAAGCAATTCATACGCTTCATCGCCCATTGCCGCTATTAACGTGGGTAACCATAATTCCTCTTTGATTTTGTTCACTTTGAAAAACATTTCTAACCGTTCCACGTACAAAGAAAAATTTCCCGACCTCACGTTAAATTCCGCTAGTTTACCGATCGACATGACTAAAAAGAAGTGTTATACTAGCTCTCAACAATATTATGTATTGATCCTCGTCGCCACTGAGGTATTCCAAGAAAATACGTTATTGCAGCTATACGGTTTATTTCGAAAGACAACTGACAAACCCATCAATATGACAGATCAATCACAATCAAAGACAAATACATCGCAGAAACAATTCAAAAAATAAAAGGGATACCCAGCTGTACGTTATAATTAAAAGGTTTTAGCATGGTCGCAAGGCGCGACTGCTGTGCACGGGGTCTCGGGTTCGATGCCCGGATCGAGCCGAAATCGCTTTGTGGGTTTTGATAAACTTTCATAAAGCAGCCTGGAGTCTGGAAGTTGGTGAGTGATTCACCCGTGCATCGGAGAGCACGTAAATGTCGGTCCTGCGCCTGATCTCTCTCGGGTCGTGTCGGATTGCCGTCTCATCGGACTATGAGAGTGAGGGAATAGAGAGTGCACCTGTGTCTGCGCAAATGTGCGTGCACTATAATACGTAAGTCCTGCGCAGCTGATCTCCTTAGAGAGAACGGCCGCCGTAGCCGACAATCGGCCTGGATGCCATCATAATTAAAAGTAAAGTAAAAATATTGCATTTGGTTAGACAAACTATGACCTCCATACCTTATCATCCGCCTGTCCCTGGAGTTCCTCGTTGATCTTCTGTGCCTTCTCGAATATAGCCTGGGCATCTCGATCGTGTTCAGTATCCAACTCATAAGTAGCTGTAGCATTTTCCCTTTGCTGTTGAACTGATAGTGTTGTCCTTTGTTTAGTCTGAAAATAAGAAAGAAAGAATTGGTTTAGCTGTTTTGGAGCTATGGTGTCACAAATGAACGGACAGGCACGTCAAACTTAAAACATACCATGTGGTTTGTGTGTTTGCGTTGGAGTTAAAAAAATCCAGCCAAGTGCCAGTCCAACTTTCACACAAGAGATCCATACAAAAGGCATACAAAAAAGACTTTTTTTGGAAACTGGACACTGACACAAAGGTACATAATATTTATTTAAACATACAAAAGCCAATGGATTTACGATAGATGCTCTCTCTTGCAGCATCCTGTAACCTTTTGACTGCCATGTCAAAGAAAGAAAGACACCCTCAGCGTCAAAGAATTCATTTTTGACTTCTCATCTATACATGTGATTGTGGCAGTCAAAAGGTTTAATAAAATAATTCAGGGTGTAGCATATTTTGCACAGCGCAATATTCAATTCAATATAGGGTGTTACATATTTTCACAAGTCATCTAGTACATGCTAAGGATCATGTTTACCACAAAAAAAGTTGAATGGCCAAGATTCATAGAGACCGGCGTTATGCGTACAATTTCGCGACTTTGATGATCAATTAAATATGTTGTTTTCACTACTTTTTGTGGTAATCATGATCCTTAGCATGTTCTAGATGACCTGTAAAAATGTGGTGCACTAGTATTGTTACACCCTATATATTTCATCATCATCTCAGCCATAGGACGTCCACTGCTGAACACAGGCATCCCCTTTAGATCTCCACATACACCGGTTGGAAGCGACCTGCATCCAGCGTCTTCCGGAGACCTTTATAAGGTCGTCTGTCCATCTCGTGATAATTTATATATTTATATAATAATCGATATATTTAGTGAGGTATAAGTGCACGTATCCTTTTCAAGGATGGTATGAACAAAATAAAATTCTTACTAACTTTTTCACCATCGCTGCTGTCACTGTCTGCATCTTCAATCTGCGGTTTACTTTTCTTGATACCACCTGTTTTCTGTATGTTAGGGTTGTCTTTCTGTGGTCTTTTAGTTGGCAAGACTACTGTCTGTTCATCTGAGTCTGAACTATTTTTCTCTGAAAAATTTAATAAAAAAATGAATCGGTATATTCCTTGGACACTCCATAATGTATGAACGGCTTGACCGATTTCACTGTTGTTTGTAATTGTCAGGAGAATGTTTTAATGAAAAAAAAAAAAAAATACAGGACAATGTCTGCCACATCGGTAAATTTATATACAAAAGCTGCCATTGAGAAAATCTATGATAAGCTTGTATTTAAGGACTAATCAAATAACTTTGCTAACCCCTTCGAAGTTAACTTTAAGATTGTCTAAACATAGAAAATAACATGACAGCTTTCGGCATATAACTGTGCAGTCACCAGTAGCCAACAAGTATGACACTTTCCTCAAAAGGTCATTTCAGACACAAGCCTACATTGCTCATCCATACTTAAGTATGTAATCTCTTTTTATGTCTGGACTCTAAAAGAGACTGTGACCCTTGAGTTTGTTTCGGTGTTTCTTCTCAAGGTAGTCAGTTAGGAAATGGACGTCATCTCGTTTTTTTAAAAAAAATGTGCTGACGTGTAAAAGTGTTGATTTCAACCTATTTGCAAAATAAATATCATTTATCAGTAGCCAACTTATCTAAGGTTTGTCTGTATATAGGTGTCTGTATGTTTGTAATAAATGGCCAGTCTAACCAAGGGGTATTGGGTAGCCCGGGTAACTGGGTTGAGGAGGTCAGATAGGCAATCGCTACTTGTAAAACACTGGTACTCAGCTGATACCGGTTAGACTGGAAGCCGACCCCAACATAGTTGGGAAAAGACTCGAGAGATGATGAAATGAGGTAACGTAAAGAAGGAGCGTCTGCATTAAAGATGATCGCTGAGTATACAAGAAACAAATGAAAATCGCAAACTATAATAGCCCCCGACATAACCCTAAAATTAATCAAAGATTTCAGAGCAAATTTGACCAGTATTTGATAAATTATGTATAGTAATACCTTCAGAACTTGATGTTTTTCGTTTTCTGCTGCCTCGGTTTCTGATATTACGCTTTTTAAACGTAGAGGGAACTTCAACTTCTACGTCCGACATTTTGCGTGATTTTAACTTACGTTTTTCACTATACACTAGTTATTCACTATGTTTTATACTTATTCTAAGCTTTATTGTAACTTAAAATACTATTCTATTAATTTAAGAAAGAGAAAAACTGTAAAATTGAGCTATTCTTACAATTGTTTACAAATTATTTAGTGATGCGGTTATGACACGCGTGTGACATAAGCGTGTGAAATTTCAAAATGTCAACTGTCATTGCTATTGTCAGTGTCATCGATTAATACCTTTGGATATGAGTTTGGATACATGTACTGAAAAAAAAAAACGAAATATTTTTGGCTTTTTTAAGCAGACAAGGATTTTATTTTATAACTTTTATACCCAGCATGTTTTAAAATGTACATATTTCTTATTCGTAAAAAAAACATCCGAGCTACTGATACCAAATGGAGTATAAACTGGTGCTAATATACAATCTACCAGTAGATCTTCCTTAGGTTAGTAAGGACAAAACGACCAGAATGTCTGTATAATTTATTCTGGATTTTAAAACTAACTTTTTCCTAAAATCATCATACATAAACATAATACTAAGAATCAGATTGAAGTTTTTTTCATTTCTCATCGTGAGAATAGCAATTTTAATGTTATTTTTTATGTTGAGGCATTATTACGATGTTAGTTTCGGAGGTGTGTCATATTATGTCCTATAAGTATGTTAATTAATATTGTACTAGTTATCTAATCAACGTAATACCTATATCTAATCCTATTACTATTATAAAGGCGAAAGTTTGTAAAGTGGATTGTAAGTTAAGTGGATGTATGGATGTTTGTTACTCTTTCACGTAAAAACTACTGAATGGATTTGAATGAAACTTTACCACAATATAGCTTATACATCAGAATAATACATAGACTACTTTTTGTCGCGAAAACCGACATCCACGCGGGCGGTGCCGCGGGCTACCGCTAGTGAAAAATAAGCGAAAACATAATGAACACAAATAGGTACTAATGTTATTGAGAGAGTTTGTTTGTTTGTTTCAACGCGCTAATCACCGGAACTACTGATACTTACGATTTGGGAAATTCTTGGTTAATTCAGGGTTAGAAAAGCCATTACGGAAAATTCCATAATAAAAAAAACTTTACTGTAGGATTATTTGATTGATCATTAATGGAACTAGACATACTGGTTCTTGGAATATCTAGGTAATCCCAAAGCTTAAGGTACTAGAGTTTCACAAGAGAGATTATTTTGCGAAAATCAATAAAATTATTGAGAAGAAACGCCGAAACAAACTCAAGGGTCACAGTCTCTTTAAAGTCCAGACAAAAAGAGATACATACTAAAGTATGAATGAGCAATGTAGGTTCGTGTCTGAAATGACCTTTTGAAGAAAGTGTCGTACAAGTTTGAATGGACCTGTCCAATCAGCTGGTAAGCATTTGTTGGTCTTCGTTGACAGACATGTACGAGGAGTTGATGCATTATTTTATCATCCTGTCAACTTTAAATATGTAGGTTACCTAGGATGTCTGACTCTAAGTGGGTTTTTGATTCAGGATCTTCAAGTGTCTGACCTGTTCGCTATCAGGCAATGTTCGTATTATCCTTGTTTATGAATCATATTTATGATTGAATGAAATATTACGAAGCGGTGTCCCCTGAAAACTGAGCATAGTAAGCTCAACTTTCTTGCTTGTGTGAAGACCAGACGAGAAAAGGAAAAATAAAAAAAATACTATGCAACCCTTTGTATAGGTACTGAATTTCAATTATCGGGCGCAAAACAGGAAACAGCACAGCACAAAAAATGCACATCAAGCTACAACAATCTGTCAAATTACCTTAATACATTTTCAACTTTATTGCTGAAGCATATGGTTCAAAGTTGATTGGGAAAAGACAGTTTCGTATTATGTATCTATTAATTTTTTCTTTGTAAATACCTAGTTCTATGTAACTTTATTAAAGGGTGTCTTCCTCAACAGACACATTAAGGGGCCTATTTACAGACACCAGCACATGAAACTACCCGAAAATGACAAATTTTCCCAATCACATTTGGACTGTATGCTTCAGCGAAAAAGTATAAAATCCAACACGGAAATTGACAGATTATAGTATCTTGATGTGCTAGCGTGCACTACTTACGTGCAGTACCTACGTACGTACTTCAGCGCAGTACTTTCCAAACCTCAAAATATTTGGAAATAACACCATTAAAATTATAATGACAAAATAGATCTTAAACTAAAGTACCTTTCCTTTTAAATGATAATAATCTGTGAAGAAGCCGCAAAGAGTACGAAGGTACATTAATGAAGAGGTTATCACTGATCAATTGATATAATTTCGACGCCAGCACATCAAGCTACTTCAATCAATTTCAACTGTATCGCCAAAGCATAAGGTTCAAAGTTGATTGGGAAAATTTTACATACGTCACTTTCCAAACAAATATTGTTTTTACCGCCATCTGTGTTTACGATAATATCTGTCCTTTTTATATTCTTTGTGGACGTATGTCTGTCTGTTTGTCACACGCCTTCAATTCGATAGGTACATATTGAGATATGTACATTTTATATCTGTGTATCCGAATTTAAAACCGAACAAAACATTAGGCACTGCGCATGCTTGAGATCGCGGACTTCTCAGGGGTAAATTCTTGGTAAAGTTAAGAGTGACAGAAAGAGAATGAGTCACCACGACCCTGGAATACGAAGGTCCAGAAGGCACGAGGGTGGGTTATAGCCAGTAAGAGTCTGACTCTACTTGCTAACTGATTGAAAGGCAATAAGCCAGCTTTTGAAAATCCTCGTAAATATGTTTTACAGAAATAAATGATATTTATTTTGCAAATACTTTTTGACTACCTTGAGAAGAAACGCCGAAACAAACTCAAGGGCCACAGTCTCTTCGAGTCCAGATATAAAAAAAGATTAAGTTCATACTAAAGCATGGATGAGCAATGTAGGCTTGTGTCTGAAATGACCTTTTGAGGAAAGTGTCATACAAGTTTGAATGGACCTGTCCAATCAGCTGGTAAGCATTTGTCAGTCTTCGTTGAACTCAACAGTAATATACATGTTTAAGACCTTCCTCACAACACGATCCTCATTCCTTCGCATTACATGCCGATACGCACATAGTTTTTCGGTTACGGGTGCCACTTTTAAACTTCCTCTTATATTATACTAGTTGTTGTAGTATTCTCTTAATTTATAAAAACTAACAATAACCAAAAATAATGTCAGTATAATATACATATTAGGATAGTCGAATCAACACAGGATATTGAGAAAAAAAGGCGGGCGAAACCAGAAACAAAGTTAGTCGTTCATAAGTTGATGGCTATCTGAGATCTTTTCAACATTATCGCACTCATAATGGTATTGTTCACGTATCAATGAAAATGCTTTGTTTTAATTAAACATATTATTATTATCTTGGAACTAACGCACCTGCTCTTAAAGTGCAGACGTACTGAAATATCACTATATTCTGCATGTGTATATGCTTGAAAAGTCGTGGTGGCCTACTGGCTAAAGCACCAGGATTTCGAGAATGAGGGTGCGGGTTCGATTCCAGGTCAGGCAAGTACCAATGTAACTTTTCTAAGTTATACGTACTTTCTAAGTTTATCTTGGACACCAAAGACTGATTAAAGGTGAAGGAAAACATCTCGAGGAAACCTGGACTATAAAGTCTGAAATCACCAACCCGCATTGAGCAAGCGTGGTGATATAACGCTCAATCCTTCTCCGTGGGAGAGGAGGCCTGTGAAAAAATTACGTTTGATATATGAGAGCATAAAATATTTATTTTACTTTTTATTTTTATGAAACTGTCTTACTATAACGCTGCATGAGATACAGCCTGGTGACAGACAGACGGACGGACCTTTGGGAACGGAACCCTAAAAATCATACCGGACGATAAATAGCTGATATAATATAACAAGAACAAATTAAAAACGTCTTAGATTTTATCACATAGCACATAACTAGGTATTATTTATTTACGTGCCAAATTAACTGACCGTCTCATTGATTATTTTCGCAAATGATAAAAAAATCCTTTGACCTCTGAAGAGTATGTAGGTATTTTTTGCCCTACCTTATCCCAAGCTATGTTGGGGTCGGTTTCCAGTCTAACTGAATGTCGCTAAGTATCATTGTTTTACGTGGAGCGACTGCCTATCTGACCTCCTCAACCCAGTTACCTGGGCCACCCTTGGTAAAACTGTTTGTTAGACGTTTTAGTTTCTGACTGATCGTAACGATTGCCAAAGATGTACAAATGACAGCCAGAACCCACCAATTTAGCGGGTCAAGACAAGATGGGTACCCAACAGACAACGCTAAGCGTTGCTTAACCTTATGATCGATCGACCCGTGTGGCTGTTACTTAGCCACGAGCACCTCAAATCAACAACTGGTTGGAATTGGTTTCGAAAAAACTAGCAATGTATGTTGTAATATTATAACGATCGACGCATGAAATCAGCTGTTCAATTTTGTTAAGTTTTTAAAACAAATCAGTTTTGTTTAATTTCCATAACGTTCCTGAAACAATTTCATGAACCAGTCTTCTTAGTATGGTATACTGAACTCACCCCATCAGTCTGCAGAGGGATGTTACTTACCTACAACTCAGTTTAATTTATTTTTCGTCATAACGACAAACCGATTAGGTACAATCCAGTTATAATTGATAACTAACTAGTTAGTTATCTCAAAACGTTTTAGAACTAGTAGTTACCGGTGAGTGGGAGTTACCATCGGCTATATAGTTCATGCGTAGGTCAAGATATGGTGGAAACATTTGTGTTTCGCGAAACGTAACATGCATAACATGATTATAATGACAGCTTTATTACAATAAAATAAAATCGAATTCTAAAAAAACTGAATAGCAGAAAAAAAAGTTTTTGAGTTCATACCTTTAGAAGTCAATGTCTAGTTGTAGTTGTGTTTATTTTTGTGTATTTACTTCTAGAGCGATGTAGGTACATACTTCAAAGTGTTTCTAGACGTCTTTTGCTTGTAGAATGATTTTTTTTAACCTTTTTTTAGTGCCAGGGTCTAATAGTCATACATTGGTATTTCTAGTGCGAACTAGTATTTTTATTGCAATCCTTAGTAACACATACATACATCATCCACATAGCAATAAACAAATGCTGACAAAATAAAAAGTACTGAAGAAATTGGATGAATTTTTATGTTGATTTAAACTTTCATGGTGACTAACAATTTAATTATTTATTAAGAGATTGCTACCATGTACCAAAATATAGAAAGTATTCTGCGTTCCTGGGAAATTTCTAGTTTTTTCTACGAATAACCCTTAACCACTAGGTAATATAATGTTCCTCACACATTCACACAACGTCATCTAGCCCCAAACTAAGCAGAGCTTGTACTATGCGTACTAGATAACTGATAAACTTACTTATATACTTTTTGTAAATACATAAATATTATACATAGAAACACTGCTTAATTAATTTAATACTGGTTATCAAAACAGAACTTTTGGCTTCTGGCTAGCACAGCCAAAGACGTTAAAATGACACCTATTTCAAGTGCTTCCGAAACACGGAGGAACTCGCAGGACGGTCACCCATCCACGGACCGACCGCGCCAAGCGTTGCTTAACCTTATGATAGATCGATGAGCTCCCATGCATCCGAAATTCCAAAACAACTCGATAAACTCACTTTAAATGTTTAAAAAACACATACACGTTCAAAATCGCGTGTTCACCTATATTGAAACGATGCTTCATGAATTTTTATTCGCTCACCGTTCTCCTTCAACTCAAAAACGTCTTAAGTCACTACATTTTAGCTGCACTTACGTCAATTTAACATTTTAATCACAAATAAACTACTTTTGCACGATATTTTTAAATAATTAAAAGGTCGTAAGTGTATAGAGTTTTAGCGCAAGGATAAGTCGTTTTAGTTTTAAGAAGGTTTTAATCCGGTTTTAGAAATGGTATACTACTTTTCGCGCGCTTTGTCTATGGTTGCAAAATGGCGTATGTGCTTTGGAGATTGTACGTAAAATGGTTGTTTTGTTTTTGAAGGATTTAACTGGATTTTTGAAAGCGTAACAGAAAAATAGAATGCTTTCGTTTACGAGTTGACAATACTTAAAAATGTTTTTGTTGTTAATTCTAGGTTTGTTGCACTTTCTCTATGGGATAAATACTTTTTAAAATACTTGTATGGCAATTTTTTCTCTTTCTAGCACAGGATTTTACTAAAAATTGTTAGGCGAAGGTGCTATTAAAAATGCATCTTACCAAGTCGCCAGAAATATTTAAAAAAAAAAATTGGTCACAATTAAGATAAAAAAAAATGACGTCCCAGGAATTGAATCCAGGATAACGTAGTAGAACCTAGGAATTAAACAAGATGATACAGTCGCCGGCGCATAACTTGGCAAGGATTTTGACTTTTTTAATGAGGATATGTTCGCGCATCGGGCGTTTAGTTACACGAAATAGTGGTCGCTTAATGTGCTTTCCTTAATTAATCTATGGTTATTGCCAGGGTTTATTTGTAATCATGTCTGTTGCGAGAAATATGATCTGTTTTCTCCTAACGATTTTTGCCAAGTTATGTGCCGAAGATTATACTCATCATGTTATCAGAGTTATAATAGTAATATAATCAATACCATCTCCCAAGCCTTTTCCCAACTATGTTGGGGTCAGCTTCTAGTCTAACCGGATTCAGCTGAGTATCAGTGTTTTACAAGGAGCGACTAACTATCTGACCTCCTCAACCCAGTTACCCAGGCAATCCAATACCCCTTGGTTAGACCGGCGTCAGACTTACTGGCTTCTGACTGCCCGTAACGACTGCCAAGGATGTTCAATGACAGCCGGGACCTACAGTTTAACGTGCCATCCGAAACACAGTCATGTATTACATTTAGTCATGTATTATTTAGATATACTTATTCGACGAATATTTCCGTAAAAGTGAAAACTGCGTCTAAATATTTGATTAAATTGGTGATAATTGCAAATCTAACACCTGTGTACGATTATAATTGACTCAATCGATACCCCACATGCCTTGATAATGTATTGATGTATTCTAATGATTAACTTATTTACGATCTCATGTATATCTGGGGGCATGGTAGTGCACCCGCCAAGACGAGCCATAATTGTTTTTATATTAAATTCAATGTTGCTCTTGGACCACCCCGTCTTCCTAACTCAGCTCGCTGTGCTGTCTCCGCGGCTATAGCTGCTAGGGCCTCTAAGGGCGTTCTTAAAGATGTAGCGAAGCGGTTTGTTGTCGCTTCAAGTGACCCAGAGGCTGGTTTTAATTTTGGACAATAGATAAGCATTGCCTTCCACCGTTCAAATGCTGCCAGCCTCTTGAGTACGCTACCAGTGAGTAGCAATAAACTAATCCCTAATAGGATAAACTAATTCTTTTAAATTATATAAAAATACTAAGGTCAGAAGTGGTTTGAAAGTGTTAAAAAATTAAAGAAAATGAACAGAATATGACAAACATTTTTGCTATAAAAAAAATAGGGGTAATCTTAGGAGGGCGAAGGGAAGGGTGGAGGGGGATGTCAAGAACGGTTTATCACGATTTCCCTACAAACTTCAAGAACTGTGGAAAAATAAACGGCCAAGTTTCACCAAAATCCATTAAATATTTTTTGCGGCAAAGAGTAACCAAACATCCATATAATACCTATTTTATAATATTTTGCGAATAATTATCTTACTCTTTTTCTTCCGTGTGTGTAATATTAGAAGAATCTACATGAACTTCTCGTTGACAAGATTCCTATTGAAGTTAGACTCTAACCGGTTTGTCCTACCGCAACTAGTTAGTAAAACCTTGCGATTGCGTCCGCTAATGACTCCGCAAGCCTCTCAATGCAATTTTAATACATAAATGCAGTTATTTATATGCACTGGAACTCGTGGCTAAATAAAAGCCGCACAGGTCGATCGACCATAATGTTAAGTAATGCTGTCCGTGTTTCGGAAGGCACGTTAAATTGGTGGGTCCCGGCTGTCATTTGTACATCTTTGGCAGTCGTTACGGGTAGTCAGAAGCCAGTAAGTTTAGTTTTACCAAGGGGTATCGGTTTGCCCAGGTAACTGGTTTGAGGAGATCAGACAGGCAGTCGCTCCACGTAAAACACAGGTACTCAGCTGCATCCAGTTAAGACTGGTAGCTGACCCCAACGCAGCTTGGGAAAAGGCTAGGCAGATGATGAGATAATAAAAATAAAACAACCCCCCCGTACGTGATAGCGTGATAATATGTAGCCTATATGTTGACCTGACCTCTTAGTTATATCCATGCCAAATTTGAAGAAAATCCATGCCTATGCAGTACTTTTTGAGATTAGCCTGGGCATACATACAGACAAACAGACAAAAAATCTAAAAACTATATTTTTTGCTTCGATATCGGTTGTAGATCACGCCCCAATTGCTTTTTTTTTATATTCAATGTACAGATTTGAGCGAACCCGTCGCAATTAGCTATAGTCATCAATACGGAAAACGGGATAAGGTCCAATGTTAATAGAACTAAAGTTTCTAGCATAAATGTCTTGTTTTGTAAATATTCTCGCGAGTACATTAAGCCTCTGTACCTACTCACTCCAGTTGACCTCAACTTGTGTAGAATCTTCGAGAAATTTACATGTAAATAACCTTTGATATCTAAGATAATCCTCCGTCGTCTCCCTTGCCTTTTCCTAACTATGTTGGGGTCGGCTTCCAGTCTAACTGGATTTAGCTGAGTACCAGTGTTTTACAAGGAGCCACTGCCTATCTGACCTTCTCAACCCAGTTACCCGGGCAACCCAATACCCCTTGGTTAGACTGGCTTCTGACTACCCGTAACGACTGCCAAGAATGTTCAATGACAGCCGGGACCTACAGTTTAACGTGCCATCCGAAACACAGTCAATGGTATCCAAGATATACTAGAAAGTACATACAAACTTAGAAAAGTTGCATTGGATTTTGCCCGACCTGGAATCGAACCCACGCCCTTCTACTTGAGAGGTTGGCTCTTTAACCACTAGGCCACCACGACTGTAAGATGTCGTATGAGTCGTGATGGCCTAGTGGTTAAAGCACCAGCCTTTCAAGTATAAGGGTTCGATACCAGGTCAGGCAAGTACCAATGTAACTTTTCTAAAGTTATACGTACTTTCTAAGTTTATCTTGGACACCAATAACTGATTAAAGGTGAAGGAAAACATCTCGAGGAAAACTGGACTATAAAGTCTGAAATCACAACCAGCATTGAGCAAGCGTGGTGATTAACGCTCAATCCTTCTCCGTGGGAGAGGAGGCCTGTGCCCAGCAGTGGGACGATATAAAGGCTGTGATGATGATGATGATGAAATATAAATGCGCACAGATTTTCTTCTTTGCGTGAAACAAACATACACACATTCACCAAACCTTTCCAAATATACGCATTTATTGTAAGACTAGCTGTTCCCCGCGGTTCCACCCGTAGCTGGAGAGTACTTATTCCCGCACGTGGATAAAAAGTAGCCTATGTTCTTCTTCAGACTCTAGACTACGTATCTACCAAATTTTATTTAAATCGGTTCAGTAGTTTTAGCGTGGTAGACAGACATGTGTTGCTGGGGAGTTTGTTGCGCCACTTCTTCCCAGCGAGAACACATAGGAAGTGGTGAAGGGTGGCCGTTTTAGGGACTGTCTTTTGTTTTGACATTCGAAAAGTGTTGATTTATCTGCCTAACTTGAATAAATGAGTTTAAGGCCTTTTTCACCACCTATGATTAAGTTCCAGATAGTTGATTTGGCAGATAATTTCATACAAATTCTGGTCCATTTTTGGATTTAGCTGGTAGATAGTTGTCTATTGTGAAATTTCTTGTTTGTTATTTATTTACGGAACCCTGCAGCTTTGTCTTTGCGTTAAGATATATCTGTGCACGTGTTACAGGCGTCTATCACAACGTATTATGAGCTGAAACTGAAAAACACATTTACGTTCATCAGTAATTACATAGAACGCAATTGTAATGAGTAATAAACTGCTAGGTTTTATGTAACTGTTTACGGCAAACTTGAAGAGAAAGATTTTAAAAATGTTTATTACTTTTCGGTTCGGCTGTCATTAAACATCCTTGGCAGTCGTTACGGGTAGTCAGAAGCCAGTAAGTCTGACGCCAGTCTAACCTAGGGGTACTGGGTTGCCCGGGTAACTGGGTTGAGGAGGTCAGATAGGCAGTCGCTCCTTGTAAAACACTGGTACTCAGCTGAATCTGGTTAGATTGGAAGCCGACCCCAACATAGTTGGGAAAAGGCTTGGGAGATGATGATGACTTTTTTTCAGTGGGAATATACATTCAGTCAACAAAGTATCGGGAATGGATGATTTTTTTATGGTTCCAAATTCAAATTTTTGATTTTTTTGTAGTTGTTAGATTGGCACAACTGTTTTCCATTTCGGCGCGGAGTTTGAGTTGCATCTGTTATTTATATTAAATACAGTGCTGCTTTTAGTAATATCATATATAGTGTGTATTGCGAATTTCATAATGGACAAAAATATCGAACAAAGAGTTTGTCTTAAATTTTGCATCGCCAATGGAATTTCGTGTTCGGAGTCACTGAAAATATTACAGAAGGCTTACGGTGAATCGAATTTATCAAAAACTCGTGCTTATGAGTGGTTCAATGCGTTCAAAAGCGGTCGAGATGTGATGGAAGATTTGCCTCGCTCTAGTAGGCCGTCAACGTCTGCAACTGAAGTTAACATCGCAAAAGTGAAGAAAATAGTGACTGAAAATCCCCATTCAACTCTGAGAGAGATAGCCGCCGAACTTTCTGTATCTCACGAGTCGATCCGTGCCATTTTAACTAATCATTTGGGTATGAAACATGTTGCTGCTCGGCTAGTCCCAAAAGATCTGAATATTTTCCAAAAACTCAATCGCATGAAAGTCGCAAACACTCAACAAATACCATCCAGCAACCACCATATTCACCAGATATGGCTCCTGCTGACTTTTTTCCTTTTCCTAAACTCAAATTACCACTTCGTGGCACCCGTTTTCAATCCATAGAAGACATAAAGGAGAATTCGCGGCTAGAACTGAACTCAATTACGGCAGCAGCGTTTAAAAAAAAATTTGATGAATGGATTATTCGTTGGTGCAAGTGTATCGTTTCTAAAGGAGCATACTTTGAAGGTGATAAAATAAATTTGGATGAATAACAGACATTTTGTGTATTATTGATCTTTTCCCGGTACTTTCTTGACAGAGTAGTACATATGTATGTATCATAAAATGCCCCCCTGCTATGGGTACAGCTGGAGGGAGTGAGACTCTTAGGCCCAACGCTAAATGGCGGATCCGCGGCGGAGATACTGACAATAAATCAATTTTAATATTGTTTTGTTTGTGTTCAGTGCATTATGCGCTTGTTGGTCTAGTAGTCGCAAGGCGCTTGGAAATATCCTTTGCGAGGACGCGAGTAACCGAAAAACTATGTGGGAACCAGCTAGTATGGTATGGGCATGTAATGCGGAGGAATGAGGATCATGTTGTGAGGAAGGTTTTGAACATGAATGTGGATGGATATAGAGGAAGGGGACGACCAATGATACGATGGATGGATTGCGTGAAAGTTGATATGGCTAGAGAGAAGGTAACTTGTGAGATGAAGGCAGATAGAAGAGCGTGGAAGACAAAAACATGCTGCGCCGACCCAAATAAAATGTGGGATAAGGCCAGGAGGATGATGGAATATATCAAAAAGAATGACAGAAATCGGTACAGCTGCTGTCAAGATTTGCGCTCAGCGACACATACCTACAATCATTAATTTTTAGGGTTCCGTACCCAGTAAAACGGAAGGGTAAAACGGAACCCTATTGTTTTCGCTCCTCTGTCCGTCCGTCCGTCCGTCCGTCCGTCCGTCTGTCACCAGGCTGTATCTCATGAACCGTGATAGTTAGAGAGTTGAAATTTTCACAGATGATGTATTTCTGTTGCCGCTATAACAACAAATACTGAAAACTAGAATAAAATAAATATTTTGGGGGCTCCCATACAACAAACGTGATTTTTTTGTTAATTTTTGCTCGATATCGATAACGGCAGCAGGTAGATGCTTGAAATATTCACAGAATATGGAATGTATTACTTACTTCAAAAAAATAAGTAATTTTATTAAAATTAAATAAATATTTGATGGGGGCTCCCATACAACAAACATGATTTTTTGTCCGTTTTATAAAAAAATGGTACGGAACACTCCGTGCGCGAGTCCGACTCGCACTTGGCTGGTTTTATATTAGATAGGTACCTATATATAGAGGAAGATTTTTGAACACCCTGTATATCTTCGTCACGCAAATAAATACGTCTATCGCTAATCTATCGCAAATATTTTTGTGACGCACCGAACTGCGTATCTACATACAAGTGAATATGTGTTTATGTTTTGTCAGCCTCTAAGACCCAGTCGACCTTTATCAAGTACTTACATACACTTCGCGAAAACACGCGATCTTGTGAAAAATTTCCCCGATAACGTTGATAAGGGATATTTTGTTAGGTAAACCTATTTGCTATGATTATAATAGGTATTATACATAGGTATTACGGAGCGACTGCCTGTCTGACCTCCTCAACCCAGTTACCTGGGATACCCGAGACCCCTTGGTAACACTGGTTGTCAGACTTTCTTGCTCCTGACAAACCTTCAGAGATGTACAAATGATAGCCGGGACCCACTGACGTGCCTTCCGAAACACGGAGGAACTCGTCATGACAAGATGGTCACCCATCCACGGACCGACCGTGCGAACCGCTGCTTAACCTTATGATCGATCGATCCGTGCGGCTGTTACTTAGTCACAAATTCCTCTTAAATATAAACATATTATACTTAATAAGCAATTCCGATTAAAAAATACAAAAAAAATGTGTTTATTTTTTTCTCTTGTGCATTCACAGATATTGCCAATGGTTCGTCACCCCTGGCCGCGGAATCTTCGAGAGCAAACCATCACATTCTGTCGAGCAATTCGCTGGATAAACATGTACTCACAAAAAGGAATGTTTCATAAACATTCTTCATTCACTCAGAAAGAAATGCATTCTACCTCGAAATGTGTTGTGTATGTAACAGCCGCACGGGTTGATCGATCATAAGGTTATGCAATGCTTGGCGCTGTCGTTCCGTGTGGCCATCTTGCCATGACGAGTTCCTCCTTGTTTTGAAAGGCACGACAATCAGTCTTACTAGGTTATATCAGGTTGCCCATATAACAAAACAAATAAACACACGCACAAGGAACATTTTTCTGAAAACAGCGTCAAAATTGGTTGATAAATGGAGCAGCAATTAAGATTTCTTTATTCGTGAAGGGTAAGAGTGGGATCATAGTGGGGATATCTAACTATGTCTTTTGCACATGCGTGATCAAATAGCGTTGACGTCACAAGCTTGTATGTGCATCCTTTTTCTGTTATTTAACTGTTTGAGTTTCTACTGGTTTTGAAAGGTTTATAAATTATTTATTTCTCAGCAGATTCCAAAAAATATTTCTGTTTTTGGTTTTGTAAAATGTTACTTTTGATATGTATAATTAAAAAAAAAGAGTCAGATATACACCAACATCACGTAACGCCAACACCAACATTGGTTACGAAAAATTTTTTTATAACCTAAAAAAGCCTTCAAGCTTGATCTTGGACTGGATTAGACACACCCTGTTCCACCTCAGAAGCTATCAGACGGATTTGACAAAAGTCTAACACTATAACTTGTTAGGTAAACAATAAGATTTATGATTCTAACCAGCGAACACTGGTTAGCAGTGAATGTATCATATATTACCAACAGGATTAAGTGATATCATAGAATAACTAGTCTAGTTTCTAAGGCTTGGAGTATGTAACCAACTGGAGAAGCCATGAACAAAAATAGTATGCATTCCCGATAACACTGTTAAGTACGCACACAATAATACCTGTAATTTGAGGACCAGATGGCGTAGTAGTAAGTGAATCTTCCTGCCACACTGAAGGGCGCGGGTTCGATTCCCGAGTAAGTCAAACATTTGTGCGCATGAACATGGATTTTTGATGAAGTCTGAGTGTTCCTATGTGTAATATAAAAATGTATTTATAAAATCAAAATTATATAAGTATGTTTATCAGTTGTCTAGTACCTACTCATAGTACAAGCTATGCATAGTTTGGTGCTAGATGGTGTGTGTGAAAGTGTGAGCGTGTCGTGTCCAGTTGGTTATATAATCCAAGTCCTAAGGACAGGGTGATCGCATGACGTAAGCGTTTAACTGGATAAGTCCAACTAAACAATGTAACATATATCATACAAGTGCAAGTCAAATATTGATAATAAAAGTAAAAGAAAGGCAAATAAATAACTGTCTAAGTGATATCTGTGACTTTACTGTATAGTTGTGAAGTTTCTGCTGTCGAAAGGGCAAAGAACTATTACATTGTAAATCATTAGCGAGAGAAATAGTGATGGGATACAACACAGGTTTCAAAAACGTCCTTCGGCCTTTGGAAATTCGGCCTATGTAGGTATGAACAGATGCCAGTATATTACTAGCTGTCCCCAGCGGCTTCACCCGCATCTTTGGTTACTGCTCCGCTCCCGTGTGTCTTAGCGTGTTGGTATATAGCCTATAGCCTTCCTCGATAAATGAGCTATCTAACACTGAAAGAATTTTTCAAATCGAACCAGTAGTTCCTGAGATTAGCGCGTTCAAACAAACAAACAAACAAACTCTTCAGCTTTATAATATTAGTATAGATAGGAACAAAATAACATTATGATAAAATATTAAACTTAATTAATTGGATATGTTGCAAACTATTTTTAGTAAAGTTCATTATATAGAACTTGTAATAGTCATGTATATACACATATAAAACCAGTAGTTATTATTCGGCCTAAAATTTAACTGCAAATATTTTCGGCGTGTACTAAGCACATCCCTATTGAAGTACGCGTATAATGTTCAGCGGGTTGCATTTCTTGTTATTGCAAGTAAAGGCAGCCTTCCACGGGTGTGTAGACAAGAATTACTACATCGGGATAAAATTAGCAAGAATATAGTTTTAAATATTCATCATCATCTCCCGAGCCTTTTCCCAACTATGTTGGGGTCGACTTCCAGTCTAACCGGATTCAGCTGAGTACCAGTGTTTTATAAGGAGCGACTGCCTATCTGACCCCCTTAACCCAGTTACCCAGGCAACCCAATTCCTCTTGGTTAGACTTTATATATTTTAGGTAGACTTTACCATTATCGTTTGAGATTGGATTTGTTTTTATATAAATCTGGTTCTTCAAACCTAACAGACAGACATGTGTTGCTGGGGAGTTTGTTGCGCCACTTCTTCGTCCCAGCGAGAACACATAGGAAGTGGTGAAGGGTGGCCGTTTTGGGGGCTGTCTTTTGTTTTGACGTTTGAAGAAGAAGTGGCGTAACAAACTCCCCAGCAATACATGTCTGTCTGTTGGTTTGAAGAACTCTATTCACCATTTTCAAATCAGTCAATTAGTGTCTTATATTGACGCTTTTGGTGATCTAATTCTTATCCTTGCTTCCTTATTGATATTATAAATGCTAAATTAACTCTGTCTGTCTGTGACGCTTTCACGCCAAAACTACTGAACAGATTTAAATAAAATTTGGTAGACATATAGTGTAGAGTCTGAGAAAGGACATAGGCTACTTTTTATCCAGGTGCTGGAAGTTGGTCCCTCGGGCGGCGGGTGGAATCGCGGGGCTACAGCTAGTATTTATGGAAACATGGCTGAAATATAGATATTTGAACATATATTTAGCACGATGCGGTAGGTTTTTTTCCTAGTATTTACGTTGTTCGGGTAAAACCTTTTAGACACGATTACGTATTAAATTATGAAGGTATTAACAAATGATAATAATGTGAATTTCCACAGGAGTTCGTGGCTAGACATACAACACAGATCGATCGATCATAAAGTTAAGTAACGATTGGCAGTGTCGCTCTGTGGATGGTCCTTTCGTCATGACGAGTTACTCTGTGTTTTAATAGGTGGTCAGAAAGCCTGACAACAAGTCAGGAGTAGAGAGTGCACCTGTGTCTGTGCAAATGCTTGTGCATTATAATATCGGACACGGCAGCCGTTCTCTCTAAGGCCAGCCAGCTGCGCGGACATTTGCGTAGACACAGGTGCACTCTCTTAGCCCGATGGGACGGACATCCGACCCGACCGGAGAGAGATCAGGCGCAGGACCGACATTTACGTGCTCTCCGATGCACGGGTGTATCAATCACCAACTTACAGACTCCGGGCTATTTTATGAAAGTCAAGCTACGACTGAAGAAATTCCTTAATATAATTATTATCATTGTGTGATAAGCAATTAGCACTAATTACACTAAAGTGGGTGCTATTTCGAAATTTGCATATAATTGGCAAAACTATTCGGCGCCTGTTAGCATTATTCCCGATAACAATTTAGGATTATTTTTTACGCTGGCAAGGACGTACAAAAGACTAGAAATTTGAGTCGCATTTTTGTGCCGTTCTCAAAAGATAATGATACCTTTGTAGACCGTAACAAGGTCGTCGATATAATTTTGGATACATGCTATCCTAAAAAATATTATAAACGCGAAAGTAATTCTGTTTGTAAAGCCAAAACTACTGAACCAATTGAAACAAAACTTGGTAGACACATAGTTTACATATCATCTCCCGAGCCTTTTCCCAACTACATATGTTGGGGTCGGCTTCCAGTCTAACTGGATTCGGTTGAGTACCAGTGTTTTACAAGGAGCGACTGCCTATCTGACCTCCTCCACCCAGTTACCTGGGCAACCCAATACCTGTTAGACTGGCATCAAACTTACTGGCCTCTGACTACCCGTAACGACTGCCAAGGATGTTCAATGACAGCCGGGACCTACAGTTTAACGTGCCATCCGAAACACAGTTTTCTATTCTGCAATATTTCAAGGTTCGAGTATGCTATATTTAAGGAAATTTAAAGCAGTTTAAGCCACCCACAAAATGGTATCTCCCTATCAGTAAATAAAAAATGGCGCATAATTATCTTATCCGTGTTTTCATTCTGCAATCGTCAATATAATAATTATTGTACTAGCTCATTTAATATTATTGCGTGTCAATTATTAAGATAATATTTATAATCATATAATTATTTTATTATATTGCAATCGTGGGAGGCCAATTATATGGAGATAATTTTATTATGGTGGCCATTATCAAAATGACGTCATAGGCGTATATTTTTGTGATTACTGCATATTGTCAGTGCAATATCATCTGCCTAGCCTCTTCCCAACCTATGTTGGGCTCGCTTTCTAGTCTTAACTGGATGCAGCTGAGTACCAGTGTTTTAGGTGGAGCGACTGCCTATCTGAACTCCTCAACCCAGGTACCTGGGCAACCCTATATCCCATAGTTCGTAGATTCGGGCTTCCGACTGCCAAAGATGTACAAATGACAGCTGGACCCACACATTTAAAGTGCCTTCACAAACAAAGAGGAACTAGTCATGACAAGATGGTTCATCCAAGGACCGACCGCGTCAAGCGTTGCTTAACCTTATGATCGATCGAGCTATGCGGCTGTTTTTTAGCCACGAGATCTTTGTCATATATCGTCATTTCAATAAATAATTACAAATATTTGTTTATGAATTAGATACAACAGATAAAAATGGAAATCATGACGTTTGTGTGACGTGGTTACTTGTTTTTATTTGTTGTCAACTGTGTATAAATATTAAGAATAATGAAGTTGTAAACGGTAGCATGGTATGGGCATGTAATGCGGAGGAATGAGGATCATGTTGTAAGAAAGGTCTTGAACATGAATGTGGATGGATATAGAGGAAGGGGACGACCAAAGAAACGATTGATGGATTACGTGAAAGTTGATATGGCTAGAAAGAATGTAACTTGTGAGATGACGGCAGAAAGAAGAGCGTGGAAGACAAAAACATGCTGCGCCGACCCCAAATAAAACTTGGGATAAGGGCAGGAGGATGATGATGAATGAAGTTGTAAACAGGCTCTCGTTAGACGGATCGAGTTGTTTGATGCAGAAAGCAATACTTTTGGATATGGCACGCATCGTCAGGAGGTTTCTCTCTGTGGAGCCCTGATCGCCGGTAGCTAGGACCTGATTCCCAATATCGTCAGTCACTTATTTTTTATATTTTTACATGTTATTTTACATATATTGAATGAAGTATAAAATTGGTTTAATCTTTTGGACTGCTACAGTCACGTATAGATGACAAGCCAAAAAGTGCCCAGCGCGCCTCGGTCACGACTACATGACAGATTTTTAAAGTTAAAAATGTATAGTCAGTTTAAATCGATATTATAATTCCGAACTCACTACTATATTGTAGGTATTTATGGATGAACTCTTAGTTTGGCGCTGAGGGCACGTTTTTCTTTTTTGACAACGTAAAAGGTCAAACGAAGTGTGTATCAACTTCAGACATCTCATCAAATTTCCTTTTGGCATATGTTGTCAAAAATTATTAAGTATATCTGTTAATGTTATCAATTCTTAATTGAATCATTATCAGTGCAGAATTTTTAAATGTTACCTAGAAACTAAGTGCCTAGTACTAATGAGTAATTAATCAAATCGTACACACGGTTACACATGAGGCTATACAAAACTAGTATAAGCTGACCCTTCAATTTGTAGAAACACCATATAAAGCGAGGCCAAGACAAACTGGTTTTGGATAGCTTGATTAGTAGCCGTGTGTAGGTACGTGTCTGATATTGTATCAATTAAAAATAAGTACAGACGCGACGAAACTGACAAAATTTCCCAATCGACTTTGAACCATAATGCTTCAGCGATAAAGTTGAAAATCTATTAAGGAAATTTGACTGATAGTAGTAGCTTGATGTGCTGGTGTCTGTACATACAGTCTCACTGCACGAATATGTTTTTAGCTAAATATGAGTTTATAAAACTTCGCGATCTGTTCACGTATTTATGCATAACCGGGACTTAATCAGCCGAAATGGGGTAAAGAAACAGGTATCGGTACTTACGAGTATATTAATACAATCGCGATTGAAACTAGATTATGTATAAAGATAGCTAAATAGT
Source organism: Heliothis peltigera (assembly GCA_958496145.1). NCBI lineage: Eukaryota > Metazoa > Arthropoda > Insecta > Lepidoptera > Noctuidae > Heliothis > Heliothis peltigera. Next base: position 5,914,286 of record OY292348.1, on the reverse strand, counting down.
TATTTTCAATTAGATACTGTTAATACCGTGTATAATTTTACCTATTACAAAACACTGTTAGATTGTATTTAACAAAAATAGCGCTAAATATTCCTAGTATTCTTATTTTCTAAATAAAAGCAATTTAGTCTATACTTGAAATTATAACGTTGTTTAAAATGAAAAGAAAAATGTCTAGGAGCGTTTAAATCTAACCATTTTTTTAATCAAGTGATAAACGACGGTTTATTTTTTTAAACCTAAAAAAAATATTGACGAGTCCTACAATAATATGTATGTCTTTGTTTTATTTGTATTAACATTTCATTTTATAAAAAATATACGAAAAAAAAATAGTAGGTACTTATTTGTTAATAATGTTGAAAAAAAAAACAGACAGAGATTAGTATCAAAACAATAATTTATTCATCTAGTTAATTTTATTAGACCATTTTTTCTAAAATTTATTTTAAAGAAGGAAGAAATATTTTTTATTCAAATTTTTTTATCTCACCTGCAGAGAAATGGCAAAAATGCTCAATGTGAAAACTGTCTATAAAATTCTTGCAAAAAGAACCGTGTATGCTCGCCTTAAAAAAATAACTTTCGCGCTAATAACATAGGCGTGCGGTCCGAACATGGTATACCAACTTTGTTCGCGCAAACGAACGGACGTACGGAGTAAATATAACGTATCTATATTGTTTACTTAACTTTCTTTAGAATCTTCGGGACTTTTGTGAGCTTGTAAAACCTTTATTTTAAATACAAACGCTGAGTGTTTTCTTTAATTGTAACGATAAGATAATCGGTGAAGTGATCGCTCAAATAAATAATATTGTTTTTCGGTATTTCTTTGTCTGTTTTTAGTTTCTTTGGTTCAGTTTCGATTTGGAAGCGGTTGCGAATTGCGGTGTTTTTTTTTTTTTGTTCTTCGAAAAGTTTTTTTTTTTCTTCTGGTGTTTTGATTTACGAGTATTGTGATAAAAAAAAGGTTTGTTGCTAATTAAATGGTATATTTATGGATGAATTTTAAGTACAGGAAATTGAATCTATTAAAGTTTTCTTGATTATGTATATTGGAAGGCTGTATTGTAGTTATATATCATATGCCTAGCCTTTTCCCAAGCTATGTTGGGGTCGACTTCCAGTCTTAACTGGATGTAGCTGAGTACCAGTGTTTTACGTGGAGCGACTGCCTATCTGACCTATACAACCCAGTTACCTGGGCAACCCGATACCCCTTGATAAGACTGGTGGTCAGACTTTCTGGCTTCTGACTACCAGTAACGACTGTCAAAGATGTACAAATAACAACCGGGACCCACCAATTTAACATGGCTTCCGAAACACGAAGAAATTTTTCATGACAAGATGGTCACCCATCCACGTACCGACCCTGTCAAGCGTTGCTTAACCTTATGATCGATCGACCCGTGCCACTGTTACTTAGCGACGATCTCTTTATATTACAGTTAAATAATAATAAAAAAAATACTATTTAAAGATTAATCATATCACCAAGTATCTACGTAAATATCTATCAATAAAATCACGCAAATATGTATGTTGCTATAATCAGTGCTTCGCAAATACTAAGCAAGTTAGTTGCGTGGTAACAAATATGCCGCAGAACTGGTTACTGGGTTCGATACCCAGTACGTAAAGGTGCAGTTCAACACTGCAACAAGCTAGCTTATCTATACTAACATTAAAAAGCAGTAGTATGTTTGTTTGTTTGACCGCGCTAATCTCAGGAATTACTAGTCCGATTTGAAAAATTCTTTCAATGTTAACAGTTTTAACTACTAGGAAAATTATATTAAAAAAAAGAACTTCACATTTTTTTTACAAATATGTACAATACTTACTATTATAAAAATAAATAATACTTAAAACGAATTAACTATAAGTAGTAAACATAAATGACTAAAAAGCATCAAAAAACGCGTACCCAAGAGGCTGGCAAAATTATAATAATGTTTACGACATTATAAGATAATTTCCTCAACTAGGACAACAAGACTTCGAGGTTAAGCTACTTGGATCGCGGTCAAAACAGGAATGGGTGACCGTCATACGATTATTATAATACTAGCTCGTTTATATCTTTTTAAACAGGGAGTAAGGGACAGCCCTCCGCAAACTGATGGGGTGAGTTCAGTATACCGTACTAAGAAGACTGGTTCATGAAATTGTTTCAGTAACGTTATGGAAATCCAATAAAACTGATTTGTTTTAAAACTTCACAAAAATATAACAGCTCATTTCACGCGCGATTATTTCAAAATTCATTGCTGGATTTTTTATTAATGAAAATCTGCGTAAAAAGAATGTAATTTTACATTGAAAGAAAGAAAAAAATACTGAATAATCTGTAAAAAAAAAATCCTGAGAAAAATTCCAGCGAAATATGATTCAAAATAAGGAGCTGAATGCACCCTATCAGTCTGTGAAGGCTTGTCCCTTACACCCTGTATACTATTTTATTTTTTGAACATTGAACATTCTTGGCAGTCGTTACGGGGGTAGTCAGAAGCTAGTAAGTCTGACGCCAGTCTAACCAAGGGTTATTGGGTTGCCCGGGTAACTGGGTTGAAGAGGTCAGATAGTCAGTCGCTCCTTGTAAAACACTGGTACTCAGCTGAATCCGGTTAGACTGGAAGCCGACCCCAACATAGTTGGGAAAAGGCTCGGGAGATGATGATATCTCCTCTAATGATTTCTTCTTGAATCATTAATAAATTATCATCCACCTCTCGCGTTCATCGTTTCACACGCGTAACGTGCGAACAACTCCGCACATACGGATAAAAATTAGCCTATAGTCTTCCTCGATAAATGAGCTATCTAACACTGAAAGAGTTTTTCAAATCGGACCACTAGTACCTGAGATTAGCGCGTTCAAACAAACAAACTCTTCTGCTTTATAATATTTGTGTCTATAGATAGAAACAACCCCATTTTTGGTATATAAGGTTTGATTTCCGTCTTTATCTTTAATGTATTCTACAATATATTAAAATAGGAAGTGTTTACTCTAAGAAGTGACCTTATGGCCTGCATTCCAGAGACAGGTTACCTATATGTATACCTATAGTATATACCTACAGTACATAACATAGCCCTTATAAATAAATTCTTATGTAAACAACTATAATATTTAAAACCACAACGGTAATCATTCGCGCCTCGATGACTATCTCGTTGGTCTAGTATTCGCAAGGCGCGACTGCTGTGCACGGGTTCGATTCCCAGGTCGGGCCGAAATCGCTTTGTGGGTTTTGAGAAACTTTCACAAAACAGCCTAGAATCTAGAAGTTGGCGATTGATTCACCCGTGCATCGGAGAGCACGTAAATGTCGGTCCTGCGCCTGATCTCTCTCCGGTCGTTTCGGATTGCCGTCCCATCGGACTATGAGAGTGAGGGAATAGAGAGTGCACCTGTATCTGCGCGAATGCTTGTGCACTATAATATGTCCTGTCTGATCTCCATAAAAGAGAACATGCCGTCAATCATTCACGCACCAAGATAAAAAAATGTATGACAATCTCCAGGACACGATCCGTTTCTCTCCCGGCTGTCATTTGTACATCTTTGGCAGTCGTTACGGGTAGTCAGACGCTAGACAGTCTGACAACCAGTCTTAACAAGGGGTATCGCGTTGCCCAGGTAACTGGGTTGAGGAGATCAGGCAGGCAGTCGCTCCACGTAAAACACTGGTACTCAGCTGCATCCAGCTAAGACTGGAAGCCGACCCCAACATAGTTTGGGAAAAAGCTAGACTGATGATTTTCTCTATATAAAAAACCAGTTCTGTTGAGCAGTGGAACTATATGCCTTAATGATGACCCTGATCAATTCTTCTAGAACTAACCATGGACGTCGAGAACGCAAACTGCAAGGTCAAGGTGTCACAATGTGCTGATATGGAGGTTCTACCCATAGAGAGACCATTGAAGATTGATGTGTAAGTAGTATGTTGTTTAATCACATCACACTTCATCATCATCATCATTGTCATCAGCCTTATTATAGTCCCACTGTTGGGCAAAAGCCTCCTCTAACATAGAGAAGTATTGAGCGTTAATCGTTCAATGCGGGTTGGTCACACTTCACATCACAACACACCGACCAGACTATCATGACACTAATACATACGGCGAAAATTTGTGAGCGTGTGTGTATGTTTGTTGCCTCTTCACGCCGAAATGGCTAAACGGATTTTGTTGTAACTTAGCAGTAATATGACTTAGATATCAGAATAACATGTAGGCTAATTTTTAACCGGATGCGGGAAGTAGTTTTTACAGGAAGGGGGTGAAAGGGTGAAAGCTAGTAAATCTAAATATCAAAAACAATTTTTATTATTATGCTGCAAACCCTGGAGATTTTTTACCGGGGGGCGCGCAGCCGTGAAAAAGTTCCCTATATACGCAGGTGAAACCGAGGTGATCATCATCATCATCATCTCAGCCATAGGACGTCCACTGTTGAATATAGGACTCCCCTTTAGATCTCCACATATACTGGTTGGAAGCGATCTGCATCCAGCGTCTTCCGGCGACCTTTATAAAGTCCTCTGTCCATCTTGTTAGTGGACGTCCTACGCAGCGCGTGCTAGCGGTCAGCTGGTTTAATAATAAATATATTTTACAATATTGTTCACAGTGAAATAACCGGTCTAGACATACTGGTTGAGGAGCTACACAGGATGTTTTCCCGCGACCACGTCAATGTACAGGATGTTCAGAAAGTCATGCTTGGATACAAGTCGAATCCAAAGGACTGGAGCAAGTTCGCCAAGTTTGATCGTTTTCGGTGAGTTTTTGGAATGTCATTTGAGTTTTACAAGTTAGCCTACCCAAATGTCCTTTCTAATGGTATGCTCGTCGGATTGTTGAGCTCCTATCTTACTGTTGAGTTCAACGAAGATCGACAGGTCCATTCAAACTTGTTTGACACTTTCTTCAAAAGGTCATTTCAGATACAAGCCTACATTGCTCATCTAATAGTGCAGTATGTTATTTATTTTTATGTCTGAACTCTAAAAGAGACTGTGACCCTTGAGTTTGTTTCGGCGTTTCTTCTCAAGGGAGTCAGTTAGGAAATGCCGACATCATCTCGTTTTTTTTAAGTATTAATTTCAACTTATTTGCAAAATAAAATATAATTTATCAAGCTGACTCGCAAAATGTAGTTCAGCGATTATTTTCGTTGAAATTTTTCGCTCACAAAAAAAATTCTGACATAATATTTTAAATAATACGTGATTCACAACACTATATTTGACGCACATAAGATAACTTAATACTTTAATCCTTGCTAATATTATTAATACAAAAGTAAATCTGTTTGTCGGACTATCACGTCAAAACTACTGCACCGATTCAAATTGAAGGCGCTACTGGTTGTTCGTAAGAGATACCGTGGCCCTGGCACACGGGGACCTCCAGAAGGAACATACTGGGATTTAGTCTGACACTCCCAGCTGCGCTCTCAGAGGGGGGGTCTTTTGATGATATCCCACGAAAAGTAGAGGTACACAGGTAGTCTAGAGTCTAAGATATATGCGACTATTTATCTTGGTGAGGCTGTTGCTTAGCCACAAGCACTCAGCCAAATAATACATAAAAAAACTAAATATTCGCGAATGAATTTGTATGTATATATAAATGGCGGTAGTCGCCAGTAAGTCTGACGCCAGTCTAACCAAGGGGTATTGGGTTGCCCAGGTAACTGGGTTGAGGAGGTCAGATAGGCAGTCGCTCCTTGTAAAACACTGGTACTCAGCCGAAACCAGTTAGACTGGAAGCCGACCCCAACATAGTTGGGAAAAGGCTCGGGAGATGATGGAATTGCGGTAGTCGCTTCGAGACAAGAACCGTCAGGTAGCGATAACAAGTGAAACAAAACGACCTCAGAAATTAAAATCTGAAGATAACATAAAAAATTTCCACCGTCAATCTTATCTTTTGATGTTCGCGTGTGGTACGTTTTAGTGTCATTATCTAGATTGTTGATTTTAGCATTACTACCTAGATTTTTCGCAAAGCTTATGAGATTTTGTTTGACGAGTGACGTAAATAATTGTTGGAGTAGCTTAGTAGTGAGCTGAGTAGCTTAGTTAGTTAAGGATACGACTACTGCCTATAGACTCATATTTTTTTGACACATTTACGACGCAAATAATAATAATAATCCTGCCATTTTTACATGTATTTATTACATTGTCATCGGCAGGGGCCATAGTCCCCATAGTTTTCCCTTTCCTAGTCCACCAGCATCCCATCACAATAGCCCAAGTAGATTTATTTTTCCATAGTTAGCAATAGTTTAGCACAAACCGGGGGTTGTCCCTGGGTACATTTCCATAGTGTATACAGGGATAATCGTCGGTTGTGTCACCATTACATATATTAAAGTTGTCTCAAAAGGGCTTCAGCGTGTTGGCTTCGCCCCCACGTTCGCCTTCTAAAAATCCGAGACTCTATAGTCCCGTGGTCTATTAGAGACATTCAATAATAGTGAATGATTTATTTCATTTTCATAAAATAATACACTCACAAATGCAGCGTTTTTTCATGTTCATAGCTTGTTACCTTACAATAGTTATTTGATTGTTGTTTTTGTGTCGGTGTTTATGTGTTGAATAAATGTTTTTTCTTTCTTTCTTCTTCTTCTTTCTGCGGGCTCAGCATGGCGATTCTATATCTATTCTATCAAGAAAGAATAAAGCTCTTTCCATCAATGCCAACATGGTCTTCTACCCGAGTAAGAATGGCGCGACCTGTCAACTCGCATATAATTACTTGTAGACTAATGTCGATCGAAGAAAAGAAAAATTTCTTGAAAAAGTGTCAAAGGAAATCTTACGTCAATCTGTCACTTTTCTGTCATTATGTCCATTCTCCGGTAGACAAAACTTGTTTCTACCGTTGTCATGCTGAGCCTGCTGATGGAGAAACCAAAGCTTCGGAATGCTAAATTTATTTGAAGGTCTTATTAATATTTCTCTAATAAGTCTAGACCAATATATCTAACACTTAGGTATTTTAAAAAAATATATAGACAGTTGGTCTGCAGTATAAATCGGTGTTTGTTTTCATTTACAAACAAAAGCATCAGAACTGTCAGAAAACAACCAAGTTTTCCTAACCACGCCCGCCAGCTTATCAACCTAATAGTTTCTTGTAAACACACATACATACATACCTGCGTTCAGATACCTCTTATCAACGTAGCAACAAGTTGTTGTTAAATTAAGATCTTCTTTATCTTTTTTGTTACCATGGAAAGTTTTTTCGCGACTCTCAATGACTGGAGGGGATCATCATTAACATTATTAACAAAAACTATCGGTCTCGAGTTAATTTTAATTGCCACAACTAAAAACCACTCATCAATAAGACTATAGATAAACATCCAATTTAATATTTATTATCTGTAGGTAACTTCCCGGTCATAGGTGACGGAGGTCAGATAGGCAGTCACACTCAGCGGCATCCGGTTTGACTGAGTCTAGAGCAACCAAGCTATAACTGCAGTTGGCCAAAGTAGCAACTAAAATTTCACAGATATTTGAGTCAGTAGTTTGTACTTTCGAAGGAGCTCGTGGCTAAGTAACACCCTCCAATTTTGCTGACTTCTCTTCGAGGACCTTAGCCTTTACCTACGTGAAAAAGAAACTATCCAATCCCACGTCACACCACACTAGTAATAAATAATGTGGAATTTGTGATGTGAGGCATCTAACAACTGCCAAGATGAGTGAAAGATGTACAAATTTGCTTGATTTAAGTATATTGGAAGGCTATATTACAGCTTACAGACACTCGACTAGAGGCTAGAGCCTTTTCCGAAGCTATGTTGGAGTCGGCTTCCAGTCTTAACCGGATGCAGCCAAGTACCAGTGTTTTACGTGGAGTGTCTGCCTGTCCGACCTCCTCAACCCAGTTACCTGAGCAACCCGATACCCCTTGGTAAAACTGGTGTCAGGCTTTCCAGCTTCTGATTACCAGTAACGACTGCCAACGATTTAAAAACGAGAGCCGGGATCCACCAATTTAGTGTGCCTTCCGAAACACGGAGGAACTGGTCAGGTCAAGATGATCACCCATTCAAATACCCACCGCGCCAAGCGTTGCTTAACCTTATGATCAATCGACCCGTGCGGCTGTTACTTAGCCACGAGCACCTCACATTTCTAAAAATGCAATTTCCTCATGTTCCAGGTACACACGAAACTTGGTGGATGCTGGTAACGGTGCCTTCAACATCATGATCCTATGCTGGGGACCTGGACATGCGTCGGCTATCCACGACCACGCCGACTCACACTGCTTCATGAAACTCCTCAGCGGAAGTCTTGAGGAAGTCAGGTAAATATTTGAATTAGCCTTATAGCAGGGGAGAAGGGATTTTGGAATTAAGTCGAGCGCTTTAGATATACATATGGGAGAATGGTTGCATCCTGCTGAGTACCTCCACCATTATATGAACTTTTTGGTCAAGTGTACGAGTTTAGGGTAGTCCGCTAGATAAGTAAAAAGCTGGAAATCATCTCCTGAGCTTCTTCCCAACTATGTTGGGGTCGGCTTCCAGTCTAACCGGATTCAGCTGAGTATCAGTGTTTTACAAGGAGCGACTGCCTATCTGATCGCCTCAACCGACTTACCCGGGCAACCCAATACCCCTTGGTTAGACATGCGTCAGACTTACTGGGATCTGACTACCCGTAATGACTGCCAAGGATGTTCAATGACAGCCGTAATTAAAAAGCTGGAAAGCATTACATTAAGGATCAGATGTATTAATTACGAGCTAAAGAAAGCTGTACTTAAAACAGCTCCAACTAACATTTCCTCAGAATTTCTGACGCGCTTCAGTAAAACGGCTTTATCTATTTTTGCTGTCAGACAGGCAGTCGCATCCGTGTATCGGAGAGCACGTAAATGTCGGTCCTGCGCCTGATCTCTCTCCGGTCGTGTCGGATTGCCGTCCCTGAGGACTATGAGATTGAGGAAATTGCAGCTGTGTCTGTGTATATTATATTAAACCGGGCTGCTTTATGAAAGTCTCATAAAACCCACAAAGCGATTTCGGCCCGAGCGACCCGGTAATCCAACCCTGTGCTTAGCTATCGCGCTATGCGACTACTAGACCGAAGAGTATATTATTATTAATTACAATCTGCTGTGGGTAAATACCCGTTCAAAGCTTTTGTTACTATTATTAAAACAAATAATACGTCAATAACACAGCGAGATAAGACTGGAAGTTTCTCTTAAACATGTGACATCGTCACAGACTCCCAGATAAACAGATGACGAAATTACTAACATTGTCTTAGTAATCATATTTATATATATAAATAGATATACGCTATATAGTTACTGTCAAAACAGTTTAATCTTCACTAAGAAGTAGAATTAAACTGTGCTTAGTTATGTCAAAAATAAAGGCTGCGGAATATTTGCACGATACTCATGCGAAAAGTTTGTTGGTCTGTTTTTGAGATTTTCGTTTTAGGGGATGTCCTTGTCTTTAGAAATTTTTGACTTTCAAAAAAGCTGTTTCGCAACCAAGTTTGAATAAATGATTTTGAGTTTGAGTTTTCATTCGTTGTGGGTTCAGTCCGTAAGAGCCTTTTTTTCGTGGGAAATCATCAAATGAAGGGGTCATTTCCCGCTGATAGATTCTAGATAGAAATAGATATCAGTTATTAGCATTAAAATGTATGTGTTTATACGAATACGATGGGTTTTTTTAAGTCTCAATATAATATTTATTTATTTTGATAACATAAGCGGTGAACTTTTAAGGTGTGCACATGCAATAACTGATGCAACTGCATCAAAGTTTGAGTTTAGATAACTAACGAGTTCAAAATAATATAAACTATCCTGTTGACACAACAAATTATTATTGTATACTAGCTGTTGCCCGCGACGTCGTCCGCGTGCGCATTAAGTGATTAAACCTGAAATATCCGTACGTGATAGCGTGATAATATAATATGTATATGCCTATATTACCGACCTCTTAGCTATATTCATGCCAAATTTTAATCAAATCCATGCAGTACTTTTTGAGATTAGCCCGGACATACATACAGACAAACAGACAAAAATTCTCAAAACTATATTTTTGGCTTCGATATCGATTGTAGATCACGCCCCAACTATTCTTTTAAAAAAATATTCAATGTACAGTTTTTAATGTACTAAATATTCAATGTACTAGTGTTCCTTGCGGTTTTACATGCATTAGCGATCAAGATTTTTAAAATTCTTCTTTAAATTACAACATACTTGTTTTTTTTTTAATGTAAGTCATATGATGCCCCCTTTGTTATCATATAGGGTTACCCGGGTAACTGGGTTGAGGAGGTCAGATAGGCAGTCGCACCTTGCAAAACACTGGTACTCAGCTAAATCCGGATAGACTGGAAGCCGATCCCAATATAGTTGGGAAAAGGTTCGGGAGATGATGATGATGCCCCCGCTGTGGGTGCAGCTGAAGGTAGTGTCAGACTCTCACCGACTTAAATCCACTATGTTCCTTCTGGAGGTCCCTGTGTGCCAGGGCTAAGGTAAATCTTGCGAACAACCCGCAGCCCCGCCCACAAACCTTAATGATATAATCAATAGCTGATAAACAGTCCGAAAATAAAACGTAATCAATTTATATTATATTATTATCGTGACATCAAATCGTATTTTTTTGAAGATAATAAAAATAGTCCAGTGGTCTGAAAAATAATATGATCAAAACTAAACTTTAAGCACGCCTCACATATTTTCTGCCTCGTTGGTCTAGTAGTCGCAAGGCTCGACTGCTGTGCATGGGGTCTCGGGTTCGATTCCCCGGGTCGGGCCGAAACCGCTTTGTGGGTTTTGAGAAAATTTCATAAAGCAGCCCGGAGTCTGGAAGTTGGTGATTGATTCACCCGTGCATCGGAGAGCACGTAAATGTCGGTCCTGCGCCTGGTCTCGCTCCGGTCGTGTCGGATGTCCGTCCCATCGGACTATGAGAGTGAGGGAATAGAGAGTGCACCTGTGTCTGCGCGGATGCTTGTGCACTTAATATGTCCTGCATAGCTGGCTGATGTCCTTAAAAGAGAACGGCCGCCGTAGCTGACAATCGGTCTGGACGCTATCATAAAACATATGTAGTTTTGATTTGATTAAAGTCGCGAAATGACTGAATTTCTTTCTCCAAAATTTCACTTTTCGGGAACCTTCCAGAACTGATGACAATCCTGACACATTCCACATTTAATAAACAAAACACAAGCTAAGGTCAGTCACAAACCGGTCACTGCTATCAGCCCTTATTATTGACAACGGACGCTTTTAACTCAAGTAGATAAAGTTCGGATGCAGTTTTAACTGGTTCTTGGGTGAAAATAACCTTATCAGTAAACATTAGTCATAAGATGATAGTTAAATTGACCTCCGGATACTTAATTTTAGTAAACTTTTTTACCCGATTTCCAAAAAAAGTGTGTCTATTTCAGAAATATTTCGGCAAATTTTTCACGTCCTGCGTAAGGATCATGTTTACCACAAAAAAGTTGAAAAGTAGGAGTCAACGGTCGAGCGCACTCAGACACCGGCGTTATGCGTAAGAACACAACTACAATTTGGCGAATGTGATGATAAAATTAATAAAATAATTATGTTATTGTTTTCATGACTCTTTTGTGGTAAACATGATCCTTAGCATGTACTAGATGACCTGTAAGAACATGGTGCAGTAGTAGTGTTAGACCTTTTTTTTCGTGGGAAATCATCAAATGACCCCTCCCGCTGAGGGTGCAGCTGGAGGGAGTGTCAGACTCTTTCTGACTAAAACCCACTATGTTCCTTCTGGAGGTCCCTGGTTGCCAGGGCCGCGGTATCTCTTACGAACAACCCGCAGCTAGTAGTGTTAGACCTTGAGTAAATATAACTTGGCATTGTTTTTCTCAAACTTTACGTGTGAAATAAATCTCCTTATAAAACAGATATTATCGTGCGAATCATGTAGTTACCAATAACCTACTAAAATATAAATAATTACCGATTTCCAGATACGAGTGGCCTGATAACGTGCAGCCGGAAGTTGTCAAGGTTTTAAACAACAACAAATCGCGGAGGAAATGTTGCTCGGAAAGCCAAGACCTACCGGACAGCGTATCCGAACTCACCATTGACAGCCCGGATGACAGCTGTCAAACGGACAGTTGTAAATGTGACAGGTGTCAGAAGCGTGACAGTGACAGGTGTCAAAAAGGGCGGGAAGATTATGAAGATGAGGGATACGATGTTAGGGATATGAAAGTAAGGGGGAGGACAAGAATGGAGGTTAACGATGTCTGTTATATAAATGGTGAGTAATTGAATTGCAGTTATTTTTGCATAGTTACAATAAAATTACAATCTTACATCTAAGCCCAGATTATTGCGCCTTTTGCTGTAAAATAAATATTCTTAAACACAACACACAGGTCTTACTCTTACTAAAATGTGTAATAATCGCGAAAGTTTAAAATCATGAAATATTTTTAGTTACGCGTGATGCGCGAAGGGCTTGAATTGGCCTACATGAATATACAGACTCTAGCATCAACCTACCTCACTCTGTCAAATTTCTTTAATAGATTTTCAACTTTATCACAATACGAGAAAGTTAATATACGATTGGTAAAATTTCTCAGATTCGGGTAGCTTGACCTACTGGCGTCTGAACTTGTCCTAGGAATTTAGTAAGCGACTTGCCATTTAGTTTGACGGAAATGAATGTTCTTTGTTCAATGCGTCTAATATATTTTTTATTTATCTATCAATATCTACGTCCATAGGCAGTCGTTACGGGTAGTCAGAAGCCAGTAAGTCTGACGCCAGTCTAACCAAGGGGTATTGGGTTGCCCAGGTAATTGGGTTGAGGAGGTTAGATAGGCAGTCGCTCCTTGTAAAACACTGGTACTCAGCCGAAACCGGTTAGACTGGAAGCCGACCCCAACATAGTTGGGAAAAAGCTCGGGAGATGATGATCTACGTCAATCTATTTTAAAACTTTTTTTCTTGTTCTATCAGATGCCCTGGGTCTCCACCGGGTAGAGAATCCGTCTCACGTCGATGGGGCAGTCTCCCTGCACCTGTATTGTCCTCCGTTTGACAGCTGTCGTGTGTTTGACGCGAGGACTGGCAAACCGACTGAGGTCAAGGTCACTTTCTGGTCCATGTATGGGAAGAAGATTAAGAGGGTGTGTATGAGTTTATTCTGTTGATTTTTATTGAAATTAAAGTTCTTACTTTTATTTGTAGATATCTGATTAAAAAAGGGTTGATGCGTATTTAAATTAGTGAATTCAAATAATTTGTGTGACGTTTCTAGTTGTTTTTATTTATTTTGACAAGTGCATAAATTAGAACAATATTGTATTGGTATAAATTATTTTTAAATTATGAATACGTCAGTTACTTTTAAAAAAGTAAAAGATATTCCCATCAAAATCACATAGGAGGTGGTGTAGACGGGTCATTTTGGGAGGCTGTATTTTGTACTGACGTATAAAAAGTACTGATTTATCTGCCCAATTTAAATTAAAAAAAATATATATTTTGATTGTACAAATTTTACTTTTTTCTTAACAATATGTTTTACTTTGTTGCCTAAATTTATGTGAAGCAAAAACATTAATGTCTTTTTTGTTTATTTTTCAGGTTTTACAAGCAAATGAGCCGGCTGACAGTCAGCAGTAGATCTTAAAATGAAAACCAAGCATTCCAGTCTAGTATTTTTAATGAAAAAATGTTGATTAGTGATTAAAAAGAGAAAAAAATACATGTTGTTATACGGTTATTGTATTGATATATTTTTAATTGAAGCTATATCCAAACTAGCAATATTCTTTATTTTTAGATTTTTTTGTTTGGGAATTATTTTCCCTGAATGTTGTATCTATAATTTTTAATTATAAGCTAAGTTTTGGCTACGTCAATTTATTATTCTTAGCATGTATGTTGCCTAGTCCAACACGAAATTTTGTAAAGGATACCTAATTTTTTTAATATATATAGGTATACAGCGTCATTTAGTACCAAACTAAGCAGAGCTTGTACTATGGATACTAGACAACCAATAAGGGTATAGACAGAGCACATCAAGCTACTACAATCTATCAAATTTCCTTAATAGATTTTCAACTTTATCGCTGAAGCATAAGCAATACTCTCCAATGCACGGGTGTATCAAACACCAGCTTTCAGACTCCGGGCTGCTTTATGAATGTTCCTCAAAGCGATTTCAGCCCGAATCGGGAATCGAACCCGAGACCCGAGACGTGCACAGCAGTCGCCCTATGCGACTACTAGACCAACGAGGAAGTTTGAGTTATAGTAACTTAACGTATGGCAATTATTTGCCCAGAGCACCTAGTTCTCATTTATGTATTTTTCGTTGTCTAGGGCCTAATAAAAATCCGATATTTTTGTAATAAATTTAATGTGCCTTATGTAATTTTAAACTAGGATAAACTTAATATAAGACATAATACTAAGAAACGATTGAAAATTGTGAATTTTTATATTTATTTACAATATTTTACAAATAAATAATATTTCTGAGTTAATTTTACACTTATTGTTTTATTTACATACTTTTAATTAAGAATAAAATAATTATTATTTATAAAATTTTGTTGATTCTCCTCATGTTATCATTTTAGCCAAAATGATAAAAGAGAGATATTTTATAAAAATACATTAATTTATTTATAGAAAAAGAAACATAAAAATGGTTTCCTCTTCGACCACATACAAAAACAATAAATCAAATAAAACATACAAAATAAAACAAAAAAAACGTAGAAAATAAAATTACAAAATCAAATAAATAAAATTGCAATCATTTATTTAGTTGTAAAAATGTAAAATTGTACAAGACATTTTTTTTAATAATTTAATTCATTTGTCTTCCCGTATATTTAAAAATGGAAAATCTCATTATTGAAGATATTAATTTTAAAGTTTAATTTTAGAACTCTAGTTTCAAGAGTTTCTTCATTTCGCTGTCAATTTTGTCCCAAGGCAAGAACACTTTGACGCCATCAACGTCGGCAGTAGCTTGGACATTCTCCCTGACGCAGCCAGCGTTACAGTGGAAATCACAAGTGTAGGTGTTGGGGTTGAAGTGAAGACCTTCGGAGCAGGTGATGAGAACAGCGCTGTTGTCCTTGCAGATCCAGTATTTGTCGCAGTCAGTGCTATGAGGCCATGGCGCAACGTTGCATTCTGACCTGCATTTTTCGTCTGGGGTGATGGGGCTTGGGCAAGAACCATCACAACCTCCGTTGCCACCGTCATTGCCTCCGTCATTACCGCCGTCATTACCGCCGTCGTTACCACCATCGTTACCACCGTCATTGCCTCCGTCGTTACCGCCATCATTATCTCCATCACCGGGGCAAGAGCCATCACATCCTCCATTGCCACCATCGTTACCACCGTCATTGTCTCCATCGTTACCGCCGTCATTGCCTCCGTCGTTACCGCCGTCATTGTCTCCATCACCTGGGCAGGAGCCATCACATCCTCCGTTGCCTCCATCGTTACCACCGTCATTGCCTCCGTCGTTACCGCCGTCATTGCCTCCGTCATTACCACCGTCATTGTCTCCATCACCGGGGCACGAGCCATCACATCCCCCGTTGCCACCATCGTTACCACCGTCATTGCCTCCGTCGTTACCGCCGTCATTGCCTCCATCATTGCCGCCATCATTGTCTCCATCACCGGGGCACGAGCCATCACATCCTCCGTTACCGCCATCGTTGCCTCCGTCGTTACCGCCATCCCAAGGTTCACAGCCAGCGTATTGAGGCCAGTCACAAACCTGAAATTAAAGGTATTTTGTTACAAGACCGGAGTAAAAATTATGTGCTGAGAATAATTTTGAAATTTCTTATAGAGTTCAAAATAGTTTACTATTTTTTTTAATTATAATAATAAAAAATCTAACGTTCTCTACAGGTTAAGTTTTTAGTTATATACCTTCTGATAAACGTAGCTTCTTTGTATGTATGTTTGTAGCTTAACTAGGTATTGGCTATGAAGTAGTTGAACTATTTTTACAGTTATCGGTAGCATTTTAAGATGATGATGCAATCATAGAATATTTCCTAAGTAAATAAATGCAGTTCCCTAAATTGTCGTTTTCTATTTGACTGTATCTAATTTCAAAATAGTTGCTAAATGAAGACAAATCATCGTGGCCTAGTTAAAAAAGCACCAGCCTCTCATGTATGAGGAGTGCACGGGATTTATTCCAGGTCAGGCTATGCAACTTTTCTAAGTTATATGTACTTTCTAAATATGTCATAGACACCAACGCCTGATTAAATGAGAAGGAAAACATCTCGAGGAAACCTGGACTATAAAGTCTGAAATCACCAACCTGCATTGAGCAAGTGTGGTGATTAACGCTCAATCACTCTCAGTGTGAGAGGAGGCCTGTGCCCAGCAGTGGGACGATGACAAAGCAGATGATAAATAAACAAATGAAAAAACCGTGTCTATCAAAACCCCAAACAAGGTTTCAAAACTTCAATCTATCACACGTGGTTTTGGAAAAAACAAAAGATTAAAATCTAGATTCTTTAAAAAGATAGGTGTTCTCACTAATTAACAACGGCAATTTCAATAAAACTGATTACCATCAAACATTTTTTTTATAAACTGATAATAATCATTTTCCTGGGCATTTAAGCGTCGGCCTGCAGTTTCGTTAATTCAGTTTCGGTTTGACTTTGAAATAGGTTACAGGGTTGTTGTCGTGAACATCATCCTATATTTGTGTACAAGGTCTAAATCTGTGTGAAGTGTGAACGTTATCAAATCAGTTCTGTAGTAATCAGTCTCTTTGGTTTGATTCGTCTTTAGAATATTAATCATGATAAGTATTTTGTAACTACGAGTAAGCCTATCCTCTTGGCAATTTTATTTTTTGACTTGACTTTGTTTTGTAAAGAATGATTTTAATACATTTGTTCAAAATCAGGTAAAATGCCAGTTATAATATTATCCATTCTTATAAATATAATGGATCACGAAGTATCTGGTTTTAAACTTATACTTTCAATCTGCATGCTCAGCATGACAACCTCAGAAACAAGTTTTGTCTATCCGAGAATGGACATAATGTCAGATAAGTGACAGATTGACGTAAGATTTCTTTTGACACGTAGAAAAGATTTTTTTCTTTTCTTCGATCGACATAAGTCTACAAGTGATTATATGCGAGTTGACAGGTCGTGCTATGCTCGGGCAGAAGACATGTTGACATTGACAGAAAGGGTTTTTAACTTTTGTTGTCATGCTGAGCCTGCTAGTGTTCAACCGATTAGATTAAGGATTTTTACAAGGCTTCCAAGTCTTATCAAAATGTCAATCAAAACTTCTTTACAGGAAAATAGTCAAATAATTACCTGCGCCTGAGCATTGAAATGAGTTCCAGCGGGGCACTGAGCGGGCACGGTCTCTCCGTTCACACAGTAATAGAATCTGTTGCAGTCATACTCATGAGGGAGGAGGTAGTGAATATCGAAGTCAGCTGGGCAGCCGTTGGGGAGAGGAACGAATTCACCGTCATCACAATCATTGTCGTTTCCTCCATTTCCTCCGTCATTGCCGCCATCGTTTCCACCATCATTGCCGTCGCCGGGGCAAGAGCCATCGCAGCCTCCATTGCCGCCGTCATTTCCACCATCATTGCCGCCGTCGTTTCCACCATCGTTGCCGTCGCCGGGGCAAGAGCCGTCACAGCCTCCATTGCCACCATCATTTCCACCATCATTGCCGCCGTCATTTCCACCATCGTTGCCGTCGCCGGGGCAAGAGCCGTCACAGCCTCCATTGCCGCCATCATTTCCACCATCATTGCTGCCGTCATTGCCGTCACCGGGGCAAGAGCCATCGCAGCCTCCATTGCCGCCGTCATTTCCACCATCATTGCCGTCGCCGGGGCAAGAGCCATCGCAACCTCCATTGCCGCCATCATTTCCTCCATCATTGCCGCCGTCGTTTCCACCATCATTGCCGTCACCGGGGCAAGATCCATCACAACCTCCATTGCCGCCGTCATTATTGTCGTCTCCAACCACATCGTCCTCGATGCTGCCGGAGTCGTTATCATTGCCAGATGATGCACAATTCACGTTGTGGGGAAAGTCGCACACCTGGAAATGTAATTATAATTCTATAATCATGTTTTATGTGTTTTTGTGTAAACTTTTGGCGTTTTTCAGTTTTTCGTTTATTTATTTATTTACGGATTTATGTTCACACACGATAAAGAAACACAACAGGAAAAAGAGAGGAAGAATTTACAAAGGTAATGCTTATTTCTAAAGTAATCACTTATTTAGAAAGGAAAATAGGAATAAAAGAGATTTAGCCAGTGTGTAAATAAAGGAAATAGAAATTATACTATATTGGGCCAGTGGTTCCTGAGATTAGCGCGTTTTAGGATACAAACAAAAAAGTCTTAAGTTTTAAATTATATAAGTACAGATGGGGCGAGTATTGCTGGCCTACGAATTGGAACAAATCAAGAGCTGTTAATGAGATATTTAATAAAGAGAAACGGTATCTAAAAAATAACTTAAATACAACAGTTTTAATTGTTAATAAAACCAAATTATACATATAATAAACATTTACAACGATTTATGCGTCTTTATTGGTGTGTAAAAAATAAAGAGTGAAATTGGTTTGTTTCATTTAGACGACCCTTCCTGTAGCCTACCCTAATCTATACGAGTATGTATCATATACAATGTGTATATTATATACAATCAACCCCTATTTATCCTAGTCATAGAAACACGCGTGACGAAGATATTTTTAATAGAAGAAAATCAAGTAGCTGCCCAGAAAATGAAATAAAATATTTCAAAGCAAAGTAAGCGACCATGATGTATAATATATTTTTGCAAATAGGTTGAAATCAACACTTTTACACGTCAACACATTTTTTTATAGAAAGAACGAGATGAGGTCGGCATTTCCTAACTGACTGCCTTGAGAAGAAACGCCGAAACAAACTCAAGGATCACAGTCTCATTTAGAGTCCAGACATAAAAAGAAATTACATACTACGATGAGCATGTTAACTTTTAAATAAAGTAAAAAATATAATTAGATACGGTGAACTTGGAATCTAAACCCGCTGTGAGTTTCTAGACAGGCATTCTAAAACTCGCTTCATAATTCGAATCTACACTAGCGCTATTCTTGTGAGCGTGTTTGCTAGTTGAACTAAATTTACTTCGAGATTTTGACATACAAAGTATGAGATTCTATAAGGTATTTCCCCAGTCGTCAGTTCAACGCTCACTTCGCACTCAAAGTGTCAAATCTTATGCGAAGTGAGACCGAATAGCAAAGTCAATGCGAGTTGTTGTTTGGATTTTACAGAATTGACGTGCTGAGTTTATTTTTTTAAATAATATTTTACTGATAGGTACAGATTAAAAGTAAGAGAAGTCGCGGTGGCCTAGCGGTTAAAGCACCAGCCTGTTAAGTATGAGTGTGCGGGTTCGATTTCAGGCAAGTACCAATGCAACTTTTCTAAGTTGTATGTACATTCTAAGTATATTTTAGACAACAATGACTGATTAAAAGGTGAAGGAAAACATCTCGAGGAAACCTGGACTATAAGGTATGAAATCACCACCCCGCACTGAACAAGCGTGGTAATTAACGCTCAATCCTTCTCAGTGTGAGAGGAGGCCTGTGCCCAGTAGTGGGACGATAAAAAGGCTAATGATGATGATAGCAGATCCAAAAGTTATCTCCAAATATACAAGTTTATTTCCTGTTTTTTTTTAATGACGTCATTTGTTTAAGTAGTAGTAATTAATGATGACGGGGTCTACCATTGATAAGCCCCTTATCAAACAAATTTTGATAGGATCATTTGACAAAATTAATCAACTGATTATATACACTTAATTAATCGCGTTTATGAATCATATCTTTGAATCTTAATAATTATATCTGATGGAGATAAATAGATTCGTGACGCGAACATATGGCGTAGTAGTTAGTGTATCTGACTACCACGTCAGAGGTCGCGGGTTCGATTCCCGCGTGAGTCAAAGATTTGTATGGATGTTTGATTTTGTTTTGGTGATTTTTGATACTTAAATAACATGGTCGCGTACTTAAATAATAATAGGTCGCGGGTTCGATTCCCGCATAAGTCAGTCAAGTCGCTCCTTGTAAAACACTGGTACTCAGCCGAAACCGGTTAGACTGGAAGCCGATCCCAACATAGTTGGGAAAAGGTTCGGGAGATGATGTAGTAAAATGCGTTTTTCTTTTTAATTTTACAACAAACAGACATTAAAATTTGACGTACCTATATGTTCATATATAATTGTATAGGTACTGTCAATGATTGCTTATCATGAAATATTTCCATAATCACGCCAGCAATTTAACAATCTATTAATTCTGTCATAGTTATAAAAATCTTTTGTTTGACGCCTCAGATCCATCGCTATCTGCCGCAAATCTGTGCGTTATCAATACCTATTAGAATTCAATTAGGTATTATTGTGAAATTGTTATGTTTGTGATTGCTGAAAATAATCTATCTCGTCAAATTATACACAATATGTATTATATTGTTATATACTTTGAAAGTATATAAAAAAAAAACCTAAAAAAATGATGATAAAAACCTCAAGCGGCGCAAATATAGTAGCCTTATCGGCAACTACATGTTTGAGCCGTTTGGGGTTGAAACCCTCGGGACGTGGGGACCGAGTGCTCGCATCCTCGCAAAGGATATTTCCAAGCGCCTGGTTGACACTTCCCGTGACCCGAAGGCTGGTTTTTATTTCGCATAACGATTAAGCATTGCCATCCAGCGTGGCAATGCTGCCAGCCTTTTGGGTACACTACCGGGTGGCAGCGATGAGGATGAGTTTTTTGACGCTATTTATTAGTTTTATATTATTATTTTAGTTGTAAGTTTTGTATAAGCTTGTATATATTTATACCTAATATAGTTAATGTATATATGTATATTTTTAGTAATAATTAATGTAAATAAACAACTTTGTCCCCTTTGAAAGTATTATATAAATTTTAATAACAATTTAAAGTGATTTTATAGTAAATCAATTGGATTTACGACATATAAAACACTTATTAATGATAACTAAACGATTGCAATTCAGAGAATTATACAGGGTGTAACAGAAAAGGTTTATAAATTCGAAGGGAGGTCAATGTACTCGTAAAACTGAACAAGTTTCAACAGGTTTTTTTTTAGTTTTTCGATGCTTTTTAGTTATTTGTTTACTAGTCATTTCACAGGTTACGGATAGCCACTCTCTACCAGATACCAGAGATAAAAAATGGAACAGAATTTGTATGAAATTATGTATGAAATTATCTGCCAGATAAACTATCTGGAACTTATCAGTAACCGGTGAAACTGGTCCTAAGTGTTGTATATAAATGATAGTAAATAAAGAACTAAATACAGGAAAAATACGATATTCAATAAAAAAAAATTGCAATTTTCCGTACAATATTTAGGCGGCAAGTTCAATCTTCATATGAAACGTCCAATATTTTTTGATCGAATTTTGTATTTTTTTCTGTTGAAAGTTGTTCAGTAATGCGAGTACATTGACCTCCCTTCGGACGTATACCCCCTTTCCGTTACACCCTGTATACGTGGGGAGACGGCTTTAATCTAGTATTTTTTTTCATTTTAGAGTACTTCCCGCCATTAAACAATAGCATTTAATAATTAATTATTGTACAAAATAATCAAATCTAAAAAATCCGTTAATGACACATTATCTAGAGATAGTCTATCAACATATTTTAGCTGATTAAGGTAAATTTTCCTTATAACACTGAGTTATTTGTTCTTTACAAACAAATTCAGTATCCGTATAGAATTAGAGCTCAAAGTCTTAAAAGAAAGACGTGCCCTCAGCGCCAAGCTAAAAATTCATCCATAAATACCTACAATAGAGTAGTGAGCTCGGAATTATATCGAATATATCGATTAAAACTGTCTATTAATTTTGAACTTTAAAAGTCTGTCATGTAGTCGTGACTGTGACGTGCTGGGCACTTTTTGGCTGTCATCTTTACGTGACTGTGGCGCTTAAAAAGTTAATTGTTTAGAAGCTTGGAGTAAAGGAATGAATAAATAATTCTACCGACTTTAGAAATTTGTGATAAAAATTGATGACTCACTATTACTGCTTCTTGTTTAAGCGGTAAATCAAATTTTCAATACATAAATAGGTATATAAAGAGCAGATACGCGCGATAAACCCCGCTTGGCTGTATTTTAATAAATAAATAATTCAACTTAATAAAAGTTATGGCATCCACCGGGCACCGTTCTGTCTAAGGAAATCAGTTATAGTGCACGCGCATTCGCGCAGATACAGGTGCACTCTCTATTCCCTCACACTCATAGACCGATGGGACGGCAATCCGACACCACCGGAGAGAGAAAAGGGATGGAGTTCAACCTATCCATTATGCATATCAATACATGATTAGATTTCTTTTATTGCATCAGGACATTGAAATATATATTTTTATCATGCATCAATAAACTTGATTGTTTCGAAAATTGTGTTTTGGTGTCAAATGACAACGCATCAAGATAGTATTATTCATTTTATAGCTTTATATCTTAGCAAAATAACAGACACATGAGTAGATCGATCATAAGACTAAGCTATGCTTGGCTTGGTCAAGCCTTACATGTGTTTTCCTCCGTGTTTCGGAAGGCACGTTAAATTGGTGGGTCCCGGCTGTCATTTGTACATCTTTGACAGTCGTGACGAGTAGTCAGAAGCTAGAAAGTCTGATAACCAGTTTTTCCAAGGGGTATCGAGTTGCCTATGTGACTTGGTTGAGGAGATCAGACAGGCAGTTGCTCCATGTAAAACACTGGTTCTTAGCTGCATTAGTTAGACTGGAAGCTGTCCCCAATATAGTTGAGAAAAGGCTAGGCAGATGACGGTAGGCTTTATTTTTTACTACTTTTATTATATTACCATTATTGCAGATTTAGCTCGGTGCCTGGCTTTTTAAATTAAGTTTGTAAATTAAATAATTATGACCCGCTTTTCCTTGTTTTGTTATGTGTTATTTATTTATCAGTAAGTATTAAGCTCTAAAATTCATTACAACTTATTAATTATATCAATTATCTTAAATAAAAACAAACGCTTCAGTAAATAGCACACTGGTTCTATTATTTATATTCTACTAAAAGAAAACATAATATTTTTCTCACGTCATGTCATTTGACGTCATTATTTATCATCAATTTTTCGAAATACATCCAGCAGGCTTAGCATGGCAACCGTAGAAACAAGTTTTGTCAACCGGAGAATAGACATAATGACAGATTGACGTAAGATTTCTTTTGAATTTCTTTTTTTTCTTTTCTTCGATCGACATAAGTCTACAGGTGATTATATGCGAGTTGACAGGTCACGCCATGCTCGGGCAGAAGACATGTTGACATTGACAGAAAGAGCTTTGTCTTTTCTTGATAGAATAGACATAGAATCTCCATGCTGAGCCTGCAGCTAGCCTAACAACTAACACACAGATAGACAGTCATATATTTCTTCGGCAGTTTTTTTTCAAAAATATATCTTATTGACAAACTGACCTGTATTTCGTAGTTGAAATAAGTTCCGGGAGCACAGCTCCTTTCGACCTTTTCACCGAAGACACAGTAATAGAACTTGTCACAGTCTGTCTCGTGGGGCAGGAGGTGGTGGACGTCGAAGTCAGCTGGGCAGCCGTTGTCCAGGATGTCTCCGTTGCCATTGTCGTCATTCCCTGGACGTTCAGTACTTGGGGGTGGGCTTGGAGTGATATCGCTCACTCCCTTGTCACAGTCGACGTTGTGGGGCCAGTCACAAGTCTGCAAAAAGAGAAAAATATTTAATGTTATACGTATATTGATTATGTATCAAGGGATTTATGAGCTAGAATTATGGGCGAGACGTGGTTGCCTTGTAGTTAAGGCACCAGACGAAGAAGAAGTATGAGCTTGCGAATTCAATTCCGGGTCAGGCAAATATCAATGCAATGTTTCTAAATTATATGTACCATCTAAGTATATCTTGGACACCAATGGCTTGTTACACAAAGGTGAAGGAAAACATCTCGAGGAAACCTGGACTATACATATAGTCTGAAATCACCAACCCGTATTGAGCAAGCGTGGTGATTAATGCTCCAAAATTCACCGTGTGAGACGGGCAACCAAATTGGATGAAATTTTTATTGTTGACGTCACAAGCTTGTATGTGCATCCTTTTTTTGTTATTTATCCCTTTGACTTTTGAAAGGTTTATAAATTACTTGTTTCATAACGGATTCCAAAAATTAATTCTGTTTTTGGTTTTGTAAAATATTACTTTTGACATGAATAATAAAAAAATACCCTATTAGATACATTTCGAATGTATTTCAAGGTTAATTTTGCAGGTCTTCCCCTGCGATATGAAATCGTATTTTATTGCCGTGAGTACCAGTATTAGTAATATCGAATAATAAGTGTATCAGAGAATTATCCTTAATCCGATAATACCTACATCGCGAGGTTTGTTTTTCTGCGTTTAACAATTTGTACTGGTTGTATATATTTTTTTTGGTTTTATCTTAATTCTTTTGAACAAATATTTAGCGTTAGTTATTGTTTTTTATCAGGCATTCGGCACGTCCAAATCAGTTTAGTTGTTTCTGAGATTTTGAGAAACAAACAGGAAGTGAAAATCAACGAAATAATTTTCTTGAACTTCATCATTATCAGCTCTTTTTTTCGTCCCACTGCTGGGCACAGGCTTCCTCTCACACGGAGAAGGATTGAGCGTTAATCACCACGCTTGCTTAATGCGGGTTGGTGATTGCAGACTTTATAGTCCAGGTTTTTTAAGACATGTTTTCCTTCACCTTTAATCAGTAATTTTTGTCTAAGATATAAGACAGCACATATAGCTTATAGAAGTTGCATTGTCATGTACAGCCGCCAGCACATCAAGCTACTACAATCTGTCAAGTATCCTTACTAGATTTTCAACTTTATCGCTTAAGCATATGATTTTTATTTGATTGGTATAATTTTACAAATTTGGATAGCTTGATGTGCTGGCGTCTGTACTTGCTTCACCTGTAATCGAACCCGCACCACGACTTGAATCTATAGCGCTAATATTTTCACGTGTTTAATATTTTTATTTTTGTATATATGACCGGAATTACGCAATTTTGAAAACAATAAAATATCTAGTTTAATAGAATAATATATGTAAAACAATATATATTTTATCTAATCAGTCTTGAGCTAAGTTATAAACTCACAAAACACATGACACTGAAATACGTTTGATTAAGTTATTATCATTAGTTAACCTTTACAAAATCTAAATATTTTTCCAAGAAAAAACTAATTCCACTCGCTTATCTAGCATCATTATTTGTTTAAGCTGACTTTACATTACAGAAATATATAAGTTCTAAAAAAACTAGTGCACCATATTTTTACAGGTCATCTAGTACATGCAAAGGATCATGTTTACTACAGAAGATCATGAAAACAATAACATATTTTATTAAATTTATCATCAAATTCGAAAAATTGAAATTGTTTTCTTACGCATAACGCCGCGGTCTCTATGAACGCATTCGATAGTAGTAATCCATAGGTTATTCAACTTTTTTGTGATAAACATGATCCTTAGCATGTACTAGATGACCTGTAAAAATATGGTGCACTAGTTTTGCATATTTGTTTGAGCCAAAGAGCGCTTGTCTAGCGTGAGGTCCTCGAAATTTTAGATGTCACTGTTTGTGGGTTTTCTACGCGTTTATTTAGCAAAATAGTCTGTGTTTGAGTTCAGGAGAGCGTCATGGCCCATTTAGACAGGGAGTTTCTCGCACGTTTCGGTACGAGAATGTCTCCGAGACTATCGCAAGCAATAATCGCCATAACATAATCGCAACAAAATGTTTACATTCAGACAACAACTAAAATGGCGCCAGCGATTCGTATATGACATATACGAATTTAGCGAAATGACACGCCAACGGGCGAGAAGAGTGAATGTTTAGACGAAGGATATGTTTTATATTTATATTCCTTCAACTATCGTATCTTCGAGAATCTATTAGGGCATTTAATGACGGCTTCAGCAGGCTTAGCATGGCGATTTTATATCTATTCTGTCAAGAAAAGACAAAGCTCTTTCTGTCAATGTCAACATGTCTTATTAACTCGCATATAATTACTTGTAGCCTTATGTCGATCGAAAAAAAAGGAAAATTTCTCCAAAAAATGTCAAAAGAAATTTTACGTGAATCTGTCATTATGTCCATTCTCCGGTAAACAAAACTTGTTTCTACGGTTGCCATGCTAACCATGCCTGCAGTTCAAGGAATAGGCGACTTGGGATGTGCTACAGTACGCAAAATTGGGTCAGTCAGTAGGTGACGTCTTCAGCCACGGCGATAATTATCATATTACAGATTCATAGAGAATACTGACCTGGATCTCAAAGTTGAACCAGGTACCAGGCGCGCAGTCTCTCTCTACCTTTTCTCCGAAGACGCAGTAGTAGAATTTATTGCAGTACTCATCGTGAGGGAGGAGGTAGTGGACATCGAAGTCAGCTGGGCAACCATTGTCTAAGAATTCACAGTCGGGTTGTGGTGTGCTTGAAGGAGCTGAAATTATAAAAAAAGTCGTCTGAGTCTAGGCGACTGGTAGACGCTTATTATCATCATCATCAGCCTTTTTACCGTCCCAATGCTGGGGACATGCCTCTTCTCACACAGAGAAGAATTGAGCGTTAATCACCACGCTTGCTCAATGCGGGTTGGTGATTTCAGACTTTATAGTCCAGGTTTCCTCGAGATGTTTTCCTTCACCTTTAATCAGTCATTGGTGTCCAAGATATACTTAGACGCTTGCCGTGAACTTAAGTTTTGCTATTAATTTGGACGAAAAATTAGCATTGTTTTGTAGCAATGTTGCCAGAATTTCAGACTCCCAGGAAATGGGGAGAAATTATTTCGACATATTTAATTTTCTACGTAAATACGCATATAATAAAGTATTTTTAAATAACTTTGTTATATTTTTAGAAAAAAAGCAGATGTGTGTTTGCTTTTTTAAATCGTTTAGCTTCTATGCTTCATAGTATAATAATTGTTGGACCACCCGCGTAAGATGGTGGCGCTGTAAATCTTATAGCGATTTTCCAAAATAACATTTGATTTTATTATGACGTCGACAAAGATCATAAATCTTACCAGCTGTTGGCGCAGCTGTAGGGGCTGCAGTTGGCGCTTGAGTTGTTGTTGATGGTGCCTGAGTTGTGGTTGTTGTAGGGGCTTGAGTTGTCGTTGTTGTAGGGGCTTGAGTTGTGGTTGTTGTAGGGGCTTGAGTTGTGGTTGTTGTGGTTGGTGCTTGAGTTGTGGTTGTTGTGGTTGGAGCCTGAGTGGTTGTTGTAGTTGTTGTTGGTGCTTGAGTTGTTGTTGTGGTTGTTGTTGTAGGGGCTTGAGTTGTTGTTGTGGTTGTGGTTGTTGTTGTAGGGGCTTCAGTTGTTGTTGTTGTGGTTGGTGCTTGAGTTGTGGTTGATGTGGTTGGTGCTTGAGTTGTAGTTGTGGTTGTGGTTGGCGCTTGAGTTGTTGTTGTGGTTGTTGTTGTAGGGGCTTCAGTTGTGGTTGTTGTAGTTGGTGCTTGAGTTGTGGTTGTTGTGGTTGGTGCTTGTGTTGTGGTTGTTGTGGTTGGTGCTTGTGTTGTGGTTGTGGTTGTTGGGGCTTCAGTTGTAGTGGTTGTTGGAGCCTGAGTAGTAGAGCTTGTTGTTGTAGGCGCTGGGGCTTCTGAAGTGGTCGAGTACCCTGGGAGGGTGCATCCAGCACTAACGGGATGAACACAGACCTGTGGATGAAGAACAATTGCTGATTATTGTGGTTGTATGAGAAACACGTTCACAACATACATTTAAAATTTCATATAGGTATGGTATACTACTAATATAATATATACAAACGTAATAGTTTGTTATCATGAATAGATATTGGTTGCTCTTTCACGCTTAAACTACTCGACAGATTTTGATGAAACTTGGCAACAATATAGCTTATATATCAGACTAATATATAGGCTACTTTTTATCCATTTGCAGGAAGTAATTATAAATGATATGAGTATATTTTGATGCTAAAAGTACTAAATTGTTTGTCTCATAAAATTGTAGATAACCAATCAACCAGTTTGTCTTGGACTCGCTTTATATGGTCCTTCTCCTAATTGAAAGGTCAGCTTATACTGGTTTATTATAACTTGATGTGCAGCCATGTGTACTAGGTGATGATTTTATACAATGACTCTACAAAAATTATCATAAATCTAGGCTAGGGCACATATTTTCAAAATGAGTTTTTTTTTCAGCTTACCTGAATTTCAGCACTGAACTCGGTACCAGGTGGACAGCTCCTGGGTTCTATGTATTTCATCCCATATTCGCAGTAGTAGAACTTGGTGCAGTCATACTCATGAGGAAGAAGAAAGTGGACCTCAGCTGGAGGACAGTCAGGGTGGTACTCTAGGAGGCCATTGTTGAGGGCCGCTTCTTCGCTGGGACGAGCCTGGGCTGTCGCCAAGGCTGTCAAGAGAAGGAGGGTTTCTGCAAGAAAGAACAGCTTTATGAGTACTCAGAAATCTAAATACAGGGTGTAAGGGACAGCCCTCCGCAGACTAGGGGTGAGTTCAGTATCTGTACCATGCTAAGAAGACTGGTTCATGAAATTGTTTCAGAAATGTTATGGTCACTAGGTATTTTTAGCCTCTATAAAATTGCCTATCATGATGCAAAAAAAGTAAAAATATCTTGGTGGCCTAGTGGTTAAAGAGCCAACCTCTCAAGTATGAGGGCGTGGGTTCGATTCCAGGTCGGGCAAGTACCAATGCAACTTTTCTATGTTTGTTTATACATTCTAAGTCTATCTTGGTCAGCAATAACTGTGTTTCGGATGGCACGTTAAACTGTAGGTCACGGCTGTCATTGAACATCCTTGGCAGTCGTTACGGGTAATCAGTAGCCAGAAAATCTGACATCAGTCTAACCATGGGGTATTGGGTTGGCCGGGTAACAGGGTTGAGAAGGTCAGATAGGCAGTCGCTCCCTGTAAAACACTGGTACTCAGCTGAATCCGGTTAGACTGAAAGCCGACCCCAACATAGTTGGGAAAAAGGCTCGGGAAATGATGATGCAAAAATGCTATCACTCTCTCAAGCTCTAGACTATCTGTGTACCAAATTTCATCTAAATCGAGGAGTATTTAGCGTGAAAGCGGTACAGACAGACAGAGTTTAGTTCGCAATATTAGCAAGAATTAAAATTGTATATTTAATTTACTGCCTGGTCTTTGGCGAAAGATAACACTATGAAGTGAAGGGCGGGCGTTTTTGGGGCTGCCTTTTGTAGAATTGACCTTCGAAAAGTGCTGGTTTTCAGCCTACTTTGAATAAATGACTTTTTATCTTTTATCTTTTTATGAAATATTTTAACAAAATCGATTTAACACATAATTTTTATTTGTAAAATTGCGCGTGCGTATCATTTCCACTGTTAATTAAATAAGTGATTAATACAATATAATCGACGTCATTAGTCACATTCAGATGTCGTCCGATAGTGTAGAAAGATTAAAAATTATCCGTTTTTAACGTACACTTGATTAGGTTTGGACTACCGCATTATTAAAAGGTAAATCATTTAGGTATGATGAAAGATTAAAACTACATATAATATAGTATAATATTCCTCACACATTCACACAACGTCATCTAGCCCCAAACTAAGCAGCAGGCTTAGCATGACAACCGTAGAAACAAGTTTTGTTTACCGGAGAAGGGACATAATGACAGAAAAGTGACAGATTGACTTAAGATTTCTTTTGATATTTTTTGAAGAAAATTTTCTTTTCTTCGATCGACATAAGTCTACAAGCGTTTTTATTATATTTACAATTTATTTATAAACACTATTTACAATATTAATGGAAAGAAAAATAAAATAAAAAAAAATATACATATGATACAAGTATTTACATAAAAAAATAAAAGGCGTTGAAAAATTCATCCCCATCGGTGTCTACTGGGAGCGTGCCCAAGAGGCTGGCAAGTGATTATATGCGAGTTGACAGGTCGCACCATGCTCGGGCAGAAGACATGTCGACATATATACTTTTCTTTTGTAAATACATATCCATGATACATAGAAACACCCAGACTAAACTAAACACAATAGTCCGTTAGGACGGCAATCCGACACGACCGGAGAGAGATCAGGCGCAGAACCGACATTTACGTGCTCTCCGACGCACGGGTGTATCAACCACCAACTTCCAGACTACGGGCTGCTATATGAAAGTCGCTTAAAACGCACAAAGACTAGAAAAATACTAATTATTCGGCGGTGATAATTAGATAGATAATATACTAATTTATCGCCTGTTTTAAATTAATTGAATCATCATTATATTTTCTTGCCTCGCGTGTTGGAACTGATGTCATTAAATTTTTTACTTCTAACTAGCTTCGTCAAGAAACTAATTCCCGCACCTGGATAAAAAGTAGCCTATATGTTATTATGAAGTCTAAACTATATGACTGCCAAGTTTTACCAAAATCCGTTCATTAGTTTTCGCGTGAAGAGGAAAATAGTTTTAATGGAATCTGTTTGAATTTGGTTTATTCCCTAGTCTGATTTTACAGTTTAACTTACAGAGTATACTTTAAAAGCGTTATTTTAATAATTATTGGTTTGAAAAGTAAAGTGATATATGTATATGAAACCAATTAACAATGAATGTCTAGCCCTTTCTTCTACATAGGCATATATGCTTTGTTAAAACAAAAGTTTAAAACCTTTTATTGGATCACTAAAAAACTATGTTATATTGAAATAAACAAATGGGACCATGAGTTCCCAAACTAGTCAAAGATATAAGCAAGCGCTTAGTGCAGTCCACACGTGACCAAAGGGCTGGCCAATACCTTGGCGAACGAATCAGCATTGCCATTCAACGTGGCAATGCGGCCAGCCTTTTGGGCACGATCCCCGCTGACAGCGATGCGGATGAATTTTTTTATGCACTTTTTAATTGTTAATACATGTAACATATTTTGTGTCAATTATTAAATGTTATTTTTTTTATAAACCTAGTGTATGATTGTGAATAGATAATGGTATCAAGCGGGTATACACGGTAATATTTTTCTCGTTTTAATCGCGTGGAAGGTCGATCCTGTGCATGGAACACTATTGATTTTGTATCAAGAC
This sequence comes from Heliothis peltigera, assembly GCA_958496145.1. Classification (NCBI taxonomy): domain Eukaryota; kingdom Metazoa; phylum Arthropoda; class Insecta; order Lepidoptera; family Noctuidae; genus Heliothis; species Heliothis peltigera. The sequence continues at coordinate 5,882,898 of OY292348.1, read as the reverse complement.
CAAAATATAACCGTGTATATAAGGCCTAACAATAATAGTGCACCGAATTTTAACAGGTCATCTAGTACATGCTAACGATCATGTTTACCACAAAAAAAGTCATGAAAACAACAACTGATTTTATTAAATTTATCATCACAGTCGCCGAATTGTACGCATAACGCCGATCTCTATGAACGCGCTCTATCATTGACACTTAGGTTCTTCAACTTTTTTTGTGCTAAACATGATCTTTAGCATGTACAAGATGACCTGTAAAAATATGGTGCACTAGTTTTGTTAAACCTTATATGTATATGTAGGTAAATAAATGAATAGACTTTTTGAATGTCAAAAAGGGAGTTATATGTATTTTCACTGGTATCTAAATCACTTTTTTACACACTTGAAAAGCTTATTTTATATTATTTACGTAAACAAAATATCGAAATAGACTTACTTAACATTCCTTTATTTTTTAAAACGCTTTTTTCGCACACACAGTCAAAGACTACTTTTGTAATGCGTCGATTGCGAAAAACCAAATATAATTTATACTATTATATCTTTTGATAAACCTTGATAACAATTATAAGTGATTAAGTAGCAGTTTTTTTTTGTAAACACATACACAGGTACGTTTGATAATTTTTTAGAGTTCCGTGTAGTAGCGAATACATGAAAGATATGACATCAAGATTATTTTGAGTTGATATTGATCTCAGATAAACTCAGATTAGATCAAAGTAGCCCCTAGGTTTACGCAATTTTATTTTAAACTTATTTCCTTAACCTTTTGATTGCCACGGTCATGTATAGATGACAAGCGAAAAAGTGCCCAGCACGCCACGGTCACAAATACATGACAGACTTTAAAATTTAAAGTCAGTTTCAGTCGATATAATTCCGAACTCACTACTACATTGTTTGTAGGTATTTATGGATGAATTCTTAGCTTGGCGCTGAGGGAATGTCTTTCGTCTTTTGACTTGATGATCAAAAGGTTAAAAAGTTACTTTATTTTTCAAAAATAATTATTTTTGACAAATAAAGTTGCAGGTAATAAAAAGTCACATGGTCCGATGACTGTGCACGGGGTCGGTTCGAAATCGCTTTGTGGGTTTTTAAGAAACTGTCATTAAGAGCCCGGAGTTTCGAGTTGGTAATTGATTCACCCGTGCATCGGAGAGCACGTAAATGTCGGTCCTGCGCCTGATCTCTCTCCGGTCGTGTCGGATTGCCGACCCTGAAGACTATGAGAGATGAGAGTGAGGGAATAGAGAGTGTACCTGTGTCTGCGCAAATGCTTATGCACTATAATAATATGTCCTGCGCAGCTGGCTGATCTGCTTAGAGAGAACAGTCGCCCTGGCCGGCAATTAGTTTGGAAGCCACTATTTTTTATTTATTATTATATTATTATTGGAATATTTGGAATTGGGTGGGAATCGAATTGGAACCCGGATGATGGCAGACGATCGTGAGGAAGACCAAAGAAGCGCTGGAGATACGATTTGGACATGTTCCGCGAGGACTGGCCACATAAAGCTTGCAATAGAGATAAGTGGAAGGATATAGGGGAGGCCTTTGCCCAGCAGTGGGACAGTACAGGCTAATAAAAAAAATATTATTATGCCTACAGAACCATTACACTAAAAACTTGTCTAAATAGCTAATCATTTGTATCAGCGGAAACAAAGTCGACTAGCTCTTAAAATATTCGAGGAAACGATAATTCCCCCGTATTACTTTGAAAGGAATTAGCGTTTAATAATACATGTAAGAAAATAAGGAAAGTGGTTTTGTCATCAAAAATAATCTTATATGCAATGTGCCGCTGTCGCGGTCGGTTTTTGGATGGGTCGTCATTGTAACTTCTCTATTATAAATAATATTATAAAGCTGAAGGGTTTGTTTGAACGCGCTAATCTCCGAAACTATTGGTTCGATTTGAAAAATTCTTTCAATGTTAGATAGCCCATTTATCGAGGAAGGCTATAGGCTATATACCATCACGCTAAGACACACGGGAGCGGAGCAGTAACCAAAGATGCGGGTGAAACCGCTGGTTATAAATTTTAAAGAAAAAATCTTTTTTAAAAAAAGCTTTTATTGGAACAGTCTCAAAAGAAGAAAGTAATATTTATTTAAAAAATGTAAACTATCAACTTATAACATCATCATACATATACAATTTAGATGACAATAAAAGCTTGTCGCGCAATTTGAAAATAAACTAGTAGGTACCAATTTAATTAAGTACCTAATGATAGGTTTTTAATTAATTAATTAAGCATCGAGACATTTCATAAGCCAGGGACCAATCTAAAATAGCGCGACAAGTTTTTGACACTTGAAGTTAGATCCGTGACACTCGACAGTACACTCGTGACACTCGACAGTACACTCGTGACACTCGACAGTACACTCGTGACACTCGACAGTTCACTCGTGACACTCGACAGTACACTCGTGACACTCGACAGTACACTCGTGACACTCGACAGTACACTCGTGACACTCGACAGTAAACTCGTGACACTCGACAGTACACCCGTGACACTTGAAGTTAGATAGATCCGTAACACTCGACAGTACACTCGTGACACTCGACAGTACACCCGTGACACTCGACAGTACACTCGTGACACTCGACCGTTCACTCGTGACACTTGATTGTAGATCCGTGACACTCGAAGGTAGATCCGTCGTGACACTTGACGGTGTCACTGACACTCGACGATACACTCGTGACACTCGACAGTACACTCGTGACACTCGACAGCACACCCGTGACACTCGATTGTAGATCCGTGACACTCGAAGGTAGATCCGTCGTGACACTTGACGGTGTCACTGACACTCGACGATACACTCGTGACACTCGACAGTACACTCGTGACACTCGACAGTACACCCGTGACACTAGACAGTACACTCGTGACACTCGACTGTACACTCGTTACACTCGACAGTTCACTCGTGACACTCGACAGTACACTCGTGACACTCGTCAGTACACTCGTGACACTCGACAGTACACTCGTGACACTCGACAGTACACTCGTGACACTCGTGACATTCGACAGTACACTCTTGACACTCGACAGTACACTCGTGACACTCGACAGTACACCCGTGACACTCGTGACACTCGACAGTACACTCGTGACACTCGACAGTACACCCGTGACACTTGAAGTTAGATCCGTGACACTCGACAGTACACTCGTGACACTCGACAGTACACTCGTGACACTCGACAGTACACTCGTGACACTCGATTGTAGATCCGTGACACTCGAAGGTAGATCCGTCGTGACACTTGACGGTGTCACTGACACTCGACGATACACTCGTGACACTCGACAGTACACTAGTGATACTCGTGACACTCGTGACACTCGACAGTACACTCGTGACACTCGACAGTACACTCGTGACACTCGACAGTACACTCGTGACACTCGACAGTACACTCGTGACACTCGACAGTACACTCGTGACACTCGACAGTAAACCCGTGACACTCGACAGTACACTCGTAACACTCGACAGTACACTCGTGACACTCGACTGTACACTCGTGACACTCGACAGTACACCCGTGACACTCGACAGTACACTCGTGACACTCGACAGCACACCCGTGACACTCGATTGTAGATCCGTGACACTCGAAGGTAGATCCGTCGTGACACTTGACGGTGTCACTGACACTCGACGATACACTCGTGAAACTCGACAGTACACTCGTGACACTCGACAGCACACCCGTGACACTCGATTGTAGATCCGTGACACTCGAAGGTAGATCCGTCGTGACACTTGACGGTGTCACTGACACTCGACGATACACTCGTGACACTCGACAGTACACTCGTGACACTCGACAGCACACCCGTGACACTCGATTGTAGATCCGTGACACTCGAAGGTAGATCCGTCGTGACACTTGGCGGTGTCACTGACACTCGACGATACACTCGTGAAACTCGACAGTACACTCGTGACACTCGACAGAACACCCGTGACACTCGACAGTACACTCGTGACACTCGTGACATTCGACAGTACATTCGTGACACTCGACAGTACACTCGTGACACTCGACAGCACACCCGTGACACTCGAAGGTAGATCCGTCGTGACACTTGACGGTGTCACTGACACTCGACAGTACACCCGTGAAACTCGACAGTACACTCGTGACACTCGACAGAACACCCGTGACACTCGACAGTACACTCGTGACACTCGACAGTACACTCGCGACACTCGACAGTACACCCGTCGTGACACTCGCGACACTCGACAGTATACTCGTGACACTCGACAGTACACTCGCGACACTCGACAGTACACTCGCGACACTCGACAGTACACCCGTGACACTCGTGACACTCGACAGTACACCCGTGACACTCGTGACACTCGACAGTACACCCGTGACACTCGACAGTACACTCGCGACACTCGACAGTACACTCGTGACACTCGACTGTACACTCGTGACACTCGACAGTACACTCGTGACACTCGACTGTACACTCGTGACACTCGTGACACTCGATTGTAGATCCGTGACACTCGAAGGTAGATCCGTCGTGACACTTGACGGTGTCACTGACACTCGACGATACACTCGTGACACTCGACAGTACACTCGTGACACTCGACTGTACACTCGTTACACTCGACAGTTCACTCGTGACACTCGACAGTACACTCGTGACACTCGACAGTACACCCGTGACACTTGAAGTTAGATCCGTGACACTCGACAGTACACTCGTGACACTCGACAGTACACTCGTGACACTCGACAGTACACTCGTGACACTCGACAGTACACTCGTGACACTCGATTGTAGATCCGTGACACTCGAAGGTAGATCCGTCGTGACACTTGACGGTGTCACTGACACTCGACGATACACTCGTGACACTCGACAGTACACTAGTGATACTCGTGACACTCGTGACACTCGACAGTACACTCGTGACACTCGACAGTACACTCGTGACACTCGACAGTACACTCGTGACACTCGACAGTAAACCCGTGACACTCGACAGTACACTCGTGACACTCGACAGTACACTCGTGACACTCGACTGTACACTCGTGACACTCGACAGTACACCCGTGACACTCGACAGTACACTCGTGACACTCGACAGCACACCCGTGACACTCGATTGTAGATCCGTGACACTCGAAGGTAGATCCGTCGTGACACTTGACGGTGTCACTGACACTCGACGATACACTCGTGAAACTCGACAGTACACTCGTGACACTCGACAGCACACCCGTGACACTCGATTGTAGATCCGTGACACTCGAAGGTAGATCCGTCGTGACACTTGACGGTGTCACTGACACTCGACGATACACTCGTGACACTCGACAGTACACTCGTGACACTCGACAGCACACCCGTGACACTCGATTGTAGATCCGTGACACTCGAAGGTAGATCCGTCGTGACACTTGGCGGTGTCACTGACACTCGACGATACACTCGTGAAACTCGACAGTACACTCGTGACACTCGACAGAACACCCGTGACACTCGACAGTACACTCGTGACACTCGTGACATTCGACAGTACATTCGTGACACTCGACAGTACACTCGTTACACTCGACAGTTCACTCGTGACACTCGACAGTACACTCGTGACACTCGTCAGTACACTCGTGACACTCGACAGTACACTCGTGACACTCGACAGTACACTCGTGACACTCGTGACACTCGACAGTACACCCGTGACACTAGACAGTACACTCGTGACACTCGACTGTACACTCGTTACACTCGACAGTTCACTCGTGACACTCGACAGTACACTCGTGACACTCGTCAGTACACTCGTGACACTCGACAGTACACTCGTGACACTCGACAGTACACTCGTGACACTCGTGACATTCGACAGTACACTCTTGACACTCGACAGTACACTCGTGACACTCGACAGTACACCCGTGACACTCGCGACACTCGACAGTACACCCGTGACACTCGTGACACTCGCGACACTCGACAGTACACTCGTGACACTCGACAGTACACTCGCGACACTCGACAGTACACTAGTGACACTCGTGACACTCGACAGTACACTCGTGACACTCGTGACATTCGACAGTACACTCGCGACACTCGACAGTACACTCGACAGTACACTCGCGACACTCGACAGTACACTCGTGACACTCGACAGCACACTCGTGACACTCGTGACACTCGACAGTACACCCGTGACACTCGTGACACTCGACAGTACACTCGTGACACTCGTGACACTCGACAGTACACTCGCGACACTCGACAGTACACCCGTGACACTCGACAGTACACCCGTGACACTCGTGACACTCGACAGTACACTCGTGACACTCGTGACACTCGACAGTACACTCGCGACACTCGACAGTACACCCGTGACACTCGTGACACTCGACAGTACACCCGTGATACTCGTGACACTTGCGACAGTCGACAGTACACTCGTGACACTCGACAGTACACTCGCGACACTCGACAGTACACCCGTGACACTCGTGACACTCGACAGTACACTCGTGACACTCGTGACACTCGACAGTACACTCGCGACACTCGACAGTACACCCGTGACACTCGTGACACTCGACAGTACACCCGTGATACTCGTGACACTCGCGACACTCGACAGTACACTCGTGACACTCGACAGTACACTCGCGACACTCGACAGTACACCCGTGACACTCGTGACACTCGCGACACTCGACAGTTCACTCGTGACACCTGACAGTACACTCGCGACACTCGACAGTACACCCGTGACACTCGTTACACTCGCGACACTCGACAGTACACTCGTGACACTCGACAGTACACCCGTGACACCCGTGACACTCGACAGTACACCCGTGACACTCGTGACACTCGCGACACTCGACAGTACACTCGTGACACTCGACAGTACACTCGTGACACTCGACAGTACACTCGTGACACTCGTGACACTCGACAGCACACTCGCGACACTCGACAGTACACCCGTGACACCCGTGACACTCGACAGTACACCCGTGACACTCGTGACACTCGCGACACTCGACAGTACACTCGTGACACTCGACAGTACACTCGTGACACTCGACAGTACACTCGTGACACTCGTGACACTCGACAGCACACTCGTGACACTTGTCATGACGAGTTTCTCCGTAATAATGGGACATGGAACATAATGGGTTTTAGTCAGTAAGAGTCTGATACTCCCCCTAGGTGCACCGGCAACAGGAGGCGTCAATTGAAGATTTCCCAATAAAAAAAAAGGCACCTTTTTGCTTTGAATGACGTTATAGAGAAGTACAACTCGCACTTAGTCGGTATTGTTCGAGTTATTTTTGTGAATTCATAGATTTCAATGTGTAAACTAAATTCTTAACGCTTCTTATCTTCTAATTAGTCATATTCCAACACTATTATAGTGATATTGATTATTTAAAACGGCTCGGTAGGTATTAAACAGGATGTGGGCTACGCTACGTGACAATCTCGGCAAGAGTTTGTACGATACGATAAGGGCTGTTTGTTCTAGCATTGATTTAAGTAATTTATTTGAATTCATTCACAGAAAATTATCATCTGCCTTGCCTTTTCCCAAGCTATGTCGGGGTAAAGCTTTTAAGTACATCGCTCTAGAAGTCGGTGTCCAAATAAATACAGTATTACAGTTGCAACTTCTTGACACCGACTTCTAGAGCTATGTACTTAAACGCTTTTTTTTTCACTTTTAAGTGTTTTTGAAGTCGGTTTTATTTTTTTGTAAACAATTTTTATTTATATAATAATGAAAATAAACCATACTTCTTATTTTCAAGCAGTAAATTTACCAAATTACTTAAAACTTGTAAATATTTGACAGTTATTTGCAACGTTGCCATCTTTTGGTATATACATATAATATGCGCTCTTAAGATGGATCAAAAAACACATACATAGGCTAAATGTTAGGAAAGAATATCTAGTTTTAAATCCGCGAGACGAAAATCCAACATTGGGCAAAAGGCAGCAAGCCCTGCAACCAAGCCGACTCATCGGAGAGCCTTTTCTCCGTGTGCAGGTGCATGAGGGCGGGCGGGAAGTATCTTTCCTTCATTTGCTTGTGTACATGGGCGGGAGGGCGGTATTGCATGTGCATCCTGCACCCAATACTGGATTTTTGTCTCGCGGAATTAAAACTAGATACTCTTTCCTAACATTTATTGTAATGGATTTCCGCAAAGTAACGCCTGATTCAATAAGTTATACATACATAGGCTACTTTATAAGCGCGTGCGATGCAAAGATTCCTTTCAGATTCTGGTAAAACCCTATAGAAAACCTAATGACAGGTTATCATAATGAGGTTTTTTCTAAATTTGGATATTAATTGTGCAATTATTATTCATATTTTATTCAGATAATAATAATAACAACGGTAGATCTTCAATGATTATGCTGTATTATCATAATAATTGCCTTTTATGATAGTGATAAGCCGATTTATTTGGACATTCCTTATTGACAAGTGCGAACATGAATTGCGTTACTTATATTGAAGAAAAGAATCATACTAAAGGCCCATTTAGACGGGGAGAGTTTCTCGTCTCGAAGATACGATAATTGGAGGAATATAAAACATTACCTTCGTCTAAACATTCACTCTTCTCGCCCGTTGACATGGGCGACAAGCGGCGTGTCATTTCGCTATATGTCATATACGAATCTCGCTGGCGACATTTTAGTTGTTGCCTGAATGTAAACATTTTGTTACGATTATGTTATGGCGGTTATTGCTTGCGATATTCGCGGGGACATTCTCGTATCGAAACGTCCCCGTCTAAACGGACCTTAATCGAACTAAAAACTTCGGAGTAATCGGTGTACATACTTAAAAATAATATACTGTTCCTTATTCGGAAGTGGGTTAAAAGTTGGATAAGCATTGCCATACAACGTGGCAATGCTGCCAGCCTCTTGGGTACGCTCCCGGTAGACAGCGATGGGGATGAATTTTTTGATGCTTTTTAGTTATTTATTTTTACTAGTCATAGTTAATTAGTTTTAGGTATTTTTTATTTTTTAATAGTAAGTATTGTACATATTTGTAAATAAGTTGAATAAAATTTCTCATATCTTTCTGTATAAAAATTATTGGTTAAAAGTATTTTATTAAAGTTATCTGTTGTTCAAAACAAGAAATAACAACAGATAGATAGTCCACTTTTCCGCTGTGGGTGCAGCTGGAGGGAGTGTCAGACTTTTACTAACTAAAACTATGTTCTTTCTGGAGGTTGCCGTGTGCCAGGGCCACGGTAACTAGCGCGAACAACCCGCAGGCTGATGATTTCAATAGCTTTAAATCTTCGTCAGAAATGTCTTTTAAATACGAATACAATTAGGAAATTTATACCATTTTTTCTAATTTGAGAGTGTTGAAACAAAACCTTCATTGTTCTAGTAATCTAGATATTTTATATTAGTGTATATTATCTAATAATTACTATACATATAATATAAATCAATGCTGATTATTGCCGTGATTTTTATTACGTGGAACTATTTAGCTATTTTTTAGGTAGGTAACTAAGATAATATGTTTTAATATATCATCACCTATAAATATATAATACTAGCTGTTTTTCCGCGGTTCCACCTGCGTGCCGAGGCAACTATTTCCTGCAATCGGATAAACAGTAACTAATGTAATAATGCAGGGTGTCAGCTTGCTGCATACAAAATTGGTGCAGTCGTTTGTGGGTGGCGAAGTAACAAACATACACACACACTCACTCAAAATATTCACTTTACTCGTACAATATTAATAGGGTCATGAGGTGTGATTTTCAAGTGTATACCTACTTGTCTTCATTCATAATACCAAATTATGGGTCATTCGCGAAATTAGTATGAAGATAGCCAAAATTGCAATAGACATGTCGAATCTGTCCTATTTGTTTCTCTTATTCATTTCCAAAAGTAATAATAATCCAATTTAAAAAATAAAGACCAATTTTCGCTCATGGCGATCATCCTCTCTTAGTAGATCAACCAGCTGCGCAGGACATTATTTTAGTGTACGATCATTTGCGCGGACATAGGTGCACTCTCTATTCGGGGCGGCAATCCGACACGACCGGAGAGAGATCAGGCGCAGGACCGACATTTACGTGCTCACCCATGCACGGGTGTATCAATCACCACCTTCTAGACTACGGGCTGCTATTTCTGTGAAATTTCTTAATACTAACATAGCAATTTCAGCTCGACCCGAGAATCGAATCCGAGATCCTGTGCTCAGCAAAATGCAGCTACTAGTCCATCCACGAACCGACCCTGCTAAGGGATGATGATCATGCTTATCGATCGACCCGTGCGACTGTTACTTAGCCACGAGCTCCGCTCCACGATTTGCGATTTTCTTCTCTAGTCAGACAAAAAATCTTTCATTCATTTCATCATCATCATCAGCCTTTTTATTGTCCTTCTGCTGGGCACAGACCTCTTCTCACCCAGAGAGGGATTGAGTGTTAATCACCACGCTTGCTCAATGCGGGTTGAAAATTTCAGACTTAATAGTCCAGGTTTCCTCGAGATGTTTTCCTTCACCTTTAATCAGTCCAAGTCCAGTGTCCAAGTTCAGTTTCGTATTGACGTGTAAAAGTGTTGATTTCAACCTATTTGCAAAATAAATATCATTTATAATGACAGAAATAAATTTTGGTAAGTTGATATGGTGTTAAGCCTTAGACTTTACTAATCTTAATCTAGTTAATTAAAAACAATTTTCAAACGCAAAATAAATTAGAAAAATATTCCTATAGGAACGATATACATCGGCGGCATAACAAAAAAAAAATGATTAATAAAGGATTTATCTAAATAGCTGCTTATGATAATTATCAGAACATTATCGATTATATCTCTCGATCGATATCTTGCGCGTCGCTAGTAGATCGATGCGTGATTATGTTCCCAAATTAACGTTTATAGTACCTACTGTTTTTTTAATAAAATTATCATCAAAGTATTTGTGAAATGTGGATGGATAGAGGAAGGGGACGACCAAAGAAACGATGGATGGATTGTGTGAACGTTGATATGGCTAGAAATATTGTAACTTGTGAGATGACGGCAGATAGAAGAGCATGGAAGACAAAAACATGCTGCGCCGACCACGAATGAAACTTGGGATAAGGGCAGGAGGATGATGATGATATCATCTAAGTGTTATGTAGCACACAATATTGTATTTGACGTTTAGGGCCTGTTTCACCACCTACGAATAAGTTCCAGATAGTTTATTTGTTAGATAATTTCATACAAATTCTGTTCAATTTTTTAATTTATCTGCAAGCTCAGCATGGCGATTCTATGTCTATTCTATCAAGGAAAGACTCTTTCTATCAATTTCCATCGAAGAAAAGAAAAAAATATTTTCTTCGTGTCAAAAGAAATCTTACGTCAATCTGTCACTTATCTGTCATTATATCCATTCTCCGGTAGACAAAACTTGTTTTTACGGTTGTCATGTTGAGCCTGGCTGGTGAGGTTACGCTTTTCTTACGGTACCTTAAAACTGTATTGTATCAAAAGTGATACAGTGCCATCTCTGGAAGGGAGCAAGAATTACAGGCGGCCCTTTTACAGTTAGTAAAATAGAGAAAAGCTTTCAAAGCTTAAACTTCGAACGGCATTGTTACGAAAATTAATAGATGGCAGCACAAGTTACGAAAATGCTTTGCTATTAGTTGTTAAAGGACCAGTCTCTTAAGTAAGTGTGAGGGTTTGATTCCAGGTCAGGCAAGTACCAATGTAACTTTTCTTAGTTATAATTATGTACTCTCTAAGTATATATCTTGGACATCAATGACTGATTAAAGGTGAAGGAAAACATCTCGAGGAAACCTTGACCTTGATAAAGCCTGAAATCACCAAGCCGCAGTGAGCAAGCGTGGTGATTAACGCTCAATCTTTTTTCGTGGGAGAGGAGGCCTGTGCCCAGCAGTGGGACGATAAAAAGGCTGATGATGATTAAATAAATAAATGTAATTACGTATATACATATATAATATGAACAGAATTTGTATGAATTTATCTACTAAATAAACTAATTGGAACTTATTCGTAGGTGGTGAAACATTCTCTTAGTCCGGCCGTACTCGGACGGCTCAAGCGGTCGGTTGTTGACTGTTAGAGCTGTCGCTACCTGTCGCTACCAACCGCTTGAGCAGTTGATTTCTGTTTGACAGTTGAATGCAACATTATTTTCCGGACGAAGGAGGTCGGAGAGCTGTCGACTGCTCTAGCGCAGTCAACGGCTCAAGCAGCCGATGCATGCCTCGCGAGCAGTTGCAGCTTGAAGCGGCCGCGACTATTCGAGCAGTCCTGTGTACGGCAGGGAATAAATGACTATAGTTCACCGCCCGGTAGCGGCTTCAAGCAGTCGGTCTCAACTGCTTCAAGCAGTTCGTGTACAGCCTCGCTTAATGTGAATAATAAAACTACAAACGTGCGGTTTTAAAAATAAGTCCACGTTAAAAAATTAACTGGTGTCATTACTGTAATATCTACACCAATAGATGTCGTTACTAGTTCGAATTGAAAATAATGTGAGTCTACAAGTGACTTATGTATCAGAAAACTAACAAAAATAATATCCTAAATAGGTAAATACAGTTTTTTACTGTGACTACATTAACAAATTTAAGAATATTGTGAAAATAAACGTATAAAAACATTTTTTTTTAACACTTCTGCTATTCGACGCTAGATGGTGAACGCTACGCTTTCCTGAAAGTGAAAATTTTTAAGTAGATTTTCGTCATTATGCGACTTGCCAACCAAAAATAATAACTACTTATAATTAAAATGCAATCGCTGATAATTATTAATCTATTCTATCTACATCATGTTACATGGAATTGTAAAAGTCGGCTATTTAGGTAGCAGTCAGGCTGGATATTTCGCCCGGGCTTCAGGATTGTTTGAACGAGTTTCCAATGGCCTGGTTCTCAAAGGGTCCCAGTAGGAACATGGCTAGGTTTTAGTCAGTAAGAGTCTGAGACTCCTCCCACAGCGGGTAATTTGATGATTTTCCACTTAACTAAAGAGATATACGTGTAGAATTTTCTAAGCTGCTGGCTTCGTACACCGGTGTCACTTGTATCCCGTGGGAACTACTTCGCGCATCAGGCTAAGAAGTAGCCTATATCCTTCCTCGATAAATGAGCTCTCTAACACTGGAATACATTTTCAAATCGGTCAGCAGGCTCAGCATGGCGACCGTAGAAACAAGTTTTGTCTACCAGAGAATGGACATAATGACTGAAAAGTAACAAATTGACGTAAGATTTCTCTTGACACGTAGAAGATAAATTTTTCTTCTTCTTCGATCGACATAAGTCTACAAGTGATTATACGCGAGTTGACAGGTTGCGCCATGCTCGGGCAGAAGGCATGTTGACATTGACAGGAAAAGCTTTGTCTTTTCTTGATGGAATAGACATAGAATCGACATGCTAAGCCTGCAGCAGTTCCTAAGATAAACGCGTTAAAGAAAACAAAAAAAAAACATGTCAGCTTTATAATATACATATAGATTACTGGCTTCCACTAGTGGTATCACTCGCGTCCCATGGGAACTACCTACTCCGCGCATCCGGATAAAAACTAGCCTATAGCCTCTTCCTCAAAAAATGGTCAATCTATCATTGAAAGATTTATTAAAATCATAATTAGTCCCTGAGATTAACGCATTACAAAACAAACAAACTCCTACAGCGTTCCTCGATAAATGCCTAATACTTGAAGACTAGACTCTGCCTACCAGTAACGACTGCCAAAGTTGCATCATACAAATTGTGTATGAAGAAAATATTGTTTAAAGGTTCATCAAACCAACAGACAGACATGTGTTGCTGGGGAGTTTTTTGCGCCACTTCTTCTTCCCAGCGAGAACACATAGGAAGTGGTGTAGGGTGGCCGTTTTGGGGACTGCCTTTTGTATTTTTGACGTTCAAAAAGTGCTGTTTTGCAGCCAAGTTTGAATAAATGATTTTGAGTTTGAGACTTTTAAAATCTATCCAATAGTTCCTGAGATTAGCGCGTTAATGAGAACAAACAAACAGACTCTTCAGCTTTGTATTATTAGTATAGATAATCGGGGTTGGTATACAGGGTGTAACAAAAGACAAATTAGCTATTCCTCCGTCGCGCGGCTGTCCTTGCGGAATAATATTTTAATCCTATCGCGAACAGATGTTTAAAGGCGAATCTCATTATTGTAGGGTGCGTAGCACAGTTGTCGGTCATACTAAATGATTGGATTTATAAAAATATTAATATATAATAATATTCCTCACACATTCACACAACGTCATCTAGTCCCAAACTAAGCAGAGCTTGTACTATGGGTACTAGACAACTGATAAACATACTTATATACTTTGCTTTTGTAAATACATACAAATTATACATAGAAACAAAGTCAAACCCATGTTCATGTACACAAATGTTTGACTTATGCGGGAATCGAATCCGCGACCTATAGCGTGGCAGGCAGGTTCACTAACCACCACGCCATGACAAAATAGAGCACAGTAAAAGAGACATTAGGCCCATTTAGATGGAGAGAGTTTCTCGCACGGTTCGGTACGAGAATGTCTCCGCGACTATCGCAAGCAATAATCGCCATAACCTAATCGTAACAAAATGTTTACATTCAGGCAAGAACTAAAATGTCGCCAGCGAGATTCGTATATGACACATATACGAATTTACCGCTTGTCGCCCATGTCAACGGGCGAGAAGAGTGAATGTTTAGACGAAGGTAAATGTTTTATTTTCCTTCAATTATCGTATCTTCGAGACGAGAAACTCTCCCCGTCTAAATGGGCCTTAGCAAACGTTTTATAATATATAAAAATAACTTAACTACCTCGAAAAATTACATCTATCCGTCTTCTTCTGCCAAGCCTTTTCCCAAGCTATTTTGTGGTCAGCTTCCAGTCTTAACCGGATGCAGATGAGTACCAATGTTTTACGCTGAGCGACTGCCTGTCTGACCTCCTCAACCAGGGCAACCTGATACGGCTTGGTAAGACTGGTTATCAGACTTATATCCATCTAACGCCATATCATTTTTAATACCTACTTAATTTAAATATATTGGTCATGGTGGCCTAGTCGTTAAAGCATTCGTCTTTCAAGTACAACTGTGCGGGTTCAATTCCAGTGCAGCCAAGTACTAATATTACTTCTAAGTTATAATTATGTGCTTTCTAAGTCAAGTAAGATGAAGTCTTCTTCCTGCCCTGTTGCCAATTCTATTTGGGGTCGGCGCAATATGTTTTCCGCTTCCACTCATTTCTGTTAGACGTCATACTACTATCCACTCCCTTCCTAATCAAGTAAGATTATGTAAAACATATTATTTAAGGAAACCTAAACTTTAAAGTCTGAAATCACCAACCCGCATTGAGCAAGCGTGGTGATTAACGCTCAATTCTTCTCTGTGTGAGAGGAGGCCTGTGCCCAGCAGTAGGACGATAAAAAGGCTGATGATGATGATTTTTAATATTGCAATTAATGATGAAATACTATTATTACCGTCACTAGTGTGAGGAATATCCAATTGTTATCAATTAGTATTTATATTTAGCCAAATGATTATCAATCAAGGAACATCTATTTAGATAAAGACGGACGAAGTTGATTATTTTTATCAATATGACACCATATGGTGTTACGTCCGAAAACAGTTCTTGTATTTTTTTATCAAAACCTTTTTTTTTTATTTCTTCAGGTAGGTTTAGGTGTCAGTTTGGAAACGAAGCGGGGAGGCCTTTGACCAGCAGTGGGATAATTCAGGCTATAGAAAAAAAAGTTCGTATTCGCAATGTGTGTTATTTATTTATTTAAATTTTCCCTTACAAATCTTTACAGGTAGACTACACAAAAATTACACTAACGTTATAAAACTACGAAAAATCTTAAAACTATAAAAACAATAAGAAAAAAATAAGAACAAAACATAATACGGGTATTTAAAATATAAAAAAACAACATTACAATTATTGTGTTTTATTTCTTAAAATTTTAAGAAAATTACACAATAATTGTAGGTAAATTTATCCCCGAATTCGGCGTTGGCCTGCTCTTTACAAAATCAGGTGCCTAGAAGTTCAAAAAAAACTTTTTATTGACCATTGAACTTCCTTTTTTACAATATAAAAAGAAAAAAAAATGTAATACAAACATAATATTCTAAATAAATAATTCTTGAGTTGGTTTCGGCGTTTCTTCTCAAGGCAGTCAAAAAAATGTGTTGACGTGTAAAAGTGTTGATTTCAACCTATTTGCAAAATAAATATCATTATTATCAAAATAAAATAATAAAATATAAAACACAAGGACATCAACAGCACCCCTCACCCTAATCTCAGAAACAAGAATAAGATTTGTCTCACTACCTTACTTGTGATTACCCCACAACGACACAGATTTAGCATAATAATATTAATATTTAAATACTTTTATATCATAACAGACTTCATCATCTCCCGAGCCTTTTCCCAACTATGTTGGGGTCGGCTTCCAGTCTAACCGGATTCAGCTGAGTACGAGTGTTTTACAAGGAGCGACTGCCTATCTGACCTCCTCAACCCAGCTACCTGGGCAATCCAATACCCCTTGGTTAGACTGGCGTCAGACTTACTGGCTTCTGACTACCCGTAACGACTGCCAAGGATGTTCAATGACAGCCGGGACCTACAGTTTAACGTGCCATCCGAAACACAGTCATTGGTGTCCAAGATATACTTAGAAACATAACAGACTTATCTGTATCTAATTCTGTCGTGTTGTCAGAAGCCAGCACATCAAGCTACTACAATCCGACTAATTTACTTAATACATTTTCAACTTTATCGCTGAAGCACATGGTTTATAGTTGAATGGGAAAATTTGATAGATTCGGGTAGCTTGACTTGTCTGTGCTTAATTCCACCATTTCGGTATCTTTTCTTAATTAATAGGCATAAGTTTAAACTGCCTCGTTAGTCTAGTAGTCGCATAGTGTACTGTGCACGGAGTCCCGAGTTCGATTCCCGGGTCGGGCCAAAATCGCTTTGTGGGAGAGAGACTTTGAGAAACTTTCAAAGAATGCTTGTGCACTATAGTAATATGTCCTGCGCAGCTGGCTGATCTCCTTAGAGAGAACAGCCACCGTAGCCGACAATCGATCTGGACGCCATCACCATTATAAGCTTAAAAAAGTCATTAGGTACCTGTAAAGATCACAATCCTACGAACATTTGAAAGGAAACACGAAGGTATGTTATAAACCGGTTATTTCGGAAAAGAGGTTATGCCTCAAAGTCAGTCAGATGTTCAATCAGAGTCAGGAGGCATCCCTTAATTTAGTTAGATAACCTGACCTTATCTCACGGGGGGGGCTATTCTGGATTCAGAAGCTTTGTAATTTCGATTAGGTAATAATTTAAAATTTATTATCTGTACTTCGTAATGTTTAAGAGGGGCTCGTGGCTTAGGAGGTGCTCGTGGCTAAGTACCAGCCACGCGGATTGATCAATCATAAAGTAAAGCAATGTTTGGTCGGTCCGTGGATGTGTGACCATCTTGTGATGGCGAGTCACTCCGTGTTTCAGACGTCATGTTAAATTAGTGGGTCCCTGCTGTCACTTTTACATACTTTGGCAGACGTGACGGGTAGTTAGAAGTCAGAAATTGTAACAACTAGTCTTATCAAAGGGTATCGGGTTGCCACGGTAATTGGGTTGAGGAGGTCAGACAGGCAGTCGCTCCACGTAAAACACTGGTACTTAGCTGCATCCGGTTAAGACCCGGAGCAGAGCCCAACATGGCTTGGGAAAAGGCTAGGCAGGTGATGAATACATAGTTTTAACTAGTAGCATTACCAGCAGGCTTAGCATGGCGATTCTATATCTATCCTATCAAGAAAAGACAAAGCTCTTTCTGTCAATGTCAGCATGTCTTCTGCCCGAGCATGGCGCGACCTGTCAACTCGCATATAATCACATCACGAAAAGAAAAAAATCTTTTCTACGTGTCAAAAGAAATCTTACGTCAATCTGTCACTAATCAGTCATTATGTCCATTCTCCGGTAGACAAAACTTGTTTCTACGGTTGTCATGCTAAGCTTGGAGGCCATCAAAAAAATATTAATAATTTTATTGATATCGAGTGAGTTCATAATAGGAGTGCAACAGTCGCAGCGAGTCTGAACTAATTGAACTAGAATGGCTACTTACATAAACACTAAGCATATTCCTATCTAGTTAAACTTGATATAAGTTAAGTCCGTGACGACGCTTGAGTTTAATAGATTTTTTTTTGCATGTAAACTTAATAGGTACACATTTCTATGAGTAGCGATACTGTCTCGCTTTTCTAGTCTAGGGTACATAGCGTCTACCCGAGACGGGCTTGATTTCTGAGTCGAGCTGAAATTTCTTTGGGAAACGTACACAAAGCAGCTAATAGTCTGGTGATTGATTCACCCGTGCATCGGAGAGCATGTAAATGTCGGTCCTGCCTGATCTCTCCGGTCGTGTTTGATTGCCAACTTGAAGCCTTCGGGCTGCTTTATGAAAGTTTCCCAACCCGGGACGACCCGGGAATCGAACTCGTGACCCCGTCACAGCAGTCGCACTATGCGACTACTAGTCCAACGAGGCAGTTTCAACCGAGTCTTAGAATGCCAATCAAGAAACTCGCAGCGGATTCAGATTCGAAGTTTAGAATGATATCTTAGCCCGGCCGTACACGGACGGCTCGAGCAGTTAGCGGTTGAGCGACGTACCGGATCGCCCTAGCGGTCAGCGTCAACTGCTCGTTTTATCAGCAGTTGATTTTCTGCGCAATTGAGTGCAAATTTTTTTTTTCTGGAGGAAGGAGGTCGGAGACTTGTGGACAACTCTAGCGCAGTCAACAGCTCGAGTAGTCGGTGTATGACTCGCGACTGCTCGATCAGTCGTGTGTACGGCACTCAAATGAGTAGGTATAGTTAACCGCGCGGTCGTGGCTTCAAGCAGTTGATGTAACTACTTCCTCGCTTACAGAATCACATTGCAGACGGCGTCAGGTCCCACAACGATGTTTACAATATATATTTGTAAATAACAACACGTCTAATGCGCTAAATGGAATTTAAAAGCTTTGGATTTCTCACAATCCAAGGGACAGGTTTATGCAATAGAATTTATTTCAAGATTGGTTTGCCTTTTTATGCTCCCACTGCTGGGCACAGGCCACTTCTCACACGGAGAAGGATTGAGTGTAAATCACCACGCTTGCTCAATGCGGGTTGGTGATTTTAGACTTTATATCCAGTATAGTCCAGGTTTCCTCGAGATGTTTTCCTTCACCTTTAATCAGTCATTGGTGTCCAAGATAAACTTAGAAAGTACGTATAACTTAAAAAAATACATTGATACTTGCCTGACCTGGAATCGAAATTTTTGACTTATGCGGGAATCAAACCCGCAACCGCTAGCGTGACAGGCATGTTCACTACTTACTACGCCATTTTATCTTGCCAAAATATTTCCTGATGGGTTTACTTGTACCTAAATAATCAAAAATGCGGTCGTCATTCCGTCAGTAGCAACAACAACGTTACGACAATAATCTACATTGTTTTTACAAAGATACAATCGAATAACACAGCAGGATATAAGATAAAAACCCAATTACAAGTAATATGCATTATTATTTACCGATTTCTAATCAATTCCTGAAATAACGGTTATGTATTATTAAAAAAATAATACCTTTAACAATCTTGTCAGGTAATTAATGTGTTATCATAGTCATCATTTTATCATTAATTGATAAATACCACCTACAAATATAATTATCTGGCTAGGCTTTTGAAATTATGTATTTTTTTACAGACATTGAAATATATATATATCGGGACATATTTTTCATACACGGTCGGTTAGCCCTATGGTAAGCTATTGATTAGCTTGTGTTATGGGTGCCAACACAACTGATATACTATATACATATATAGGGTGACTGGTAATTAGTGACCGATAATTAAACATGTGATTGTACTCATGATTACGAACAACTTTCCCAAAGAGACTTTTTTGGTTATTTTTTGTTTTTGATCGGGCGACGATCAGTTATACATAGACAATTAGATAATTTTGCTATAATGATAAAAAAAAGTTTCTTTGGAAAAGTTGTTTGTAATCATGAGTACAATCACGTGTTTAAATATCGGTCACTAATTACCAGTCACCCTATATATACTTTACACACATATATATTTCTAAAAACATAATACACAGACTATAGCCAACAAGCATGCTCATCACACAAATGTCGACTGCACCGGGAATCGAACCCAAAATTTCCAGCTCGGTAGGTCCAGCTTGGTGTTTATCAGAAAACACCAATTTTGATAAATAAACAAACAAAAAATAAAAAAAAAATGTGCATTCAAAAAAAAACAATATAATTTCTTGCTTCACTCTCCAATACCACTATCCCGCGCCCCAACACAATCAGACCGTGACTAGGGGATGATGGGGATGAAACAGCGAAACGATAATATCCTCACGACTATCCCGGGGGATGAAGTTTAAAGTAACAGTAATGAATTCAAAACGAACCACGAGTAGTTCAGGTGTTTTTCAGATAAATTGTTATATAGATACAGACATTTTTTTTCTATCAGAGGAGCTCGTGGCTAAGTAACAGCCGCGCGGGGGCCTGATGCTGCTAATTAAATATTGTGTCAATTGAAACTTAATTGGATCTTAATAGCAATTTTTACCTTATGGGGTATTTACTGTTAGTAATTTAAGACCAATGGTCTACGTTTGAACTGCCACTGGTACGCAAAACGTTTGTTAAAAACAATATGATATATCATTCATCACTTAGCTTTTGGTAGAATTAGAATAGCAACACCGATAACCATTGAACTAAGATTCACATAACAATTCAATTACGACTTTATTGAGATTGAAAACAAAATTTTTCGGAATGCCCCATTTGTCTCAATCGACATGGAGTCGTGATTGAGTATCAGTTGAATATCAATTGCGTGTTCTTTAAACTAAATTAGCAGCTTTAGGCCCCGGGTCGATCGATCTAAGGTTAAGCAATGCTTGACGCGGTCGGTCTGGGTGACCATCTTGTCATGACGAATTCTTTCGTTTTTCGGAAGGCACGTTAAATAGATGGGTCCCGGCTGTCATTTGTACATCTTGACAGTCAAATTCTGTCATTGATGGCAATGCTAAGGGCCAGTTTCACAGGTTACGGATAGCCACTATCTACCAGGTAAATTCAAAAATAGAACAGAATTTGTATAAATTTATCTGCTGGATAAACTATCTGGAACTTATAAGTAATCTGTGAAACTAGTCCTAATTCTTAATAGTTTAATTAATAAAACGTAATTAAAGGCCAATACCTTGGTCCACGAATCAGCATTGCCATCTAACGTGGCAATGCGGCCAGCCTTTTGGGCACGATCCCCGCTGACAGCGATGCGGATGAATTTTTTGATGTATTATTTTAAGTAACTTTCCTTTTTTTTTGTTTTAATTGTGTTTTCTTGTTTTCATTAAAAGTCTGTCAATATAACTATGTAAATACCACAATCTTGAAGTAAAAAAATACATTTTAATGTAAGGAACTATTGCAAACTAGTAACCTTTTGATCGATTTCCCACATCTGGTACTGGGCTTATTTATTTGTCTTTTAGTTTTTTTAAATATCTGTTTTAACCGACTTCCAAAAAAAGGAGATTCTCAATTCGGTCGGTATGTCTTCTTTAGCATTTTAAAGTGTTTTTAGAGGTCGGTTTATTTTTATTTTTGTTAATTTTAAAATTACATATCTATTGTAAAATTTTAGCACCTATTTTGGTAGACACAGCAAGTAGATATGTAATCTTGGCCGATAGCGTCTACAAAATGACATTGGTTTAGCATCAAATACCTTTTGCGATGGTTTCTCTCGCTTCGAGTAATAACATAAAGACATAACAAATCCTATGTAATAAGGGTCTAAGCAGAGTTGTAAAGAATACTGAGTTAGATGTCAAGATTGTACCTACTCGTAGTCTTGTCAATATGTATTGTGAATTCTTGGGTGTATTTCGTATAGTGGGTTAGGTATTGGTCGCTGATTTTGGAAAAATATATTCACTAGGCGTATCATGGTATACTGCCTCGTTGGTCTAGTGGTCGCAAGCCGCGAATGCTGTGCAAGGGGGCCTCGGGTTCGATTCCCGTGTCAGGCCGAAATCGCTTTGTGGGTTGTGAGAAACTTTCATAAAGCAGCCTGGAGTCTGGAGGTTGGTGATTGATTCACCCGTGCATCAGAGAGCACGTAAATGTCGGTCCTGCGCCTGATCTCTTTCCGGTCGTGTCGGATTGCCGTCCCATCGGACTATGAGAGTGAGGGAATAGAGAGTGCACCTGTGTCTGCGCAAATGTGCGTGCACTATAATATGTCCTGCGCAGCTGGCTGATCTCCATAAAAGAGAACGGTCGCCGTAGCCGACAATCGGCTGGATGCCATCATGGTATAGGATCATGTTGTGGGGACGGTTTTGGCCAGGACGGGGAAGGGGATGACCAAAGAAGAAAACATGCTGCACCGACCACAAAAATATTATATACATAAGTGTAGGACACAAGTAACATTATTTCCAGCCATATCAGCTTTCAGTGGTGGCCTAGTGGTTAAAGAGCCAACCTCTCAAGTATGAGTGCGTGGGTTTGATTCCAGGTCAGGAGTTGCTTGACCTGGAATTATATGTAGTCAGAAGCCAGTAAGTCTGACGCCAGTCTAACTATGGGGTATTGGGTTGCCCGGGTAACTGGGTTGAGGAGGTCAGGTAGGCAGTCGCTCCATGTAAAACACTGGTACTCAGCTGAATCCGGTTAGACTGGAAGCCGACCCCAATATAGTTGGGAAAAGGCTCGGGAGATGATGATCAGCTTTTGGACAATCTATCCATCGTTTTTTTGGTCGTCCCTTCCTCTATATCCATCCACATTCATGTTCAAAACCTTCCTCACAACATGATCCTGACCTTGACCATGACCATATCATGATAGCTTTTTCTTTAGGTATATCTTTATTTTATCTATTCCTTTATAGAAAAAAAAAACCTATTTTAGCGTATCTTGGCCAATACACAATAATACGAGTATAGGTGATTCTATAAAAAAACCTAACAGCCGTAAAAATACCACGACGACTGTCGGTATACATTGATACTTCAATAGGTTGTGGTGGTACAATTCATGAGCTGAAGCGGCAATGGAGTGTACCCGTCGAGAGAAAAATAATTTTTTTTTTCGAGCCAAGTAAGTAAGGGATGGGGTTCTCCACATACGTCCGTGCTTCTAAGAAAATTGTGTTTTTTTTTTAATTAAGTGGAAGTGTAAACTTCACCTACATATCGTGGTGGTCTAATCATTAACGCACGAGCTGCTCTAGTACGAGTATACGGATTCGATTCTAGGTCAGGCAAATACTGATGCAACTTTTCTAGGTTATATGTACTTTCTAAGTATATCTTGGACATCAATGACTGTTTAAAGGTGAAGGAAAAGCTCAAAGAAACCTGGACTATACACAACACCATTGAAACAAACCCGCACTGAATAAGCGTGGTGATTAACGCTCAATCCTTCTAACTGTGCCCAGCAGCGGGACGATAAACAGACAGATACTGAATGAATGAATATAAACTTAACCTTATTTTTGTGGGAAATCATCAAACGACCTCTTCTGTAGTGAGTGCAGCTGAAGGAAGTGTCAGACTTGCTGACTAAAACTTACCAAGTTCCTTCTGGAGGTCCCTGTGAACTAGTGTAAACTTAATCTAACGCTAGCATTTAAGACTATTATAGATTAGAATTGTATGTATTTATACCTAATTTATATTGATCATATTGTTTTCTGTCCAAGTCGCAAACAATTAAGGGAAAAACAAAAATATTTCAGTCCTATTATTCAAGTTAAAATTGCAATCACAATCGCTATCGCTCATGCCATGAACCTAGTACCACATCTAATAGCGTGTATTCCATCGGGTGACTTTACGAGTGGCGCGTCACACCGGGATCTAAAGGTGCGATTTCACGGCATATTAGGATCTGTAGGCTGTAATTGAATGCTACTCCAGGATTCTTCAGGAAAAGGGGTTTGTTATTATTAGACTCTTTGATAAGATAATTAACCTTTTGACAGCCACAGTCACGTAAAGACGACAAGCCAAAAAGTGGCCAGCACGCCACGGTCACGACTACATGACAGACTTTCAAAGTTCATAATTAATAGTCAGTTTCAATCGATATAATTCCGAACTCACTAGTATATTGTAGGTATTTATGGATGAATTCTTAGCTTGGCGCTGAGGGCACGTCTTTCTTTTTTTGACGTGATGGTCAAAAGGTTAAAGTTAATTTGGCGACCTTGTTGGCGCAATGCCGACCGTTGGACTGCCGAGATAAGAGTCCCGGGTTCGATTCCCGGTACAGTCGACATTTGTGTGATGAGCATGCTTGTTGGCTGTGGTCTGGGTCTTATTACATGTATGTATTTATAAAAATATATATACGTGTGAAGTATATCTGATGCACGGATGTATCATTCACCAACTTCCAGACTCCGGGCTGCTTTAGGAAAGTTTCTTAAAACCCACAAAGTGATATCGGCCCGACCTGGGAATCGAACACAAGACTCCGCGCACAGCAGTCGCGCTTTGCGTCAACTAGACCAAGGAGGCTGGTAGATGAAAATAAACACCTTGAGGTAACAGTATCAATAGTTTTCCAAAGCCTAGAATCAGCGATAACAAATTACATACGCATCGAACATCGAGCATCATTAACGTAGGGTGAGTGCACCAGTTATGGGCACGGGGCACGGCGCCCTAAAATGTGCCCCGCGGGACCAGACCTTCATAAACCTGTTTACCTTACTTCGTGTCGCGTTGAGATGCAGGGTTCCGTGGAGATAAATTTGATAGGAAAACCCTTTGGTTTTTATTACGTTTTCTTAAGGTTTTAGGTGTGCAAGAAAAATATGGTGGATTTAAAATGTCCTTGTTAGAGAAATAATAGTAACTAAGAGCCTATCATTGAATTCTATAGCGTTCTCATCTAAGCACTTCGAAAGTCCCTGCGTGGAGGAGCTCGTGGCTAAGTAACAGCCACACGTCTTGATTGATCATAAGGTTAAGCAACGCTTAGCGCAGTCGGACCAAATTCCGTTTCGGAAGGCACGCTGTATTGGAGGTTCCCGGCTTACATTAATAATTTTTACATCTTTAGCAGTCGTTACGGGTAGTCAGAAGCCAGAAAGTCTTACCAAAGAGTATCGGGTTGCCCAGGTAACTGGGTTGAGAAGGTCATACAGACAGTCGCTCCACGTAAACACTGGTACTTAGCTGCATCCAGTTAAGACTGGAAGCTGACCCCAACATAGCTTGAGATGTATTTTATAACACGGTAAAATAACTTAACCTATTTAAATTATTTTTAAACCTTCAATATACAGTACTTTGTAGAAAACAAGCGAATAAGTTGAAAATCACTTTTACCTACTATTTCAACGACACAAGTATTTTCGTTACAAAATGTGTATACGGAACCATAGCTCCCCAGTTGTAACATTTGATCTCACCGCCCGGGACACATCTAGTGACGTGTGTAATTTATGACCATCTGTCACTCACATATTAGCTGACAGGGTTGCCGCACTGAAGGAAATGTAAAAATATATTTTAGCTATTTTATTTGAGAAGTGAAAAAAAAAAAACAATTATTTTCTAATCTAGCAGTTTCTCGCGCTTTCTCTCGCATCCCCGGTGAACTTCTTCCCGTACCCGGTTAAAATATAGCCTATGTTCACCGGGGATAATGTAGCTCTGTATCAGTGAAAGAATTTTTCAAATCGGTATTGAAAATACTTGACCAAACAAACAAATAACTAAATAGAAAATTTGATGTTCTATTATTATTTAATATTTTTAATAGGTAAGCTATTGATTAGCTAATGTTATGGGTGCCAACACAACTGATATACCACATAATACTTTACACAAATATATTTATAAATACAAACCATAACACCCAGACCACAGTCAACAATCATGCTCATCACACAAATGTCGACCGTACCGGGAATCGAACCCGGGACCCTCAGCTCGGCAGTCCGGCATGGTTACCATTGAGCCTACGAGAAATTATAATCATCATGATATACATATAAGTAAGCCACACACTGTAAAAAAAAAGAACATAGCTATCTGCGGATGTTTTAATCTTTTTCTTTCGTCGCCAACCCTGCGCAAGAGCATGTTTACGAAGCCCACCTCCAACAGTTTAACCTCTTTCTTTATTTATCAACCGGTCGCATTTACATTCTGCGGAGCCACCCCTAACGGCCCTCGGTGAGATCGCCAAAATTCTAGAGAAAAAAATTGAAATAGACAGGTATGGTGACGCCGAGCACTGGTGTTTTGACCCTGTTTTTTGGTTGATTTTGGTTTTGCGGTGGGTCATCGTTTGGCTAGCCTTTTCCCAAGCTGTGTTGGGGATTCCAGTCTTAACCAGTTGTAGCTGAGTATCATTGTTTTACGTGGAGCAACTCGGTACCCCTTGGCAAGACTGGTTGTCAGACTATCTGGCTTCTGATTACGAGGCGATCGATCGTTAGGTTAAGCTACGCTTGATACGGTCGGACCGTGGATGGATGACCATCTATCATGACAAGTTTCGGGACTCGCGGGGTATAGCTAGTTGAAGATAATAAGTCTTTATTCAAAGTAGGCTGAAAATCAGCACTTTTTGAAGGTAAATTTTACAAAAGACAGTCCCCAAAAGCGCCCGCCCTTCACCACTTCCTATGAGTTATCGTTAGGAAGAAGAAATGGTAGAACAAACTCTCCAGCCAATAACCCATCGCAACAGTCAAGTCTTGAATAAATTGCGTACCTACAGACGCCAGCACATCAAGCTACTACCATCTGTCAAATTTCCTGAATAAATTTTCAACTTTATTGCTGAAGCATATAGTTCAAAGTTGATTGGCTAAATTTGACAGTTTCGCGTAGCTTGATGTGCTGGCGTCTTTAAGTTTCAGGTAAAACAGTTACCTAAATATCTACCGACCATAAAGCTTAGCCTAACTCCAATAAATTCTTGACATTACATCCCCCTAAAGTCCTATAACACATCTTCGGAGCAATTATTTTGGAGGCAAAACGTAGCATTTCAAATATATTTTTATTGCTCATCCCTCGTAAAGTGTAGCTAGCAATATACTTGAGTGATCTTAAAAAACCGTGTATATAGCTTGGGTACTTAGTTCTGTATATGTGCGGTAAACATCTTCAAATTGAAGGGAATGTCGGTAAAGGTTGTTTCCTAAGATGGGGAGATAGCGGAGCGTCATGAGAGGTAGCGATTAAAGTCGGGATTCTCAAGTCTGGTGGGGATGCGGGTTGTTCGCAAGAGTTACCGCGCCCCTGGCACACAAAGACCTCCAGAAGGAACATAGTGGGTTTTAGTTTTAGTCGGTAAGAGTCTAACTCTCCCTTTTGGACATGGCAACCGTAGAAACAAGTTTTGTCTACCAGAGAATGGACATAATGACATGACATAATCAGTAAGAGACTGACACTCTCCCCAGCTGTACCCACTGCAAGAGGGGTCATTTGAAAATCACCCACGCAAAAACAAAGCTAGAATTCTAAAAGGCGTTTTTTGACAGCGTCAGAATTATTCCACGCAACTCAAGATACAAAGTACCTAGCATAAATTCCTCTATAAATGACCTGTCTAACACTGAAAGATTTTTTAAAATCGGTCCAGTAGTTTCTGGAATTAAGGCGTTCAAGCAAACACACCAACTCATTTTAACTTCAGCTTTATAAGTCGAACCTACTTCTTCCTTGCTTCCCGTAACTAACTTTTCACCTGATCGCCTCTCGCTCCCACTTATCACGCGATGAAACCTTATTGCAATATCAACTGCACTCAGAATATAACTCAAGATATAAAAGGTCTTATTCAAACTTCGTTATTTTAAATTTTGAAGTCTTGGAAGATATTTTTCACGGTTTTTTCACTTAAGCGAATTTTCCGCTC
This sequence comes from Heliothis peltigera, assembly GCA_958496145.1. Taxonomy (NCBI): domain Eukaryota; kingdom Metazoa; phylum Arthropoda; class Insecta; order Lepidoptera; family Noctuidae; genus Heliothis; species Heliothis peltigera. Next base: position 5,854,686 of record OY292348.1, on the reverse strand, counting down.
GGTTCTTTCGCATGTCGTCGTGCGAGGAGATTGGCGATACGGAGAGGCTTCTTAGGGATATGGTCTGCCGGGGCTGGGATGGTTTGCAAGAGTTACCGGCACACAGGGACCTCCAGAAAGAACATAGTGGGTTTTAGTCAGCAAGAGTTTGACACTCCCTCTAGCTGCACCCACAGCAGGAGGCACGATAAAAGATAAGATAAATGATAAATGTCATTTATTCAAAGTAGGCTGAAAATCAGCACTTTTTGAAGGTCAATTTTACAAAAGAAAGCCCCCAAAACGCCCGCCCTACACCACATCCTATGTGTTATCGCTGGGAAGAAGACATGGTGGAATAAACTCCCCAGCAACAAAAAAAGAAGATTGGCGTATTCAGAAAGACTTTCGCTGGGCTACATTTCAATTTAAATGATCTTTCTAAACAAGTCTCCCACATAAAAACCTTCTCTAACTAAAATCGCAGCCTCCTTGCTATCAGAAACGCCATTTATTGACTTTAAAAAGTTATTTCCTCATGTCATAACGAATATGGGAATAAGTACCAATAGGTAAGGGATTTATTTTGCAATCTTTTACAAGAAAAGATAAGGTAGGTGATTATCAATTTTGATAATTTAAAAGCCAAAAGTTACTGTCGTGATATAGAGGAAATTTATGGTGTGGTAGTGGTGGAATTTTATTGTGGTGGTGATGGGAGGTTGGAGAAGAAAGACATTTTCTTCTTGACGTGTCGTGTGGTTAAGTTTAGAATTGTAAAGACGCGTGTTCATGGGAAGAAGAATCGCTGGGTCTATGTAAGAATCGTGTCACTTCTACAGAAGATTAGTGATCAATGCGTCATTTGCGAAAAGGGGTTATTTATTGATTTTTCTCGAAAATTAAGATTGAATAGGTCATCATCTTCCAAGCCTTTTCCCAACTATATTAGGGTCGGCTTCCAGTCTAACCGGATTTGGCTGAGTACCAGTGTTTTTACAAGGCGCGACTGCCTATCTGATCTCCTCAAACCAGTTACCCGGGCAACCTATACCCCTTGGTTAGACTGGCGTCAGACTTACTGGCTTCTGACTACCCGTAACGACTGCCAAGGATGTTCGATGACAGCCGGGACCTACAGTTTAACGTGCCATCAGAAACACAGTCATTGGTGTCCAAGATATACATAGAAAGTACATACAAACTTAGAAAAGTTGCATTGGTACTTGCCCGATCTGGAATCGAACCCACGCCCTCATAATTGAGAGATTGGCTCTTTAACCACTAGGCCACCCTGACTTTTTTTAAGATTGAATAGGTAAAAATAAGTGATAAAGACATTCAAATATACAGTTTGTTTCAGCCATGAAAAGATCGATAAAGAAACACAGTCGCCGCTGTTGAAGATTTTTAAAGAAATTATGACGAGGGAGAAAGAGTAAGAGATAATATTTCTATCTTAGTAGACTCTACATAAACAGTATCCATACTTTTTATTATTACAATTACAAACGCACTTATCTTGAGAACTAGGCTATCTCATCTGCGTAACCTTTTTCCAAGCTATGTTGGAGTCGGCTTCCAGTCTTAACCAGATGCAGCTGAGTACCAGTGTTTTACGTGGAGCGACTGCCTGTCTGAGCTCTTCAACCCAGTTACCTAGGCAACCGAATATCCCTTAACAAGACTGGCGTCAGGCTTACTGGCTTCTGACCACCCGTAACGACTGCTAAAGATGTACAAATGACAGCCAGGTCCCACCAATTTAGCGTGCCTTCCGAAACACGGAGGAACTCGTCGGTGCACCGACGTACGGAGCCAAGCGGTTGCTTAACCTTGCGATTGATCAACCCGTGCGGCTGATACTAGCTTACTTAGAGATAAAAAAAATTCAAATCAGACGGAATCATCATCACAGCCTTTTTTTGTCCCACTGCTGGGTACAGGCCTCCTCTCCCACGGAGAAGTATTGAGCGTTAATCACCACGCTTGCTCAATACGGGTTTGTGATTTTAGACTTTATAGTCCTGGTTTCCTCGAGATGTTTTCCTTCACCTTTAATCAGTCATTGGTGTCCAAGATATACTTGGAAAGTACGTATATGGAATCGAACCCGCGCCCTCATACTCAAAATGCTAGTCCTTTAACCATTATGCGACCATGACTTCAATGAGTCGGAATGTCTTTCATATAACAAACTCCAGTTTTACAATGTTAGAGTATAGATGATAAATCAAAGATAGGATTTTGAGGCTACTGAGTCAAGGGTAGGTTTTGATAAAGAATTATGCTTTTCAGTGATCCTGAAAAAAGAAATCTCCTTATGGAGCATAAAGAAGATAAAAAGAGACGACAATATTCCGGATCTAGAAGCAAAACTGATCGAGTGAGTAATAAGAAAGGGAGAGAGCAACGTTTGTAGATACTGACGCCAGTAAATCAAGCATTAACAAGAATTGATTTCAACTTTATCTCTTAAAGTATAAGGTTCAATGTTGATTGAGAAAAATTTATAGATTGAAGAATCTTCACGTGTTCCTTGTATAGACGTGAGCACATCAAGCTACTACAGTCTATCAAATTTCTGTAATAGATTTTCAACGTTATTGCTGAAGCATGTGGTTCAAAGTTGATTTGAGAGAAAATTTGATAGTTTCTTGTAGCTTGCTGTGCTGGTGTCTGTACTTCTAATTATTCTTCTTTATTTCTTTCTATCAACTTCAGAATGGTTATCAATGACCTGAATCATGGTATTTGCTATATCAATAGTTGCGCTTGTTGGCAAATAGATTACAGGTCTTCATATTGGATTTGATTTGGATTGTATTGTTAGTTTATTTAGCAAGGCAGCAGGCTTAGCATGGCAATTCTATATCTACTTTGTCAAGAAAAGACAAAGCTCTTTCTGTTAATGTCAACATGTCTTCTGCCCGAGCATGGCGCGACCTCTCAACTCGCATATAATCACTTGTCGAATATATGTATGTCGATTGAAGAAAAGAAAAATTTCTTTTCTACATGGCAAAAGAAGTCTTACATCAATCTGTCATTATGTCCATTCTCTGGTAGACAAAACTTGTTTCTACGGTTATCATGCTGAGCCTGCCGAAGGAACATAGTGGGTTTTAGTCAGTAAGAGTCTGACACTCCCTTCAGCTGCACCTACAGCGAGTTGTCATTTGATGATTTCCCATGGAAAAAAAAACCTTTTTCTTATAAGTTATAAAATATTGCAGAGGTCCTGTGAATCCAGCAGCTCGGAGCACCGCAAGAGGGGTGGACAGCAGCATGTTTACAAATCCTCATCCACGCAACAGAGAGACTTCAAGCCCAGGACTCAGAGCATAGTAACATAATTTTTATTATAGTCTTCAACTTGTATATGTAGGTACTGAGATCAGATATTGATGAACTGATGATGCACTACTTCCACTTCTTAATCAATGTCGAACTTCCAGATGACCTGATAGCATAAAAGTCAGTTTGCCAGGCTAGAGGTCGCGGGTTCAATTCCCGTATAAGTAAAACATTTGGAACATGCAAATTCATCATCATTATCATCACAGCCTTTTTATCGTCCCACTGCTGGGCACAGGCCTCCTCTCACACAGAGAAGGATTGAGCGTTAATCACCACGCTTGCTCAATGCGGGTTGGTGATGTCAGACTTTATAGTCCGGGTTTCCTCGAGATGTTTTCCTTCGCCTTTTTATTAGTCATTGGTATCCAAAATAAACTTAGAAAGTACGTATAACTTAGAAAAGTTACATTGGTACTTGCCTGACCTGGAATCGAATCCGCACACTCATACTTGAGAGGCTGGTGCTTTAACCACTAGGCACCGCGACTTCGCATGAAAATTGGTCTTTGGTTATTTTTTATCAGTTGTCTAGTATCCACATCTGTTTCTATTAATTTAGGACTATACTTTGACGTCGTGTTGTAAAAAACTGGTACTCAGTTGCACGTGTTTAAGACTAGAAGCCGACCCCCCACACAGATTGGGAAAGGATAGGCAGACGATATTTCTTTTATTAATGACGCAATTTTTTATCGTTGTTACAGCCTTACCAGAGTGAAAAGAAAGACAGCTGGTGGTTTTGGGTTAGTTTCGCATAACATATTGCTTCATGATTTATTTTACATCACCATAATTTCATGAGAAGCAAATAAGCATCTAGATATAATGATCTAGATTCAATCAGACTTTTCAAAAATGAAGGTACGAGTTGGTAGCCGACTGTACGCAGCAGCACCAGACATGTCGTCGCTTCATGTCGCCACGACACGTCTCTTGACATGACTTCGAACCTGACTGCAAGCGGCAACTGGAGATGGCATCCAGCTAGTTACGAGTGCTGCCTTTTAAGTTCACCTTTTTCAGAATCGAAAAACAATATTTTGAAAAGAAACACACGGTCGCAATCTGCGGTCCAACACTGTCGTCAGCCGCTCGACGACATGTCGCCAGCTTCATGTCGCTAACCACAGGGGGATTGACGACGACACGTCGAGCGTGTTTCTTTTTAAAATGATTTTTTCCAATGCCGAAGAAGATGAACTTATAAACCAGCTCTCGGGACCAACTGGATGCCATCCGCTGTTGCCGTCTACAGTCTGGTTTGAAATCATGACAGTCAGCTACAAACTTGTACCTTTAAATTACAAGCATCCCATAAGCTTATACTTTGAAATGCCTCTAGCAGTTCAAGGTTTTATAAAAAAAATCAATATGTCTTTTTTTGACATACTTGATGTTACTATAATAGTACAGATAGACAGACGTTTAATTCCCAGCAGAACAACAGAGAATCGCAGAAAAAGCAGACCGAAGAGACCTGCTCCTGCGTATCCTGCGCGTGAGTTGATTTTTATTTTAACCCTTATGACATCGACCACGTTGAAAAGTTTGACGCTTTATCCAATGAAGGATAACATGCAGAAATGCCAGTAGGTCAACCCATCCGAATCTGTAAATTAACCATTTGACCGCCACATCAAAGAAAGACGTGCCCTCAGCTCCAAGCTAAGAATTCATCCATAAATACCTACAATATAGTAGTGAGTTCGGAATTATATCGATTGAAACTGACTATGTATTAATTTTGAAGTTTATAAGTCTGTCATGTAGTCGTGACCGTGGCGTGATGGGCACTTTTTGTTTTTGGGATTGTGGCGGTCAAAATAACAGTAACAACGGCTGGCAGGAGCTGGATGCGAAAAGCCGAAAATCGATCTCAGTGGCGTGCACTTGGAGAGGCCTATGTCCAGCAGTGGACTGCGGTAGGCTGATGATGATGATGATGATGATTGTGGCGGTCAAAATAGGTTAACTTATACCACGTTTTAAGCAAATAAACATATCTTAACAGTATTGTGATAAGGTTGAAAATCTATTAAAGATAATTGACAGATTGAGGTAGGTTGATGTGCTGACGTTTGTTCCTACCAAGCATTAGAAACGACGTTCCAATTTTTAGTAAATTTATAGGATACAAGACATATAACATTTATTTCTCTTCCAGTTTAAAGAGATTCGTCAGTTCCGAATACGCCTGCGTCGCGTGCCTTCTCCTACTTTTCACGATAACCATCATCGTGGCCTTCCTTGTCGTCTTCAAGAGTGTCCCCAACTTGGGGGGGGATGGTGGCAAGGAAGAATGCAAGAGTTGCAAGGAAACGACGACTACAACCACCACAACTACCACCACGACTGCGGCGCCTAAGTGCAAGTCAAAATGTGACAGCGAGAGGCTGAAGAGGAAAATTGAGATGCTTGGTGAAAACCACAAGGATATGGTGATTAACGAGTTTCCGAAGAACGAGTAAGTGGTCGTTTTTTTATTATTGTAGATATATTGAACTGGTGGTGGCCTAGTGGTTAAAGAGCCAACCTCTCAAGTATGAGGGCTTAGGTTCGATTCCAGGTCAGGCAAGTACCAATGCAACTTTTCTAAGTTTGTACGTACTTTCTAAGTATATCTTGGACACCAATGACTGTGTTTCGGATGGCACGTTAAACTGTAGGTCCCGGCTGTTATTGAACATCCTAGGCAGTCGTTACGGGTAGTCAGAAGCCAGTCTAAACAAGGGGTACTTATTGGGTTGCCCGGGTAACTGGGTTGAGGAGGTCAGATAGGCATTCGCTCCTTGTAAAACACTGGTACCCAGCTGATTCCGGTAAGACTGGAAGCCGACATCAACATAGTTACACTACGCTACACATATAATAGTGCACAAGCATTTGCAGAGCAAGCAGATATACAGTCCCACTCTCTATTCAGAGTCGGTAATCCGAAACGACCGGAGAGAAATCACAAGAACCGACCTAAGAATTCATAGTGATTTCATCCTGTGATAAAAATATCTATGAAGCTTTTTTATTTTTCAGGAAAAGCTACGAAGATGCGTTGTCCGGACGATATGGTATTCCTGGCGTGGCAGGAATAGGTAAGCAATTTTCAAAATAAATAGAACTACCCGAAACTGTAAAATTTTCCCAATCAACTTTGAACTATGTATGTGCTTTTGAGGTAAAGTTGAAAACGATTAACGAAATTCAACAGATTGTATTAGCTTGATGTGCCAGCTTGACGCCAGCAGGTCAACCTACCATTCCTAGTATTGTGATAAGGTGGAAAATGTATTTTGGTAAATTGTCAGATAGTAATAGCTAGATGTGCTGGCGTCTGTACATAGCCACAGTTTTATTGATATGTAATAATTTTGCTTACAGATTTCGGACCAAGCTTTCGTGAACTGGTAAGCGATTTTTATATTATTTAAAGCTATAACGGACGAACCTATAGCTCATCCATACTTTAGTATGTAATCTCTTTTTATATCTGGACTCGACAGCGTTTCTTCTTAAGGTAGTCAGTTAGGAAATGCCGACCTCATCTCTTTTTAAAAGCTTTTATTTAACTTGCCGTGTATGTATGTTACGGTGGATTCTTTGAACTCAATTTTGAAGTAGATATCTTCAACCGATTGAGCTGAGACCTTGTATATACGTTCAGTTTGGATGACAATGCACGATATGTTATATGACGTCATTCTAAATCCAATATGGCGGGCCACACAAGATGAGAGAGTTGTTATTTTTTATGAATTTCAACAATATGGGTATCAAATGAAAGCACTTATTTAGAGTGATTTAAAAAATAATTTGACGTTATTTTAAATCCAATACGGCGGACCATAAAAACTTTTGAAAAAAAGTTTTTTCTTTTAATTTATATTTATTTATAAAAAAAAATCTTGAAGTGTAAAAGTGTTGATTTCAACCTATTTGCAAAATAAATATCATTTATCATTTAAACTTATGAGTAAAACTACAAGTTGGGAAAACTTTTTTATTGGGTTTTTACAGTCTTGGGGTAGCTTGATGTGCTGACGTCTGTACAAAAAATACACCATGGTTTTAAACAACATGACCCACAAATCGATCACTGAACTTAAAACGCAGTAAGACTAAGATCCCGCCATTATTTTCAATAGCGTCACCTTTTCCCCCGCGGTTTTGCCACTAAATAAATAACAAGTTTCATGGTAGTTTTGGGAATAATTTTTCTTAATCAGTTTCGGTTTTTTTGTAGACTGTTTTTTGAAAAGCGATTTTGTCGAATGTAATCTCTTGATTCAAAATTTTATTTGAGTACTAGCTTCTGCCCGCGACTTCGTACGCGGATCCAGTCGCTTATGCCAGCGACTACAGGGCCGTCAAAATCGAAGATTTGAAACGTCTAATATCGAATTCTATGAGTCCGGGGACGGGAAAACAACAGGATGCGCGAGACGATTTCTTTTTGTAATGCCTCAAATTGAACATTTTGTTAACGTCAATCCCAATAGTTAACATTGTAGCTGGGCGCTTGGAATACCATAACAGTGGTTCCAGATCTTCAATTTTATACGTCTCTTCCACTTTCTGACTGCTTATGAATATTTCGTTATGTGCTTATTCTGAACAGCCTCATTGATGTAGGTAGTCGTCGCAAGGCGCGACTGCTGTGCACGGGGTTTCGGGTTCGATTCCCGGGTCGAAATCGCTTTGTGAGTTTTGAGAAACTTTCATAAAGCAGCCTGGAGTCTGGAAGTTGGTGATTGATTCACCCGTGCATCGGAGAGCACGTAAATTTCGGTCCTGCGCCTGATCTCTCTCCGGTCATGTCGGATTGCCGTCCCATCGGACTGTGAGAGTGAGGGAATAGAGAGTGCACCTGTATCTGCGCGAATGCTTGAGCACTATAATAAATGTCCTGCGCAGCTGGTTGATAAATTTTTAGAAATTTGATAAATAAATAAAAAAGTTGTTAAATCCATAAAAGAGAACGGCTGCCATAGCCGACAATCGGCCTGGATGCCATCATTCTAGACAATGTATGATAATCTCGATCAGAAATTAGTCGTGCATTAGGTTAATTACTGCTTTCATAAGCGTTAGTAGATATGCGAATACGCTGAGAAGTCAAGCATAATTCTGTATCGGTAATTGGTTTTTCCGAACCAGCGGTCAGTGGCGCAACATACCCTTCTTTGGTCTCTATATAGAGAACTGGATGTGGAAGCGTAAATAAGCTGAACACGCAGGCGTAATTCTCGATCCGAAAAGGTTTCAACCGTGCGAGTTGCAGCCTTATGTCCTCGAACAGCATCAAACCTCTCCACACTTAAATTAGCTCTTCGTTGGATTCTGGGGATCTTATGATCCGATGAATCTTAGCTTCTTTGGACAATGGAAACAATTTAACTTTTTGTGAGCATAGTTATAGTTTTGTTGTGAAGATACTTGATCCTTAAAAATCTAAAAGTCTGCTCTATTGCACAACGTGGCAGGCTACCGTGTCAATTCAAAAAATCAAAAGAAAATTAAAAACTGAAATAACGTAAATGCGAAGGAATATTAATGCGATAAAATAAAAATATGGGAGTTTTGGCCGGAATCTTCAATGATGCAGCACATTAAGCTACCAAAGTCAAAATTTCCAATCTGTTAAATTTTCTAAATAGAATTTCAACTTTATCGCTGAAGCATATGGTTCAAAATTGATTGGAAAATATTTACAGTTTCGGGTAACTTGATGTGCTGGCGTCTATACGAAACGCAGTCCTAAACTGTTACAGCTTTCACCGCGCTGAGGTACGTTCAGCTGATGTTGTTTTTAACCGACTTCAAAAAAGGGAGGTTCTTCACATCAAATGTGTCTGATCTTAGATTTTTATAAGTCAACCGGAAATGCATCAATCAGACCGAACAACTTTTTCTAAGACGTCAGTCCTATATGTTTGATGGTGTAGCTGGGCTCTTAGAGTTCTATAGAAGGTGTTCTAGATCTTCAATTTTTATACGTCAACAGCGAGTGCTCATCAGGCTGAACAACTTTTGCTAAGACGCCATTTCTATATGTTTAATGGTTTAGCTGAGCTCTAGGAGGTCCAAAACAACTGTTCCAGATCTTCAAATTTTATCTCGCAGAAGAAAATGCTCATCACGTGGAACAGTTTTTGCTATTGCAGCATTTCTCTATCTCTTATAGTTAAGCTGGTCTGTTGCTGTTCTGCATCAGGTGTTCAAGTTTCCAAGATAATTTATAGCCTATATGTTGCCCCGACCTAACACCTATACAACAAAAAAAGAATCATTCAAATCTGTCCAGTGGTTCCGAAGATTAGCGCGTACAAACAAACAGACAAACAGACATAATTTTTTTTTCGGATTCGTGTTCTATTGCTTTTTCTAAACCCCCCTCAGTTATTATTTTTGTCAATATATTATTTGTACAGACACGGATTTTTTACTGTTTTATTATATGTATAGATGACAAAAAATCCCGTAAGTATTTATGTGGGTTTAGAAATAATTCTTGGTTATTTAGAAATCTGACTTAAAAAATAGAAGTATCGACGTTTAAAGGTTTTTATTTCATAAGGTTAATCAATGCTTGCCGCGGTTACTAGGTAGATAGGTGGCCATCTTGTCATAGCGAGATAAATTGCACGACAAAAGACAGGCTGTATTTTTTTCATCTTTGGTAGTCGTTACGGGTAGTCAGAAACCAGAAAGTCTGACAACCAGTCTTACCAAGGGCTATAGGGTTGCATAGATAACTAGATTGAGAATGTCAGACAGGCAGTCGCTCCACGTAAAACGCTGCTGTTTAGACTGGAAGTCGACTCTAATATAGCTTGGGAAAAGACTAGGCAGATGATGATGAATTACAATATTTGTATGTTTGACCTATATGTCGTAAGTGAGCCGTCCCCTTGAAAATGTTGTATTAAAATCATCCCCTTGGTTTGGGGCGAGACGAGGCTGATATAGTGCTATTGTTTTGTATTGGACGCTGCTGTTATAATTATTATCTGGAATTTAGTTATATCTCTCTCTAAAAAGTCGTGGTGGTCTAGTGGTTAAAGCACCAGCCTTTCGAGTATGAGGGTGCGGGTTCGATTCCAGGTCAGGCAAGTACCAATGTAACTTTCCTAAGTTATACGTACTTTCTAAGTTTGTCTTGGACCTGGACTACTCTGAAATCACCAACCCGCATTGAGAAAGCGTGGTGATTAACGCTCAATCCTTCTCCGTAGGAGTGGAGGCCTGTGCCCAGCAGTGGGACGATAAAAAGGCTGTGATGATGATGATGATGAGTTATATTTCTTGAAGGTAAGAGGACTTGGCAGTACAGTAAAATAACTAGCATGACATAATAATGCCGTCCAGACCGATTATCGGCCATGGCGGCTGTTCTCTCTAAGGAGCATTCGCGCAGACACAGGTGCACCCTCTATTCCCTCACTCTCATAGTGCGATGGGACGGCAATCCGACACGACCGGAGAGAGATGTGCAGGACCGAAATTTATTCGATCGTGTTCTCCGATGCACGGGTGAATGAATCACCAACTTTCAGACTCCGGACTGTATACTTGACCCCGTGCACAGCAGTCGACTTAAATTAAGATGTAATCCTGTCTTTCAAGTGGGATCAAACTGTGCGCAAATTTAATTAAAATCGGTTAAGTAGTTTAGATATTTTTTTTAAAAATCCGCATCAATAGGGAATCTGACTCTTTTTTTTAAATTATTCATATCAAAAGTAACATTTTACAAAACCAAAAACAGAAATAATTTTTGGAATCCGTTAAGAAATAAATAATTTACAAACCTTTCAAAAGTCAAACAGTGAAATAACAGAAAAAGGATGCACATACAAGCTTGTGACGTCAACGCTATTTGATCACGCATGTGCAAAAGAGATAGCAAGATGTCCCCACTATGATCCCACTCTTCATCATACGAATATAAAAAAATGTTGATTGCTGCTCCATTTACCAACCAATTTTGAAGCTGTTTTCAGAAAAATGTTCCTTGAGCGTGTGTTTATTTGTTTTGTTAAAAATTTTGTACAAATCAAACACAGTCAAATACCCTATCAATAAAAATACTAACGTCTACGTACCTTTGTGTCTCCTGCCAATCTTCTCCAAACGCATCATGAGTTCACTCCCATTGCACAAACAGTCTGTATTACGTCCCCTGCCTTTGTCTCGCTGATGTATTAGTCTCTCTTTTGAAACTTAAAATATTATCTAGTTCATTGTCTAGGCTAGCCGGTGCTGTCGGTTGGTGTCTATCGCGCTAATTAATGTGGGGTTTGTGAGATCAATTTTGTTCATTAGTCGTGGTGGCCTAGTGGGTAAAGAGCCAACCTCTCAAGTATGAGAGCGTTTGTTCGATCCCAGGTCAGGCAAGTATCTATGCAACTTTTCTAAGTTTGTTTGTACTTTCTAAGTATATCTTGAACACCGATGACTGTGTTTCGGATGGCACGTTAAACTGTAGGTTGTCCCACTGTAATCACGCTAAAGGCCAATTTAGACGGGATCTAGTTTCTCGTCTCGAAGACACGATAATTGTAGAAATATAAAACATTCCCTTCGTCTAAACATTCACTCTTCTCGCCCGTTGACATGGGCGACAAGCGGCGTGTCATTTCGCTAAATTCGCATGTCATATACGAATCTCGCTGGCGACATTTTAGTTCAATACTCAATACTCAATTCTTTATTAGCATTCCATATGTTATAAAGGTGGTACATTTTAATTTAGGAACAATATGGACCCGGTTGGGCACAGCTTAAAGAAATTAGAGAGCTATGCAATAACTCCTTATTACTTAAATAGATTGACTATGATATTTGCATGATATTTGACATAAAAATATATATTATATATATATATATGTGTGTAGTAGAATTAATGTGTATGTGTGTATGTTTGTGCGTATATGAGTGAGGGTGTCTGTTTGTGTGTGGATTTGTATGCGTGTGTATCTTCCTTATTTTTTTATTGATTTATCGTCTATGTACTCTTTTATTGTATAGTAGCATTTATAATGTAGAAATTCTTTTAATTTACTTATGAAAAGAGTAGTTTTTGTTTCATCTCTAATCGTCTTTGGAAGTTTGTTATATATTTTTATCGACATAATCAGTGGACCCGAAGAATGTATTTTGAGATTGGATGTAGGCAGATTTAATCTATTTTTGTGTCGTAAACCGTATTTATTTTGCATATCTTGCCTGGTAGTGTAGAATTCTGGATGGCTTCTAACAAATTTGCATACTTCAAGGATATATAAACAGGGGAGAGTGAGGATTTTATGTTTTTGAAATTGTGGTTTGCAACTGTCTGTTTGCGCGATGTTTGTAATTATTCGGATGAGTTTTTTTTGTAAGGTGAAAATGGTATGAGCGTCTGTACTATTTCCCCATAATATGATGCCATAACTAAGCCACGCTTGGGCGTAGGCATAGTATGTAACTAGTGCTGTTTGTAAGTTGGTAGTTTTTTTTATTTCGTGTAGGGCGTAAGAGAATTTTGAAAGCTTTGCTCTAATTTTTTGTATGTGTGTTTTCCAATTTATGTGAGTATCTATTGCTAATCCAAGGAGGGTGAATTCGTTTACTTGTTCTAATTTTGTGTTGTTATAAGAATAGTTCAGTTTAATAGGGGCTTTTTGATATGGGTGAAAAGTCATTAATTTGGTTTTTGAAAAATTTATCTCTAAGTTGTGATTTTCCATCCACTTGGTTACTGATGTGAAAATAATGTTGAGTTTTTCGTTTATATTTTCATTTATTTGGCAAGAGGTGAGTATGGATATATCATCTGCGAATAGCACACATGGTCCGTGGATTTTTTTGGGTAGGTCATTTATGTATATGAGAAACAGCAGGCATCCTATAACGCTCCCTTGTGGGATAGAGGCGTTTACTGCTCTACGGTCAGATCTGATTTTTTGTATTTCGTTATTGTTTTTATTAAAATATTCTATTTCTACAATTTGTTCTCTATCTTTTAAGTAAGACTCGAACCATTTTAGACAACTTCCCCGTATCCCAATACCATGTAATTTATTTAAAAGTATTTTAAATTGCACTTTATCGTAGGCTTTTGTCATGTCAAGTAGGATACCTATAGCATAATTTCTATTATTTATAGTATTAAGGGCTTCTTGTACATATTTGTAAACTGCTAAAGTTGTGGATCTGTTTTTCCGGAAACCGTTTTGACTGTCATCTAATATTTTATATTTTTCACAAAAGGAGTAAACGCGGTTGCACATTGCTTTTTCGAAAATTTTTGATGCAGTTGGTAGAAGTGCTATAGGGCGGTAGTTGCTTGGGTTCGATTTTTCATTTTTTTTGTGGATAGGTTTTATTAGAGCTATTTTTAATTGTTTCGGAAATACGCCTTCTTCAAATGACTGGTTGATTAACAGGTAAAATGGTAGTGTAAGTTCGTCAGCACAATGCTTAATTAGGAATGGTGGTAGTTCGTCAATACCATGGCTTTTTTTGTTTTGTAGGTTTTTTATGATTCGGTTTACTTCGTATCCATCAACAGGGCTCAGAAACATAGTATTTTCTGTAGGGCAGACTACTGGGTCTCCCATTGATTCAGTTTCTGGAAGGTTACTGTTTTCACCTATAGATGCAAAGTAGTTATTAAATACATTTGTTATGTGTTTTGGGTCGGTTATTATGTTATTATCTATGTTAAGGCTTAAATTATTTTTTGTTCTTTTTATTGTTTTGTTAGTTTTTTCGTTAATTATACCCCACATGGTTTTGGTTTTGTTTGTCGATTTATTTATTTTGTTTATATTTTGTATTTTTTTAGATGTTGTTACAGTTTTTTTTAGGATTTTTTCATATTGTTTATAGTATCGTGTCAAAATGGGTTCGTTTGTTTTCATAGTTAGAGTCTTTAGTAGTCTTTTGTTTTTACATGCTAATTTAATGCCTTTTGTCAGCCAATGTTTTTTTAATTTGGTTCTGAGTTTAATTTTTTGTAATGGTATACATAAGTTCAAACATTTGATTAAAATATTTTTGAAATCGGTATAATTATCATCTATACTTCTGTTACTGGTTATTATTTCCTTCCAATTTTGTTTTCCCATTTCTGATTTAAATTTGTTCATATTATCTTGATTGTAGAATCTTTTTTTTGTGTACCAGGTTATTTGTTTACTGTGTTGTTTTTCCTGTAGTGTCATGTGTAAAATTGTTGCACTGTGGTCAGAAAAACCTAATTCTTCAATGGTTGTATAGTTGTTTTTGTTACTGAAATTTGTAAATATTAAATCTAAGCATGTAGATGTAGTTGTAGTAATGCGTGTAGGGCTTTTAATATGTTGTATGAATTTGTGTTCTAACATTAAGTCTAAAAATAAATTTGTTTTTAAATTATTATCTAAAATATTGATATTGAGGTCTCCTCCTATTACAACATTATACTTAAGGTATTTATTATTTATATAATATAATATTTGTTTTATTTGGCTCATAAATATTTCTTCTTCTTTTCTGTTCCAATAAATAGTTACTATTAGAGTGTTCTCTTTAGGAAGTTCTATGGCACAAGTTTCCATACAATATTCTATAGACATATCTCTAATATCACATATTTCCTTATATTCTATATATTCTTGTAATAATATGCAGACACCGCCGCCTCCTCGAATGCGTCGGCAGTAGGATGCTGCCATTGTGTAGCCGCTGAGGCGTAGGTTCTCTAGTTTCTCCTGGGTTAGCCACGTTTCAGTAAGACATATTACGTTATATTCTCGGTTTTCATTGACAAAAGCTTCAAGTAGGTGCTGTTTATTATTTATGCTTTGTATATTTTGGAAAAGAATTTTAAATTGTTGTTCTGTAGTTTCGAAAAGTATGGTTTAGGGAGGCTTCGTTGTTGTCGGATATATAGTGTTTGCTCATGGTTTGTTCATTGCCTTTTTCTTGTTGGTTTGTTAATGTGGCAGTTTTGTGTGTTTCTATTTCTTCTTCTATTAATACATGTTTGCCGTCTATAAACAGTTTGTTGTTCCTGAATGTAAACATTTTGTTACGATTATGTTATGGCGATTATTGCTTGCGATACTCGCGGAGACATTCTCGTATCGAAACGTGCGAGAAACTCTCTCCATCTAAATGGGTCTTAAGACAGTGGCGACCCATCCACATCCCAACCGCGGAAAGTAAAGCTTAACCATGATCTATACATTCGAGTAGTCTTTCCTTTCTTGGATTTCCTTCCAAATGTCACCCATGGGACTAAATTAAGTGATCTATTTCTACCATAGACAATACTGTGAGTTCTCCCTAAAAAAAAAAAACTTTAAAATCCCATAATTCAAATAATACGGTTACAAAATATTACACCAGACACCATGGGGGACATATTTTATATTACAAGATACTATGCAAAATTCACTTTGCCATCCCATTGATAAATATAACAATCTTAATATTAACAATACTAGAAAAAACTGTTATTAAAATCAACCTTGTTGCTATTAGAATAAGGTTGACAATATTCAATCGATTTGGTGGAAATTTTGCCAAAGGAATTTCAACCTTATTGTTGTAGAGTTAAGAGTTATGTGGTACGGTATGGGGTGAATTAGTAAGTTGGTTTAAATATAAGCTACCCTCTAGAATGCGATAAATATTGGAACATTATGCTTCTAGGTACGAACAAGTCAATTGTTAGATGTCTTAAGTGTATACAGGGTGTTTGAATATAATGAGGGGTTCGTTTTTTTGTTAAAGAAAGGTGTTTTTAACCGACTTTCTAAAAATGAGGAGGTTCTCAACTCGACTATCGTGATTTCTATAGCTATGGGTATGAAGTGTATAAATGGATGACGCAAGACGACCTTTTTTTTCGTGGGAAATCATCAAATGACCCCTCCCGCTGAGGGTGCAGTAGGAGGGAGTGTCAGACTCTTACTGACGAAAACCTACTATGTTCCTTCTGGAGGTCCCTGTGTGCCAGGGCCACGGTATCTCTTACGAACAACCCGCAGCCCAAGCAGACCCTGGCCCTAAAGGGGCCCCTCCTATGTTGAAGATTTTGGACCTTGACCCGGAAATTTAAAAATACAAAAAATCTACCGAAATTTGACAGATTGCGGTAGGTTTATGTGGTGTCTGTATTTCTTTAACAGTTGTTTCTGGTATTCAGAAGCCTCTTAATCAGTCATATCAACTAATTTTTTTTTTAATATGTTTAATTAAGTATTTCTTTTTGTTTCCGCCAGCGATTTGACGGTGTTCGCATAAAAAGTAAGTAACAGCCTTCCTCGATAAACAAGCTATCTAACACTGAAATAATTTCTCAAATTGGTCAAATACATAGTTCCTGAAATAAGTGCATTCAAAAAAATAAACTCTTCAGCTTTGTAATATCAAGCATAGGTACTTTCTACACCAATCATCATCATCATCATCACAGCCTTTTTTATCGTCCCACTGCTGGGCACAGGCTTCCTCTCCCATGGAGAAGGATTGAGCGTTAATCACCACGCTTGCTCAATGCGGGTTGGTGATTGCAGACTTTATAGTCCAGGTTCCAGGTCCACCTTTAATAAGTCATTGGTGTCCAAGATAAACTTGGAAAGTACGTATAACTTGGAAAAGTTACATTGGTACTTGCCTGACCTGGAATCAAACCCACACCCTCATACTCGAAAGGCTGGTGCTTTAACCACTAGACCACCACGATTTTTACTACACCAATGTCTACAAATGTCTACACCAACACCCAACTCAAAACTATAAGAAACCACGTACAAATCCAATCCCAATAACGAAACTTGTCAACTTCACCCTGTATACATAAGGGTGACAACAAATCATGCTTGTCTGAGACACCTTAAGACTTCACGTCCCGTGTGGATGAGCCCTAAATGATTTGTGGTCGCTAGACGCGAATAACTCTTTTTTTTTTCTATCCTGGTTGGATTTATTTATTTATTTACCAAGGGTGGAGATCTGAAGTGTATAGTAAACTAACTGTTCTCCGAAATTCTACTACTACCTCCTCGTTGATCTAGTGGTCGCAAGGCGCGACTGCTGTGCACGGGGTCTCGGGTTCGAATCCCGGGTCGGGCCGAAATCGCTTTGTGGGTTTTGAGAAACTTTCATAAAGCAGCCTGGAGTCTGGAAGTTGGTGATTGATTCACCCGTGCATCGGAGAGCACGTAAATGTCGGTCCTGCGCCTGATCTCTCTCCGGTCGTGTCGGGTTGCCGTCCCATCGGACTATGAGAGTGAGGGAATAGAGAGTGCACCTGTGTCTGCGCGAATGCTTGTGCACTATAATATGTCCGGCGCAGCTGGCTGATCTCCATAAGAGAGAACGGCCGCCGTAGCCGACAATCGGCCTGGATGCCATCACTACTTCCAGCAAATGGGTAAAAAGTAGCCTATGTCCTTTTTCGAACCCTAGACTATGTGTCTACCAAGGTTTATTTAAATCGGTTAGGTTGTTTGGTGTGAAAGGCAGACGGACTTATAGACGACCACGTTGGCGCAATGGTAATCACGCTGGACTGCCGAGCTGAAGGTCTCGGGTTCTATTCCCGGTACAGTCGACATTTGTGTGATGACATGCTTATTGGCTGTGGTCTGGGTGTTGTAATATGTGTGTATTATGTAGTTTATCAGTTGTATTGACATTCATAACACAAGCTAATCAATAGCTTACCATGGGGCTAACCGACCGTGTGTGAAAAGGTATCCCGATACTATTATTATATTACATCATCTGCCTTAGTCTTTTTCCCAAGCTATGTTGGGATCGGCTTCCAGTCTTAATTGGATGCAGCTGAGTACCAGTGTTTTACGTGGAGCGACTGCCAACAATGAATGAGCCAAATGTCGACCATGCCGGGAATCGACTCCGGAACCTTTAGCTCGGCAGTCCGGCGTGGTAATCATTGCGCCATCGGGGTCGTCATTATAATTTTACCTACGTTGATAACTCTTATCGTCTGCTGGACAGTTTTGAATACCAAATGAGTGTTTAGTTGCACAACCGTTTAAGGTGCAACATGAATGCAACCGTCTAGTCTGTTGCAACCGAAACGACTGGGACGTTTTTTTTTTTATTTTTTTGATTTTGTCGTAATGTCGCAGTCGAGGATCCAGTGAGAGTATTTTTGGTGTCATCTTTGTTAAAATTGTTTTTAGGTTACCATGGCTCGAGTTTGATAATTTTGTACAGACGCCAGCATAACAAGCTGCTAAAAAGTTTTTAGGTCACTATGCTGATGTTTGGTAATTAATGTATTTGTACACAAGCCTGCTCATCAAGCTACTACAATGTGTCAAAAATTTTTAAACTTATCGCTGAAGCATAAATATGGTTTAAAAAATTTGACAGTTTCGGGTAGCTTGATGTGCTAGTGTCTGAACTAAATAAAAATAAATCGTGTTATAAATTATGATCTTATAGGGGCAAAAATCGTGTTACCATCTCCTCTCCTATAGTACATTGTTGTGAATGCAAGTTGAACTCAGTTCGGACGACATTTTTTATACCTCGCTAGGCCCTTTGTGCAGCGGTAATGATAGTCTGATGTTTTTCATTGTTGGTCGCGAGCCTTGAAAATATGAGTTTTGCCTGCCTTTTGATGATCTGACTAGTTATTTACAAAACATAGTGTAGGTATATGTATACACCGTGACTTTTTAGTCGTCTTACAAAAGCAGCCAAGTTCATGTATCCAATTACTAGTACCTAAACATTCATAATAAAGAAATATGGATTTATGAAATTTGAACTATAAAAAAAAATCATTATTATGACGCAAGACGTAGTTAGAAACTCCCTTGTCTTCTGATAAATGGAGATGAAATTATCTGCTCGACTCGTGCACTGGGTAGGTATACTCTATCGTTTGATACGTTAACATTTTTAATAGGGTGTTTTATATGTATTTCTAATTTATTAT
This sequence comes from Heliothis peltigera, assembly GCA_958496145.1. Classification (NCBI taxonomy): domain Eukaryota; kingdom Metazoa; phylum Arthropoda; class Insecta; order Lepidoptera; family Noctuidae; genus Heliothis; species Heliothis peltigera. The sequence continues at coordinate 5,835,401 of OY292348.1, read as the reverse complement.
TAATTTTTAAAATTGTTATTTATGATATAAAAATAATAATCGCATCTAAAGGTATTTTATGTCGGATACTTTAGGTGGACCACTTTTGTAAGACGACTAAAAAGTCACGGTGTATATGTATACCACATAGTATACCAACTAGTACCAGCCTTCCGACCAGTAGAACCAGTCGTCTTAGTATGGTATACTAAACTCACCCCATCAGTCTGCGGAGGGCTGTTCCTTACAGCCTGTATACACCATGTGTACCTATACAACTATCGGGTCGGCTTCCAGTCTAACCGGATACAGCTGAGAACCAGCAGGCTTAGCATGGCGATTCTATATCTATTCTATCAAGAAAAGACAAAGCTCTTTCTGTCAATGTCAACATGTCTTCTGCCCGAGCATGGCGTGACCTGTCAACTCGCATATAATCACTTGTAGACTTTGTAGATCGAAAAAAAGAAATATTTTTTCAAAAAATTTTCTGTCCGGTATACAAAACTGGTTTCTACGGTTGCGATGCTAAGCCTGCTGTATGCCAATATTTCACAGACATTTTTAACTAGGCCCTGAAATCTATTCTTTCATTCCTACAAATAGTTCAGCAATAGCACGTAACACTGCATTATTGTATGCGTATAAACATATATATATATATAAAACGTGACTAACAAAGGGGTACCGTCCGTCTGGCTGTCCACAACAATAGGGATCCCTGAGGCACCTCGCAGATTAAAAATTTTCTTGTTGCTATCATGATGAGAAAATATCTAGATATACCTAGCTCTGTCTAGGTTGAGTTTGGGTATTATTTTTGTGGGGGAAAGGGTTCTGAGGTGTTTGAGTATATTTCTTTGAGGTTTGAGGATACGGATTGGATTCTGGTTATTGTAACCACGCCGGACTGCCATGCCGAGCTGAGGGTATCAGGTTATATTTCGGACACGGTCGACATTTGTGTGATGTGATGAGCATGCTTGCTGGCTGTAGTCTGTATATTATAATACTAGCTGTCCCCAGCGGTTTCACCCGCATCTTTGGTTACTTCTCCGCTCCCGTGTGTCTTAGCGTGATGGTATATAGCCTATAGCCTTCCTCGATATATGGGGTATCTAACACTGAAATAATTTTTCAAATCTAACAGTAGTTCCTGAGATTAGCGCGTTCAAACAAACAAAGAAACAAACTCTTCAGCTTTATAACTCATGTGGTGCTTACCTATAAGTAATTGTGACACTAGATTAAGTATCTCATAAGTGTTAAACTTGTAAATTATAGTGTTAACAGTTGTTGGTGAGCCAATAAAATAAAATAAAATAATATTAGTATGAATATATAATTATATGTAAAGTATATGTAGTTTATCATCAGTTGTGTTAGCACCCATAACACCAGCTAATCAATAGCTTACCTTGGAGCTAACCGACCGTGTGTGAAAAAGGTGTCCCGATAGAAGTTTTTCTTTGTCATGAGTTAAAGTTAAAATGTAAAAATTACTCTTTTCTTGTACACTGTAACGCTCATCATCATCATCACAGCCTTTTTATCGTCCCACTGCTGGGCACAGGTCTCCTCTCGAACGGAGAAGGATTGAGCGTTAATCACCACGCTTGCTCAACGCGGGTTGGTGATTTCAGACTTTATAGTCCAGGTTTCCTCGAGATGTTTTCCTTCACCTTTAATCAGTCATTGGTGTCCAAAATAAACTTAAAAAATATGTAAAACTGAGAAAAGTTACATTGGTGCTTGCCTGACCTGGAATCGAGCCTGCACACTCATACTCGAAAGGCAGGTACTTTGACCAATGGGCCACCACGACTCAAACTGTAACATTGCTTTAGTAATAGAAATTAATTGAGACCCGATTTACCGGCAAAATACGTAATTTCAAATCGGTTGCGATATTTTTTTTCTAGTTCACAAATTGAGATAAGCAATTATTCTGCGATGCTTTATTCGCATCTCAGTTTTCCAACTTACACAATCGCATCTGACATTTTACAAGACTGTAATCACACTGTATTTATTGCATATCTATCAGCCCTCCCTCGTAATTATAGGAGCTATAAATAGAGGCTTAGAGGAGGGGGGGGGGGATCAATTTATTTCGTTTAATTATGTCGTATAAGTTACAGGTGTAGATGTGTTTTTAATTGAAGAACGCATTTGCCGAAAGTTGGCAACGTCGCTAATAGCTGTCAAACATTTACACATGTTCAATAACTTTGGCCAATTTTGCTAGGTATATGAAAATAATAAATATAGCTCTGTAAGTGTGTGTAGGGTTGCCTGGGTAACTGGGTTGAGGAGGTCAGATAGGCAGTCGCTCCTTGGTTAGACTGGCGTCAGACTTACTAGCTTCTGACTACCCGTAACGACTGCCAAGGATGTTCAATGACAGCCGGGAGCTACAGTTTAGCGTGCCATCCGAAATACAGTCATTGGTGTCCAAGATATACTTAGATAGTACATACAAACTTACGAAGTAAAAAAGAAAGTACCTACATTAAAAGAAGAAGAGAAGTATGTGTAATAAATTGCAAAAGCGATGAACAGACGCCAGCACATCAGGCTACTGCAATCTGTCAAATTTCCTTAATAGATTTTCAGCTTTATCGCTAAAGCATTATGGTTCAAAGTTGAATGGGGAAATTTGACAGTTTCGGGCAGCCTGATGTGCTTCTGTACCCAGGCTTCAAATATGAAATTATAATATCTTTAATTATGTATCGATTGTAATATAAGTATATTTGTGAAAGCCGCTTGAAAATATGTACATATGTTGGTTTATTTAAAAAATAAGGTTAATTAATTTCCCTCTGCACACTGAGTTAATTTGTTAATTTTTGGAAAATATTTCGTAAGAAAATTATATCAAACAGTCATACGCTGAACGGATAAGTAATTTTATTTCCAGGGTCAGGTTCCACTGTTTTGGTTTAGTAATATTATAATTTATGTCGTGGTGGCCTAGTGGTTAAAGTACCAGCCTCTCAAGTATGAGTATGCGGGCTCGATGCCAGGTCAGGCGATTACCAATACAACCTCTCTAAGTTGTATGTACTTTCCAAGTATATCTTGGACACCAATGACTGATTAAATGTGAAGGAAAACATCTCGAAGAAACCTGGACTATAAAAATTGAAATCGCCAACCCGCATTGAGTAAGCGTGGTGATTAACGCTCAATCCTGTGTGAGAGGAAGCCTGTGCCCAGCAGTGGGACGATAAAAAGGCCTACAGGAATACATTATTATTAATTAGTTTATGAGATTAATGGAATACGTGGTAAGGAAGTCTTTATATATATTTTGTTTATTTAATGATGCGGATTCCAGTATAAGTAACATTTTTTAACGGTGCTTAGGATATTTTTACTGACACGGTATTCTTGTGAATCGAACTATAGACCCTTAGGTCGGCAGCCCGGCTAGGAAACCAATGCGCCACCGGGCTTCTCAAATTTTATTTTAATGAATTATATTTCTTAAATCGCGTTCACTGTGACCCAACCCTTCGCAAGTAGCAAGCAAACCGAGAAAACAATTACTCTCTCAATATGTTACTGCGATAACTACGTCTCGCTCTTTCCCTAATGGAGTGAGTGAGACGGCGAATGATTTAGCCCGGGACCCGTCACATGTTCATAATGACCGGTTAATATAAGAGATTTTGTTAAGGGGAAGTGTGTTTCGTCAAAATTGATACGTTGCGAGGCCGTACACTGACGGCTTGAGCGGTTGGCGTCGACTGCTCGAGCTGTCGCTACCAACCGCTTGACTAGTTGGATTTCTACCACAGTTGAGTGCAACTTTTTTTTCGGGACGAAGGAGTCTGCTCTAGCGCAGTCAACGGCTCAAGCAGTCGGTGTAAGCCTCGCTCCCGCTCGAGCCAAGCAGTTGACGCCTTGAAGCGGTCGCGACTTCTAGAGCAGTCGTAGGATAAAAGACTATAGTTCACAGCGCGGTCGCGTCTTCAAGCAGTCGGTCTTAACTGCTTGAAGCAGACCACGTGCGGCCTCACTAAAAGTTGTTAAATTTTACCAGTTTTTCCCGCGTCTCCGGGAATCTTTATCTTGTAGGTACTTGGATAAAATATAGCCTATAAGTAACATGAATCTTGGACACCAATGACTGTGTTTCGGATGGCACATTAAACTGTAGGTCCCGACTGTCATTGAACATCCTTGGCAGTCGTTAACTGAGGTCAGATAGGCAGTCGCTCCTTGTAAAACACTGGTAATCAGCTGATACCGGTTAGACTGGAAGCCGACCCCAACATAGTTGGGAAAAGGCTCAGGAGATGATGAAGTAACATGAATTGAAAACTCAAAATAAACCCTTCACCAAAACTTGCCCTTAACAAAATCTACACAAGTTAATACACAAAGTTAATTCGAAGTGTGTTTTAACTGAACAAAGTTTCGGGTCAGCTTTTAATTATGAATGTTAATCAATTAACAATTTAATTGATTGGGAATATTATAATCTTACGTTTTGTGATCGTGTGTGTTTCCTGGTTCTATAAATTATTTGTTTGAGAAAGTTTATTAAATCTAAATGAAATGTGTTATTTACTGTTCCTGTGCTTATCTATACTTATAATAAACTAGCTTCCGCCAGCGGTTTCACCCGCTTTCTGAGGGAAGTACTTTCCATACCCGGATAAAAAGTAGCCTATATGTTATTCTGATGTATAAGCTATATTGTGGTAAAGTTTCATTCAAATCCATTCAGTAGTTTTTACGTGAAAGAGTAACAAACATCCATACATCCATACATCTATACATCCATACATCCATACTTACAAACTTTCGCCTTTATAATAATAGTAGGATAATAGTAGGATCTGTAGAGAGGTCAATTCTGTACATTGAATATATTTTCAAAATAACTATCAGGGGGTGATACGTGATCGATACTGATGCCAAAAATGCAATCAGTAAAATTTTTGTCTGTCTGTCTGTCTGTCTGTCTTTCTGTCTGTCTGTCTGTCTGTCTGTCTGTCTGTCTGTCTGTATGTTATTTATAGGAACAAAAACTACTAGACGGATTTTAAGGAAACTTGGTACAATTATCTATACTAAAATTATAAAGCTGAAGAGTTTGTTTGAACGCGCTAATCTCAGGAACTACTGGTTCGATTTGAAAAATTCTTTCAGTGTTAGATTGCCCATTTATTGAGGAAGGCTATAGGGTATATACCATCACGCTAGGAGCGGAGCAGTAACCAAAGATGCGTGTGAAACCGCTGGGGACAGCTAGTATACGTATATAACGCCTGCTGCGGTCGGTCCGTGGATGGGTGACCATCTTGTCATGACGAGTTCCTCCGTGTTACGGTAGGCACGTTAAATTGGTAGGTCCCGGCTGTCATTTGTACATCTTTGGCAGTCATTACGGGTAGTCCGAAGACAGAAAGTCTGATAACCAGTCTTACTAAGGGGTTTCGGGTTGCCCAGGTAACTGAGTTGAGGAGGTCAGATAGACAGTCGCTCCACGTAAAACACTGGTACTCAGCTGCTGCTGGTTAAGACTGGAAGCCGACCCCATTATAGCTTGGGAAAAGGCTGGGCAGTTGAAGAGTAGCTTGATGTGCTGGCGTCTGTACCTATATACATAGTTGGATGATTTTCGAAAATGTTTCTTTGACAATAATTAGGACTGTTATTTTTAATACTTGCCATAAACATCTAAGTAGTAGAAAATAACCAAGACCGCAATGTTATTATTATTGTAAATTACTTAGAACTGTCACAACGCAAATTGCTTTTTAAAAGTAAGTTGGTCGTCATGGAGTAGCTAGCAAATGGAGTATTGACTTCCATCTTAATAACGTACTTATAGGAAAAGAAACAATGAAATACTTGTTATTGTCATAAAAAACTAGGATCAAAAATTATAACTAGTGTTTTTTAGAATCATCTCATCATTGTTTGTCTTTATATTTGCAAGGTTTTTGTTTAACTAGCAGTGTATGTATTTATGTTTGTATGTTCGGATGAAATCTTGCCACTAAATTTTGAAGCAGGTAACTATAAACGATTGAGTTATATTTTGTATACAATATGTGATGTGGAGGATGATGGCATGTGGAGAGACATGAGATGGGAAGATGAATAAAACTATTCTTGTACTTATATAGCAATTATCCAGTAATAATTTACATTAGAGTTAATTCCTTCAATGCAATTTGAAGTACATAGTAAGCAAACTCTAAATAAAAGAATAATAAATACGTGTGAGACAAACATAAGTGTAAGAGTGAGATAGAAGTATGTGTGCGAGTGAAAGAATGAGAGGAAAATGTCAAAATGGAGGTGACAGAGGGTAGAGGAAGGACGAGTGCAAGCCGGAGGACTTTTTTTTTTAAAGTAAAATTATAAGTTCAGTTATTTCAAGAAGTAAGCTTTTTTTCTTTTCCGTGCCTCTACCCCACATACGTAATATAAATGAATTAGCAAATTGAACATTTTAAATTTTATTTCCACAACAGTACCTACCTACAAACAACTTATTACTCCATTTACACTATACTCCATGACTGAGCTTAGTTAGTTAACCCTGCGAACGCCTACAAACGGTACCGTAACTCAAACTGTCCCGCGTACCACCTGGGCACTTTTAAATATACCCTGACATATTTATTGTAAGGGTTAATATCGCAAAGTGCCCCCTTTCACGGTGCTAATGGGCCCCGAGCATTTTAGGGTTAATTGACCGACTTATAAATTAGTGTAGTGAGTGTCGTGGCGATATTTTTATTGTTATGGTTTTTCTTGGAATTATTTAGGCTTGTTAAAAGTTTTAAAGATATAATACAAGGTGTAAGGGACAGCCCTCCGCAGACTGATAGGGTGCATTCAGCTCCTTATTTGAGTCATAATTATAATGGAATTTTTCTTAGTATTTTTCTCTTTATTTCAATGTAAAATTACATTCTTTGTACGCAGAACATCATTTTTTTATAATAGCGCTAAAATAAAAAGAAAAACAGCAATGGATTTTGAAATAATCGTAACGATCGACGCGTGATATCAGCTGTTAATTTTTTGTGTGGTTTTAAAACAAATCAGTTTTATTGGATTTCCATAACGTTACTGAAACAATTATAAATAGAGCTAACTGCACGGGTATATCAATAGGAATATAATAGGATAGGAATATCAGTTTGTTAGTCAATCACACATCAGCCAAAACAGAGTACTTGTATAACTTAGAAAAGTTACATTGGTACTTGCCAGACCTGGAATCGAACCCGTACGCTCATCTTTGAAAGTTCTGACTTTAAATTTGACTTCGACTTTCAATATTTACTTAGACATTTTCTTTTTATTGTTCACAGAATTCTTTAGAAGAATCAGACAGCAAGTTGGCGAGCGAAATCGACTGGACGAATGTTCTGGATTCCGACAAGAATATCGATTTACAGAACGCTGAAAAACTAAGAGGTGCGCGCTTAATGTCATGGGATTTACTACTGTAGGGCTGTTGTAATAGAGCTTAATTTTCTTTGTAACCTTGAAGGTTTATACAGATTGTTTATCAATATTAGATATGATTTTTTACTTAGTATTTTATACTCTTACTACTTGCGCAGACGCATACCTATTAGGTAAAAATTCACAATATTATTAAGATATTTTCATAGCAAGTATGTAAAACAAAATATTTATTACTTACAAGCATTTATTACTTTTTTTGATGAATTTTTTCTATGTAGCCTATAATATTCTTGCAAACATTTTCCAGAATTCTACAAGAAGTTAGTTCAGACAGATGCAAAAATCAAATCGCTAAAGCGACTCAGTCAAAACGATGCGCCGTACATAGACGACGATTTTATCCCAAAACCTCCAGAAAGGGCTAAAAGGTCTCTCAAGATCCACCCACCAAGATACGTTATCAGACATCGAAGATCCGTTTTCAATAAACATCACAATATTAACGAGAAAAGAAAAGCTAATAGCACTAGAGTTAGAAGGTTTGGTACCGAAGCTGAGGAACCTACTGGATTTGTCATCGAAAAGAAGAAACTTATAGTACAATATAAACCTTCAGGCAGAATAAAACTGCCAGTTAAAAAGTGTTCCCACGCACCAAAAGATCAATTATCTCATACACATGAAAACCAACTGAAACACCCTTTCTATAAAAATACACAACGACTAGACGAGCTACTAGATAGATTTTTGAACAAAAACCTACCTGAATTGATGACTGATCCATTTGGACTAGATACACTTTTTAAACATGATAAACAAAATAAATTTTGTAAGCATCCAAAACCTTCGAAGAATGTCAATATTATCGGGAGAGAACAACTCGTTGATCAGATTCCGAAGCCACGGATGAAATATAAGAAACTAAAAGATGATAAAATAGAGACGCAGACTGCAGATCTTGTGAAGATGTTAAGACCGGAGGGTTCAACGCAATATGAGAAGGATTTTTATCACCATGAAGCCCAAATGATTGGGAAAGAGAAGCAGAAGGTGGTTACTTCCAGTCCTAACGATTTTGAAGTTCTGCTCAGTGTTTCAACAATCATGTAAGTATTTCTTCACTTATTTTTCGGAGTCTATCTAACATTCATGGCTAAGTAACAGCCTCGGCCAATTGATCATTAAGGTTAGGCTTAGCGCGGTTCTTCTAAGGATGGATTATCATTAAGGTTAACTTAATATTTCAATATCTTCTTCTTCTTCCTGCCCTGTTCTTAAATCTATTTGGGGTCGGCGCAATGTGTTTTCCGCTTCCACTCATTTCGGTTAGACGTCATACTACTATCCATTCCCTTCTTAATCATATCGTCTTTCAAGCAATCAATTCATATCTTGCTTGGTCTACCTCTATCTCTCCATCCATTCACATTCATACTTAAGACACGCTTTGTAGCATGTGTCTCACATCTTCTCATGGCATGCCCATACCATTAATATTTCAATATACCTAACAACTTTTAATTCATTCGCCCAATGTTTCGTTTGTTGCTGTGTTTGCTCAAAATCAAAATTAAAAATCATTTATTCAAATTATTTATTAAATCACCAACCCGCATTGAGCAAGCGTGGTGATTAACGCTCTATCCTTCTCCGCGGGAGAAGAGACCTGTGCCCAACAGTGGGACGATAAAAAGGCTGTGATGATGATGATTCAAATTAGGCTGATAAATCAGCACTTTTTGAACGTCAAAAAACAAACGACAGCCTCCAAAACGCCCACCCTTCACCACTTCCTATGTGTTCTCGCTGGGAAGAAGAAGTGGCGCAACAAACTCCCCAGCAACACATGTCTGCCTGTTAGCACTAACCTCAAGTATATTTCAGGAACCCAGACTTAAAGAAGACTGGGAAAGTCCCAATGGCCGCATTTAGGGACAAAGATCCCATTCTAAATAAAGTACCGAATATTAGAAGATTGATGCAGCTTGAACCCGGTGAAGATGATGAGAATCTAGGATACGAGGACTTCAAAGAAGTGTTGAGAGATGATATGGAGAACCATGATGAAATGGATAAGACTGGGGATAGGAAGAAAAGAATGAACGTAAGTGGCGTAGTCTTCGATGTTGACATGATGGTGTTCTAGGGTCTTAAGTCCTTGTTAGGGTCGGGAAGGCACAAAATTTGTTTTCGGCTATCATTTGAACATTTTCGGCAGTCAGTACGGGATTCAGAAGCTAGAAATTCTAACCACATTGAAAAACCTAGTAGGTTGGAAGTCATCGTAATTGGAAAAAAGACTATTTGCAAGTAAGAATTGACATTTTCAGGACCAGGCAATACCAAGTGAAAAAATCACAAAATACAACCCTCCGGGGGTCCATAACCCGAACTGGAAAGGTCCAATGCCATTATATCCCGACGAACTCAATTCCATGATAAGGCACTCTGCTTTAAACGCAAATAAGGTATAAAAAAACTGCTAAATAATTCAAAAGATTCTCCATAAAAAAAGAGATAGAAAAAATAAATGTCGGTCTTGCGCTTGATCTCTGTCTGGTCGTGTCGGATTGCCTGCCTGCCTGATCTCCTTAGAGAGAACGGCCGCTGTGGCCAGCAATCGGTCTGGACGCTATTAGTTATATTCCAAATGGGGTCTTATGAAATGTCATGATGCAAAATAATTTAGTCGACAGCATTTCGTTAACAGCAACATTTCATTAACGGAACAATAAAATCTACATCTAGTATCTTAATCTAACTTAACAAGGTTAGCCATAATTTTCTCGTGCGCCAAGCACACAAGGGCGATTCCAAAAAGAGGTGATCTCATTTATGTGATGTTTGCACAGGTCGACAGCCCACCAAAAACGCACGAGATCCAATCTGTATTCTTACAAAGGAAAGGACGGGATTTATCTGATGTTGAATACGTGGAAGACTATTTGAAGAACAAATATGAAAGTCTAGTGGAGATGGCTCAAGCGTACAGTGATTACGGAGTACTGGATGGCAAGAAAGATGCTAGGAATGAGAAGAATTCACCTTCAGAAGCGACGGCCACTGAACATAGAGTCAAACTCTCCGTTGACGATGGATCGTTCAAAGCCGGCTTACTTGGGAGGCTTAAGAGAGGTAATTTCTTACTGACTTTACGAGTTTCATCTAAGTTTGACAGTATGTGTGTTTGACCACGATTTTCTCGCTTGTGGCTGAACCGATTCCGAAGCAGTTTTAGGAAAAGTTTTAGTCACATTCAAGAGAAGATTTATTTCAAGATAGTTATTTTTTTATCATTGTATCATTTTGTATCATCATCGTCATCACAGCCTATTTATTGTTGTCCCACTGCTGGGCACAGGCCTCCTCTCCCAAGGAGAAGGATTGAGCGTTAATCACCACGCTTGCTCAATACGGGTTGGTGATTTCAGACATTATAGTCCAGGTTTCCTCGAGATTAGATTATTATTTGTCCAAACTAAGAAAGTACGTATAACTTTAGAAAAGTTACATTGGTACTTGCCTGACCTTTTTGTTGTTTTTTTGTACAGATTATGTTTTAGAATTAAAATATTCTTTTATTGGTAAAGGTAGACTCCCAGACGTGGTGACGAGCACCAGTCCCGGCGTCAGATTGCAGAGAACCGTGGCGGCAGACGAATTGGAGGATACTACTACTCGTTTGTATTGTTTTTTATTCAATTATCAATGATCTAGTAAATCCCGAAGAGAGTAGTATGAGGAAGCAGGAAGAATTTTTTGTCAAAGAAAGTGTCGGGTATACAGAGGCCTGATTTTAGAGGCAATGCTGCATTGACGCACTTACAATAAAGTACAATTTCATTTTAAATGGTCATTTAACAATTAGGTATGTCCAGCTGACCTCTCTGACGAGTCTCGGGTTCGAATCCCGAGTCGAATCGCTACTGACCGCTGACGGCTAAATTTCGCCCCTGTTAGTGATCTCTCTTCTCTAGTGTAGGACTGCCGTCTCGTCGGGATATTTTAAGGGAGAAGAGAATGTTCCTGTACCTGTTCTGACGCTTATAATATATTCTGCGCAGCTGACCTTTGAGAAAAAAATGCCATTTGTATTATTAATCATAAAGGACCAATGTTTAAAGTATTGTCAACTGTATTAAGACGCAATAACGTTCATCATATTACTTGTCACCAGAGCAGACCGGAAGCATCGCTAGCTCAATATACTACACCAGTCCATATTCCTCAGAAGGCATACGATTCGAACTCCGACCCACCACCAAAGTGAGAGAAGATGACGTTATGAATGTTATGAAAATGATTTCAAAACACCTCAAAATTAAAACGACCGCTAAACCCAGCAGCGCGGCCAAACCAGCTGGTTACATCCATTCCACTTTGATATCTTCATATCCTGACATGGAACTGGTTTACAGCACAAAACCAGACACGTCTTCTGAAACAACGACCAAAGCTTACAAAAATACCGACGAGGAAAATGAGAATGGATTGATTTTCGCTCTCAGTAGGGGGAGGAGGAACTTGCTATCAACCGATTTTCAAATTTCTAATGACTTTCGTGATAACCAGGATACTACTGGATATAGGAGAGGTGGTTCAGAAAATAACGGAAGTGCTTTTAATCAATTTGTTCAAAAGCTCCACTTGAAACAGCACATGCATAATAACACACATGAAAAAGAGCTCGTAAACTACATCGAAAGAGTAACACAGAATAATATCAAGGTTTTCAGTACCGCTCATCCTTTTCTGGCGAATTTTTCTAAAACAGAACAAACTGTTGATAGTTCAGCATCAACATTGAAATCTTCAGGTTTTGTTGAAGTTGATAAAAATCCCATATCACCAGATACAGTGATAACAATAAATAACAGTGAATTGAAGCCAGATTATTACTCTAGCAATAGTTATCTAGGCAAAATATTACTAACAGTTCAAAATCCTGACTTTGGGGTTGAAAATATAGATGTCAATTTTGATGTTCCTATAGTCATCAATTTCAATGACGAACTTATGATGATGAATGATAATATCAATTTCCCAAACGTTTATAATCAATTTGAAATATTTACTGAAACATCCATAGATTTGAATGAGACAGAATTCGAGCCGTACCTTGGCTCAATGATTGACAGTATTACGGACACCACAAGTTTTACGCCAAGAAGTAAAAGAGAGAGCAACGTAACAGCCACATTACTGACATTAGCGGATAATGTTTCTGAAGTATCTATGGATATACCGACAAATTCTACTGATGTTCTTGTTGAAACAACAACGAATATAACTAAAGTACAAACTGACAAACCCAACAAACCGACAAACATTACTGAAGTCACGACTGAAATACCAACAAATATAACAGAAGTGCCTGTTGACACAACAGTAAATGTTACAACAAATAATTCTGTGAAAATCAATATTTCACTGAAACCTGATAGGTCTATTCATACGAGTGACTCGGAAAATATGACGCTAAGTGATTTCTTTTCAATGGTTTCTGATTGGTTCAAAGCTTTAGAAGGTGTTAAGGTGGATAAACGTCGAGATCGGATTGCAAATGAACCCAGGTTGGTATACTTTACTTTCTTATTGTTAAAAAACGAAAATGAGTTTGTTTTTTGTTACGATTTTACGGCGAAGCGACTGGACGGATTTGAGTAATTTAAAGGCAGAGGGATAGACTGTGTCACCTTGAAGACGGAGGTAAGCTACTAACAGGTGCGGGTGAAATATTTTATCAAAATAATGCAAGGATTTTTTTTAATATGTACATATGTATGGGTACCACTTAAATGATTTTTTGTGTTAACTATCACGTTTCTGCTTTATCTAAATCTTTAAGACTAATCTTTAAGACTTCCAGTTTAACCGGAAGCAACTGCCTGTCTGACCTGAAATCATTTAGCCAAGCAACCTCATACGGCTTGGAAAGACCGATTGTCGGGACTTTCTGGCTTCTGACTACCCGTAACGAAAGATGCCAAATATGTACAAATGATCCAAAATTTTACGTGCCTTCCGAAAATCTAAAGAATTCTTTCTGACAAGACAGTCATCCATGAATGGATAGACCGGACCAAGCCTTGCTTAGCCTCAATGAAGCATCTCATAACTTTAAATTCATTTTCAGCATGGACGTATCCGACATGTTGCTATTTATAAATAACTCCAGCGATGCCAACTCCACTACTGAATCCACGTATGCCATTTACGATTCTGAAATGTTCGAGAACATCGGCCATCGATCCAGGGTTCTACTCACCGTTGATGAAGCACCAGCTAATATAACTCAAGAATTGAAAACACCAGAACAATATAACGTTACAAGTGTGAAAATAGTGCCCATCGATGGTAATGGTAGGTATGTTAAACTTTTATGTTTATTAGCCTAGCAGTTAGGCCCGCCGCCGACTGTAACTTTTTGTTACCGTGACTTATTGTCACCCAGTCAAGTGCAATGAAAACTGTATTGAGTGCGCTCATTATGGCGACCTGATAATACGGTGACAAATAGATGCAGCGGCAGGCAACACCAGGCAGGGAAAAAGTCGTGGTGGCCTAGTGGTTAAAGAGCCAGCCTCTCAAGTATGAGGGCGTGGGTTCGATTCCAGGTCAGGCAAGTACCAATGCAACTTTTCTAAGTTTGTATGTACTTTCTAAGTTTATCTTGGACACCAATGACTAATTAAAGGTGAAGGAAAACATCTCGAGGAAACCTGGACTATAATGTCTGAAATCACCAACCCGCATTGAGCAAGCGTGGTGATTAACGCTCAATCCTTCTCCTTGGGAGAGGAGGCCTGTGCCCAGCAGTGGGACGATAAATAGGCTGTGATGATGATGATGAATGGCAGGCAACACCGGAGACTGGTGACTTTTTGTCACTCGGCCGGTGAATTTTCCCTTACTTTCCATGTATATAGAATGCACCCAGTAGCTTTTTTCCGTTTCATTTTTCTTCTACGTATTTCAAGAGCACAAATCACGGCAATCTCGTTTAATTCCATTACAAAAATGAACGCGATTTGTTACCGAACAACAGATTCTGTGAGCGCATGGTGGGTGACAGCAGGTGACAGTAACAATAAGTCACGGTGACAACAAGTTGCAGTCGGTGGTGGGCCTTACTGGCTATTTCTGTCGCTTCCCTGGGGAACTTCTTCCCTTACCCGGATAAAAAATAGCCTATGTTCACCAGAGATAGTATAGCTTTGCAACAGTGAAAGAATTTTCCAAATCGGTCAAGTAGTTTAGGTGCACTTTCAATCCAAACAACCAAATCTTTTCTTTTAATAATATACATAGTGTAGACATTTGGAACTGAATCAGTATTTTTGTTTATTCTAAAATTAATAAAATCTAAATTATTATAAATTTTTGTATGTCTCTACTAGACCACGGGACTACAGAGTCCCGGATTTTTAAAAGGCGAACGTGGGGCCGAAGTCAACACGCTGAAGCCCTTTTGAGACAACTTTAATATATGTAATGGTGACATAAAATATTATTATATTATCACGATGTTTAAAGAATTTAATAATCCGAAAAAAAAGGAACTGTTATAGACTATATCAGAGAATGTGTAAGTCGCTGATAGAACGACAAAAAGAAAATAATTAGAAATGGGATACCACGCACACAAAGAGTTCCACAATCAGCTCATAGAACAAGCTTGTGACTTACAAATTCGTATCTCAAAATATCCTATCATTTTATTCCAGAACAATCTAACAACGTAACAAAAGCACCAACAGCTGTAACTGGCGTAAAAAGCAATATAACTACTCCAACAAACGAGGCAGACAAAAAAACAGATGCACCCGAAAGTGACAAAAAACCTCACCCCAAAAATGTATTCAAAAGGAATGCTGAAGATAGTAATTTAATATTTTGGAATGATATTTATGATGACGAGTACGGTATACAGAATGATAAATTGGATAATTCTATCAGAGACAAACACTCTGTGAAGGAAAATGATTTTATTAAGAGATCAGGTGAGAATGCAGTAGTGAAAAAGTTTTAGGAAGATTATAGGCAATTGAAAGCTTTTAATTTTAATTTTACTGACAATGGTTTAGAAATATAATTGAGGGTTGATAAAATGGGAAAGATAGACCACACAGCAGATGATTTGTTTGATATAAGATATAAATAAGAAGAGAGTAACTATTAGTAAGGGTCATCTCCCGAGCCTTTTCCCAACTATGTTGGGGTCGGCTTCCAGTTTAACCGGATTCGGCTGAGTACCAGTGTTTTACAAGGAGCGACTGCCTATCTGACCTCCTCAACCCAGTTACCTGGGCAACCCACTACCCCTTGGCGCCAGTCTAAGCGTCAGACTTCTGACTACCCATAACGACTGCCAAGGATGTTCAATGACAGCCGGGACCTACAGTTTAACGTGCCATCCGAAACACAGAGTAACTATTACTACGGGTAGCAGAGATAAATGGAAGCGAAAACGCGCCGATCCCAAAAAAAAATAGGAACAGAAGGAGAAGAAAATTAAAAAAAAAACGCATCTACAGCAATCTGAAATTATGGTCCTCACCAGTCTTTAAAATGAAATTCTTATAAAATCGTGTTTGTTCTTTCAGGCAGATGGGTTCACGACAAAATAAAGAAATTCGCTGAAAATCTGAAGATAAATCCTCACACTGATGATATACCAAGCCTACGAGCTGACGAGTCAGTGGCCAAGGAACGCGTCCCAAGATCTGTGAAGCGACATGGGTAAGGGTTTTTTCGGATGAGCAAATCATGGTGGTTTTAAAGTATGCGTAATCAAAGCCTGTCACCCCAGAACTAACTTGATGATTTGAGTCATCAATGAAGGTATGGCGATCAAAATAAGTATACCTGATTCTATAGGTATTCCATTAAAAACAATTTAAATCTAAAATACTAGCAATGACTGCTGTGTACGGGATCTCGGGTTCCCGGGACGGGTCGAAATCGCTTTGTGGGTTTTAAGAGTTTCATAAAGCAGCCTGATGTTTGCAAGTTGGTGATTGATACACCCGTGCATCGGAGAGCACGTTAATGTTGGTCCTGCGTCTGATCTCTCTCCGGTCGTGGCGGATTGCCGTCCCATCGGACTATAAGAGTGAGGGTATAGAAATTGCACCTGTGTCTGCACGAATGCTTTGCACTATACTATGTTCTGCGCAGCTGGCTGATCTCCTTAGAGACAACGGCCGCCATGACCGACAATTGGTCTGGACGCCATCACTAGCAATGAATAACTGTTGTTTGTTTTTCAGTATGGTAACATATCCTAAGTACATCTATGATAGACTTTACGATCGTAGAAGAGAAACTGATGAGGAAGAAGTGAGTATTGTCATAGTTTTAATGGTTTAAAGCTGGAAGAATAACTCTCTATTGAAAAATCAGAGAATATAAGTGGACTGTCCGTGATATCATCATCCTCCTGCCCTTATCCCAAGTTATGTTTGGTGCCGGCGCAGCATGTTTTTGTCTTCCACGCTCTTCTATCTGCCGTCATCTCACAAGTTACATTCTTTCTAGCCATATCAACTTTCACGCAATCCATCCATCGTTTCTTTGGTCGTTCCCTTCCTCTATATCCATCCACATTCAAGTTCAAGACCTTCCTCACAACATGATCCTCATTCCTCCGCATTATATGACATGGACTGTCCGTGATACGGCACGCATAAATTGATGATTCCACCTCTTTTAGTAACTGGGAGATCATTAAATGACAGCACCAGCTGTAGCTGAATGGGAAGGTTAAACCCTTAATGCTTGAAACCCATTCAGATTCCTTCTGAAGCGTTTCGTGCCCCAGGACCGCAGTTATTCTTTCAAATAATACCACAGCAGAGAAAACTATTGACACTAGGAATCAGCGTCAGGTATTCTACCTGACACATGCTGAGCTGGGCTCCCGTTCGATACAAACTTGATCAGACACACTGAACCGCTCCATTATTTCTTTTATCCTCTTTCTATGTTCCTTCTACCGTACCCACTTACTTCTTTATGTCGGTCAATTTCTTTGGGCCTGAATAAATGTCTATTACTGAAGGTTACACTTTTCAGGAAGATTACGATACGGATCAGAAGTCTATATTCACACAATTGTCCGCTAATATGAAGAATGTGTGTAAGCAGGCAGCTAAGGCAGTTGAGAAGACGAGGAACATTGAAGGTTCGAGAGCCAACCAAAAAGCCGGTATTTTTTTATGAAAATACTAGCTTTTAATTTCGTTTTGCTTGATTTAGCAAGACTAACTTACGAAATAATGTATTTATGAAGAGTTGACGAAGGATTATTCTCCTATACTTAGGATTAATTTTGTTGCTAAAAATCTGCAGGTCCTAATAGCTTACTTTATTTACTATCCCATCGGTAGGTGAAGGGTTTTCCTGTGGTGTAGTTGCAAGCTGATCTTTTGGGAAGGCTAGGCAGATGATGATGACATAATGGGTGGTCTTATCGAGCGACCTCTTCCAGCCATCCTTTGGATGGATTAGGAGATAAGAAGTAAATGATCATCCAGAACAGAGTTTGAAGGTCTATCCCCACACAGCAGTGCATTATCAAGAACAGGGCAGGCTTGCTCGTACTTTTAGGAACGCTCTTTTACCAGCAGGGGCATTATTGATCGTGGTCTTAAACAATGATTTTTTTTCCTTCAAAGATAATCTGCAATCAGTAATACTATAAGCAGATGTCTTGTATTACGATGTTGATTTGAGTGTGTCCTCCAGTCAGGATATCTCCTCATATTTACTTTTCTTGGTGCTCAAGATAGCGCAGACAAGATATCTTTTCGGTTGACAATGAATCAAACGATTTTTTTTTTAATCCTGATAGAACACGTTCCTGTCCCATCCTTGACACGGTGCTGATGTGTGATGATAGACCAAACCTCGAGGTATTGTTTACAGAAATAATTTGATATCATTTGCTTCGCTAAATTCTGCGTATAATTTTTCTTACAGCCAGAGAAGACAATAAGCAGGGATCTATAGCGTCAGCCCTGATGCAGCAACTGGTTCGTCTCCTGACAGACCTGGTAGACTATCAGGTCCAGCAAAAGACTTGCACTAGTAAGTTGATCATCATTCATTTAAAGCAAGTGAACGGTAGAGGTACACGACTGTTACAGGTAGTCAGAAACCAGAAAGTCTGGCAAATAGTCGGGTTGCCCAGATAACTGGATCGTAAAGATCAGACAGGCATTCTCTCCACGTTAAACACTGATACTCAGCTGCATCCGGTTAAGACTGGAAGCTTTCTCGCTGAGTTAGTAAGAACATATAGGCAGTTCCTGGATTTGACACCCTGGTACTCAACTTCATGTTTACGTTTAAAGGTGGCACCCAAGCAGTTTTTAGAACCTTTCAAATTCTGGATAACCATATACCCACTGGTCATGTCTTACCCCTTAAACTGAGGGTCTTGAAAACCAGTCGTCATCGTCTATGTTAGTTTCAGATTATTACCTTTTCTTTTCTCCCCAGAACTTCCAGCAGATCTCCAAAGCTTCTTAGAATGGCTCACGTTTCCTAAGGACGAAGTTCAGGAGCATGAACAAGAGTCATTGACTTATAAGACTCCATACCAGGAAGAAGATATCATGGAGGAGTTACAAGATCTCCAGAATGAAGGTTGGTTGTGCTGTGGAGAATTAGGTGTTTCAATTTTCAGACGCCAGCACATCAAGCTACCCGAAGTTGACAAATTTTCCCAATTAACTTTAAACCATAAAACCTTGGGTTGCCCAGGTAACTGGGTTGAGGAGGTCAGATAGGCAGTCGCTCCTTGTAAAAGACTGGTACTCAGCCGAAACCGGTTAGACTGGAAGCCGACCCCAACATAGTTGGGAAAAGGCTCGGGAGATGAACTTTTAACCATAAAGTTCATCGATAAAGTTGAAAATCTATTACGGAAATTTGACAGGTTATAGTAGCTTTATGTGCTGACGTCTAGAGTCAACAGTAGACCCAGATATGTGGGCGATGAGTTTTGGGTGTCTATACGTCTAAGGACGACAGGCCCTTTTCTGCGGAGTGTTCAGTTCCACGCACTCCTCGAAGCAGTTAGCTAGTGTCCTCTTTTGCTTTGCTATGTAATGAATTGTCTTCCAGAAAGGGCTGACCGCCTTGAAGACAACCGACCAGCTGATAAGGCAGCGACGATTGATATCAGAACACACTACCTCGACTGTTTGCACTCGGTGCAAGATCTGTTGGAGTCTTATGAGGATCTGAGCGATGATGAGAAGGTACTAATACAAAAGGAATATCCTTACTAATATTATAAACTAGCGACCCGCCCCGGCTTCGCACGGGTGCAATACTGATACCAAAATTATACATATAAACCTTCCTCTTGAATCACTCTATCTATTAAAAAAAACCGCATCTAAATCCGTTGCGTAGTTTCAAAGATTTAAGCATACAAAGGGACATAAGGACAGAGAAAGCGACTTTGTTTTATACTATGTAGTGATGTGAAAGTAACTTCTGTCTGTGTGTTACACTTTCACGACAAACCTACGGAGGTCTAGAGTCTGAGAAAGGACATAGACTAATTTTTATCCGGATGCGGCAAGAAGTACCCTCGGGCAGTGGGTGAAAACGCGACTAACAGCTAGATATTATGTATAAAAATGTAGAAAATAACTAACCTTTTGATCACCACAGTCACGTATAGATGGCAAGCCAAAAAGTGTCCAGCACGCCGCGGTCACGACTACATAACAGAATTTTAAAGTTCATAATTAATAGTCAGTTTCAATCGATATAATTCTGAACTCACTGCGATATTGTAGGTATTTATGGATGAATTCTTAGCTTGGCGCTGAGGGCCCGTTTTTCCCTATTTGACGTGGTTTTTAAAAGGTTAATAAGTGTGTATAGGAATACAGGGAGATACTTGGGAGAGATGACAATGTCAAATGCGCCAAGCTTTCTCAAAACTAAACTATCTCTAGTAGACCCATATCGTTCTTACTTTGTAATTCTTCTGTTTCAGAGTAAAATGTCAGGCGTAAAAGGATATTTGGAGAATCAGATGAGATACCTGAACAAGCAGCTTTCTGGTTACGATTTATTCTCAGTAAGTATTTCAGGAGATCACATATAATTATATATCGGGACACATTTTTTTCACAAGCGGTCGGTTAGCCCCGTGGTGAGCTATTGATTAGCTTGCGTTATGAGTGCCAACACAACTGTTAAACTACATCATTATCACAGCCTTTTTATCATCCCACTGCTGGGCACAGGCCTCCTCTACCACGGAGAAGGATTGATCGTTAATCACCACGCTTGTTCAATGCGGGTTGGTGACTTCAGACTTTATAGTCCAAGTTTCCTCGAGATGTTTTCCTTGACCTTTAGTCATTGGTGTCCAAGACAAACTAAGAAAGTACGTATAACTTACATTAAAAGTTACATTAGTACTTGCCTGACCTGGAATCGAACGCTCACCCTCATACTCGAAAGGCTGTTTTTAACCACTAGGCCACCATGACTACAAATTACACATAATTTTCAATTTTTTAAATACATATTATAACACCCAGACCACAGCCAACAATCATATTCATCACACAAATGTCAACCATACCGGGAATCGATCCCGGGACCCTCAGCTCGCCAACAAGGTCGTCAAAGACGACACTGACAAAGAAATCACTGATATTAATAACAAGTTATTTTCCCCAGCTGTTCGAGAAAAGCAATTCGCTGAGATACAAGAGAGATCTTCACACTAAGAAGAAACATTCAACAAAGCATCGACCTAGGAGGAAACTAAACAAATTCATCAAAAACTTTGGTAAAAAACACACGAGAACCACAGCGAGCTATTACGACGGTATACAAATCACAAATATGAAAAGAAAAACAGTTAAAAATTACGACACGGTAGACGGTAGGGCTGAGAATGATTCCGATCAGAAGTTATCCAAACGTAACTTGAAAGATGTCTATTATAAGGCTGTGGCTGAAGCCAAGAAGTATGCTACAGTTAAAAATATACATAAAAAAGATGAGATCACTCATTTTGAATCGAGTACGGCGGCAATTCATCATTGATTGAGTCACCAATATAAAGGTGAAGAGTTTGTTTGCTTGTTTGTTTGTTTGAACGCGCTAATCTCAGGAACTACTGGTCCGATTTGAAAATTTTTTTCAGTGTTAGATAGCCCATTTAACGAGGAAGGCTACAGGCTACTTTTTATCCGGGTGCGCGGAGTTGTTCCTACGGGACGCGGGTGAAACCGCTGGCGGAAGTTAGTTCACAAATAAATCAAGATTGACCTGTAAATTTAATAGTTAGACAAAAACCTAGCTCACTCTCGTGTAGCCTAGCTGTTTGTCAGCCATGTTAGGGTTGGCTTCCAGTCAATTAGCGACTGCCTATCTGACCTCGTAAACACAGTTATCAAGTCAGCGGTAATCCAAAGGCTGGTTGGTTCTAACTTCTGACTTGCGGACGCCAGTACATCAAGCTATATGCTCAATGCGGGTTGGTGATTTCAGACTTCATAGTCCAGGTTTCCTCGAGATGTTTTTCCTTCACCTTTAATCAGGTGTTAGTGCCAAGATATATTTAGAAAGTACTTCTTAAACTTAACTTTTGCTTAACTTCGAAATGTTACATTGGTACACTCACCAGCACATCAAGCTACCCATACGAGACTGCCCTATTTTCTGAGCTCCATATATACTTCAGAGATCAAGTTGAAAATCGAAATTTGACAGATTGTAGTAGCTTGATGTGCTGTCGTCTGTACAAATGACTTATCAATCCTTGTATCTTTGTATTTGATGTGCGCATCATGTTATCTCCTCTTCTCTTATTAGAAGCTACTTAGCGAGGCAGCTGTACACGGACTGCTTCAAGCAGTTGAGGCCGACTGCTTGAAGCCGCGACTGTGCGGTGTACTATACTCATTTATTCGCTGCCGTACACACGAATGCTAGCGCAGTCGCTACTGCTTCAAGCCGTCGTCTGCTTGTGCAGTCGCGACCGCTTCAAGCCGTCGACTGCTTGAGCAGTTGCGACCGCTTCAAGCCCTCGACTGCTTGAGCAGTTGCGACCGCTTCAAGCCGTCAACTGCTCGAGTAGTCGCGATGCATACACCGACTTCTGGAGCCGTTGACTGTGCTAGAGCGGAGAAAATCAACTGCTGAAGCGGTTGGTAGCGACCGCTCGAGCAGTCAGCGAACGACCGCTCGATCTGTCACTAACTGCTTGAGCCGTCCGTGTAGGTACGGTCAAGCTTAGTCTGTCTGTGGTCTGCCATCTGTCTGATCTTGTCTACTTCAGACCGAGTCTGTCGCAAACTGGCTTTGTATATGTTTTAAAATATTCGTTTTGTAATGACATTATTTGTAGTAGAGTTTATTTTTAGGATTTATGTGACCTAATAGAAAAAAATAAAAATTATGAATTATAAGTTTTTGCGCTGTTTTATTTTTATTTTAACTAACCTCTTTTTCCGTGCGCGGATAAAAAGTTGGTATCCTAAACGCATATTCCTAAATATGCGCTTAGGATACCAATATACCTGCCCATACCCGCCGTTGATTGCAGTTTTTTGTCACCGTGACTTATTGTTACTGTCACCTGCTGTCACCCACTATGCGCTCTCTGAATCTGTTCTTGGGTAGCAAATCGCATTCATTTTTGTAATGGAATTCAACGGGGTTGCCGTGATTTGTGCTCTTGAAATACTTAGAAGAAAAATGAAACAAAAAATGCTACTGGGTGCATTCTATATACACGGAAAGTAAAGGAAAATTCACCGTCCGAGTGACAAAAAGTCACCAGTCTCCCGTGTTGCCTGCCGCTGCAACTATTTGTCACCGTATTATCACGTCACCATAATGAGCGCACTCAATACAGTTTTCATTGCACTTGACTAAGTGACAAAAAGTCACGGTGACAAAAAATTACAATCAGCGGCGGGCCTTAGACGGAGAGAGTTTCTCGTCTCGAAGCTACGATAATTGATGGAATATAAAACATTACCTTCGTCTAAACATTCACTCTTCTCGCCCGTTGACATGGGCGACAAGCGGCGTGTCATTTCGCTAAATTCGTATATGTCATATATGTTGTTGTCTGAATGTAAACATTTTGTTACGGCGATTATTATGTTATGGCGATTATTGCTTGCGGTAGTCGCGGAGACATTCTCGTACCGAAACGTGGGAGAAACTCTCTCCATCGAAATAGGCCTTTATGCAGCTTTTACTATGTTTATTTAATACGATTCCACGTCAGAGTAAATTTTTTTTCGTTCAAACTCATCAAATTGCCTCTCTGTGTGTAATATGCAGCTTGGAGGGAGTGTCAGACTCTTACTGACTAGAACACTTTTGTTCCTTCTGGAGATCCCTGTGTGCCAGGGCCACGGTAACTCTTGCGAACAACCCGCAACCCAGGAAGGTCAGCCACTAAACTTCACACGTGTGTATGTTAGAAGACTGTGTATTCGTGCATTGCGAAATTGACTTTTACTATCTAGTAATAAGGCACATATTTCCACAAACACCAAATCCTTAGGGGGACATTCATAAAACTACAATTCAAACAAACAAACAAATACATTTTCTTCAGTTCATGCAATAAAGTGCAGTAATAAACATAAAAGCATTCTTTCCAAGTTAAATATTATATTTCACCGTCCACCCTGTATGTGCAAGCGATAAAATGCAGGCACACCCTGTATTATTAACAAATTCAGTCTGGAAGGAAGATTAAAAAGTTTTATGATTTTTACTGTGATGGAATTTAGATTTGTTGTTATTTAGTTAGCGGTTTACTTATATTTTTAACATCTCTCGTGGATATGTAACAGCCGCACGGGTCGATCGATCATAAGGTTGAACAACGCTTAGCATCTTTTCCCAAACTATGTTGGGGTCGGCATCCAGTCTAATCGGTTGCAGCTGAGTACCAGTGTTTTACAAGGAGCGACTGCCTATCTGATCTCCTCAACCTAGTTACCTTGGCACCCCAATACCCTTAGTAAGACTGCTTGTGAGACTTTCTGGCTTCTGCCTACCAGTACCGACTGCCAAAAATGGACAAAATTACAACCGGGACCCACCAATTTAACTTACCTTCCGAAACTCGGAGCGACTGGGCCAAGCGTTGCTTTACCGATCGCCCTGTGCTGCTGTTACCACCAGCTCCTATCCTTACTAATATTTCGAATGTGAATGTCTATCTGTCCAGTTTTCACGCTAAAACTACTGAACTGGTTTAAACTCAATTTGATACACAGATAGTCTAGGAATAGAGAAAGGACATAGGCGGCTACCATTTATCCGAATGCAAGAAGTCATTTCTTAGGAATATAGATGAAACAGCGGGGAAATGCTAGTATAGACAGGTACGTAGAGATTACAGAGAAACCCAGCAGCAACTAAAAACATACCTTTATTTTTATTTCCTCAAAAACAATATGCAAAAATATCGTCAAAGTCGCTTCAGAATTACCTGTCATTTAAAAAGATCTGAAGAATTAAATTTTATTTATTTACGTCATGTAACATCACTTTATTCCTCACAAAACAAGTTATAATCCACTTTATGTTATTCGAAAAGGTACAAGCATGTAAAAAGTATATAAAAATGGTTTTAAACCCCAAATGTGTATGTTATTCACTTGGAGAGCGGTTATTCGCCATTTTGTCTACTTAAATACCAGTCGAAGCGTTTCATTGCACATAAAACACAGTGACCATGTTTTGGTACAAGTTGAGACTGTAGACACTACATAGAGGTGCTCGTGGCTAAGTAAAAGCTGTACGGATCGTTCGATCATAAGGTTAAGCAACGCTTGGAGCGGTCGCTCAGCGGGTGGCTTGTCATGACGAGTTGGCTGAGACACTGCCGTGCCCTTTTTTTTCGTGGGAAATCATCAAATGATCCCGCCGAGGATGCAGCTAGAGGGAGTGTCAGACTCTTACTGACTAAAACCCACTATGTTCCTTCTGGAGGTCCCAGTGTGCCAGGGCTACGGTATCTCTTACGAACAACCCGAAGCCCAGACAGACACTGCTGTGCCCTTAGATTATATTTTGAAATCAGTATACGCTTGAAACACTATCCACGGTGAACATAGGTTATGTTTTATCAGGGTATAGGAAGAAAGGCCCAGGGGACGCGAAAGAAACCGAGAGAAAATGCTAGTATACAATATTTTTGGAAATAATTTCTTATAATGCCATACAACGTGGCAATGCTGCCAGCCTATTGGGTACACTCCCGGTGGGCAGCTTAAGGTAATTTTTTAAAATTGAATTTATATTTTATTTGTAAATACATTGACAACATATTTTATATATGTATATTATAGATTTTAAAACCATCATCTCCCGAGCCTTTTCCCAACTATGTTGGGGTCGGCTTCCAGTCTAACCGGTTTCGACTGAGTACCAGTGTTTTACAAGGAGCGACTGCCTATCTGACCTCCTCAACCCAGTTACCTGGGCAACCCAGTACCCCTTGGTTAGACTGGCGTCAGACTTAATGGCTTCTGACTACCCGTAACGACTGCCAAGGATGTTCAATGACAGCCGGGACCTACAGTTTAACGTGCCATCCGAAACACAGTCATTAGTGTCCAAGATAGACTTAGAAAGTACATACAAACTTAGAACCTAGAAAAATTGCATTGGCACTTGCCCGACCTGGATTTTAATTAATAGATTTTAAAACCGTGCGCAGAATATCCGTTGCCATCTTAATGCATTGTCACCCCACCCTAAGCGTACTTGATAAATGTTTATAGTTTGGTCCCACGCGATCTCGCCCGAGAAGCCGTCCCGGGAAATTCGCCCGAGATGTCCCGGCCTGAAGTATCTTCTGTAATAGCTTTTGAAAGGTTTTTGTTGCTGTTTCCAATTACAATTCTTGGAAATGAGTTATATTAGATTTGTGATTTATACTGACTAGCTTCTTCCAGCGATTTTACTCGTGTCCCATGGAAAATACTTTATGCATCTGGATACAAAGTAGCCTGTAGCCTTCCTTGATAAATATGCTATCTAACACTTAAAGAATTATTCAAATCGGATCAGTAGTTACTGAGAATGTTGGGGTCGGCTTCCAGTCTAACCGGATTCAGCTGAGTAACAGTGTTTTACAAGGAGCGACTGCCTATCTGACCCACCCAGTTACCCGGGCAATCCAATACCAATACCCCTCGGTTAGACTGGCGTCAGACTTACTGGCTTCTGACTACCCGTAACGACTGCCAAGGATGTTCAATGACAGCCGGGACCTACAGTTTAACGTGCCATCCGAAACACAGTCATTGGTGTCCAAGATATACTTGGAAAGTACATACAAACTTAGAAAAGTTGCATTGGTACTTGCCTGACCTGGAATCGAACCCATACCCTCACACTTGAGAGGCTGGCTCTTTAACCACTAGGCCACCACGACAGTATACAAATATTATTTCTTTATAGGTAACTATTTCTTATTTAAGTATAGAGAGACGTAAGATATGTTTAAGTTATTAATATTTGTTCAACCACTTTGTTGAAATGTACTAGCCAGACTTAATAGTGATGTTACTTAAATACATTATCGATACGATGACTGGTATACGATAATTAGTGTTGTACATTATCGACATTATGATGTCGAGACTGCACTTTCGTGGGGTTGTTAGCCTAGTGGTGGGAATATTTTTTTGAAATTTATCGATGTTTAATGATGTGCTAATTAGTGTTTTGCTAATGTTGAAAGTTTTGAAGCATTTTTTTTTTTGTTAGATCACTTTCTTTACAAATTATTAAGTTAAGACTATTCAGTAGTTATAAAAAAAGATGTAGACAAATTAATTGAGAATCTCCTCCTTTTAGGGGAGATTTATTGTTAAAAATGTTTCCACTTTCTTCTTTTCTTTGATTTTCTTTATTATGCCTTCCTTTTTGTTCAAGATATAAGCATTTTATTTTTATTATTTATTTGTAAGGGTCTACAGAAAGCTTCTGTGTATAAAACAGTTATGTATGTTTTAACGTGTCTTACGGCCAGTTTCACTGGTTGTTAAGTTCCAGAGTTATCTGGTAGATAGTGGCTATATAACACAGTTGCCAATTACTGATTAACCAGCGTTCACAAAATGACATTCTTTTGATAGATATAACAATTAGATTTCCCGCCTTGTAGCAATAGGTATAGACTTTATAACTATAACTAGCTTCTCTAATAGATGCTTCCCGGAATTCTATATAAAAAAAAACACATTAAAAACTATCGATATCTAAATATCCAAAATCATCGACACTCCCCATCACTACACGATTCCAATGCTATAATTTTCGTACAAAATACAGCACTTACCGCGTTGGTTACTTTCGATACAAACTCACAACCCTAACAGCTACAGGGTGATGTTTTTTCCAACACTTCTAAATGCAGACGCTTTTTGATGTAGATTAATAAATATTTTCTTAGAGTTTTTGATACTTAGATAATTATTTTGTAATATACTATGTAGCTCATTATTCAAGGTAATATATTTGATACTAGTGTCCACCAGAGGTTTCCCTCGTGTTCCGAGGAAATTAACTACTTCGCGCAACATTGGTACGTAAGTATTTTAAAATATGTGCACTGGTGCTTAACTGCATCCGGTTAAGACTGGAAGCCGATCCCACCACAACTTAGGAAAAGGCTAGGCAGATGAGATGAGGATTATGTACTTGAAATAAGACTAAATCTTACATTATATCAGTTAAAAAAATATAGAACTAGTTACCAGTATAAAACACCATGTATATCAATAATGAGCGCGCGTATACACCATGTATATTTAAATTTAATGCGCGCTGTACAGTCGACTCCATTGCTATGTATGTTTGTATGTATGTATGTATGTATGTACATACACCTGGATGTCTGGTTGGAAACGTGTCTACGTGAGACGAATCCGGGATGAACTTAGACCCAGCTTACATGAAATTTAAAAATGGATTTTTATTGATAAGCTACCTTCCGCCGGCGGTTTTGCCCGTTTTGTGAAGAAACTTCTTTACATACTAGGATAAAAATAATTGGAAATAAGAGAGTCGCAGTTTGTTAATAGTGTTATAATATAAATATATTGGATATTGTACTATACGTCACAGACTTTTATTTGGTAATAAGGGTAATGACAATTATACAAAATTAAATTAACCACTCTATGTGTCAGATTATTATTTTCTAGTATCTTATGTGGCCAGTCCACAAGGAGTATTCATCCTTCAACAAAAATATATCGGACATCCTTTTCACACACAGTCGATTAGCCCCAAGGTAAACTATTGATTAGCTTTTGTTATGGGTGTCAACACAACTGATAAACTACATATACTTTACACATATATATTTATAAATACATAATTATTATAACACCCAGACCACAGCCAACAGGCATGCTCATCGCACAAATGTCGACTGTGACGGGAATCGATCCCGGGACCCTCCGCTCGGCAATCCGGCGTGGTCACCATTACGTCAAATCAGGTCGTCGATGATGGCGTCCAGACCGATTGTCAGCTGCAGCGGCCGTTCTCTCTAAGGAGATCAGCCAGCTGTGTAGGACATATTATAGTGCATGCACATTGCGCAGATACAGATGCAATCTCTATTCCCTCACTCTCATTAGCTTCAGGGACGGCAATCCGACACGATCGGAGAGAGATCAGGCGCAGGACCGACATTTACGTGCTTTAAGTTGCACGGGTGTAGCAATCACCAACTTCCAGACTCCGGGCTGTTTTATGACAGTTTCTTAAAACCCACAAAGCGACCCGGGAACCGAGAATCGAACAGCACACAGCAGTCGCGCTATGCGACTACTAGACCAACGACAAAAAATGAATATGATAAAGTATTTAATAAAAAAAAAAAAAGTCGTGGTGGCCTAGTGGTTAAAGAGCCAACCTCTCAAGTGTGAGGGCGAGTACCAATGCAACTTTTCTAAGTTTGTATGTACTTTCTGAGTATATCTTGGACACCCATGACTGTGTTACGGATGGCACGTAAACTGTAGGTCCCGGCTGTCATTGAACATCCTAGGCAGTCGTTACGGGTAGTCAGAAGCCAGTAAGTCTGACGCCAGTCTAACCAAGGGGTATTGGGTTGCCCAGGTAACTGGGTTGAGGAGGTCAGATAGGCAGTCGCTCCTTGTAAAACACTGGTATTCAGCCGAAACCGGTTAGACTGGAAGCCGACCCCAACATAGTTGGGAAAAGGCTCGGGAGATGATGATGATGATAAAGTATTTAATTTTTTTCATAGTCAACAGCTACCCAATTCTAAACCTATGTAAACCAAACCCATTCTCAAATCGTTTTATATCGATACGAAGCCAATACGTCACTTTGAGAATGGATAGATTTCATTTAATAAATACATTTGGGATAAATGTGCCTTGGATTTAGACACCCGGTAGAGTATCGAGCCAAGTCTTAGCAAAGGAACTCGTTAGCCAGCGCCTATTGTAACATTCCACGAATCACTTGGTGACACTTTTGACCCTTTTGATATATTGTAATATTATAGTTTTGTATATGTTTATATTTCATATAGTTAATATGAACCTTGATGCTTGAATTAAATGGATAAATAAAAAATAATAACTCAAAACCTATGAAAAAAAATGAGTGTAAGGTTGAGGCTACATTAGGCCGCGATGCGACGTGCGATACATGAGCGATTAAAACAAGTAAATGAATGCCCACGTTTATGGCTACACCGTACATCAAGTATTACTAGCGATCTTTGATTTCTTTATGCGATAGGAACAACATTACTGAAATCACGGCATCGGCAACATCTATCATCGGTGTCCAAGATATACGTAGAAAGTACATACTAATTAGAAAAGTTGCATTGGTACTTGCCTGGAATCAAACCCGACTCATACTCGAGTGGCTGGTGATTCAACCACTAGGCCACCACGACTTAAAAACACACTTGCTTGAACAAAAAGACAAATTAAATTCTTCAGTAAAAGCTGTATCCCTTAAAATAGAGGGTGCAGCGCAAATATTATTACTTTTACAGCGTCCAATACAAAAGTTGTGAGTATAATGTTTTTGTAATAGAATCCTGAAACACATGGGGTCTGAAGTTTGGGCTGTAAAACAATTGAGGAGACACTGTAATCCCTATGTTTGGTGGTGAACTGAAATGTTGTTCTGTGTTTGTTTTGAGTCAATTTTTCGTGACTCAGTGTGTATTTTTTGCTTATTTAGGTATGGTAAAATAGATAGATGCCACTTGGGTTGAAATAATTAGGTAATTGAAACATATACTAAATATTAATAATGTGTCTACAGACAATCTAATGTTCCTTAATAGATTTTCAAGTTTATCGCTGAAATTATATAGTTCGAAGTTGATTAGGATAATTTGACACTTTCAGGTAGCTTGATATGCTGACGTCTGTATTTAAAAGCATCAGTGTCCAAGATGCACTTATAAAATACGTTATAACTTAAAAAAGTTGCATTGATTGCAGTTGCCTGACCTGGAATCAAATCCGCCAATGGTTGGTTGACGCCATCACGCGTGAACGGCTGGGCCCTCAGATGTCACATTTTATTGTTGTGTTTGTAATTGTTAGAAGGTTCTTTAAAAAAAAACAGGACAACGTCTGTCGGGTCACCTAGTTAAAGAATAAAGTCAGACCATTATCGACCACGTTGTCAGAATTAACAAGACATACAAAGAGTAAGGTGAAAACACCACAAACTATCACTAGGGTGGGTGCACCAATTGTCTCACCTCAAGCCGAAGTCTATAAAAGTCGTTTGCAGACATATCAAATATTTACACTGCAGCTCACCCCACTGTGGGCAGTCGTAAACATAGTGCAGTAATGTCCAGGGGTCAGCTGCAGTCACGTGTGGCGAAGGTAGATATACTTTTTTTTCTTATTCTGTGTATATTTTGTAGAAAAATTCAAAAAAATAGGCAAAACAGAATAAACAAGCTTTTTTTCGCGGTTCTAACTACGTCTCGGAGGATCAATTTTCCGCACCCAGCTAAAATATTGAGGTTATCAGGGATAATGTAACAACATTATAATGTTGAAAGAATTTTTGAAATCGATCCAGCAGGCTTAGCATAGCGATTCTATATCTATTCTGTCAAGAAAAGCCATAGCTCTTTCTGTCAATGTCAACATGTCTTCTTCCCGAGCATGGCGCGACCTGTCAACTCGCATATAATCACTTGTAGACATAAGTCGATCGAAGGAAAGAAAAATTTCTTCAAAAAATGTCAAAGAAAATCTTACGTCAATCTGTCACTTGCGTAGCGTCCTCATCATCATCATAGGCCACCAAGACATGTAACATCTTACATGTTGGCTTAACCATTGCTTCACCATTATATTTACGATGGTACTTCTCTCTCTCAACCTGTAAGAAGCTCGTGACTAAGTATCAGCCGACGGATCTGTCGGGATCAAAGGTTCAGCATCGCTTGGCCAAGTCCGTGAATGGGTGATCATCCCTGTCATAACAAATTCCTACGTGTTTTGAAAGGCATGTCAAATTGTGTGTCCAGACAGTCGATTCGAGTATCCCTTCATAAACTCCGAATTTAATATAACTACCAATTTCTCGTATATTGGTTTTCATATACTATGACTGATTAAAGGTGAAGGAAAACATCTCGTAGAAACCTGGACTATAAAGTCTGCAATCAACAACCCGCATTGAGCGAGCGTGGTGATTAACGCTCAATCCTTCTCCGTGTGAGAGAAGGCCTGTGCCCAGCAGTGGGACGATAAAAAGGCTGATAATGATGATGAAACTACAACTATTCAAGGCTCCCCTGAAAAGTATCGTGAGCTTACAGGACATATAAAACAAAATCAATAAAAAAATACGGTAAAAACAACTTGGTATGCGCAACTAAAATAGCTTGACGCGGCAAACTTTTTAAAACTGACTGTTTTATAGACAAAGGAAACCACGTAGACAGTCTATGTATTCACTATGTATAGTTTTATCTTTTCCGTGTTTAGACCACGCCTATTTTGGGCGGGGCGCTTGTGGGCGTGTTTTTGAAGTTTGGGATGAACGAATGTTTGGATGCGGTATTTTCGGGAGAGGTTTTGGTGGCGGAAAGTTGTGTAAAATTGCGTTTGTTTCGCGGAATAAGTAGATAGCGTTTATGAAAGTGCCTCTTCAACTAGCAACGATTGGAAGTCAGCTCCGCATATTTCTTGTGATTCATGGCGTGGCTAAACGTTGGCCTTTCCCTGATGTTTTCAACCGGAGATTTCTGCATCTATTTTGCCATATTCCTTTTAGATTAAGGGCAGCTTTTGGAAAATGTATTTTTGTTTATTAAGAGGGCAGACCAGCTGACAGAAGTCGTAGGTAGATGCTGGATGTAGGCCGCTTCCAACCCCTCCCTATGGAAATCCATGGGGAGACCTATTTTTAGCAGTAACCGGCCAGTGGCTGAAATGATGTGATGACGGAAATTATATGTAATTATAATAATTTAAGGTAGTTTCCTGGTTTCTGTTCCACGTGGTTCCTGAAGAGCAGGTAGCAAACATTAGAGGGACCCATAGGGCAGTAGCTGCCTGAGCTGCGGGTTGGTCGCAAGAGTTACTGTGGCCTTGGCACAAAGGGACCTCCAGTAGGAACAAAAGTGGGTTTTACTCAGTAAGAGTCTGACACTCTCTCCAGCAACATCTACAGCGGGTTCATTTTACGATCTCGCACGAAAAACAAGTACACTTATAAAGTAGGCAAGTTACTACATTGGTACTTGCATGTCCTGATATCGAACCAGTATGTATAGGTACTCTTACAAGAGGCAGGTGATTTAACAACGAGCTTGCTAGGTTTTCTTCCCTGATAAAAAATCTGCATATTTCCACAAACTTTAGTCTATCTCATTCCAAATTACATTTTTAAATCGATTTAGCGGTTTGTAAAATGTATTCTTTTTTGTTCAATTTTACTATTTTTTTCTAAATAAACTAATATTGACTAATATTTGAAGATCTCGAGGTCTCTAACTTTCCTATTTGTATTAATAATAAGAAAAAGAAAAACATTTCAAACAGTCAAAAATAATCAATAAACCATCATACGCATCACGCAGGTCCCCAACTCTGCTCACTTGCTTCGTGCATCCCAAAAACTTTCCAATAGGCGTGTCTCTTACCTCCTATTGGCCGCTAAAATGTATCACGAAAATCAATATTCCGTACATTTTCTCCATAAATGTTTGATCCAGCAAGTAGTATGTAGCACATTTTATTGCTCCGAACCCAGGATTTATCATTACGAGGCCTCCTTAGGGGATCGTGGTGTCATATTTTTCTTGTAGAACCAGGAGATAGGATACTCGTATGTATTGACGAAATGGTGTTCAAGTTAACGGTTTTTTTTTTGGGGAGTTACAAAAAATATGGGATTGTAATCTAAATATGGTTCCTTAGTCATCATCAGCATCAGCCTTTTTTTGCTGGGCACAGGCCTCCTCTCACACAGAGAATGATTGTGCGTTAATCACCACGCTTGCTCAATGCGATGTAATTTCAGACTTGTATAGTCCAGGTTTCCTCGAGATGTTTTCTTTCACATTTAAACTCGTCATTACTGTCCAAGATAGACTTAGAAAGTACATACAACTTGGAAAAGTTACATACTTGCCTGACCTAGAATCCAACCCGCATACTGATACTTGAGAGTTTGGTTCTTTAACCACTAGGCCACCAAGATTTTTTTCGTTCTTTAGTCAGTTCTAACCAAATAACTGTGCTGTTCTTAAGTTGGTCGCCAGTGACTTCACTTTAGTCAAAATAGTAGCCTTAGTATTTTGTCGGGATTGCGACATTGTTCGCAAGAGTTACCGTCGCCCCTGGCACACATGGACCTCCAGAAGGAACATAGTGGGTTTCAGTCAGTAAGAGTCTGACACTCCCTCCAGCTGCACCAAGAGCGGGAGGAGTCATTAGATGATTAAAAAAAATGGGAGCCCTAGAAGGAATTCTAAATGCGAAAAGTACCGGCTTTAGAGCTAAGTTTAAACCTTGATGTTCATCATCAGCCTTTTTATTGTGCCTCTGTGAGGCACAGGCCTCTTCTCATATCGAGAAGAACAGAGCATTAAAGCACATATTGTGTTATGGTTAAAAATTTATTAAATAAATTTGTCAGATTGAGGTAGGTTGATGTGCTGGCGTCTCTACAAATAAATAAACAATAACCATACAACCGATGATGATAATCCTTTGGTAAATTTGGTATGCTTTTATTATTGACTAGCTGTTGCCCGCGACGTCGTCCGCATGGGCATTAGGTGATTAAACATTCACCCCCTCCCCCCGTAGGTGATAACATGATAATATGTAGCCTATGTGTTGACTCCAGCTCTTAGTTATAATCATGCCAAATTTGAAGTAAATCCATGCAGTACTTTCTGAAATTAGCCCGAACATACATACAGACATTAAACAGACAAAAATTCTAAAAACTATATTTTTGGCTTCGATATCAATTGTAGACGCCCCAATTATTATTTTAAAAATATATTCAATATAGGTACAGTTTTGAATTTTCTACGATTTTATTATAAGAGCAAAAGATTCAAGATAATGGCTTGCTTAGTTTACCAGAAATTTTCTTAAAGACCGCTGTAGATCTAAAGGGATCTTCCATTGCACCCTGTGTCTTAAAATTCTACGTGAGGTATGTTCAACCTCTTACCTCCGACCTCCTCACCCTCGTCGATACAGTTTACGATATTGCATGCATTTTATTGCAGTGTATTTGTGCCGTAAAAACCAGTAACTACACACCACAGCATGCATTTTATATAGGCTATAGCTTCTCACGGTTTTTCCTGCGTCCCAAGGGTACAATTTCCTGCAACTGGATAAAATATAGGCTATTTTATTTCTGTCTGTCCAAATTGACCTTCAAAAAGTGCTGATTATTAGCCTACTTTGAATAGATGACTTTTTATTTATTTTCTACTTTACTGTGTGCTGTGGTCTGGGTGTTATAAGATGTATTTATAATTAAAAATAACTATGTATGTATAAAGTATATGTAATTTGTCAGTTGTGTCGGCATCCATAACACAAGCTAATCCGACCGTGTGTGAAAAAGTTGTTCCGATATATTATTTAATATTTTTGCCTTCAATAAGTTACTTTTGTAAGTAATAATACTGTTGTTTGTAAAAAAAATCAGATAGCAAATCCAAGTTATATAAACCCATATTAAAGATAAAGATAAAAAGTCATTTATTCAAAGTAGGCTGAAACTCAGCACTTTTCGAAGGTCAATTCTACAAAAGACAGCCCCAAAAACGCCCGCCCTTCACCACTTCCTATGTGTTATCGCTGGGAAGAAGAAATGGTGGAACAAACTCCCCAGCAACACAATTCTGTCTGTATGGTTTGAAGAACCGATTTTATATAAAACAAAGTATACATATACACAAAGTACACATAACAATACATGAAGTATTAAATTCACTAAATATCTAACCATGTTGGCTAACACACATCTTTTTACCCATACCTATGAAAAAAAAAAAAAAATTATTAACTCAAGCAGCTAGAAAAAAAAAACAGGTTTAATATATTCTATTGCCTCCATTTGGGGTAATAAGTAAAGGTATATACATGGATTGTGCCCACCAACATGTGTAAAGGTTTTGTGAAAACGGTGAACTAAGACCACAATTCACAATACAAGTAAAGCAAATTGTATAAACTAAGTATGAAAGAATATGCAGTCAGTAAGACGACCTGGCATCACAAGCAGAGTAAGACGACCTGGCATCACAAGCAGAGTAAGACGACCTGGCATCACAAGCAGCACCCGTTCACGAGCATAACGCGAGGATCAGCCATCGCCTCCCTCGCACATTTTTGAGGGAGGGAGGCAACCCGACCGCCGACGCTACCGCAAGCAATGCCTTCTAAGGGAGCATGACGACTCACTGCTGCTCAACAATAAAGCGGATAACACTATTAAGTTAGCAGTCACTAGTAGACCATTTTCAATACTGCAATGCAGCCCATCGTAAATAAATTACACGACGAGAGTAATTTGTCAGTGATAATATAAAAAGCATTAAGCATTAAAAAAAAAACACATCAGATTACAATGATATATTTTCTCCAAAAACAGATTAATTAATATTCTACATCACAACCTCCCTCAGTAAACTTGCGAAAACTACAATATTGCTCACGGTTTTGAAGTTAAAATTACCATTTTAGATTATTTTAAACAGACGATTGAATTCTTTTTAAAACCAATTAGTATGCTAACCGGTTTCTGAAACATTAACTGCTAACAGTTAAACGGTTATGGCATTTTTATAGTTTTAATATCAAAAATAGTTATTGTTTATTGTTATAGGATATAGCTCTGTTTACTTCGTTGGTCTTGTAGTCACAATGCTACTGCTGAGCACGGGGTCTCGGGTTCGATTCCCTGGTCGGGCCGAAATTGCTTTGTGAGTTTTAAGAAACTTTCACAAGAGCAGTATGTACTGTGGAAGTTGGTGATTGATACGCCCGTTCATTGGTGTAAATATCGGCCCTGATCTCACTCCGGTCGTGCGCTCACGTCGGACTATGAGAGTGCACCTGTGTCTGCGCGAATGCTGATGCACTATAATATGTCCTGTGCAGCTGGCTGATCTCCATAACAGGGAACGGCCGCCGTAGCCGACAATCGGCCTGCATGCCATGATCATCATCAGCAACACGATATTATTAGAGATCCTTAGAGAGACCGACCGCCATGTCCGATAGTCAGTCTGGGATGGTCTGGGTGCCATTACGCATTAATATTAGTTCTGTTTGTGACTTTTTTCTTAATGATCATTTAAGGTCAGAATGCAAGTTTTTTTTTATGCTTGAACGCGCTAATCCCCACTAACTAGCTTCCTTAGCGCTTTCACTCTCATCCCGTGAGAACTACTCCGCGAACGCGGTTAAACATGCCTTCCTTAATAAATGAGCTATCTAACACTGAAATAATTTCTCAAATCGATGAAGTAGTTCCTGTGATTAGCCACACAACGTCGTATAAATGATAAATAAATGATAAATGATATTTATTTTGCAAATAGGTTGAAATCAACACTTTTACACGTCAACACATTTTTTATAAAATAACGAGATGAGGTCGGCATTTCCTAACTGACTACCTTGAGAAGAAACGCCGAAACAAACTCAAGGGTCACAGTCTCTTTTAGAGTCCAGACATAAAAAGAGATTACATACTTAAGTATGGATGAGCAATGTAGGCTTGTGTCAGAAATGACCTTTTGAGGAAAGTGTCCTACAAGTTTGAATGGACCTGTCCAGTCAGCTGTTAAGCACTTGTCGGTATAAACAAAAACAAACTCTTCACCTTTACAATGTTAGTGTAAATAACAGCCAAGTTTTATAAAAATCCAACCTGTAGTTTTAGCGTGAAGAGGTAAGAAACATTCTTACACACAACAAAAATTCGCATCTAAAATACTGTAGGACTCAGAACTTCACCAAAAACTACTTACACAAACAAACAAAACTAGACATTTTCAAAATAAATACAAAGCAACAAGTTACGGTTGAACTAATAAGATGCAGTATCTGTCTGTTTGTCTCAGCTCAGGCTTGAGTAACCGAGGGTAAGAAAATAAGCAAGGTTAGGTTAGCATGGACATGCCTGTACCCTGATATATTGTTATTTTAATTTTATTTTGTACTGCAAAATATGTAACTATGTGCAAAATTGATATCTTAAAAGTCTGTGAACAAATTAACAGATACATCCATACATACATATGTATATATATATATATATCGGGACACAGCCTCACCAACATCCACCTCTTCCAAGCATGCTCATCACAAACAAATGTTGACCGTGCCGGGAATCGAATCCAGGTCCCTCAGCTTAGCAGTCCCGCGTGGTTGCCATTGCGCCTAAGGGGTCGTCATACATACATATGTACATGCTATACTTCGTCAAAACGGTTTTGTTTCTAAGATAAACGCGTGCAATCAAACAACGATTTTTTTTAATATTAATTTAAAACATATATCGACCTGTGCGGCTGTTGCTTAGCCACGAGCCCCTCATGATTGTTCAACATCAACAATAATTTTATTAAAAATATACTAAATAATAATGTCGTATCCACAAGAATCCAAACTGGTTGATACAGCGAGCGAGCCCCGAAGATCTGTATAAAATACCAATTATTTGTCGCTACCGGAATATTTAATAAGAGTCTTGTACATTTTTTTTACTATTAATTTTTATATTATTCTTTCCTCTGTTTTTGTTTATTAATTCGTTTTAAAATGGACGTTTCGGTTGCAAGCGTTTTTTATTGTTATACTTTTTCTTTTTATTGGTGTTTTAAAAGATTTTATTTGTTTTGTTCGTCTGTATGGGAAGCTTGTGGCTAAGTAACAGCCGCACGGGTCGATCGATCATAAGGTTAAGCAACGCTTGGCGCGGTCGGTCCGTGGATGGATGACCATCTTGTCATGACGATTTTCTCCGTGTTTCGGAAGGCACGTTAAATTGGTGGGTCCCGGCTGTCATTTGTACATCTTTGGCAGTCGTTACGGGTAGTCAGAAGCCAGTAAGTCTGACAACCAGTCTTACCGAAGGGTTTTGGGTTGGCCATGTAACTGGGTTGAGGGTGTCAGACAGGCAGTCGCTCCACGTTACTCAGCTGCATCCAGTTAAGACTGGAAGCCGACCCCAACGTAGTTTGGGAAAAGGCTAGGCAGGTGATGGTTTGTTCATCTGTATGTTGCATTAATGATAATATCTTTTATTATAATCTTTTTCGAACAACATCCCGCAACCGGATAAAAAGTAGCCTATGTCCTTTCTCAGACTACTAGACTATGTATCTACCAAATTTTATTCAAATCGCTTCAGTAACTTTGGCGTGAAAGCGTGACAGAGAAACACAGTTGCTGATTTTAGCTTTCAGTGGGTTTGGAGTGTCGTGAGTCGCTACAAATCATGGCTACAACTAGTTCATACCAAGTACCTACGTTTAGGAAACATGACTATCTATCTTAAATCGATATTATATCGAATAACCACATAATATAATACACTTAAGCCTGGTTATTATATCGACAAAATAGTAAGACAACAATTTTCGTTCGCGTTTTAAAATTGAATTAATCATAAACTGTCTGAAATTTAAGAACTGTTTCCATTGTATGAAAGGTTTCTTTAGCACTAGAAAATGTCGATGTCTTGTCTTGTAGATACAATTTTTTAATAATTGTAGGTACTTACAGATGTCAGCACATCAAGCTACCATGAGCTGTCAAATTTTCCCAATCAACTTTGAACCATATGGTCCAGCGATAAAGTTGAAAATCTAGTAAGGATATAAATGTTTCTTCTCAAGGTAGTTCAGTTAGGAAATGCCGGCCTCATCTCGTTTTTTACAAAAAATGTAAAAGTGTTGATTTCAACCTATTTGTAAAATAAATATCATTTAAATGACAGATTGTAGTAGCCCGATATCACTTAGTCCATTCCAACATGTAGTACGGTAACTGGGTCCATTTTAATGACACGATGACCGTGTATTTATAAAAACATAGGTAGGATAGTTTTAACCGCTAATTAATAACACAATTCTTACTATACTAGTACTATAAATACTAGTATATAAATGAAAAATATGCCTGAGAAAGGACATGGGCTTTTTACCCGGGTGCGCGAAGTACTTCTCTGGAAACGAAATTGAAACGTGGGTAAGAGCTAGTACCTATATTTATATTGTAGTTATACTTTCCACACAATGCAAGTAAAAACAACGAACGAATAGATGTTTAATTTTTACTTTTTCAATGCAGCTAGAATTAATAATAAATTAATAATATCGTGTTACAATGGAAACAAGTCCCGATTCAACGATAAAGCACGCCCCCGCCATCTTATAAAATCGTTTGGCGCGCAAACGGCTGTCATCTGTCAAATGTGACAGGTCGATTTCGCGGGAACACATACTTAACCCTATCATAGACTAATGCAAAGAGGTTATTATGTTTAAGAAATTAAATGATTATGGCATAGCGTTAGAGGAGATATTTTAAGACTTTTGTGTTATGGTGTGTCTTTGAAAGTACAAGCTATTTGTAGATGTTCTGGACTGTATATAATAAATGTAGATTGTTGAGTCCCTTACAGTTCCCTAATCTGTGAATGTGCTAGCATAAGCAAATGAGTACGACTCATCTTTCAAAATAGATAAACATAATTATCTTTAAAAAATATATTTTCCACCAGCTTTTTCTTCCGCGTCCCATGAGAACTACACCGCACACCCAGACACAATGTAGCCTATAACCTTTTTCGATAAATAGGCAATCTAACACCATAATAAAAATCAAATCGCAGTCTAGTGTAGCAGATCCTGAGATAAGCGCGTTAAAAACAAACACTTTACCTTCA
The DNA here is from genome assembly GCA_958496145.1 of Heliothis peltigera. Classification (NCBI taxonomy): domain Eukaryota; kingdom Metazoa; phylum Arthropoda; class Insecta; order Lepidoptera; family Noctuidae; genus Heliothis; species Heliothis peltigera. Next base: position 5,794,469 of record OY292348.1, on the reverse strand, counting down.
TAATATTAGTAGGTCTAGATTTTGCTAAACATACATTTGAAATCTACATTTGAATGGTTGTCAATCATTGTCCCCCGTTTATAAACTTAGTGGCCTTAAAAAATCCACCTTTAGTGCTAACATTAAACCATCTTCCTGAACAAAGGTACCGGTCTAACCAACCAAAGCCGGTACCGTTTAAGACCACGTTTGATAATTAGGAAGACAATGTATAGGCTAATTTTATAACCACTCAAAAGCATTGATCCCACATACCTACACAAGCGAGGCGTATACATATACCTTCACTACAAACCGTTACATTCATCTAAATATCAGAACCTCCCCATCGAAGCACAAATTCGAAGTCTAAACGCGACAACGGCACCGCACCGCCGGATGCGTCCGACATCGCATTTCCGGTCAACCGTTAAATTTGAATTTCGAACTGATAGCGCATTCCGCCGCAGACTTTTGTTGAAAGCGGACGTGTCGCCGGCTGGTCGGCTGCGGAAATTATCATGTGTTTTTGTTTTGTTCAATAACCTCTGGGTATTTGATCTGGTTGGAATGCAAATGAGGGAGAAAATTTTATTTTAAGAATTTATGAGTATTGAATGTTTAGTATTACAAAAACAATGCCTCGTTGGTATAGTAGCCGCCGTGCCATGGGGTCTCGGGTTCAATTCCTGGGTAGGGCCGAAATCGTTTTGTTGGTTTTAAGAAACTTTCACAAGCTCGGAGTCTACAAGTTGATGTTTGATACACCCATGCATCGGAGAGCACGTAAATGTCGGTCCTGCACCTGATCTCTCTCCATTCGTGTCGGATTGCCGTCCCATCGGACTATGAGAGTGAGGGACTAGAGAGTGCACCTGTCTGCGCCAAGGCTTGTGCACTGTAATATTATGTCCTGTACAGCCTTCCAAAACAAGGCGCTATCATCTCGCGAGAGTCCCTTGAAAGATTCATGGTTCTATAGTACCAATCTTATTCATAATTATTGGAAAATGTGACAAATAAACACACAGAAAAAAAGTCGTGGTGCCCTAGTGGTTAAAGAGCCAACCTCTCAAGTATGAGGGCGTGGGTTCGATTCCAAGTCGGGCAAGTACCAATGCCACTTTTCTATGTTTGTATGTACTTTCTAAGTATATCTTGGACACCATTGACTGTGTTTCGGATGGCACGTTAAACTGTAGGTCCCGGCTGTCATTGAACATCCTTGGCAGTCGTTACGGGTAGTCAGAAGCCAGTAAGTTTGACGCCAGTCTAACCAAGAGGTATTGGGTTGCCCGGGAAACTGGGTTGAGGAGGTCAGATAGGCTCCTTGTAAAACACTGGTACTCAGCTGAATCTGGTGAGACTGGAAGCCGACCCCAACATAGTTGGGAAAAAGGCTCGGGAGATGATGAAACACACAGAACAATTAGACTACATAATCAATTTAAACTTTTCCCATCAAACACACAACTTATTAACATATAAGATAATAATTTTGACAGTATGTCATCTCCGTGAGATGTTGAATGGGGATGGGTACAATACTTGGACACGTGGGGGTGCAAATGGGGATGAAACAAAACCGGGTGCGCAGGAAACGTGGTGGTATCGTGGGGAAAGGGCGGTACTATTGTAACTCGAAAGAATTTTTTGTGTGAGTTATTTTCATAATATTTTTTTTATATTTATAGGTATATATTTAGTGGTTTTATATTTATTTACATCTTTAATATTTCTAGTTTTTAAATCTTATTTAAAATTCTAGATTAATTTCTTATTAATTTTTCGTAGTGATAACAATATCTTCTAAACACAGACACACTTTCATTCGAGACAGCAAGCCGCCTCCTCCTTCCAAAAAAACATTTTTATTAATTTACCTATCTGTAGGTCCATACATGAAAGAAGTCAAAATATGAACAATAAACAGAAATTTTACCACACATAGCAATTCATTAAAAAATCATCTATACTTATATTAACCAGCTCTTACCAGCAGTTTCACGGGGGAACTAATTCACATCCCCGCATAAAGAAACATAATTATCGCCTTCCTCTATCAATGGACATCTTGAGAAGCAATTCTTAAGATAAGTTCGTTTAAAAACAGAAAGAAAATCTTCGGTTTTATAATATAAGTATAGACATAGATATTTAACCCGAAGAGTTATATTTGCATACTTACAATCGTAACACTTAACCATTACATAAAAAAAAACTTTTGCCAAAACTCACTCCAAACTCGCAACAAAAATCGAGTGAGAAACGTAACATTGGTAGCGGTTTCACAAAACGCCTGTTACATCCGAACGTCGGAAGTACACCACACCATTGTAACAGATAACATGACGCGCCACCATGTTAGACATGTTTTAAATTAACGCTAGGATATGTAGGTCACACATTGTTAGCTTTGTATTGAATACTGTTTACAAAACAATAATTGGAAGTGGTGGCCTAGTGGTTAAAGCACCAGCCTCTCAAGTAATAATTATAATGGCGTCCAGACCGATTGCCGGCCATGGCGGCCATTCTCTCTAAGGACATCAGCCAGCTGCATGGGACATATTATAGTGCACGCACATTCGCGCAGATACAGGTGCACTCTGTATTCTATCACTCTCATAGTCCGATGGGACGGCAATCCGACACGACTGGAGAGAGATCAGGCATTGGACCAACATTAAAATTTACGTGCTCTCTGATGCATGGGAGTATCAATCACCAACTTCCAGACTCCAGGCTACTTTATGAAAGTTTCTCAAAACCCACAAAGCGATTTCGGCCCGACCCGGCCCGGGAATCGAACCCGAGACCCCGTGCACAGCAATCGCGCCTTGCGACTACTAGACCAACGAGGCTGAACCAACCGGGGCTAAAACCTAAGCTAAAACCGAGCTTCATCCAAATTTACTCCAAGAAAACTTTCTCATTAAATTTTAAACCATATGCAATAAACTAATAACAACAATTCTACCCATCGCGTTCAAATAATAGCGTCCAAATACACTTAGTTCATAGTTCACAAGGCACACCGCCAAGCGAATCCGATATTTTAACTTATTGTTTTAAGGATGGCAACTGTTGACATAGCTTAAGCTTCGGAGTCAGGTCAAAAATAGCTTACCTATATTATTTTTTCATTGTCCTGCTTAGGTAGTTAGGTAATCAGCGACCAGATGGCGTAGTAGTAAGTGAAACTGCCTGCCACGCCGATTTGTAGAGACCGGCGTTACGCGTAGGAACACAAAAACAAAAATCATTTATTCAAATTAGGCTGATAAATCAGCACTTTTAGAACGTCAAAAAAACAAAATAAAGCTCCCAAAACGCCCACCCTTCACCACTTCCTATGTGTTCGCGCTGGGAAGAAGAAGTGGCGCAACAAACTGCCCAGCCAATTTTATTGGTTAGTTGACTAGGTCCAAAATAAAATCCTATATGATATTAATTTGGTAAAGCGTTATAAAATAATGTACAAATGTGTTTTGAAGGAAAACTATTCGATGGCTTGATGTGAAAAAATTGTGACGTCATAGTTGTAACTTTCATAAAAATTGCATAAAAAGCTAAAAAGTAACCGTGTTTGACAGTTCAATAAAAGTAATGAATTTGACTAGTTGTCCACCCAATTACAATTTGGCGAATGTTATGATAAAAATAAAGTACATATGTTATTGTTTTTATTACATTTTGGTGGTAAACATGATCCTTAGCTTATGTACCTACAAGATGACCTTTAAAAATATGGTGGACTATTTTTCTTAGACCTTATAATGTATCAAGATTACATATAGGCCTATCTAAATAGTCTCAAATCCACAGCTTTCACAGTCAATATCAAAGTGAAAGCCAGCGGATTGAATTTCCACCTGCATTGTCAAGCGACACTATTGTCTGTCTGTTACGTTTATTGTGTTGTTAACTATAAAAGTTAGTTCACCATACTGTTGTAGACACCTTAGTTAAGGAGATGATATTTAACTTGTTGCAAAACTGTGAGGTAGAGCTGTTAACTTTCTTATTTAACTATCTATATTTTAGTTATATAATGGAGGAGCTCTTAACTAAGCAACAGCCGCATGGTAGGTCATAAGGTTAAGCAACGCTTGGCGCGGTCGGTCCGTGGATGGTTGACCATCTTGTCATGACGAGTTCCTCCGAGTTTCGGATGGCACGCTAAATTTATAAACCCTAGCTGTCATTTGTACATCTTTGGTAGTCGTTACGAGTAGTTAGAAGCCAGAAAGTCTGACAACCAGTCTTACCACCAGGTGTTTCGGGTTACTGGGTTGAGGAGGTCAGATAGGCAGTCGCTCCACATAAAACACTTGTACTCAGCTGCATACGGTTAAGACTGGAAGCCGACCCCAACATAGGTTACGAAAAGCCTAAGCAGATGATTATGAAAAGACCATGGGAGAATACATTGATTAGGGTTCAATATTATACTAGCCATTATTATGCATTCTTTACTCTTCTTCTCCCCGCCCTGTTCCCAATTCTATTTGGGGTCGGCGCAATATGTTTTCCGCTTCCACTCATTTCGATGAGACGTCATACTACTATCCACTCCCTTCTTAATCATATCCTCTTTCAAGCAATCAATCCATCTCTTCCTTGGTCTACCTCTATCTCTTATGCATTCTTTACTATAATATAATATCTCTCACACATTCACACAACGTCATCTAGTCCCAAACTAAGCAGAGCTTGTACTGTGGGTACTAGACTAATATAATATTATATTAAAGGGGACAGATATGATATGACAGCCAGGACCCACCAATTTGACGTGCCTTCCGAAACACGGAGGAACTCGTCATGACAAGATGGTCACCCGTCCACGGAGCGACCGTGCCAAGCGTTGCTTAACCTTATGATCGATCGACCCGTGGGGCTGTTACTAGCCACGAGCTCTCCCTTTCCCATGGTATTTTCTTTTTTAACCGACTTCCAAAAAAAGGAGGAGGTTCTCAATTCGGTATGTTTTTTTTTATGTATGTACACCGATTACTCCGAGTTTTCTAGTCCGATTTGTGTAATTCTTTGTTTTATGAGCATTTGTTTGATTTATGTGGATGATGTTATAAAGGGCCGGATAGTGAGAATTTCCCACAAACTTGAGTTATGATAGCTATTATAGAAGGTATGGAGTGTATAAATGGATGACGAAACAGATTTTGGACCTGATACTAAAAAGATAAAAATATATTTTTTTTACAAAAAAATAAAACCGACTTCAAAAACACTGAAAAGTGAAAAAAAAGCGTTTAAGTACATCCCTCTAGAAGTCGGTGTCCAAATAAAAACATTATTACAGTTGCAACTTCTTGACACCGACTTCTAGAGCGATGTACTTAAAAGCTTTTTTTTTTCACTTTTCAGTGTTTTTTCAAATGAAATATTCTCAAAATTGTTGAAGTTTTCAGTCAAATGACATCACCGACTATAGTGTTAGGAACAAACACAGTCGGCACACTAATATAAACGTTTATTGTGCTTGTCTGTGTATTTAGGATAGTGTCCAGAGCTCTAGGGGTCAGGCGAGATGAGATATTGATGTGTGCTGTTTAAAATTTTTGAAGTTTTGTCTAAAAAATGGATTTTTAGATATTTTTTTTCGGCTTTTTGATAGCTCGGATAACTGTGTTCTTGAATAGCTTTAAGAGCGCGTATACCGAAAGTTGGCAACGTCGCAAATAGCTATCAAATATTCACACGTTTTAATTAATTTGGCCAATTTACTATATGAAAGTAAGACATATGGCTCTGTAGTGCAGTAAAACATTGAATAGGAATTGAATAGGTTTTAGGTGTAAAAAAGGCAGTTGGAAAGTTTCCAAATACGTTTTTTACATATAAAACTATATATTCGGTGTTACGATATTAATAATTGCATTCTCTATGAACTTTCTGAGTGCACTACAAAGCATTATTTTATGTTTTCATAAAATAAAATTGAGAAATTAATTAAAACATGTAAATATTTGACAGCTATTTGCGACGTTGCCAGCTTTTCGAACACGCGGCCTTAAGCACAAATGTTATTGGAATTTTAGAAAACATTTCAGACACATTTTTTAGGCACACAAAAGAAACTTTAATTTCTGAATTGTTTTTGATATTTATGATACTTTTAATAAAAACCTAACCCAAGTAAGTGCTATTTTTTGCAATACGGTAGGTATTAGGTATAATATAGTAGGTATTTCTATCGCTATATATCTTGAATTTGAATTAACTTTACTAATATTATAAAGCAGAAGAGTTTCTTTGCTAGAATGCGCTAATCTCAGGAACCTCTGGTCCGATTTGAAAAATTATTTCAGTTTTAGATAGCCAATTTATCGAAGAAGGCTTCTTTTTATCCGGATGCGCAGAGTAGTTCCCACGGGACGTGAGTAAAACTACTGTCGCAAGTTAGCAAAACATAATTATCAAATTCATAAAAAACCACTTAAATAGATAGACTTTTCAATACTTCGTATTGTACAGACGGCAGCACATCAAGCTACTCGAAACTGTCAAATGTTCCCAATCAACTTTCAACCATACGCTTCAGCGATTAAGATGAAAATCTATGAAGGAAATTTGACATACATTAGCAGATACCTACATAACTGTGTTCCTATATCAGGTATCGAACCTGCACCCCTCAACGAGTCCCCTAACTCGAGTACCGCGGGAGCAGTCGAAACTATTTCTATTAAACGATATTCATCAAACCGTAAAACTTTAGTTATGATGGAAAATTGAGTGTCGCCACCAGACTGCAGGTGCTGGCTGCATGCCAACTTAGTTGAACCATCTGCCCTCCCCAACTTGTCATAATAAAAATATTAGCTACTAGAAAAATATTCCATAGTTAGCAATAGTTTAAATGTTAGAAGTCGTGGTGGCCTAGTAGTTGAAAGAGAAGGATTGAGCGTCAATCACCACGCTTGCTCAATGCGGGTTGGTGATTTCAGACTTTATAGTCCAGGTTTCCTCGAGATGTTTTCCTTCACCTTTAATCAGTCATTGGTGTCCAAGATAAACTTAGAAAGTACATATAAATTAGAAAAGTCACATTGGTACCTGCCTGACCTGGAATCGAACCCGCGCCCTCATATTCGAAAGGCTGGTGCTTTAACCACTAGGTCACCACGATTTCTAAGTTTGTATGTACTTTCTAAGTATATCTTGGACACCAATGACTGTGTTTCGGATGGCACGTTGAACTGTAGGTCCCAGCTGTCATTGAACATCCTTGGCAGGCGTTACGGGTAGTCAGAAACCAGTCTAACCAAGGTGTATGAAAGCAAGGGTTCCTATACAATAATTATATAACCTACTAGCTGTCTCCAGCGGTTTCACCCGCATCTTTGGTTACTGCTCCGCTCCCGTGTGTCTTAGCGTGATGGTATATAGCCTAAAGCCTTCCTCGATAAATGGGCTATCTAACACTGAAAGAATTTTTCAAATTGAACCAGTAGTTTCGGAGATTAGCGCGTTCAAACAAACAAACGAACAAACAAACTCTTCAGCTTTATAATATTAGTATAGATGTTACAGATATAGTTTTTGATAGTTAAATAATTTGAAAAATTGTTTCAGTATTTTTTGAATTCATCCATTACAAACAAAATACTTCGGCTTTAGAATATACCTAACTACAGAAGTATAGAAAAGATTAAAACTTGAAATAAAACAACCCCAATATATCTACATTCCAAACACCTTTTATATTGAAAAACAATGACCAGAATAGCTCCCAAAAATAGTATATACAGGAAATTTAAAAAGAACATATTGACTATGGTTGTGACGTCATCAGTGACCCTATTTTGGCTATGGTCTAAGCACATTCTGTCGAAGACCGTACAAAAGACCACATACTTGGTGAAGATTATCAATGACAGGACCATGTTAACACCAAAGAGACCTATGCAGCAATGGATAAGGCAGATGCTATTGAACCAGCAAGCGAAGAATAAGGTGACACTCGAGAAGAACAAAATCCACATTAAATAGTTGATGTAGGTCAGTAATAAGCAGTAATCGGGCTCATTCTTGCAAATTAGTGCCATTTCTCCTTCGGGACCTGGAAAAATTGAAACAAATGAGATGAGACCACGGGTTAGGCCTATTTGGTCTATTTGGTATATTTGGTCTATTTGGTCTACTTGGTCTACTTGGTCTATTCGGTCTACTTGGTCTACTCGGTCTACTCGGTCTACTTGGTCTACTTGGTCTACTTGGTCTACCGTGTCTACTTGGTCTACTTGGTCTTCTTGGACTATGTGGTCTACTTGTTCTACTTGGTTTATGTGGTCTACTTGGTCTAATTGGTCCACTCGGTCTATTCAGTCTACTCAGTTTACTGGGTCTACTGAACTTAAGATCTTATTCTATGTTTCTAGATGCTAAGCCACTGCCAACAGCGACGACCCTGCTGGCGCAATGATGACATGCGGGATTGCCGAACTGAGGGTGCCGTGTTTGATTCTCGGTACGGTCGATATTTGTGTGATGAGCATGTTGGCTGTGGTCTAGGTGTTTTAATTGGTATTTATAAATAAATATGTATGAAATAATATTTAGTTTTATCAGTTGTGTTTGGCACCCATAACACAAGCTTATCAATAGCTTTCCTTGGGGCAAACCGATCGTGTGCGGCTGTCACATCAAGACCCGCTTAGCAGTTATCGCGTGAATGAAACACCAGCACAACCAAACTTTCACATATTACTTAATATTTCTGTGATAGACGATCTGATATCACTCGCGACCGCTTGAGCAGTTGATGACTTGAAGCGGTGGCGACTGCTCGAGCAGTCGTGAGCAGCGAATGAATGACTATAGTTCACCAAGCGGTCGCTTTAAGCAGTCAGTCTCTACTGCTTGAATCAATCCGTGACACTTAATAAAAACGCAAACTTACCAGCAGCCACGAAGGCTATATTGACTATAGGTCCAAAAATCCCAGATATGATCATACAGCATATTGCTATCATTATATTACATGTCCTCCAGAGACCAGGACAACTAAAATTCCGGGTTGTCCAACGGTTGCACATGATTCCAAAAATGAGGTGGAGGAAATTTTACGAATGTCTTTCCAGGAGCACAATTTTTAGATCCTACAAAACTTTCCTGGAAAGCATTTATTTTATTGCCCCTTTTTTTTACATAATATTTATTTATGTTTAAGTTCTTCTGCTAAACTTGAAATTTTGACAATATTTTTGACGTTTTGTTTTCTTTGGAGATAGAGAAATCGTGTTTCTGGATATCTAATAAGATCTCTTTACGAAAAAAACTGTTTGATCGTCCGTAGAATTGGCCTGCTCACTCAAAACTTCGAAATGTAGTATTTTTCTATATACAATGTAAGTATAACGTATATTTGGGAGTTTATATTTTAGTTATACAATAGTATTTTTTCTAAACTTTAACACTTATTCTTATTATCATTCTCAGACATAGGACGAATATGGGCATCCCATAAACAGCGCTAGTCGTACAGGTTATGAGCAGCCCAGAGACTTTTTAAAACTAACCTAAATTCATCAACTTTTAAAAATTCATCTTCATCAGCCTTCTTATCGTCCCACTGCTGGGCACAGGCCACCTCTCCCACAGAGAAAGATTGAGCGTTAATCACCATGCTTGCTCAACACGGTTGAGGATATATACGAAAAATAAAAAACTTAAACTTAAAAAAAAAACAACACACAATATACCGCGATTTCATCTGCTGTCTGTAATTCCACACAACATATATAAACAAACCTTGCAATATAAGATAAATCAGACACAATATAAACAATACAACAGCCGCGAATTTGTCCGTATTGAGGCTTCTCCCTGGCGAATGATCGAAACAGTATACATCAACCTTCGTACAGTACCCAAGGTAGTATAATGAAGTGATTAAAGCTATAATCATGCTTGCGACGGTGAAAATTATAAAGCAGTCGACTCCGCAGTCTTTCTTGGACAAGACTACGATCAGGACGGACACGTTCACCATAAAAGTCAGCCACATCAACGTAGTCATAATTATGATGACGTTGGCATAGTGGGGCTCCTTTCGGAGCAATTTCGAGAAGTTTCTCGTGTGGTCTGCGGACAATATTTTTAGGTTTTAGTACAGGTGCAAGAGCTCGTGGCTAAGTAACAGCCATGTAACAGCCGCACGGGTCGAATAATCATAAGGCCAGGCACGGTTGGTCTGCGGGTTGTTCGCAAAAGTTACCGTGGCCCTGGCACACAGGAACCTTCCGAAGGAACAAGGTGGGTTTTAGTCAGTAAGAGTGACACTCTCTCCAGTTGCAGTCATTACAGGTAGTCAGAAGGCAGAAAGTCTGACAAGACGCCCAGGTAATTGGGTTGAGGAGGTCAGACAGGCAGTCGCTCCACGTAAAACACTGTTACTCAGCTGCATCCAATTCAGACTGGAAGCCGACCCAAACACATCACAGGAAAAAGGCTAGGCAGATGATTTTATGTCTGCCGTCATCTCACAAGTTACATTCTTTCTAGCCATATCGACTTTTACACAATCCATCCATCCTCTTCCTGGTCGTCCCCTTCCCCTATATCCTCAACTCTGACTCCTCTATATCCAAACATGTTTTGGTCATGATCTTCCTCATAGCAATTTGAGGTAACAACTGCCAAAATTGCACCCTTGTAGCCATAGCGGTTTCGCGTTGACGAAACAGTCAATCAGAAAATGTAATACTTAGGTCAAAGATTGATTATAACAAAGTGATATTTAAGTTCGTGGTGTCTCAGTGGTTAAAGCCTCTCAAGTATGAGTGTGCGGGTTCGATTCCAGGTCAGTCACCAATGTAACTTTTCTAAGTTATTTACTCTCTCAGTATACCATGGACACCAATGACTGATTAAAGGTGAAGGAAAACATCTCGAGGAAACATGGACTATAAAGTCTGAAATCACCAACCCGCATTGAGCAAGCGTGGTGATTAATGCTCAATCGTTCTCTGTGTGAGAGGAGGCCTGTGCCCAGCAGTGGGACGATAAAAAGGCTGATGATGATGACTTACCTTCAAATCCTAGATTCATTATCAAAGTATTTAGCGGACCGAATACAAAGGCAGTTAGTCCAAAAAACACGCATATGCTTAAAGTTAAGACGCGCCAATGTTCAGGATCAAATTTCTTGCACATTTTTCTACGTTTATCTCAACTTGTTACACCTCTCATCTATAACTGAAAATTCTTATAAATACGCCGAAAAAAAATATTTTGATATGTCGAAAATTTTGACAAGGACATTTTTTTTATGCTTTTAATTTTTGTTACAAGGTATTTTAATACGTTATAGTGTGACACATTTGTCACACGGTCGGTTAACCCTGATCTATAACTTGTGTTGTAAATGCTCTCATAAATGATAAACTACATCATCTGCCTAGCCTTTTCCCAAGCCATGTTGGGGTCGGCTTCTAGTCTAACCAGATCGTCTGTCCATCCCGTTGGTGGACGTCCTATGTCTGTATGTATGCCATATTTTCAACCTATGTACTTTGAATAAATTACTTTTTAGACTTCTCGAAAGATGTAAAAGAAAGACTATAGCCAACAAAAACAATATTTTTTAAAACAGATTAAAAAAAGTGACCCGACTAATACATTTTCCGCATAGGTGTTGCAACCATTATGAGAATATTTCCAAGTCATTTAGTTAAATGTGCTGTACAACTGATTTTACTGCAGACAAACAGACGGACAAATGAGTTGAGTACTTCATTATGAGGTACAGCCCCAGGAAAGTGTAGGTCACGGTGATTATTTTTTAGATTTTTGCCTGGTCGTTAAAAAAGGCTGGTGATAATTTAATCATAGCAATATCGTACAACGTCATCTAGTCCCAAGCTATGTAGATCTTGTGTTATGGAATAATGATAAAGGTAAAAAGTCTTTTACTCAAAGTAGGCTGAAAATCAGCCCTTTTTGAAGGTAAATTTTGCATAAGATAGCCCCAAAAACGGCTGCCCTTCACCAGTTCCTATGTTATAGCTGGGAAGAAGAAATGGTGGAATAAACTCCCCAGCAACCTGTTAGGCAATTCAAAAACGTATATAAATATTTTTCTTTTGTAAGTACATAAATATTTAGATTGAAACGTCCATGTTTATTGCATCCAAATATTTGACAGAATCGAACCCGTGACTTCCAGTGTGGCAGGCAGGTTCACTCATAACTACGTCTAAATAAAAATTCGTCTTTAATCACCTTAACTGAAATATTTATTTATTTATTGACACTGACTATTAATTTTGAACTTTAAAAGTCTGTCACGCAGTCGTGACGGTGGCGTGCTGGGCACTTTTTGGCTTGTCATCTTTTCATCACTGTGGCGGTCAAAAGGTTAAAAAAAGTCAGCAAAGCTATTGTAGACACAAGTTCCCAATATGTCCTGCGCCTGTACACAAAAGTATGCACAAAAATGTTCATTAACATGGAGGTAGCGTTAGACACAAAACAATAACTGAAACAGTGTACAGCGCGTACGGTCGGCAGCAGCGCTTGTTTAGAAAATTGAAAATAACTGCCGACTAAAGGCTTGTTCGGGGTGAGCCGATATTTTGGCTGTTAGTGTACAATGTGCGTTTTGTATTATATTGGTTTTTGTAGTGTAAAAGATTAGGCTATAATAATGTCGTCAGTCAAAAAAAACAAGTTTGAATTGCCATACAACGTCGCAGGCAGCCAGCCTTTTGGGCACGATCCCCGCTGACAGCGATGCGGATGAATTTTTTGATGCATCATTTTAATTTGCACTTTTTTTATTTTCTTTGTTTAAGTTTTTAAATATACGTAGGTACGCCAGGGTCACGGTAACTAGCGCGAAGCAGCCTGACAGGTATAGCTTGAATATAGATATAATTGAGATAGAGCTTGAAAAGTAGGTACGGCGTAGTAAACTGTCGATCTCAATTCTCTTAATATTTTCCAACTAAGAAAGAAGAAGAAAGAAAGGGATGATGACTAGGTCAAAAATAAAATACTTTATCATATTGAATTTGTAAAATATCTCAAAATATTGACAGTTTCATTTATCGTTTTGAACCGAAAATTGTTTAAAAAAAATTATTGATAATATAACCGAAATAAGTATACGGCTTGATGTAAAAAATCTGTGACAAATTAACCATTTTTGACAGTTCAATAAAAGTAATGAATTTGACTAGTTGTCATCTACCGTATTGAAGACGCATACATAATGAAATAGTACAAAACAAAAGAAAAATAAAGAAATGTTCAATCATGAGTACCACGCAATACGGCCCTCGTTCGGCATGATGCTGCGATCTTATGCAAGACAAATTCCCAGCGATTATTTTCAGCGATAGCCGAAACTAATATTATAACGTCAACTAATACACGAACTGCGAGAAAAAATCACTATTTACTCAAAACCTGCGCTTAGTTTTTAATTGCAGTTGCCCGCAATAAATTGAGCTTACACACTCATTCCAGTTGCGTTAGGTATCTCTGCTATATGGGGTCTGGACTTCATATAGCAAGGGGTCAAGTGTGAGTTGGTGGAAAGTAACATGGATCTAGCATTAATAATGATGGCATCCAGGCCGATTGCCGGCCGATTTCTTTTAAGGAGATCTGCCAATCGCGCCGGACATGTTATAGTGCACAAGCATTCTCGCAAGCAACGGTCGTGTCGGGTTGCCGTCCCATCGGATTATGAGAGTGAGGGAATAGAGAGTGCATCTGTGTCTGCGCGAATGTGCGTGCACTATAATAATATGTCCTGCGTAGCTGGCTGATCTCCATATAAGAGAACGGCCGCCGTAGCCGAAAATCGGCCTGGATGCCATCATAATGATGTTTTCCAGCATGGCAGTTTGTATCAATGAATTAATCAATTAAATGCGATGAAAAAACCAATAGAAAAATCATGAAGGAACTCTAATTTGAAACGGTGCAAAGTTTTTTAATATCCACCTGTGTTGGGAAAAAAATGGCTTCCTCCCATGAAAGTATGCTTAAGTGTTTGCAGGAAACGGATGCACCGAATGTAATGAATACATTGTTTCATAACAGTTGCTGGAATTCACTCCACGTGTGTGCATTTTTTATGTATTAACTGTGAATTTTTTAAAGTTTGTTTTTTCCTTTTTTATTTATAAGTTACAATGAAAAATGTTGTTATCCTTTTAATTTATATACAACACTTAATTAAAAAAAAGATACTTAAAACTAATGAACTATAACTAGTAAATATAAATAACTAAAAAGCATCAAAAAACTCATCCCCATAGCTGTCTACTGGGAGCGTACCCAAGAGGCTGGCAGCATTGCCACGTTGTATGGCAATGCTTATTCTCTGGCCAAAGTAAACCCAAAGGCTGGCTATCCTTTGGGTCACTGGAATCGTCAACCAGCCGCTTAGATAGCTCTTTAAAAATAATAATACTAGGAAAAAAAAAAATGTTTAAAGGGTATTTTGTTTGGAGCTATGGCTATGTATGTAAGTAATACACGATTCGAGCAGTTAGTGGCTGAGCGACTTATATGTTGTTTTTCTACCTCAGTTGAGTGCGACATTATTTTCCGGGCGATGGCGGTCGTCTGCTCTAGCGCAGTCAACGGCTTGGGCAGTGTATGCCTCGCGACCGCTCGAGCAGTTGATGACTTGAAGCGGCTAGCAGTCGTGTGTACGGCAGGGAATAAAAGAAAAAGTTCACCGCGCGGTCGCGGCTTCAAGCAGTCAACTGCTTGAAGCTGTCATTTGAACATCTGTGACAGTTGTTACAGGCAGTCAGAAGAATAAAAGTCTGAAAAACAGTCTTACTAAGAAGCATCGGGCTTGCTAAGTGACTATGTTAAATAGGTCTGATAGGCCGTCGCTCCATGGAAAACACTGGTACTCAGCTGCACCTATAATAATTTTATGATAGTTATGATTAGACCTAGTCAAAATACATACATATGTAGTTTGGGAAATGACTAGGCAGATAATAATTTTGGCTGGACTTTGTTTGTTTTTCTATTATCTATGATCCTACTATTATAAAGAGGACGAGTTAATGAGGTAGTGTCTGCATCTGTTATGAACAGATTTTTTATTTATTTTATAAACAGTCGTGTTATTTGTGTCCTAGGCCATATTTTACCAGTGTACCTACGGGAAATAATTCCCTTGGATCGCGGGGGAAACCGCGCGAAGGAACTGGTCTTCTGAAATGTATTATTTGTAGAATGGAAAATCATTGCTCATTCTATTTCAAAAAGTATGGGTACTGGTTTAATGTTCTAAAATAAATTTTAATTGTCAAACCGTTGTTTTTATAAAATATTTTAAGTCTGTACTGTACCTGTAGGTATGCTTTTTCAGCGGTTTATTGAAACATGGTTATAAAACAGTAAAAACATAATAAATAGATACTCTCGTTTTGTTCAACAACCACGCTTCATAATGATCTCTTCACTTACATTTTTTGTATTTTGTGTAACTATAGCTAGCGCTATCTAGTATCGAGTAGCAAAAACATTTTTTTTATGGTTTGCGACTTTGAAGTTCTGTAATTAAATTAATTAAAGAAAACTGCATAGTTAATAAAAGTATTATTTTATGAGGCGAAAATAAAATTCCGAAACATGAACTTTAATAAATATTTAATCAATTTTATTTGCCCACTACCGCCATCTGTAAATGAGTAGAGTGAAACTAAACGTTGATAAAATATTCAACGCGGGCAGAAAGTTACAATGTTACAAAAATTGGCAGGTTAACTCAAATTCGACTTTATAATTTAAGATGTAGGGTTCAGTATTGATTTGGCAAAAACATCAAGGAATAACATTGCTAAAATATTTAAGACTGTAGACGACTGAAATACGTGTATCGTTTTCCTTCGCTATTGAAAAAGAAAATACCTATTCGCCACAAAATTGTTTCTACAAACATTTTGAAACTACTTCGAACAAATTAAGCTACAAAAACGCTGAAACAAAACAAAAAATACCCGAAAAAATCAATTAAAAAAAATCTCAAAAAATGACGTTGCAATGACGACAGGAAAATCAATTTTTTTCTTGCGAATTTACATCTGTCAACCGCTATGCAAGCGAGCGAGATGGCGCATGTAACTCCATAGTGCGTGAAAGGGACAGCAGTATTCGTCGATATAGTATCCTGTGTGTGAAACAATAGAATATTTCGACTTGAACACGATGGAACTCCGCGAAACTCAGTGTCGGGCGTTCCTTTACAATTGTTGAGAACAACGCCATCTGTGTACGTAGTTGGAAAACTGTAGTTTGTGTGGCAGTGTGCCGTATTCATAGGCGCAGCGTAGCGTAGTGTGCATTTTTGTGAAAGTGTGAGTAATCGGAGGGTTGAAACGGACGC
The DNA here is from genome assembly GCA_958496145.1 of Heliothis peltigera. Taxonomy (NCBI): domain Eukaryota; kingdom Metazoa; phylum Arthropoda; class Insecta; order Lepidoptera; family Noctuidae; genus Heliothis; species Heliothis peltigera. Next base: position 5,778,097 of record OY292348.1, on the reverse strand, counting down.
AGCGAGAGGTAGGGTTAGCAAAAGCAGCTTATTTTTGCACTTTAATAATTAATTTCGTGAGTGACGGTTATTGTGATTTTTAACCGACTTCAAAAAAGGAGGTTCTCATTTTGACCGTAAATAAGTATATTCCTCCGCGATTTTCTCGCGTTCAACTGAACCGATTTCGATGCGGTTTTCGGTTTTCGTATTTATCACATTAAGGAGAAGGTTTGAGTGTTTTAGCCGACTTAAAAAATGAATTTCCCAATTTGACCTGCATTATTTCATAATTGTAAATCTTTCCGCTATTTTTATTCTTTTTTTCTTAATTATTCTCAAAGCAATCTCAAGTCAATCTCTCCTTATTCAGTAATTTACTGTAAACAGAGCAGTTATCGAAAATTTGACAACAGCATTTTTTACTTAACCTCAAATAATGATGTCAATGTAAACAGTAAACAACGTAATATGTACCAATTGCCGGCTTAAACAGCGTTTTATATCGATACAAATAGAAAAATACAGTGGCTCAAAACATAGGTATTACAAATAAGTTGTTATATGAAGAAAAAAGTGACCTTCATTATTTTATTATTTGTTATTATGATTATTGTGACCCTATGTAGTTTCTAAGTATATCTTGGACACCAATGACTGTGTTTCGGATGGCACGTTAAACTGTAGGTCCCGGCTGTCATTGAACATCCTTGGCAGTCGTTACGGGTAGTCAAAAGCCAGTAAGTTTGACACCAGTCTAACCAAGGGGTATTAGGTTGCCTGGGTAACTGGGTTGAGGAGGTCAGATAGGCAGTCGCTCCTTGTAAAACATTGGTACTCAGCTGAATCCGGTTAGACTGGAAGCTGACCCCAACATATTTGGGAAAAAGGCTCGGGAGATGGATTATTGTGACCCTATTATCCTAAGTACACTATAGCATGTTCTCTCCCTGGTACACAGGAACCTCAAGATGGAACATAGTGGGTGTTAGTCAGTGGGTAAAAGTCTGACACACTCTTCAACTGCAGCCACAGCGGGAGGGGTCATTTGATGATATCCCACGAAAAAAAAGGCTTTAGATATCAAAATTCATTCGCGAAAGTAAGGAGAAAAAATATATCGGGACACCTTTTTTTCACACACGGTCGATTGGCCCCATGGCAAGCTATTGATTAGCTTGTGTTATGGGTGCCAACACAACTGATAAATTACATACATATTATATATTTATAAATACATATTATAACACCCAGACAACAGTCAACAAGCATGCTCATCATACAAATGTCGACCGTGCCGGTAATCGAACCCGGGACCGTTAGCATGGCAGTCCGGCGTGGTAACCATTTCGCCATCGAGGTCGTCAAAAAAGTCGTCAGAAAGCATTTTAGGTACTTATAAATGAGAGTTATGTACTTGAAATTATAGAATCATCAGCACAGCCTTTTTATCGTCCCACTCTGGGCACAGGCCTCCTCTCCCACGTAGAAGGATTGAGCGTTAATCACACACTCAATGCGGGTTGGTATTATAGATATTTTTTTTAAACTATGTATTTTTATACAAACCTTTCAAAATGCGTGTAATTAATTAATTAAAAGTAGACACGGTACTGAACTTACTGTTTTTATTAGAGAACGTGTTTGCTTTCATGAGGTAAACTACGTTTTCATAATGATAAGATATAATTTACAACTGAAAAAGGATGTTTTCTTATTTTATTATGATAATTTCAGCGCGACGACGGAAAATGGAATTTGGCGCCCTACGTGGGTCTTCAATATTGTAGCCTTAAAGGTACCTTTTTGGCATAATTAAAAGGAAAAACCTGACTAAATTGTGTTAAAAAAAAAGCAAAATTTCCTCATTTTCTTTAAATAATACCCCGTTTATGTAGACTAATCTCCGAAACTGTTAACCTAATTTAATGAAACTTTTGCCAAAATAAGAATATTTATAAACTCAATCAAGAGAAATAATTAGCAGAAAAAAAACTAAGGAAATACGCTAGAATACCAAAAAACTCACTAATTAAATCACATGGATTAGCACTAATTAATTTATTGTCAAACAGGAATTAAATTATTTTTTTAATAATCATCTCGTAAGCTTCGGCTGCCGATCTTACGCCTAATCTGCGCCACCCTCCCGTAATAGGCCATCTCCTCGTTGCTATGGCAACGGCAAAGATGGCCGCCGCCCCGTTACCTCTTCCACCCGCCGGTGGGTATATAAACGCACCCTCGAAGGCTTTGGTCCAGAGCGCCACTACCTTCGCCATAGGCGCGCGTATCGCGTTTTTCTTTTCATTTCCCGAAAATTTCGCAAAATCTAATTTCCTATATTATTTCATCCGACTTCCTGCACACAGTTCTGTTTGTTACGTTAAATATTAAAGTCCGTTTTATTTCCTTATTTTTATTTTGTTTTATTTATCTGTTTCCTTCTTTTTTATGTTATTTTTCCTGTGGTCGGTGCGAAGCGGTTCCTAAAAGGTAAGTGTGCTAACCAACCGTTTGTTTCAGAGATTTACGGTGTCTATATCTTAAAATCACATAACTTAGGGAGCCTACATTATATTTTTAAACACGTGCAATGATTATCGATTTCGGTGCAGATGCGAAGGGGAGTAAAAATAGCATCTGAACCTCTCCAACTTGACGTACAAAAGCCGACTGTATTCTGAAGACTGTAAGGTTTATTATTCTTTGTAGAGCTAGGTAACTTACTGCGTTTAAGACACTTGTAGGTAGATAAATTAATACTTACCCATGCTACAATTTTTGCGGTGATCTTGCTCTCAAAATAGCTATACACTCCTACTAAAAGCCTGTGAATGATTTCCTAGCAATAGTTTGGTTATTAGAGACGGAGGTCAGACTTAAGGCGTACGTATTTTCATAAATGGAGGGGATACAATGGAGGCTGTGTTCCCGCGCCAACGACAACTTGGTATATTGCTCGCATTGTGGCAGCCATTACTTGGAGAATTGTCACTCTATTAACGGGTTTCGGTGACAGGAAATTAAGTAACGACGTGATGCATTGCTGTAATGATTTAGATGATAGACTTGCCGTATATAGATGACATGTTATTTGTTATACGGGATATCAGTTACAGCGCAATTACCATTTTAGGAGACATAAAGATGGTTTATTCCTAAATTTATCATCATCAGCCTTTTTATCGTCCCACTGCTGGGCACAGGCCTCCTCTCAGAAGAAGGTTTTCATCATGATAAGTGATAAATGATATTTATTTAGCAAATAGGTTGAAATCAACACTTTTCAATCATACGTCCATTCATTTTTTTCCAAAATGGGATGAGGTCGGCATTTCCTAACTGACTACCTTGAGAAGAAACGCCGAAACAAACTCAAGGGTCATAGTCTCTTTTAAGGCCCAGACATAAAAATAAATGATATACTACTAATGTATGTATGTAAAGAAAATATATAACTAAAATATTACATTAGAACCACAGTTAGTTCTTGATAAGGTAAAACAGCCTCATTTGTAACCAACAAGAGACAAATAACTTTTATAAAAGCCCTAATGAAACCAATAACTCAAAACCTGCGCGGGAACTCATAATTTTCTAACTTTGTCGAGCTAGCTAATGTGTGATCGATTTTTCTCTGACAATCTGCTAAGTTTAGCTCGTGGCTCAGCATCAGACCATCGATCATAAGGTTAAGCAACGCTTGGCGTAGTCGTTCGTGGAAGGGTGACCATCTGGACTTGACGAGTTTTTCCGTGTTTCGGAAGACACGTTAACTGGCTAGGTCCAGGCTGTCTTTAGTACATCTTTGGCAGTCATTACGGGTAGTCAGAAGCCAAAAAGTCTGTCAAGAAGTCTTACCAAGGGGTCTTGGGTTGCCTAGGTAACTAACTGGGTTGAGGAGGTGAGACAGGCAGTCGCTCACCGTAAAACACTGGTACTAAACAGCATCCAGTTAAGACTGGAAGCTAACCCAAACATAGCTTGGGAAAAGGTTAGGCAGATGATGAAGTTAGAAATAACTCTAGTTTGTATAATGCAAAAGTATCCAGGTATTCACTGAATTGAAGGTTTAATAGACCTGTTTTCCTCAACTGGAATCGTTAACTTAATTTCCTATATCCGTTTAACGTCAGCTTTGGAAACTGTTAAATCTTAATAGATTTAAGTGGAATTCGCAATTAAGGACGAGATTGAGTAAGCATTTGTAAATTTTCTTACTTTAGACTGTTGTCTGATAGGTATACAATATTGACTTATGGAGATTTTGTATTTTATGTATGATGTAAGGGAATTCTTTAATACAGTGGTCTATGCCATATTTTTACAAAAAATTGCATCCTGTAGGCGGACTGATTACATTTTCCACCAATTAACTGTTAAATATAGGTATAATATAATTTTCCTCACACATTCACACAACGTCATCTAGTCCCAAACTAAGCAGAGCTTGTACTGTGGGTACTAGACAACTGATAAACATACTTATGTACTTTTATTTTGTAAATACATACATTTATACATAGGAACACCCGATTGAATCAAACACCAATCTTTATGCGCTAAAATTTTGACTTATGTGGCAATCAAACCCGCGACCTCGGAGTGGCAGGCAGATTGACAGACTACTTCGCCATCAGGTCATCGATTTTCAAATTTCACTCTTAAAATGTTTATGTTTAATTTACCTAAATGACCTTAGTATTATTTTTATACAACACTTACTATTATAAAAACAACTTAAAACTAATGAACTATAATTAATACATATCTATATAATAAATATCTTACCAAAAATGTGATAGCTAATCAGAAATCAATAAAAAAATAACAAACAAAAATCTATTTCTTAAAATAGTTCGCAAAATGTCGGACATTTCCAATTATATGCTTGTGCCAGTTCTGTCGAGTTTTGTACTATGAATACTGGACAGCAATATCACTTTGCACTTCTAATTTTAGACACAATTTTATTTGGTTCCTATTTTGGTACAAAAAAAATATTAATTGAAAGGGTATCTTGGTCGTTATATCATTTACATAGAAGTCACATCATCCCACTTCTGAGCTTCTTTCACACAGAGAAAGATTAAGCGTTAATCACCATGCTTACTCAACACTGGTTGGTGATTTCAGTCTTTATAGTACAGGTTTTTTCGAGATGTTTTTTTTCCACTTTTAATGAGTCATTGGTGTCCAAGATACACTTAGAAAGTACGTATAACTTAGAAAAGTGGCATCGATACTTGTCTAACCGGGAATCGAATCCACACTCATACTAAAGAGCCTAATGCTTTAGCTACTAGGTCATCTTACTTAATATTTTTTTTCTGTATGTAATAAAGAATTTGTCTTCGGTAATTTCAGTAACTGATATATTTACAGATAATGTAGCTTTTTATAAGAAACATAATACATTTTTAATCCATTATCATTTCAGAAATTATCTTCTTTTTAAAAAAATCTTAATTCTCTTATTATTAAAATTCTCGCAAAAAATATTTGTGTAGATACATAACGGCCAATAACCATTATGTCGAGTTCCAGACTATGAATAGAACACCTTCCTATAGGCAGGTGTAGTTGGATGCAAGTTAAGTAATATTTCAAAAGGATAAGTTTTGCATAAGTCTAGCTATAGCTTTGTGTTCCCCGTCCTATCGGGCGCCAGGCTATGGAATATCTCAATAGCTATCAAGTTAACTTAAGTAGTTAAAGTTGCAGAAGTATTAATTTGTATTAAATGGATTTTACCATAATTAATTTTACGAGAATTTATGATATTCTCGAGAAGAACGAGTTGCTTAATGATAAGGTTAAGCAACGCTTGGCGCGGTCTGTCCCTGGATGGGTGACCGTCTTCCTCAATTCTACATATGAAATATATTTTGAGTACTAAAAATATTGGCGACTGCTCTCTCTAAGGCGATAAACCAGCTGCGCAGAACATTATTACAGTGTACAAGCATTCGCGCAGACACAGGTGCACTCTCTATTCCATCAGTCTCATAGTCCGATGGGACGGCAATCTGACACGACCGGAGAGAGATCGCCAACTTGTAGACACCGGGCTGCTTTTGGGAAAGTTTCTTATAATCCACAAAGCAATTTAGGCCCGACCCAAAATCGAAACCGTAACCACGTGCTCAGCAGCCGCGTCATACAACTAATACACCAACGAAGCAGTATTAAATATGTTTTTTAAATAGCCATAGTCTCAACTTCATCCATTTTATCATCTCTCATATACAACTAAGCTGATATATACATAAATAGACTAGCTTTTTCACCCGAGTACGTATGTAGTTTATGATATACCTTTACAAATACGTGGTTTTCTATCGATAACAGAAATTACAAGATCGGTTTTATGATGTAGATGCAAAGATTACTCTCGCCTCACAAAATTTTACGCTTTAAACCCCAGAGAGAAATATATTTAATATAAAAATGATGATAATTAATTTATCTCGAAACTTAAATCTTAAACACACAAGAAATTATTTTTAAACAACAAAATTTCCGAGTTCCCGACTATGAATAGCGGTCATCAATAAAATAGTTAGAGGCAAGTAGTTAGTATCGAAAGTAATTAATATCTTAGTTAACTGTTATAATACTCACTACCAACCTAAAGAGGCTACGAGTTGAGGTCTATTAAGTTCAAAAGTCATTTTCTGAAGAGTACTCTCAGGTATAAGTTTGACCGCTATGTACCTGTCCATCTGTGGCACTGTAACTCTTAAAAAGATGAACAGATTTGTATGTGGATTTTTTAATTAAAAGCTGGTGGTTTTTAGCGGTGGTTTTTAAATATGTTTCATCAAAATCGGATCAGACGTTTTAAAGATATAAGCAGTTTTATCAACATCGGCAGGAATATTAGACATCATCATCTCCCGAGCCTTTTCCCCAACTATGTTGGGGTCGGCTTCCAGTCTAACCGGGTCCAGCTGAGTACCAGTGTTTTACAAGGAGCGACTGCCTATCTGACTTCCTCAACCCAGTTTCCCGGGCAACCCAATACCCCTTGGTTAGACTGGTGTCAGACTAACTGGTTTCTGACTACCCGTAACGACTGCCAAGGATGTTCAATGACAGCCATGACCTACAGTTTAACTTGCCTTGCGAAAAACAGTCATTGGTGTCCAAGATATACTTAGAAAGTACATATAAACTTAGAACAGCCGCATTCGTACTTGCCTGAATCGAACTCACGCACTCATACTTGAGAGGTTGGCTCTTTACCCACTAGGCCACCACTTCTTCACTAATAGTTAGTCATGAGGAAGATTTCTAAAACTAAAGAGTTTAGATAATAGAAGTTACTTCATCAATATATACCTTACCCCTTTTCCATACACCATACCTAGAGGAAATAGCTATTTATTCAATAACCATCAATCTATGGGAACGAATTACCATAAAATATTCCATAAGAATCTATTGCTGGTATTACCATATAAAATGATATTCTATTTTTGCCTTATTTACCCAAATTTTTGGGTAAATTGTTTTTCTAACTGCACTGGCAACACAGTGTGTTCAATCCAAGCGGTTTCGATTAACAACAAAATATCAGATAATAATTAATACGAATAAAAAAAAAGTTGTGGTAGCCTAGTGGTTAAAGAGCCAACCTGTCAAGTGTGAGGGCGTGTGTTCAATTCCAGGTCGGGCAAGTACCAATGCAACTTAAGTTTGTATGTACTTTCTAAGTATATCTTGGACACCAATGACTGTGTTTCGGATGGCACGTTAAACTGTAGGTCCCGGCTGCCATTGAACATCCTTCTCAATCGTTACGGGTAGTCAGAAGCCAGTAAATCTGACGCCAGTCTAACCAAGGGGTATTGGGTTACCCAGGTAACTGGGTTGAGGAGGTCAGATAGGCAGGCGCTCCTTGTAAAACACTGGTATTCAGTCGAAACCGGTTATACTGGAAGCCGAACCCAACATAGTTGGGAAACGGCTCGGGAGATGAATTAATACGAATAAAAAAAAAAAATAAGTTCGTCCTTCGTCCGGCCTGTCCAATCAGCTGGTAAGCATATGTCTGTCTTCGTTGAACTCAACAGTAACATAGGAGCTCAACAATCCGACGAACATAACAGCAGAAAGGACATTTGGGTAGGCCACTTATAATACTCAAACTGTCAGGCCTAAAGGTTAGCTATATAGATTGATGAAGATTTTATTTCTTAGTGTTCCTCCCACTACCTATATTTCACATACTTACTGTTAGACTGAGGGCCCAACTTCCAGCCCCAGGATTAAAAGTAGCCTAAGTATGTCCTTTCTCAGATTTTTGGGTACCAAAATCACTAGCTTCCTCCAGCGGTTTCCTGAGGAAACTACTAACCGCATACGGATTGAAAGTAGCGTATATGTTATTGTGATGTCTAAGCTATATCACGACCAAGTTTCATCAAAATTCATTAAGCCGCTTGGCCGTGAAGAGGTAACAAACATACAGACAAACTTTTGCATTTATATATGAGTGTGATCATATGATGTGTTTAAAGAAATAAAAAGTCATTTATTCAAAGTAGGCTGAAAATCAGCACTTTTCGAAGGGCAATTCTACAAAAGACGGCCCTAAAAAACGCCCGCCCTTCACCACTTCCTATGTGTTTTATTTATTTATTTTATTTAAGTGTGTTATCGCTGGGAAGAAGAAGTGGTGGAACAAACTCCCCAGCAACACAATTCTGTCTGTAAGGTTTGAAGAACCGATTTTATATAAAACAAATTATACATATACACAAAGTATAGATAACAATACATGAAGTATTAAATTCAGTAAATATCTAACCATGTTGGCTAACACAAATCTATCTACCCATACCTATTAAAAAAATAAGTATTATTAACTCAAACAACTTTTTCTCTCCATATATTTATGTATTGTCACCTTTTACACTATATGTATTTATGTTTATGTACAACTTATATATAAAAATGTCTACTTATATTGAAGTAATAAAAAATAATAATACCTACCTACAATGGGTCACGGGGTCATCGGCCGATAGTGTGGAGGTGCCTCGCGGATGCTGGATCGATAGGGACGTCTGTGCCCGCCTAGTGATGTGACACTACTGGTATCGATAAAACGTGTTTATGATTAATATATTTTAAAAACAATTTGAGTATACAATCAAAATTTGTATCTTAGTCAATTTATTCATAATAATGAAAATGAATAAAAAATCTTATATTATTTTGTTCATATAAATAATCACAGACAAATCGAACCATCGATTTTGGTCTAAAAATAAAAGTAAATTCGAAGTTATAATTTATATTTAACGTATATTATTTTTGTGGGAAATCATCAAATGACCCCTCTCGCTGATGGTGCAGCTGTAGGGAGTGTCAGACTCTTACTGACTACAACCCAATATGGTTCTTCTGCAGGTCCCTGTGTGCCAGGGCCACGGTAACTCTTGCGAACAACCACAGCCCAGGGTATATGTAATATCTTAATCAAAGCATTGAATAGCTCTAATTTCGACCTAGACCAAAATCCAGACAGAACCTAAGTTATTTGACAAATAAATCTTAGGACCCGACAGGTTGATGGCGGGGACCTCCTACTAACAATTATTAAGATAATTAATATCATAGTGGAGCTCAATTTATACTTAATGACTAACACTTATGTTGATTTAGTATTTAATAATGATTTGTTTGCTAAACTTTGAGTTTGTGAAGTCGTTTTTTATATAGAACTAGCTGTCCCCAGCGGTTTCACCCGCATCTTTGGTTACTGCTCCGCTCCCGTGTGTCTTAGCGTGATGGTATATAGCCTATAGCCTTCCTCGATAAATGGGCTATCTAACACTAGAACCAGTAGTTTCGGAGATTAGCGCGTTCAAACAAAGAAACAAACAAACGAACAAACAAACTCTTCATCTTTACAATATTAGTATAGATACACGGACTTTACATAAGAAATACTGATGGCATCCAGGCCGTTCTCTTTTATGGAGATTAGCTAGCTGCGCAGAACATATTATAGTGCACAAGCATTCGCACAGACACAGGTGCACTCTCTATTCCCTCACTCTCATAGTCCGATGGGACGGCAATCCGACACCACCGGAGAGAGATCACGCGCAGAACCGACATTTACGTGCTCTCCGATGCACGGGTGAATCAATCACCAACTTCCAGACTCCAGGCTGCTTTATGAAAGTTTCTCATAACCCACAAAGCGATTTCGGCCTGACCCGGGAATCGAACCCGAGACCCCGTGCACAGCAATCGCGCCTTGCGACCACTATACCATGCAGGAAATAGGTAGACCTACAGTAAGCTACTTCTTCGATAGTATGCTAAACAAATGAATTATACATTTCTTTCTACTGAGTATTAAGTCCAATCCGAGGTTAAAATCTGCCTATTCTTTTCCCAAGCTCTGTTGGGGTCGGCTTCCAGTCTTAACTGCATGCAGCTGAGTATCAATGGTTTACGTGGAGCGACTGTCTATCTGACCTCCTCAACCCAGTAAACTGGCAACCCGATAGCACTTAGTAAGACTGGTTATCACAGATTCTGGCTTCTGACTACCCGGAACGACTGCCAAAGATGTACAAATGACAGCAAGGACCCACCAATTTAACGTGCCTTCCAAAACACGGACCGACCTTGCCAAGCGTTGCTTAACCTTATGATCGATCGACCCGTGCGGCTGTTACTTAACCACGAGCTCTTGAGAACCCTAACTAGAGTAATCGTTCTAAAATAATCATCATCATCCTCCTGCCCTTATCCCAAGTTTTATTTGGGGTCGGCGCAGCATGTTTTTGTCTTCCACGCTCTTCTATCTGCCTTCTAAAATAACAAGAATAAAATTTCAAGTCTGCAAAGTGACGTCGTAATTGCAAGGTATCCAAAAATAACACTCTTGAACCTTTACAAACCAATCCTACAAAAGCAGGAATAAGGATATTGACTGCCCCAGTTTCGAATGACAAAACGCTACCTGTATTTTTCCGCATCTTGAGAAAACATTGGACTAATTTCTTTACGGTATCAGGATTTCTTCCTTTCATTCTTGGCACATTTATCTCAGTATCAATTACATTTTATTCAGCCGTTAGTTTTTCTGTTTTCGCTGCAAAAGCTTCGCTATCAGGGCTAGTATACTAAGGTTTTGGATTTACACTTAGAGTTTTTATTATTGCATCTAAAGTGATGTTGAGATTTTCTTTAGATGTTTCTTGTTTGACAAAAATATAATGGTCTTTTGTTTTTGTGTTTAGTAACAGCTTCTTGGAAGTTGGAGATGTATTTAGGGTCTAGGTTTAAAGAGGATTTTGGGGACCCAGAGGTGATAATCTAGCTCTTTAATTTTTTTGGGTCTAGAACATTATAGCGATGTGTACCTCTGCATTAACTAGGACATTTTTCAGTTTAGACTGATTGTAAAAATTCTATCATAATTTTGTAACGATGAGAAGCTTGTGGCTAAGTAATAGTCGCACCAGTCGATCATAAGGTTAAGAAACGCATGGCATCGGTCCGTGCATGAGTTCCTTCTTATTTTCCAGTTCTGCTCTTCTGGATCCCGGCTGTTATTTGTACGTTTTTGGTAGTTGTTACGGGTAGTCAGAAGCCAGAAAGTCTGGCTACCAGTCTTACCAAAGGGTATCGTGTTGCCCAGGTGATTGGGTTGAGGTGAGATAGGCTCCATGTGGCACACTGGTACTCAGCTGCATCCGGTTAAGACTGGAAGCCGACCCCAACACAGCTTGGGAAAAGGCTAGGCAGATGAGGGCCCATATCATAATAAAGATATTTATCTCTACAGCAACTGTTTTAAATTATGATAATGTTTAGTACATTTGCTACTTGAGACTGTATTTTGAACTCCGCCAATCATATTTTTTTACCAAAGCATACCAGGATTTAAGTTCATTTCCGTCATAATTTTCAACAGCCTATATACAATCTAAGCTGCTGGACTAAGGCGTTTCCTAACGTGTGCCATATTGCCTGTTCCTCGGCTCTTGGTATCTAACGACTGCTATTACATTAAAATAATTGGCACCAGTCCAGCTGGTACCTTCGGCAAAGGAGTTCGTATCAAATCTATGTATACTGGCTTCAATATGTATTTGTGTTTACAAAGCTATAGTTTCGATAGCAAGGTGATGGTATTGCTGGGGAGTTTGTTGCGCCACTTCTTCTTCCGATCACATTGGAAGTGGTGAAGGGTACACGTTTTGGGAGACTGTCTTTTGTTTTTGACGTTCGAAAAGCGCTGATTTGTCAGCCTAATTTGGATAAACGATTTTTGAATTGTCATCATCCTCCTGCTCTTATCCCAAGTTTTATTTGTGGTCGGCGCAGCATGTTGTTGTCTTCCACGCTCTTCTATCTGTCGTCATCTCACAAGTTACATTCTTTCTAGTCCTATCAACTTTCACGCAATCGATTTTTGAATTCTCTTTTATGCAAATGATTCTTTTAATTTGACTACTTGCAAAAATCTTTGACGTTATGTTAAGCTTGGCAATTGATTGTAGCCAGTAATATTGAAAAGGATTTTAGCTCTAGCATGTTTAGTTAATAGTTTTCCTGAACTGTTACTATCTTTTCCGGTTGTTAATAAATTAGAATCAATTCGCTTTGCTAACGGATGGTAACTTTAAGCTTTATCTTTATGAAGCTTATGTGGAATAAATACCATCCATCTCCCGAGCCTTTTCCCAACTATGTTGGGGTCGGCTTCCAGTCCAACCGGATTCAGCTGAGTACCAGTGTTTTACAAGGAGCGACTGCCTATCTGATCTCCTCAACCCAGTTACCCGGGCAACCCAATACCCCTTGGTTAGACTGGCGTCAGACTAACTGGCTTCTGACTACCCGACTATTAAATTACTAATCACCATGCTGAAATTCATAATTAAAGCCTTCCCACGGTAAGTTTGTCCACCAAATAGTCGGGTCTATTAATTTTGATGAATTTTCTGGCCATTACCTCAACTGATGGACTTTCGTTTAATAAAATGTAAGTGGAAAGTAGCCTTGCTCGGGCTAGCGTAATGTTTTTTAATTTTCTTTAAAGTGATGGTGTTGCAGGTCCAACGTCTTCTCAGTGAAGAGGGTTGGTCTTGGTTTTAAGTGGATTTTAGTAATTAGTAAAATATTTTTTGTCAAAAATTATGAAGTTTAGAATAGAATATACAAATTCCTTTTTTTTATGAAATCGTTGATAGACAAAAATAAACACCATACATAAGAATTAAAAATACAGGTCCAAAATCAAATTTCAACACGAATTTATGATTAACATGATAAGAATTTAACAAATTCTCAAACCATCAAATGCAATATTAAAAAAAAGTTAAGAAAATCTAATCACATCGCATCATTACACTTCACACTAAATATAAATGCGAAAGTTTGTGAGCTTGTGTGCATGTTTGTTACCTCTTCACGACCAAACGGTTGAAGGGATTTTGATGAAACTTGCCAGTTAAATAGGTAATACATCAGAACAACATAATAGGCTACTTTTTACCCGGATGCGGGATTAATTCGACCGAGAAACGCTTGAAAACGCTGACAAAAGTTATAAAAAATATAATAAAAATATCCATTTATATAATCGTCGACAACATGTAAAAAATTTATGTACAGACACCAGCACATCAAGCTACCCGAAACTGTATTTTTTTCTCACTTTACATTAAACTTTACGTTTCAGCGATAAAGCTGAAAATCTATTACGGAAATTTGACAGACTGTAGTAGCTTGACGTGCCTATTTAAAAACATTTTTTTCATAGCACATCACACTTCAAACATGGAGAAACCAAAGCTCTAAAATATACCTTCAAAATAACGTTAAATAAACCAAAAAGTATAGATTTTCACATTCAATAAAATTCACTTGTAACAGTAAATAACGCTAGACTGAAAAGGGGTGATTTAATTCAATTCACTCATTTTATAGACCTACTCACTCTTCGCTGTCAATTAAGAGCATGACAGCTGATTTTCGGTACCTACTGCTACTGTTTGGCCTTGTAGGCGATATTTGTTTAAGAGTGTACCGACACAGCAGCTGTATAACATTATAACATGATGTATAACACGATAAAATTTATAATATTATCGTGTCACACAATATTGTATAACATTACTTTAACAAAATGTTAACGTAACGTGAATTTTGACAAATTAATTTTCAGATTCATTTATAATTATTGTGATTTCCACTGTTTTTGTGTGATTTTCAAAATGTTATTTTATTGTGGACATATATTAGAATTGAAATCGGAAATATATTTAGTTTTAAACAGATTATTACTATCAAAACAATATAACAGCTAATTATAAAATATTGCACATTGATTATAATTATATTGGACATTCAACGGGTTAAAACCAGAAACAAACCCATATTACTATACAATAATAAACAGTAACAATCCTCGAAGTTAATTATTAGCAACAATTTAACACTACATAAAAAATCTTCCCACGATAAACCAAAAACATCGATACACTCATCCCATCTCTATTCCGGGCCCCCTTCATACGCTATGCATTCCTGTACGCACACATTGACAGAGTTGCGTCAGTGTGCGTCACTTTAGAGGGGACCGTCGTCGGCAGATTATTTATTATGCCTACCTTGTAGCCTTATCCGGCGGATTAGAGGAATATGGAACAAGGATAATATGGCATAATATACGTTAATAATAATAGCCTCCAGACCGATTGTCGGTCATGAAATTTCTTTGAGAGAAAACAGCCAGCTACGCAGGACATTATTATAGTGCACAAGCGTTTGAGCGGATACAGGTGTAATCTAGTATGTATATTCCCTCACTCTCATAGTCCGATGGGTCAGCAATCCGACACGACCGGAGAGAGATCAGGCGCACCGACATTTACGTGCTCTTCGATGCACGGGTGAATCAATCTCCAACTTCCAGACTTTGGGCTGCTTTTGTGAAATTCTTAAAATCCACAAAGCAATTTTGAAATCGAGAACGTCTTAAGCTATGTGCTTAAGACGAGACAGATGATAATTATGATATGTAACCATAATTTAATGACTAACCAAAGGGTATTGGGTTGCCCGGATAACTGGGTTGATAAGGTCAGATAGGCAGTCGCTCCTTGTAAAACACTGGTACTCAGCTAAATCCGGTGAGACTGGAAGCCGACCCAAACATGCTCAGGAAAAGGCGAGACAGTGATGATAATCATATAACTATAATTTTACAAAAACTAAACAAAATAAACGCCGTACATTAGGTAAAAAAACTCTAAAAAAATGAACATTAAAATTGACGCCGCGTTCAAAAGTTCTCGCGAAAATGTCTAAGGCATAATATAAAAAAGCGCCCTCTGTTAAATTACTCCAGGGACCAAAGAAAGGCCCTTTGAAACGCCCGAGCTAGGTAAATGAAAAAGTACAACAGATTTATATCAAAACGATAAACGCATTGTGAGAACAGTACGAAAAATAGGACGAAAATACGTTCAAAAACGCCTTTGATAAATATAATCTTTATTATTATTGTAGGAAGCTGCTTTTTTTAAAACGTGAACTTTTTTTTAATCTATGCCCGATGATTGATATGTTCTGATGTGATTTTAATGATATTGCGAGCTTTTATCGGTTGGGTTATTCTGAAATTGAAATGTACAGACCAAAGCACATCAACCTATATCTATTTGTCAAATTCCTTTAATACATTTTTCAACTTTACGGTTGAAGCATAAAGTTCAATATTGATTGGAAAAAATGGTCAGTTTAGAATAGCTTGATGTCTGTATGTTAGTCGCAATCTCTATTGTTAACCGACTTACCAAAGAAGAGGTTCTCAATTCGTTTAGTTTTTCTCGCCCCTGCCTAGGACATTCTGAAACTGGCCCTTAATATTAATATTTTGTTATCTACCCCCAAATAATAATCGTCTATAGTGCAAGGGCACTATGGCATTTTCAAAATGGCGTCAACCCCATAACGAGATGCGCCATTGTGAGTGACATTTACTTAAATGTCATATTTTATAGGTTATGTCTTATATACCCACCGCATAAGAAAACGTGATTTGTATCTAAGTTCCGAACTATTTTTTTTAAGATATAGTTATAACTCACGCCGGGATTTATAAATTAATAATTGAAAAAATTAAGCCTTTATTACTAAAATAGAGATTAGATTGGAATGGCAAAAAGTATGAAAATCAGCCATGCATGTAAAAATACTTATCTAATATGTGTACAAAACAGTCAATAAATCATAATATATGTTTGTACGAGTATAGGAGCTGCCCTTAAATATTATTTTTATAAACAAAAAGATTAAAAAAAAGTCATTTAAGTATTGAAAGTAGGGTGAAAATCAGCAAAGAAAATTTTTAAAGGTCAATTATCTTAACATGATTACTTATTTCGAAAGTAGAAACCTACTATTCTTATCCGATATTCTAGGAATTTCAAGCAAACTAAAAAAATGTCATTTGTATGCCTGGTAACTCACGGTCAGAGAAATCTTAGTACATAATAGGCTCCCATTTTATCTTTTGTTTGGGTACGGAACACGAAACATCTCATCAAAAAGGTCAAAATTACTGCAGATAACCAGTCCATAATCTTGCATTTCCCGCTTAAATGACACAAATATCAACAGCATAGTCGAAACAATCAATGCGGCAATTTCAATCCCGAAATTATTCCCCCAAATTGCCCGCCAAGCATTTTTACCTACAATAAATCAACGCTGCATTCTTCGTCCAAAGCTATTCGCACTATCCGCCGCTAGATGGCGCTGTACACAAATTCTGCTGCCAACTATTCTGAATAGCATAGTTTACGTTTAGGCTAAAACTTTCAAATTATGCTATAATAATGTCTATAGATGCTTTAGACGTCTAAGTTTACAAGTTTGGCAACAGTTGATTAAAGTTTCCTTTGGTACTTAAGCCATTTTGTTGGCATGAATTGTGGTTGAGTTAAGATAGCAAAAATCGGATTTGTGGTATATGTTTTTGTCAAATACTGCTGTTCTGGAGTTCTGTTAGTTTTGCCGTGTGGTAGATTACTGCAGTAAGTTGAATTTTGAGTTAGGTTTAGGTAAGAAAATGATTGTATTGTTTTCCAGACAAATGGAGTTATTATCATTTCGTATATTGAAACGGTATTTTTGACTAAACTCTTCATCTAAATATTAATCATTATCATTTTATCTAGGACCTTACTTACTACAAAAAAGTTAGACAGAATATGTTTGACGCGTGTTTAAAATATATTGTATACAAAATGTCAAAAACACATGTCAAAAGTCTAACTTTTTTATATTAAGACTAAGGCACTAAATTTTTCTTATCTAAAAATGTTGGCAAAAGCCTTTTCTCATATTCACTGAAGCAGTGAATTCAGTAAGTCTAAATATACCTATTAACAAGATACATAAATTTACAAGAAAAAGGCATAAATAATTTTCATACGTCATACAAACAGATCTCAATAAAAAAAAAGAACTTATTTAAAAAAAAAGCATTTCTATTCAAAAAATCCAAAATCAACAAAAAGGCCTACCGAATGTCTACTAATGACATTTGCGCGTCGAATGTCAAATTTCCCGCCAAAACCGATATGAAACTGTCAATCGTCCGTGTTGGAAGGTAATCTAGCGAGGCCATTTTGTAATGGCGGTTTTTCTCGATAATACTGTTTTGAAACGATCTCTTTTTTGTAGATTTTTCCTGTTGAATAATATCGTTTATTTGATAGAGTAGCAGTTTTTTTACATTATTAGAATTATCTTAATAGATTATGATGTTTAGTAGATCGTAGTTTTTTTCGAATTGAAGATTATGATCTACGAAAGACAACATGAAACATTTTTTGTCATGAATATAAGAATAAACGCAAAATAAACAAATATCCAGATTTTCCCTTTTAAAAATAAAAATGCAAATGAAAAATACCTACACAAACTAGAATTTAATATACCGCCATCAATTATCGAATAGCGAAAACATTTCATACATTCTCTTGAATGCATTATCTGTTTACAGACGAATAACTCCGCTTGCAAATGCATACCGCTAAAGATTACAAGAATAAGCGTTTAGATGTTATTTACATCTCAGCGAACACGCGTATTTTAAAATACTAGAAAAATGAAAAATGGTACACAAATGTTAGAAAATAGCATAAAGAGATTGGAGGCGCCGGGTATCGATCCCGGTACCTCTCGCATGCTAAGCGAGCGCTCTACCATCTGAGCTACGCCCCCGATAGTGTGGTAGTCGAAATAGTGATTCATATCAGAGTGTTGCGATTTCGTCTTCTGTTACTATTGATATTTTTTTCTTTATTTAATCTTATCTGATAACAACTGTATTTTATACAAAGTTTATCAAGTAACCTAAACTGCATTAATTAAATGGTCAAAAGGGACACAAAATACCTAAGTTCTTAGCTGAAATTGAATATAAAACATAAAATTAAATAAAAAAATACAGACATTATAAAAAATTGCCCTCTTCCAAATACAAGTAGCGAACTTTCCGATCCGCCAAAAGTTGGACGTTCGAAATCTAAAATTTCAATCGACAGTGTTGTCAAGTAATACAAAACTACCAATTTAAAGGTACGAACGTATTATTTAGTCAACACGAAACTCCTTGAAAATTCGCTGTTATTAATTAAAGTTTTTGCGAAAATGTCCCCTAATTGGTGGGGAAATACCCCCCCATTTTCACTTTAAATAAGAATTTTTAAAAATGACCGGTTTGCGCTTGCTCGACGTTCATTAAGCGGTTTGAACCGGTTTCAACTGGTTTTAGTATTGTAAGTAGAGTTTTGAACTGAGTTTTA
The DNA here is from genome assembly GCA_958496145.1 of Heliothis peltigera. Classification (NCBI taxonomy): domain Eukaryota; kingdom Metazoa; phylum Arthropoda; class Insecta; order Lepidoptera; family Noctuidae; genus Heliothis; species Heliothis peltigera. Next base: position 5,759,255 of record OY292348.1, on the reverse strand, counting down.
GGTCTTTTGTCATAACCCGGAGGTGGGGTTGACTGTTTTTTTGTGTTTTTTTTTTTAAGTTGATTATATTTGAAACGGGCAACTTTATGAGTTGAAAATTTCAATCGATTTCATTACAAATTTTAAATAAGGCTATTGCTTTATATAAATATGTATAGATATGAGAAACTCTAAACCAAAAAGGGGGGAAGGGGGTATTTTTCGATAACAAGGATATTAACAATGGCTGATGTCACTTGTAGGTGATATATCGTATAGTTTTTCATTGCACTTATGCATTTAATTCAACACAATTAGTCAAGAAGTGATGATAAATGTAGGTATTTGTTATAGTATTTTTCTATAGTATATTCTGGTTAACTTTTATAAAGAAGATATAAGTTACTAATCTAAGAGTCTGTTTCACCACCTACGAATAAGTTCCAGTTAGTTTATTTGGTAGATAATTTCATACGAATTCTGTTACATTTTTCAATTTATTCGGTAGATAGTACGCTATTCGGACATTGTGAAACTGGCTCTTATAATTTTAAAAATAAATAGCAAAAGTTTTATGTAATTTAAAGCATTATTATATAAATAACTAGCTAGTTATATGTATAAAAAAAACACATAGACACTTAGAAACAAAAAACAGTAAAAACATCAATGTTGATACTTAAAAGTTAGCAAAATTGAAATTACCATCAACCCAACATCAAAGTACCATTGAAAGCCGGTTCAAACCGGTCTGAAGCGGTTTAAGCCGGTTATTACAGGTTTCCACTGACCGCAACTGTATGTAGTATGTCCATGCGTTTTTATGACTACAGGACGCTAACTGCGGTCATTTTAAATGTTTGAGGTATAAAGATAATGAGGTTTTTGGGTCAAAGGAGCTGGGAATTGGGTAAATAAAGGGGTGGATACGGATGTGGGGGTGTTTTAGAGGGTTTTTCGCGATTATGGGGGTGAAGTAGAAAGCGTTATATGATTGTTTGGACGTGTTAACGTGGTTTTTTGTATTAGTTTGAGTCTGTTATCTTGTTTTACGGTAGTTTTTGATATGCTAATATTTAGGGTGATGTATTAGATAAGAGATTGGGTGTATTAGTAGTATTATAACAATCATTGCACGTTATTTAAAGACAATTATTGAACTTTTGTTACGCTCTTAATAAACTACGAAGTTAATAATATGTAAATCTAAACTACCAATTTCTCGTACCGTATATTAATTTTCAAATCATATATACTCCCTTTGAATATTGGTCTGTCCGTGGGTGGACCATCTTGTCATGACTAGTTCCTCCGTGTTTCGGAAGGCACCCTAAATTGGTGGGTCCCGGCTGTCATTTGTACATCTTTGGCACTCGTTACGACTTACGGGTAGTCAGAAAGTCTGACAACCAGTCATACCAAAGGGTATCGAGGAGTCAGATAGGCACTCACTTCACGTAAAATACTGGTACTGAACAGTACTCGGTTAAGATTCTAAGCTGACCCGAACATAGTTTGATAAAAGTCTAGGCAGGTGATAACTTTTGTTCAAAACATTTATGAACACCGTTTTTTAAAACGTTTTTGTCACTAAATTAAAAAAGTAACACTATCAATTATTTCTCTTTTAAAATGTACAGACGCCAGCACATCAAGCTACAACACAATCTGTTCAAAATTCCTGTAATAGATTTTCAACTTCATCGCTAAAGCGTTATTATAAGCATATGGTTCAAAGTTGATTGGGAAAATTTGTAATTTTCGGGTAGCTTGATGTGCTGGCTGTCTGTACTTTAAAACAAAATACAGTCAGGCCTATTTTCCAACCACTCATGAAACTCAGGAAATATCCGCACAATGTAACGTAAGCGTGCACTCCCTACTGAAAGGGTTACTAACTGCACCCCTTCTGTTTACAGAATCTGCATGCACGAGATCAGGCTGCCCTGGTGAGTCCAATTTTATATTCATTACCTGTATTCATATATTTTTATAAGTCCTAGCTGTTCCTCACGTTTCCACCTGCCGCGCAAGGGAACTTCTTCCCGCACCAGGATAAAAAGTAGCCTATGTCCTTCCTCAGACTCTGGACTATATGTCTGCCAAATTTTATTTAAATCGGTTCAGTAGTTTTGGCGTGAAAGAGTGACGAACAGGCTGAGTTACTTTCGCATCTTTAAGATGAGGAGAAGATTTTGAGGGTTCCGTACCCAAAGGGTAAAACGGAACCCTATTGTTTTCGCTCTTCTGTCCGTCCGTCTGTCTGTCACCAGGCTGTATCTCATGAACCGTGATAGTTAGAGAGTTGAAATTTTCACAGATGATGTATTTCTGTTGCCGCTATAACAACAAATACTGAAAACTAGAATAAAATAAATATTTTGGGGGGCTCCCATACAACAAACGTGATTTTTGTGTTCATTTTTGCTCGATATCGATAACGGCAACAGGTAGATGCTTGAATATTCACAGAATATGGAATGTATTACTTAATTCAAAAATAAGTAATTGCATTAAAATTAAATTAATATTTGAGGGGGACTCCAATTAAAAACCTAATTTCTTTTTATGTCTGGACTTTAAGAGACTATGACCCTTGGGTTTGTTTCGGCGTTTCTTCTCAAGGCAGTCAGTTAGGAAATGCCGACCTCATCTCGTTTTTTTTTTATAAAAAATGTGTTGACGTGTAAAAATGTTGATTTTAATACTACCTCCCATTGAAGCCGTGGCAGATAATTTTATAACTCTTTAATTATTCACACTGCAAAAATTACGAAGTAATTTATATTGTTTTAAAAGATTGATGGAGAGGGTTGACGTATGCTTGCACGTATTTTTAATTGGAACAAAATACAGTGAGTAAATTTTGAAGATATTTTTTGTCAGTGTTGAATTGTGTTGGGAATTTTTATGGGAATTTTTATTGAATACGGGCTTCGGTTTATTGAAACAGAAGTATTTGTTAACAAATATCGAAGAATAAAGGTTGTACAACGTACATACATACAAATAGATATGTATATATATATAGTAGGTATTTTTGATTGCAACTCTGATAGTCGTTCTAAAAACAGGGATACAGAAAAAACACTTTTGTATAATTAAATAATTAGTAGCGAATTTAATGTTTTTTTTTTGGTAAGACGCCATCAAGACGCACATCAAGCTACTACAATTTGTCAAATTCGTTTAATGCTGCTGAAATCTACGGTTCCATGTTGGCTGGGAAAATTTACAGTTTCTGGTAGCTTGATATGCTGGCGTCTGTACATATTAATTGGTTGGTTGCTTACGAGAAAATAAAATCCTTTGGTAAATGATCTTAAAATTATTGACATTTAATGTTTGGAATCATTTAATTAATTAATTAGTAGGATAACATAGTAGGAAGTAGGATAGGATGGGACAGTAGGATATTAGTAGGATAGTAGGAAATAGGATAGGATAGAATTAGTACGATTACTAGGATAGGATTAGTAGGATTAAAAAGAATACCTAATACGACTAAAGTCGCGAGCAAAGGCTAGTTTAAAATATATAAGCGAGTCTCACAGTGAAAACTGACATAAGAAACACAACATTAACCATAGTTATTGCCACTTAAAATATTTATCTTTGCACATTTTGTAAACTGGCAACACTGAGCTCGTTACGTCACACCCTCCCGTGTGGTGATGGTACCCTTATCATGTTGTTTCCGTACCCTTAAAAACAAGGCTTAGGGGTATTTTATTATATACTATTACATTTAATTAAGATGAAAATAATCCTAACTTTACAAAGATTTAGAATTGTTTGGTTGAACGCTAAGCATCATCATCTCCCGAGCCTTTTTCCCAACTATGTTGGGGTCGGCTTCCAGTCTAACCAGATTTAGCTGAGTACCAGTGTTTTACAAGGAGCGACTGCCTGACATCCTCAACCCAGTTACCCGGGCAGCCCAATACCCCTTGGTCAGACTGGCGTCAGACTTACTGGCTTCTGACTACCCGTAACAACTGTCAAAGATGTTCAATGACAGCAGATTGAACTCTAGCTACCAGCTGCACCCACAGCGAGAGGAGGCAGCAGATGATTTGAAGAAAAAGGCTATTTATTTATACCCATTTTAAATAAAACGAAAATCTTATATTTTTCTTTTAAATACTCTTTCGAGTAATATCCTCTACATATAAACTTATATTCAAGGGACGTTGGACTAAGTAAAAAATAAAATACTTTATCATATTCATTTTGTAAAGCATCTTAAAATAATGTCAGATTAATTTATCGTTTTAAACCGAAAATAGTTTTATTTTTTTATTGATAATATAATCGAAATAAGTATACGGCTTGATGTGAAAAATCTGTGACGTCATAGTTCTTATTTTCATACAAATTGCATAGAGAGTAACCGTTTTTGACAGTTCAATAAAAGCATTGAATTTGACTAGTTGTCAACTACCATATTACAATATAAGCGTGCGTGAATATTATGTAGATTAATTTAAATTCTGTCACGATTATTAATTATTGTGTGTTATCGTTTGATAGACCCACTATCAGCACACATACATATATATATATATATACATATATCTGTGTCATATTTCGTCACAATATGTCAATGTGTGATAAGAGATATATATTATTGTCATTCGGACAATGGTTGTCAAAGTTTTTTCATACATTTAAATTTATCATGTATAGATATTTTAGAACTCGTGGTGGCCTAGTGGTTAAAGCACCAGCCTTTCGAGTATGAAGGTGCGGGTTCGATTCCAGGTCAGGCAAATACCAATGTAACTTTTCAAAATTATACGTACTTTCTAAGTTTATCTTGGACACCAATGACTGATTAAAGGTGAAGGAAAACATCTCGAGGAAACCAGGACTATAAAGTCCGAAATCACCAACCCGCATTGAGCAAGCGTGGTGATTGACGCTCAATCCTTCTTCGTGGGAGATGAGGCCTGTTCCTAGCAGTGGGACAATAAAAATGTAGATTTTGATGATGACTGGTACAAATACTTACGAATAAAAAATAACACAGGAAAATCCACGGGTCCTAGCTAGTATCTGTGTGCTCTCAATTGAATCTTTTGGATAAATATCAATAAAAACATATGCAATTGTTATTCCCTTAACGGTAATTAAGGGTTTGGAGGAATAACAAAATTTTATGTAACCTATTACCTATGCGGGTAAATACACATAAAAATCAAGTACCTATGTTACTACTTGGTACCTTTTTTATTACAGTTAATAGAAAAAGAGAAAGAGAGAGAAGGGAGAGTATTTTCACTTAATTTATTCATTTGCCTAGCCTGTTACGAAGCGATGGTGCGGTCTGCTTCCATTTTAACTAGATGGAGCTAGGTACCAGTGTTGTACATAGAGCGACTGCCTATCTGACCTCAACTTTATAACACTGATTGTCAGACATTCTGGCCTCTGACTACCCGTAACGAAAAGATGTACAAATGAAAGCACAGTCGCTGGTGAGTTTGTTGCGCCACTTCTTCCCAGCGAGAACAAATAGGAAGTGGTAAAGGGTGGACGTTTTGGGTGCTGTCTTTTGTAATTTTTGACGTTCAAAAAGTGCTTTTTTACAGCCAAATTTGAATAAATGATTTTGAGTCACTTTAATGTGCCTTCCGAAACACCGAGAGACTCGTCATGACAAGATGGTCACCCATCCTCGGACCACGCCAAGCGTTGCTGAATCATTGAAAAGTGCGTTATCACTACATATTATAAAACAAAGTCGCTTTCTCTGTCCCTATGTCCCTTTGTATGCTTAAATCTTTGAAACTGCGCAACGGATTTTGATGCGGTTTTTTTTAATAGATAGAGTGATTCAAGAGGAAGGTTTATATGTATAATAACATCAGTTTTTCTGCAGTGATTTAGTATCAGCATTGCACCCGCGCGAAGCCGGGGCGGGTCGTTATCTATATAATCATGTCTGTTTGTCCGGCTAATCTCTGAAATAGCTGGGCCGATTTTGACGAGACTTTCACCGAACATATACCTAGCGTATCTAACAAAGAGTAATTTAGGATACTTATTTATCCGGGAACAGGTTTGCGGAAACAATTTTGCTTTAAACGCGTGCTAAACAGGTAGTCTTCAAAAATATATTTCTACAACAACAAAATTAAAATTATATAATGAAGAACCTCCAACGCAATTTTTCTTTTATATATTAATATTTTTTTATAACTTTTAAAATCCTTAAGATATTACACAGGGTAAATATCCTGTTTTTCCCCATTTTTTAATGAAAAATAACACCCACAGCGTTGATTAAGCTCAAAATAGGTAGAAGAAGAAGGTTTTTGATTTAATTTACAGATTAGATATGAGCCTAGATTTTTTTAATTAATTTCTTTTCCTGGCATTATTAATAATCTTCCTTTTTTTTAATGAACAGATCTGACCTCAAAATTTTTGCCAAATAATATTTTAATTAAATATTATTATCTAAATAATAATTAGTGAAAAGTTTATCAGATCGTCTTTATTTAATAAACTCTGCTAGGCTACCACACCTATTTTAAGAAGGTACACAACTATATTTTCTCATAATAATCTCACTAGTCATGTACAGACGCCAGCATATCAAGCTACTAAAATGTGTCAAATTACTTTGATAGATTTTCAACTTTATCGCTGAAGCATACAGTTTAAAGTTGATTGGGAAAATTTGACAGTTTCGGGTAGCTTGACGTGCTGGTGTCTGTACAATCGTAATGTGAATAACTATAACATGCAATAATTGACCACACACTACAGAGTGATAATAAAAAAAAAACGTCAAAATTCATTGCAATGCTTCTAGAATTTTCGACAATGACGTTCTATACTGCTCACCTCAAGCCATGACGTCATCATTGTGACGTCAGAAGCGTACATTATGCCTTATTAGAGCCGCTGAACACATTTGCAGAAAGACAAAAAGGCAGCGTTAAAAGATCATGGCATGGTATGTAGGTCAGGTCAGGTTTTATTGATGAGCGGAGCGGGTAGCGAGAATACGGTAGATGACAACTAGTCAAATTCATTACTTTTATTGAACTGTCAAAGGTGTACTTTGTATACACTTTGTATGCAAATACTAAGATTTGACGTCACAGATTATTTACATCAAGCTGTATACTTATTTCGGTTATATTATCAATAAAAGAATGTAAACAATTTTCGGTTCTAAACGATAAATGAGATTGTCATTATTTTAAGATGTTTTATGAATTGAATATGGTGAAGTATTTTATTTTTGACGTAGTCATCATCCCAATTGACGCGCCAAGTTTCAAATGAACAACTAGTATACATTAAGAAAAAAAGAAAAAGAAAATCTGCCCTTGTACCTCATTGTTCAATTTTTCTTGTGCATGAACTATGACAATTTGAAAGTTTATTGAAATCCACCGATAAAGGTAAAAAGTTTTTTTTATTCAAATTAGACTGAAAATGAGCACTTTCTGAAGGTCAATTTTACAAAAGACAGCCCCAAAAACGGCCGCTCTTCATCACTTCCTATGTGTTATCGCTGGGAAGAAGAAATGGTGGAACAAACTCCCCAGCAACTCAATTCTGTCTTAATTAACTATATTTTTCGAGCAGCGATGAGGATGAATTTTTTGACGCCATTTTTTAATTATATATATGTATATATTTTTTATGTAAATATTTTTGTATTAATAAAAATATACCGACCGAATTGAGAACCTCGTTTTTTGGAAGTCGGTTAAAAATCGCTGCTCGCTCCGCGTATCAATATAACCCGACCTCACTTTACGGCCCAAGAGCATAATTACGAGGCAGCTTTTCAGCAAACATTGTATTTGCTTTACGTTGTCCTACGTGTGTTGCCAGACGGAAATATTGCTTTTTTAATGTAATTTAATGGCTTAGAGATGGGAAAGTGTAGTGCGGGGAAATGGCTGAGTGAAAATAACGGTTTTTTGCATGACTGTTTTTTTGTATGTTTTTTTGAAGTTTTATGTTTTTGTTGTATTTTTTTTTCTTAATTAATATATTCTTTCATGCTATGTTAGTTTAGCTATTGGTATATAAACTTAATATGAATAATATATACTTTAGGGTTTCTAAAACAAAAAAAATGAGCCAATTTTTACAGCCAGTTTTTACACATGGAATAAATATAGTGAATAAAACATATTTATAGTACAGACGCCAGCACATCAAGCTACCCGAAACTGTCAAATTTTCCCAATCAACTTTGAGCCATATGCTTCAGCGAAAAAGTTGAAAATCTATTATGGAAATTCGAACAATGGTAGTCGCTTGATATGATTCATAAACTTGCTGGCGTCTCTGCGAATTATTTAATTGCTAAAATGCAACATAGTCTATACTGGAGTCAGCTTCCAATCTAACTGAAAGCAGCTGAGTACCAGTATACCACATGTAGCAACTGCCTATCTGACCTCTTCAACCCAGTTACCTGGGCGACACGATACCCCTTAGTAAGACTGGATATCAGACATTACTTATCCATAAAAACTGCCAAAAATGAACAAATGACAGTCAGGACCCACGTAACACGGAGGAACTCGCCATAACAAGACTACCCATCAGAAAAACAACCGCGCCAAGCGTCGCTACCCTCAAAACCGTGAATGCAATAAAACCTTTTTTGATTACAAAAAAAAACCCAAATTCATTGTTTTAAAACTTTTTCAACGCCATTGAATCAACCCTATTATTTCAGTGTCGCATTCAAACCGCAAAAAAAAAAACTTTACGCCTATGTTCAAACTTCCTTACATAGGAAGACACTCAACTGTTTCAAGAAAACAAGAAAAAGGACTCCCAACCCGCCTATTGGCTATCGAGAGACTTTTTTTAAAAAACTTTATTCGAAAAAAAAAATTTTTGAGGTTAGCTAATTTGACGCTTTTTGTAAGAGTGGTTTTTAATCTGTTTTTATTTATGGCAATAGTTAAATTATCTTACGGCCTGTTTCACCACCTACGTATAAGTTCCTGATAGTTTATTTGGTAGATAATTTCATACAAATACTCTTACATTTTTTAATTTATTCTGTAGGTAGTGGCTATTTGGACATTGTGAAACTGTACCTTAATCTAACAACATAATTAATATATAAGGTCAGTATAAGTAATACTTATTGATATTAGACTGTGTAATTTTAATTCCCATCTTATATCTTAAAAAAGTATATAGGAATGTACGTATCATTCCATTTTTTTTTAATTGGGAAAAAACTAAATTTATAACAATAAGGGACAGTTTCACAGGTTACGGATAGCCACTATGTACCAGATAAATTAAAAAATGGAACAGAATTTGTATGAAATTATCTGCCAGATAAACTATCTGGAACTTATCAGCAACCTGTGAAACCGGCCCTAACAGAGATCAGCCCTAAAAAATCAAAAACCACATTTTTACTTCCTCAATCTAACTCAAACGCGGCTACACCATTGAAAACACCGTAAAAGAACTGCCCATTCAGAAAAATCACATAGCAACAGTCACTTGAATATTCTACAAAACCCCTCTCCAGTGTCCGGCTTACGGAGCAGCTGCTGAACTCACCCCCTAAAACGACAAAAGGCAAAAATTCGTACGAAATTATATAACAAATACCGGGCGACATTAAAATTTCTCCCTTGCCATACATTGGAAAGTTAATTTTTATTAAAATACTCTCTTTTGATGTGTATAACTTGGTATTTTTAGGTTATGTCAAAATTTTCGTGTGTACACGTAAATGTTAGAGGATGTTTAAGCCTTAAGAATGTCTGTTATATGTCAAAAAGGGCTTGTAGTTAAAACAACGCTATGATTTTGACAATTTAAAACGAGTTTTCGCTTCTTTGATGACTAGGTCAAAAATAAAATACTTTATCATATTCATTTTGTAAAGCATCTTAAAATAATGTCAGTTTAATTTATCGTTTTGAATCGAAAAATTGTTTTCATTTATTTATTGATAATATAATCGAAATAAGTATACGGCTTGATGTGAAAAATCTGTGACGTCATAGTTTGTGTTTTCATACAAATTGCATACAAAGTAACAGTTTTTGACAGTTCAATAAAAGTATTGAATTTGACTAGTTGTCAACTACCGTATTATAGACGTTAATAGAGATGAATAAAAAATAATACAGAATATTTTACTTAAACTACATACAAAGCTACTTAATTTTAATAGGTATGGGTAGGAAGGTGTGTACTAGCCAAAAACCAGCTCTTTAAACCATACAGACAGAATTGTGTTGCTGGGGAGTTTGTTCCACCATTTCTTCTTCCCAGCGATAACACATAGGAAGTGGTGAATGGCGGGCGTTTTTGGTGACTGTATTTTTTACAGACGCCAGCACATCAAGCTACCCGTTACTGTTAAATTTTCCCAATCAACTTTCAACCATATGCTATTGCGATAAAGTTGAAAATCTATTAAGGAACTTTTTGACAGATTATAGTAGCTTGATGTGCTGTACAATTAACCTACAGAAAAGTGCAGATTTTCTACCTACCTTGAATAAATAACTTTTTTTCTTTATCCTGAAAGAAGTTCTTCAGTGATATGAGTGAAACCACGCGAAATAATTAGCGTTAAATACGACAATTTTATTCACAATTTGTAGTAAAACATAAATGGCGGCTCCAGAACTTTAAGAAACGCTGTAATTTGCGAACGATTACATGATTGGACGGACGGTATTCGCCACTTCAAGCGTTGCATCGCTTTAGAATAAAAAGCGCTTTTTTCACCAATGTTCTTCGTGTCTGTCGGTAAAATATTAAATACTCGTATACTGCGCATTAAAAGTTTATCAGTGGTTATTCATTAGGTCTAATTTTAATAAAAATATAAGAAAAATACTATAACAAGATGTCAAATACCTAGAACAAAAATTTGACAGAACTCTAAACGATATTATTCTAATTACATTATACAGTTTTTCTCTGAGATTTTGAAGACTGATTGACAGACTTTAAAGGGAGTCTACAAAAAATTCAAAATCTAAAAGAAAATTACAAAAATTCGTCGCAAAACTAAAATTGAAATACGCCGCTGTCTAAAGCGCTGCAGCGCTGCGAACACATGTCACACCCTTCGACTATTTCTGATAGTCATTCAGTGCTCCATTCAAATTACATTTCAGTACGATTTCGCTCTCCACCGTCGACGGACGTCCCTCCCGCCCGAAAAAACAACAAAAAAAATTGTCATATTCTTTTCAAAATTAGAACGTTAGAGCCCATTTCGCGCGCGTGTGTCAGTTTTTGACGTATTCCTCTCTCAAAATGGCGGGCATTCAGTGATTTTTTTTCTTGTTCCTTTTTCAAACGCAAGTGTGATCGTTTGTGCCTGTTTTAATAGTAGGAAAACGGTGAGTAATGTTTCGAAAATAGTTTTTATTTTGTTTGTAAATTTTTTTTTAGAACGGTTCACGTGCTGTTACTGGGCGTTTGTTTAAGATTTTCGTGTAGTATGACTGTGCTTTTAGCGGTTAAATTCAGGACATTTCCTTGTTATAGTAATTTAGCTGATTAGTGTCACTAATGGTTTTCCTGTTGCTCTATCAACGTTTTTTCGTTTGACTAATTAGATATTTATTGTTAAAAATTAATATACAATAATTAAATTCAATGTTTTTTTTTCTCTACGTACAATAAATTCATCATCGTCAGCCTTTTTATCGTTCTGGGCACAGGCCTCCTCTCATACTGAGAAGGATTGAGCGTACAATAAATTATCGTCAATATTCTGAGTCAATTTTGTTGTAGACTAGCTCTTTCCACTGTAACAGGGATAAAATATAGCAAACACGCTCACAAGTAACGTAGTTTTATATTGATGAAGGGGTTTTTACAAATTTGGTTCAGTAGATCCAGACATTATCCCCTACAACGTCACAAATTGTACCTCTTCATACAAGAAGAGAAGTTATTTTTCCTCTATATTTTTTAGGGTATTTGTCCCTGAAAGGCTTGTCAACCCCATCATAACTATCTGCCTGGGCTGCGGGTTGTTCGCAAGAGTCACCGTGGCCCTGGCACACAGGGACCTCCAGAAGGAACATAGTGGGTTTTAGTCAGTAAGAGTCTGATACTCCCTCCAGCTGCACTCTCAGCGGGTAAACAGGTATCAATAGACTATGATTGCTTTAAATATTATAGTCACGTGTTCTGAAATTAATCACGACCGTCTGTTCATTATTTCCCATGAGACTATAAAAATGAGTTCTCGATAGACCCTGATTCATAGCTCAAGTATTAATTACCTACCTAGCATTTTCCTGCGGTTTCAGCCACATCCTGAAATAATTTCTTCTTGCATCTTAATAAAAAGTATTCTGTGACAATATGTAGAGTCTCACCTATCTCCATGATAAATTTTATCTCCATCGGTTAAGCCGTTAAGCTGTAAAAGATATATTAAGTTTGTCCACTGGGATTCTCAAATCTTTCTAGTTTTTATATTCTTATGACAAATGCCCCGTTGATCGCTGTGGTCCCAAGCCCGACTACGATGCACGGAGTCTTGTGATCGGTTCCTGAGTCAGGCCGAAATAGCTTTGTTGGTATTACAAACTTCACAAAGCAGCCCGGAGTATTGAAGTTGGCGGTGTTATACCCTTGTTCCAGGGTAGCACATAAAGCTGACATCGCCGAATGTATCTCAGTCGTAGTAGTTACAATTCCACATCAGAGATCGTCTAGCTGATTTTGGAAATCTCTAACACTAGGGCTTGTTAGGAGATTAAAACTGAAAGCTCACACGATAAGTTCTATCGTGTGTGATAATCTTCAATTTCAAAAATCGTGAAACTACCTTCAATAAGCTAAGTAGTCATGCCTTCTATACATGCACTAAGGGCTTGTATTATATACCTAAACCTTCTCCATAAAACACTTTATCTATAAGGTGTGAACCACATGAAAATCCGTGCAGTAGCTTTTGAGCTTACCGCAAACGGATATACAGTGACAGAGGACTTGGCTTCATTATATACTGATGAAATTTTTGTATACAGTTGCATAATGGATACCAATTTGCTTTTTACTAAGGAGAATGATGCCAGTATTTTATAAGACGCTCTCTAATCAATTCTAATTCTCTTCACACTTAGTATTCCTTCAAGAACCCAACAAATATATGTATCTAAAGGCTTGAAATAGCTGATTTAACATCTAATTTCTAGGAAGGCGCCTTTTTGTCGCCTCTTGTCATTCTCGTCATACGATATTCTACTCTGTGTGATATACGATATCGTACGTATAGTAACGCAATCTCTATTAACTACTTAAGGTCTACATTCCTTTGAATTAAGTGCGAGTGGTGTTCATTTGTTTTTCTTGTCTGGAATGCCTCTGATTAGGACTGTATCATTGATGTATGTAATTTTGTTGCCATTTTTGTATTTGCTTGGTTTCAGATGTTCAATTTGTGATGGTTTTTTGGGTTTTGTTAGCTTCTGGGTTATGGAAGGGGTTTCTAAATTAATTTTAAGATTTTGTGATCATAAAGTTTATATTATGAATCTGTTTAGGAAGAATCCTTTACTTACTACTGTTCTTCATACATTTTGGCATCAATCTGCCATTGTTATCACAGGAAAGCTTTTAATTGTTTTTGTCTAGTTTGGCTAGACATTTTTCCAAAATATCTTAAGTGACAATCACCACATAACATTGATTGTACCAGTCAAAATATCATTATTCTTCTTATAATGTTTCGATGCTAAAAAGTCTGATAACCAGTCTTACCAAAGAGTATAAGTTTGCCCAGGTCAGATAGGCAGTCGCTCTACGTAAAACACTGGTACTCAGTTGCATCCGGTTAAGACTGGAAGCCGACCCCAACATAGCTTGCGAGAGGCTAGCAATTGATGAATGTTTCGATGCAATTAGCAATCATTTTATACCTTCTTTGAGTGCAATTTCAAAAGCCATCTTAATCTGATATCCGAGTTCCTCAACCATCATAACACACTACACAATAATGTAGGCGACATTATTACATTACCATGTCGAGTCATGAGGGTCGTGGTGGGTTCGATTCCAGGTCAGGCGAGTACCAATGCAACTTTTCTAACTTTGTATGTACTTTCTAAATATATCTTGGACACCAATGACTGTGCTTCGGATGGCACGTTAAACTGTAGATCCCGGCTGTTATTGAACATCCTTGGCAGTCGTTACGGGTTAGTCAGAAGCCAGTAAGTCTGACGACAGTCTAACCAAGGGGTATTGGGTTGCCTGGGTAACTGGGTTGAGGAGGTCAGATAGGCAGTCGCTCCTTGTAAAACACGGGTACTCAGCTGAATGCGGTTAGACTGAAAGCCGACCCCAACATAGTTGGAAAAAGGCTCGGGAGATGATGATGACATTATTACATTACCAAAATTGAATACACAACATCTATCAATCTTGTTATCCCCTAAAGAATTATTATTACCCAAAATTTCGATATATTCCACCCAAATTTTTGAAGAGAGGGTCACCCTAGTGTACTTTTTTAATTTAAGCCGAATAGTTGTGTGTGCGAGTATAGCTCAATTTCAGAGCAGGCATTTGTAATACGGTGAAGGATCGAAAAATGTTATCAACCTTATTTATGTAACGTTTAGGTTCATATTTGCTTAACATCTGATGGTCCAAGCGTGGTCTTGTAGTGATCGAAATTGAGTTTTGTTTGTACAAGCGTAAGGTTTAAAATTGCTTGTAATTATTTATGCGGGTGATGTGAAAAGAGGGTTGTATCATTGATGATGATTTTCAATTAAACTAATTAATTTATGAATTCTGTTCGAGTAGAAATGTGTGGGATACACGCTGACCTACCAAGATTCAATTTTAGTGGATTTGTTGCACGTGTAACTTAGGAATCAGTCCTCCAGCCCTTATCCCAAATTTTATTTGAGGTCGGCGCAGCATGTTTTTGTCTTCCACGCTCTTCTATCTGCCGTCATCTCACCAGTTAGATTCTTTCTAGCCATATCAACTTTCACATAATCCATCCATCGTTTCTTTGGTCGTCCCCTTCCTCAATATCCATCCACATTCATGCTCAAAACCTTCCTCACACATAACCCTCACTCCTCCGCATTACATGCCCATACCATGCTAGCCGGTTCCCACGTTGCTTTTCGGTTACCGGTGCAACTTTTAAACTTCTTCTTAATACTCATTCCTTACGCGTGTTACTGAAGAAATCTCAACTTATTTTATGGAATTATTCACAATCATTTATTTTATATATTATCAGCCATGCTATGGTGGAGTTATATAACTGTAACTAGCTGCCAAATAAGAAATAATATCCTATTGCCTTTTTTTGAGATGTGAAATCATCAAATGATCTCGCTGAGGGTGCAGCTGGAGAGAGTGTCAGACTCTTACTGACTCAAACCCACTATGTTCCTTCTGAAAGACTCTGTGTACCAGGGCCGCGGTAACTCCTGCGCAGAATCCCGCAGCCAAGGCAGAATATTCTATTGCCTACATCAGGTTTTATTCAGTTTTCTACCTTATACTTAAAAAAATAATTTAAATAATTTGGTTTAGAGGTTATTTGCCGTGTAAGACAAAAAATCACTTAAAGTAACCATTAACACATATTATATTTGTAAAAAACCAAAGATTTACTTACCATTGCATCAAACAATCAAAACAAACCTTACTACCTTAAAAAGCAAAATTTGAAATTAAAAACATAACGTTCCACACTTCCCGCGCCATTTTTCAACGGTTAAAGATGGCGGCAATGACCACGTGTAACTAAAATTAAAAATAGTTCAGTTAAAATATTTGTAAGTACGTTCAGTTAATGAACAAACTAAGTTTTTTGGTTCAATGAAACTTTAATGTACGATAAAAATACGGTCACATACGCGTTGCCTTATCAGCAGGTCAAAGGGTATGGAATTAATAATAAGTATAGTATGTATTATTGGGTACAAACTCTACTGACTAATCATTATTATTTTAATTATTAACTTTAGATTGGTTTAGGAAACTACGTCTTTACTTGTTCGGGTTTTTTTTCGACTTAACAGTGAAAATATGACTACATTTTTAAGCTAATACTATGCTGAAACAACTTCACATACTGGGATAAAATATAGCCTATAACCTTCCTCGATAAATAGTCTATCTAAAACTGAAAGAATTTCTCAAATCGGACCAATAATTACATAGATAAGCGCATTCAAACAAACATACACGCAAACAAACTCAATTTTATAATATAAGTATAGATATTTGCAATGTCGTCAGCCTTTCTTAATATCAAAACGCAAGACACATTTATCTTCTCATTCAGAGAAGGAAAGAGCATTAATCTTAATATAAAAATAAATTACGTGTCACGTTGTTTGTGCGCGATGGACTTCTAAACTAGTAGAACTATACAGGGTATAAGGGATAGCCCTCCGCAGACTGATGGGGTGAGTTCAGTATACCATACTAAGAAAACTGGTTCATGAAATTGTTTCAGGAACGTTATGGAAATCCAATAAAATATTAAATAATATATTATATGTTAAATATATTTATAAGTACTTACGCAAAAAACGCATCTAAAATTCCACGTCATTACATTTCAAAGTTCAATACCCATGGAATCAATGGTAAAACAATTTGTTGGTTATACCATCGACCCCATAGAATCTGCACATAAGCAATTAAGCTTGTTTCCCATGGCTAAGCCCCCATGGCTTTGTGTGACCACGTGCATAGCAGATGTGCACAGGAGTTTATTTTAGTTTTGTCGTGTGGCCATGGGATTTGGTTTTGGTGGACACGATTTTAGGGACAAACATTTTGGTAGTACCTTTTTTTTCGTTACATTTTTTTATGTTTTATTTTTTATATTCGTTAAGTTTATGAGCGCTTTTTTTTCTAATGCAACCGTTATGTAATTTAAATAAGTAAAATTTCTTTGCTAAACATAAAATATCTAGATTTGAACTAAATAAGTATTAAACATAAAATAGGTAATTTTTGAATCTTTTTTCTTAATTTAACGTTAAGATTTTGTCATACTGTGACAAATTAAAAAAAAATATGAAAATTTCTATTAGAAAAAAATATTGGCTTCACATCAAAATATTAGGTCTAATATTTTCAATAATTATCCAATTTTGAATCAAAAAAAATATGAAAAAGTCTACTGAAATTAAAAATATTCTCTTCCTAAATTAACTGTACAAAGCAATAAATATATTCAGTATTTTATTAAAATAAATTCCATTACATAATTTTCAGCTTATCAGTACAAATGTATAACACACTGTCGGGCCGGCCATTCCCAGTATTAGCTCAAGATAACACACAGCTGTGTGTGAATCAACGACATCATTTTTGTCTAGCTCTATGTGTAGATAGATACTACACGTAAATGTAGATATAACTAGGTTGAATATAAAGTATATTAAGTATAGCTTGTATAGGGTATGTATTTTTAATCGAGGTCGATAAATTTAATGTGGTTTTTTTACCTGTTTGATTGATATGGTTTTAAAGTATATATATAACTAGCGACCCGCCCCAGCTTCGCACGGGTGCAATGCTAATACTAAAATTATACATATAAACCTTCCTCTTGAATCACTCTATCTATTAAAAAAAACCGCATCAAAATCCGTTGCGTAGTTTCAAAGATTTAAGCATACAAAGGGACATAGGGACAGAGAAAGCGACTTTGTTTTATACTATGTAGTGATAATAGAATAATTCGGTTAGCACAAACACCTTATCGTTAAAAAATGCATATAACTTATTTTTAACTTCGTGTCAATTTGATTTAATCTACAGTATAAGGTAGGTTCATATACTTATTCAAAATAAACTAAACACTAAATAAACAACAATTGAAAGCAAGCAGTAATGAAATGCTCAGCACACGTACAGCCAGCACATCAAGCTTCCCGAACTGTAAAATTTTCCCAATCAACTTATGAACCATACGCTTCAACAAAAAAAAAAAAATTTTGACAGATTGTAGTCGCTTGATGCGCTTCGCGTCCATACAATTTCATACAACATAAACATTTTTTTTTCTTCCTTTCAAAACTGTCCCAAAAATAAACCCAACAACATCTAAATAAACACTATCAGATGCCAAAGAAAAGCAAAAAAAATTGTCCTGCGTCCAATCCAAATGATGGTCACCGCACATCTTGCCACCATCCTACCAGCAGCTGTACCATACATCCGGGTCTATTATGAGCACAACAAAAGGACTATATCCTTCTCTTATTCAAAATCATGCTGAACCTATTCAGTATTGTAGATTTTTTTTGAGTAGCCTTTTCTAACGTTTGGAGACACTTCAACTTGATCTTACGGCGTGAATCAATACGAATTTTGAAAGACCAGTTGGCTCAGCATGGCGATTCTATATCTATTCTATCAAGAAAAGACAAAGCTCTTTCTGTCGATGTCAACATGTCTTCTGCCCGAGCATGGCGTGACCTGTCAACTCGTATATAACCACTTGTACACTTATGTCGATCGAAGAAAAGAAAAATTTCTTCAAAAAATTTCAAAAGAAATCTTACGTCAATCTGTCATTTATCTGTCATTATGTCCATTCTCCGGTAGACAAAACTTATTTCTACGGTTGCCATGCTAAGCCTGCTGAAGGTGTAGTAGTAAGTGAATCTGCCTGCCACGCCCGAGGTCGCGAGTTCTATTCCCGCATAAGTCCAACATTTGTGTACCGACGCTGGCACACCAATATATCTTAAACTGTCACAATAAGGATGAAGATTTATTAATAAATTTTTACATATTGTAATAGCTTGATGTGCTGAAAGCTGAAGACGCATACTATAGGTATATAATATAAGTACGAGTCTGACGCCAGTCTAACCAAGAGGTATTAGGTTGCCCGGGTAACTGGGTTGAGGAGGTCAGATAGGCAGTTGCTCCTTATAAAACTCAGCTTAATCCGGATAGACTAGAAACCGACCCCAACATAGTTGGGTAAAGGCTCGGGAGATGATGATGAATTTATTAAACTTCTATTTTTTTATTCACAAAAATTCCTAACAAAATTACCCAAAAACATACCTTCATTATTTTGCCAAAATACACCGTCTATCAGACATAATATTTTGAGTGTCTACACCAAACATTTTTATGCCAAGTCATTCACTAAGGGCTTTTACACACTCCAGACTTTTAATTCTGCGATTTACCGGTTGAAGATCTTTAGAAGATGATACAGCTTCGTATTAGTACACACACCAGCATATCAAGCTAATACAGTCTGTCAAATTTCCAAAATAGATTTTCAACTTTATCGCTGTAGCATTATGGTTCAAAGTTGATGGGAAAGTTTGACAGTTTCGGGTAGCTTGATGTGCTGGCGTCTGTACTATCACACTACGTATGTGAGGAGATATCATTACGTAAACATAACTTTGTCATGTACAGACGCCAGCACATCAAGCTACCCAACCTTTTCTCAATCACAACTTGATTATCACTTCACCCGTTATTGGCTGCATCTCCGAGGATGGATCATCGTCATTTGTCATAAATAAAAATAGAATATAAGCTGCCCAATCGAAACTGTCAAATCTTCGCAATCAACTTTGAAGCTTATGCTTCAGCGATAAAGTTAAAAATCTATTAAGAAAATTTGACTGTTTGTTGTAGCCAGCACGGCCTACTACAATCTGTCAAATTTTCTTAATAGATTTTCAACTTTATCGCTGTAGCATTATGGTTCAAAGTTGAATGGGAAATTTTGATTCGGTTAGCTAGTTGCTGGCGTCTGTACATAGCAATAATATACTTTACCGACTGCCAAAGATGTACATATGACAGCCGGGACCCATCAATTTAACGTGCCTTCCGAAACACCGCGATTTAGGTAGTGTCTGTCAATTCTTAGTCGACAATGTGTGCTTGCCCTAAATGACTTTAGCATAACCAAGTCCAATTTATCGTAAGTGGCTCGATCGATGGATTTTTGAATGACCACGCCCAGGTGTGGTGCAAGTCATAAATGCTTGAACATTTTTTTATAATCTAGTGATATTCAGGCAGAATCAGGAGATCAGATTCCGAAAATTCTCTTAAAAGCCGTTAGGTACGTATTTTATTTTCAAACAACGAGCGGGCGTTTCATTCGTGGTAAATTATCAAATGACCTCTTCCGCTGTGAATGCAGCTTGAGGGAGTGTCAGACTCTTACTGACTAAAATCTATGTTCCTTCTGGAGGTCACCGTGTGCCAGGGCCGCGGTAACTCTTGCGAACAACCCGCAGCCCTGGCAAACAGTAGGCTGTGATTGTAAACTCGCTATATCTTATGGTTAGTTCCATATTAGTCTCCGGGATCGATATCTGCGTGTTAGGGGATGATATTCTAAATAGCTAGGTATAAGGATAGTCGGGGCATACAAGCCTATACACACATAATACAACCAGTTGTGTCCAGCGCTTTTATTTTGTTCCTCGCATCTTAAAATGGTTAAAAGGGGTCATCTTAAAAGGGGTATTAGGTTGCCTGGGTTCTGAGTTCAGGAGGTCAGATAGGCAGTCGCTCCTTGTAAAACATTGGTGCTCAGCTGAATCCGGTTAGACTGGAAGCCGACGCCATCATAGCTTGGGAGAAGGGAGATGATGATCTTAAAATTGTTGTCGTAGTGGCCTAGTGGTTAAAGCACCAGCCTCTTAAGTATGAGTGTGCGTGTTCGGTTCCAGGTCAAGCAAGTACCAATGCAACTTTTCTATGTGTACTTTATAAGTATATCTTGGACACTTATGACTGATTAAAGGTGAAACTTGGGCTGGTGATTAACGCTCAATCCTTCTCCGTGTGAGAGGAGGCCTGTGCCAAGCAGTGGGACAATAAAAAGGCTGTGATGATGATGAGCCGTTTAAATTACGTCTTTTACCATGGTTTTAGCATCGTCAAGACAAATATCTGATATAGTTTAGGCTATAATTTTATTGATCTCTCTCCCTGAAACTTATTTAAAAGCAGCCTGAAGTCTGGAAGTTTGTGACTGGTACACCCGTGCATCGGAGAGCACGTGAATGTCGGTCCTGCTTGTGATCTCTCTCCAGTCGTGTCGGATTGCCGTCCCATCGGATTATGAGAGTGAGGGAATAGAGAGTGCACCTGTGTCTGCGCGAATACTTGTGCCCTCTAATATGTAATACAAAGAAACTTAATACAATTTGTGATGATAATTACAATATGCTCCTAAAACAACATGGCGGCTGATGACGTCATCCCATCTGTCATTAATATAATTTTGTAACTGAACATTCCTAGTACATTGTCAACTGAAGTATTTATTAGTATTACGTAATGGGACCATGTGTTTGTATGTTTATAGTGACCTCGAAAATTACTGGACACGTTTTTTGATCGCGGGTTTTTTTCTGGATGCCTTGAGGAAAATATTGTTGTATTATATCCTGTTGCTGTTAATTCAACGTTTTATTCAGTTGTTTTTTTAGTAAATAAAGCAGTAGATTGTTTGTTGCACTGGAAAGTTTTGAGTTCGTTTCTTGATTTTTAGTTAGGATGCTCCGACACAGCTGTTATATAAAGTTGTATAACACGATAATATTATGAATGTTATGGTGTTTAATTGTTGCATAACGTTAAACAGGGTGTAAGGGACAGCCTTCCACAAACTGATATTTTGAATCATATTTCACCGGAATTTTTCTCAGGATTTTTTTTTCCGATTGAAATTACATTCTTTGTACGTTGTACTTAATTTTTTTAATAATACCGCTAAAATAAAAATCCAGCAATGGATTTTGAAATATCGTGATGATCAACGCGTGAAATCTTTTGCAGCTGTTAAATTTTTGTGAGGTTTTAAAACAAATCAGTTTTATTGGATTTCCATAACGTTTCTGAAACAATTTCATGAACCAGCCTTCTTAGTATAGTATACTGAACTCACCCCATCAGTTTGCGAAGGGCTGTCCCTTACACCCTGTATAACAGCTGTGTGGAAAGACCCTTAGAAGTGTCAAAAACTTATTGACATTTTGATTCACAAAAAACGAGCCTAAAATTATTAGTAATAGCAATATAAAATAACTGATCCTGTTATACAATGGTGCGTTTGACAGATAAGCAATGGCCTTCGCCCAATGATAACGTAGGTACCGATAAAAACCAGATATGTACTGAGGTATTAGCCAATGTTAGATCAAGCTACGCATAAATACACTTACTACACTAAATAAAATACTGTCAAAAATATAGGCTGAATGACGATAAAAAAAAAAACTAATTTCGTGATCCGTCAAATAAGTGTCAATGTCAAAATTTGAACTGTCAAAACGTGAACATGTCATTTTGTTTGTTTAAATTGCAATCCTTACAAAAAATATTTTTTTAAAAATAAAGAATTTTATTGTTATAATATCTTAGTCCTTGTCAAAATAGGCGTCTGATTACAACTAGATTTTTACCCTACTGCTGAAAAATAGTGTAATATAGGCCTGGCTGCCAAACAGCACTTTTTGAACGTCAAAAATTACAAAAGACAGCCCCTAAAGCGGCCACCCTTAACAACTTCCTATGTGTTCTCACTGGTAAGACTAGAGGACAACCCCTACATAGCTGGAAAAAACTTACCTCGTTGGTCCGAGTTAACGAAACGCATTTAGCTATGCACGGGGTCTCAGGTTTGATTCCCGGGTCGGAACGAAATCGCTTTGTAAGTTACACCAGTGCATCGTAGAGCACGTAATATCCGTTCTACGCCTGATATCTCTCCAGTCGTGTCGGATTGCCGTCCCATCGGACTATGAGAGTGAGGGAATAGAGAGTGCACCTGTGTCTGCGCAAGTGCTTGTGCACTATAATATGTCCTGCGCAGCTAGCTGATCTCCTTAGAGAGAACAGCCGCTGAGGTCGATAATCGGTCTAGACGCCATTACTTGAAAATAATGCAAGTTAGAATAATTATGGACCTATTATTTACCTAATTAACAATTTACTCTTAAAGATAAGCAATACGTTGACATTGTCAGTCTAACTGTGGTGTAACAGACAAACAAACAAACGAATGAATGACTTTTCTTTGTACAATGATAAAACTTAATAAAGAGATAAGAAGAAGCAGAAAACCTCAAGCGGCGCAAATATAGTAGCCTTATCGGAACCTACATGTTGGAGCCGTTTGGGGTTGAAACCCTCGGGACGTGGGGACCGAGTGCGCGCATCCTCGCAAAGGATATTTCCAAGCGCCTGGTTGACACTGCCCGTGACCCGAAGGCTGGTTTTTATTTCGCACAACGATTAAGCATTGCCATCCAGCGTGGCAATGCTGCCAGCGTTTTGGGTACACTACCGGGTGGCAACGATGAGGATGAGTTTTTTGACGCTATTTATTAGTTTTATATTATTATATTATTCGTAAGTTTTTTATAAGCGTTTTTTTTTATATATATGTAATAATAATTAATGTAAATACGTTTTATTCTGCTGTAGTAAATAAAGAGTGTTAATAATTAAAGAAGAATTGTAAGTTCTACTCCACAAATATTAACTAGAGAAGCTCGTGGCTAAGTTGAGGAGCTCGTGGCTAAGTAAAAGTCGCACGGGTTGTTCGATCATAAGGTTGGTCCGTGGACCATCTTGTAATGACGAGTTTCCTCCATGCTTCGGAAGGCACGCTAAATTGGTCCCGGCTGTCATTTGTACAACTTTGGCAGTCGTTACGGGTAGTCAAAGCCAGACAGACAGACAACCAGTCTTACTAAGATGTATCGAGTAGCCCGGGTAACTGGGTTGAGGAGGCCAGATAGGCAGTCGCTCAGCGTAAAACACAGGTACTTAGATGCATCCGGTTAAGACTGGAAGCCGACCCAAACATAGCTTGGGAAAGGCTAGGCAGATGTAATATTATCATCCAGACATCCCAGATTTTCTGTTTGAGCTGTCATTTGGCATTCTTTTTTGCAAGTGGAAATGGTGAAGGGTGGGCGTTTTGGGGGCTGTCTTTTGTAATTTGACGTTGTTCGTTATATGTGAATGACGATTATAGTATTTAGGGGTAACGTAGCTTTATTATCTCGGGCAAGTACCAATGCAACTTTTCTAAGTTTGTATGTACTTTCTAAGTATATCTTGGACACCAATGACTGTGTTTCGGATGGCACGTTAAACTGTAGGTCTCGGCTGTCATTGAACATCCTTGGCAGTCGTTACGGGTAGTCAGAAGCCATTTGACGTTCAAAAAGTGCTGTTTTACAGCCAAGTTTGAATAAATTATTTTTAGTTTGAGTTTGCAATTTTAAAAATAACGTAACATAGAAAAACCTTTTTACCTTATGTAGGTATCATTAAAAAAAAATACAGTACGTTAACGTACCATAAAAATGTGAAAATTCTGAAAGTCCGGCGTAAAATCGATACTCTTTTTGTTGAGAAGGTAAGCCGAATTGAGAGGTTCTTCAAAGTATATTGGAGGATGCAAGGTCTAATGCCCTTTGTGGCTTTCAATTCAGTGGACCTCTTAAGATTTATTTGATACAGGTCCCGGTAAATCTACAAAGAGTACCCAGATTGGTTGGCAAGGACCGGTCTAAATACCCGATATTTCTTTCGTAAATACGTCTAAAAATTTAAATTGTTACTTAATTTGAGCAGTTTTAAAATACATAATTTTTACTGTAATACGGTAGTTGACAACTAGTCGAATTCAATACTTTTATTGAACTGTCAAAAACGGTTACTCTCTATGCCCCAACTCTATGCAATTTGTATGAAAACACAAACTATGACGTCACAGATTTTTCACATCAAGCCGTATACTTATTTCTATTATAATATCAATAAAAATTTAAAACAATTTTTGTTAAAATACGATAAATTAAAAAGAAATTATTTTAAGATGCTTTAAAAAATGAATAATATGGTACAGCATTTTATTTTTGACCTATTCAACTACCCATTTCAAAAAAATAATACTGGCGATTTAACTACAATGACAGCTGTCATTCTACTTTGACACGTCAAACTTGGCGGGAAACCGCACGTGACATTTTTAAACTCTATGAACGTTTCATCTTAGATTAAAACGCTTTGGTTAACGGTTATTTTTTTTAAACAAACTTGAATCAAAAGCTGATGCGTGATATTCGAGACTTGACTGATGTATTTCTTATCGCTTAGTTTAGACTGCGGAATTTGCTGGGTTTCAATTCGTTGTGGGATACAATGAGAGCTATGTTTATTAACAATGGCAGCTTATAACGATATACTAGTTGTTGTGAGTGGTTTCGTCCGCACTCTGAAGAAACAACATACCATTGGAAAGATGGAGCAGTTGCCGTGAGCCGTATTAAGATTAGTACAGACCTAGTTTCCCAAACAACTTTGAACCATATCTTTTAGCAATAAAGTTGAAAATCAATTAAGGAAATTTGACAGTTTGTGGTAGCTTGATGTGCTGGCGTCTGTACTTACAGTACAATACTAAAGTTAGCTATATGAGTACCCGCGCATGTGATTTTTTTATAATATTCCTCACACATTCACACAACGTCATCTAGTCCCAAACTAAGCAGAGCTTGTACTATGGGTACTAGACAACTGATAAACGTACTTATATACTTGTCTTTTGTAAATACATACATAGGAACACCCAGACTTAGCCAAGCATCCATGAACATAGTACACAATTTTTGACTTAGACTACCTAAAATGACTAAGGGTTTTGAAGAAAACTTAGCAGAAATATCGCAAGAAATAATCATTCGGGAGACGGGTAAAACCACAGGTAACAGCTAGTAAGCATAAAATACAGCAGATTGTTAACACCAAACAATACACAGAAAGAAAAACAAGTTTGACGCAACGACAAAAATTGCAAGAACAGAAAAAAAGTTCTAATAATAATTTTTGCACATGGCAACCCCCGAAATGCCGTTACCAAAGAGGTCGACTATTGTTGGTTTAACAATAAAATCCTAACTATTGTTTGCTTCGCAGCTGTACTCTATATTGTAAAATGTTCCTTTTCATATTTTAAAATGAAAACTAAGAGCTTATAACACCAGGTTTTACGAAATATATTGATAGTCGAGACCCTCGTGGGGTCGGAATACTCTTGGTCTCTATAACCAGCTATCTAAATGGCTGGTTGACGCTTCCAGTGACCCAAAGGCTGGCTATTACTTTGGTCAGAGAATAAAGGGAAGGTTCATATCTAACGGAACACGCGTTGCGTATTATCGGTCGCGTAACGCCAGAACAGAAAAATGTGTAGAAAACGCTTGACCGTTCACACTCAACCGATGATACGTTAGTACGACTGATGATACGCTCGGCGTATTTTACGTCAGATATGAACCTTACCTAAGAATTGCCATACAACGTAGCAATGCTGCCAGCCTTAGGCACGCTCCCAATAGACAGCGATGGGGATGAATTTTTTGACGCATTTTAGTTGTTCATGCAAATATTTTCAATTTCGTCTTCAATCAGTTTTATTAAAATCCGTTCAGCCGTTTGAGCTTGAAAAGGTAACAAGCATACACACATACTTTCACCTTATACACCGTGACTTTTTTAGTCGTCTTACATAACTCTATACTCTATCGTTTGATCTTTTACTTAAAATTGTTCGTTTGTTACTATTTTAATTTTTATTTTATCGTTTGATACGTTAACATTTTTAATAGGGTTTCATTAATGATATAAAAATAATAATCGCATCTAAAGTTATTTTATGTCGGATACTTTAGTTGGACCACTTTTGTAAGACGACTAAAAAGTCACGGTGTATATGAGAGTGAAGTGTGACTTTTCTTATAGCTTCGTTTCGCCATCAAAATGAAATCAGCCACTTCTCGGACAGATAGGCTAACTTACTTTCGCAAATAACATGTATAAAACTTTCAAGGTAATCCCATTAAATTATTCTTTATCCTGTGTAGGTAGGAGCCTGTTTGTAGCCAGTTGAGTTATAAGGAAATATGGGAAACTAAAGCATTATTGTATTGCTATTAATAGGTATTCAACGTGGCAATGCTGCCAGTCTTTTATAGTAAAACTTATATCGAACCCGGGACCCTTAGCTCGGCAGTCCGACGTGGTTACCATTACGCCAACGGGGTCGTCAATCTATACTAATATTATAAATCTGAAGAGTTTGTTTGTTTGTTTGTTTGAACGCGCTAATCTCCGAAACTACTGGTTCGATTTGAAAAATTCTTTCAGTGTTAGATAGCCCATTTATCGAGGAAGCTATAGGCTATATACCATCACGCTATGACACACGGGAGCGGAGCAGTAACCAAAGATGCGGGTGAAACCGCTGGGGACAGCTAGTTATTAATAAACTAGCTGTAGCCCGCGACGTCGTCCGCATGTTTATTAGGTGATTAAACATTCACCCCCTCCCCCAGTAGGTGATACCGTGATAATATGTAGCCTATATGTTGACCCGAGCTCTTAGTTATATTCATGCCAAATTTGAAACAAATCGATGCAGTACTTTTTGAGATTAGCCCGGACATACATACAGACAAGCAGACAAAAATTCTAAAAACTATATTTTTGGCTTCGATATCAACTGTAGATCACGCCCCTATTATTATTTTAAAAATATATGCAATGTTCAGTTTTGAATTTTCTACGATTTTATTATATGTATGTATAGATAAAAAGTTTTTTAGGGCATTACATACGCTATAGTTTGTTGAGTTTCAGGAAATATAACATCCAATAATATCGTAAAAATAATAAAACATTTATCTAACTATAGAAATGTACAAATGTGGCAAATATCAATGTCATACGACAAATGTCTGGGGGGAACGCCATTAGCCCTGAAATTGGGGTCAATTGTTGTTTGCCATTCGCCTCGTTACAGCGGCCATGTTTGAAATAATTTGGAAATGGAACGCGTTTCGGCGGGAACGCTCGCCATTGGCTGTTCGGGATTTTATGCGTTCTTTTTTTTAAGTAGATCTTTATGGAGTGTCCGTCGATGTGGCTATGGTGGAGTTTTTAAATTATGTCTAGCTAAATTTGAGATATCGTTTTTTTAAGTGATATTTTTGGTTATCACTAATAAAAACTATCTGGACTAAAACCACGAATAACTAATAGTGATAATGGCGTCCAGACTGATTGTCAGTCATGCCCTCACTCTCATAGTCCGATGGGACGGCAATCCGACACGACCGGAGAGAGATCAGGCGCAGGACCGACATTTACGTGCTCTGCGATGCACGGGTGTATCAATCAACAACTTCCAGACTTTGGGCTGCTTTGTGAAAGTTTATTAAATAAACGAAACGCCGAAACAACCTCAAGGGTCATAGTCTCTTTTAAGGTCTAGACATAAAAATAAATTACATAGGTATTGATATATGAGCCATGAAGGTTTGTGTTTGAAATGACCTATGACATAATACCTACAAAATAATTTGAGTTAGTCCATAATTTTTTATCCAAGCAATCTTTAAATTGAAACTAAATAACTAAAAAATATCAGTCTGCCAACTGCAAATGGCATTGCGCGATTTATCTAGTAGCCATTGATTCCAATTTCAAATCTTGATTCTGCAATTGACAGATCGACAAATATGGCGGTAAACTGGCTCAGACCATTCCGCCATATTGGTTTCGTAGTTCTAAGACATTACTTATGGTATTATTTCCGTATTTTCTGTTGCGTTTTCGTATTTAATTTATTTTTGAAGAATAGGGTATTTGCCTGTGTTTGATTTTGTACAACATTTTAACAAAACAAATAAACACACGCACATGGAACATTTTTCGTAAAACAGCGTCAAAATTGGTTGATAAATGGTGCAGCAATCAACATTTTCTATATTCGAATAATGAAGAGTGGGATCATAGTGGGGACATCTTGCATCTTGCTATCGCTTTTGCACATGCGTGATCAAATAGCGTTGACGTCACAAGCTTGTATGTGCATCATTTTTCTGTTATCTAACTGTTTGACTTTTGAAAGGTTTACAAATTACTTATTTCTTAATGGATTCCAAAAATGATTTCTGTTTTTGGTTTGATATACTGTGCTTTTTTCAATACAAACTCCAAGTCTGACCAAAACAAACATCTGACAGAATTCATTACAACAAAAAAAAACTATAATCGTAAAAAGGTCGCATACATACATAGAAACCTTCTACGAATTTGTAATGCGACAAAAAACCTCTCATCCGGTATTTTGACGTAAAGTTTTGAATTTAAATAAATATGTATAACAAATAAATAAAATACGTCCAAACGGAAGTTGGCAAAGATAAACATGGTGACCTGGACCCGATAAGGGCCGATTCCGAGTTATTATTGCTTATACTAACTGTTTCCTACGGGCTTACCCACGTCATAAGGTAAAAAACATACCGACCGAATTGGGTACTTCCTCCTTTTTGGAAAATCGTTTAAAAACGTTCTTAACTCCACGTGCAAGGGTAAAAAGTAAAGCGCGAAATTGAAATGTGATATTTTAATTTATATACCTAATATCATCATCATCATCAGCTCTTTTATCATCCCACTGCTGGGCACAGGCCTCCTCTCCCACGGATAAGGATTGAGCGTCAATCGCCACGCTTGCTCAATGCGGGTGGGTAATTTCAGACTTTATAGTCCAGGTTTCCTCGAGATGTTTTCCTTCACCTTTAATCAGTCATTGGTGTCCAAGATATACTTAGAAAGTACGTATAACTTAGAAAGTTTAAAATTAGTACTTGCCTGACCTGGAATCGAACCCGCACCCTCTTACTCGAAAGGCGCTTTAACCACTAGGCCACCACGACTTTATTTGCCGTTCGTATGCTTTATATTAGCAACACTTATTTTCAATTATACAAATTAATTAAAGCTAAGGTTAAAGCCAGTTTCACAGGTTGCTGATAAGTTCCAGATAGTTTATCTGGCAGATAATTTCATACAAATTCTGTTCCATTTTTTAATTTGATCTGTTAGATAGTGGCTATCCGTAACCTGTAAAACTGCCCCTTAAGCTTGTATGTATTTGACAGCTAGTTACAATGTTGCCAACTTTTGGAACCTATATATGTATAATTAGATGCGCTCTTAAAACAATAGACTAGAAGAAGCTAACAATTCATAAATTAACAAAAAACAAGTAACAAGTCGAGTCCTGACTAGCAAATACTCGAGTTCTGGTTTCAAAGCGACCTTTGTAAACAGGGGCAGAAATTCTTATAATTATCGTTCCTTTAAATATGCTTTCTGAATATAGTTGGAGTCGGACTGAATTGCCAAGGGTTCTGTAGTCAAAAAGGACTTTTAGGAAATGAAAAATTATTTGGAAATTAAATAGGGATGCGGATTAGGTCATAAATAAAATACTTTATCATATCCATTTTGTAAAGCATCTTAAAATAATGTCAGTTTTATTCATCGTTTTGAACCGAAAACTGTTTTTATTTTTTCATTGGTAATATAATCGATATAAGCATACGGATTGATGTGAAAAATCTGTGACGTCATATGTGGTTTTTTCGTACAAATTTAAGTAAAAAATTTAAGTAGAGTAACAGTTTTTGACAGTTCTATAAAAGTATTGAATTTGACTAGTTGTCCTATTGGTTGTCCCTATGGGGACGCTATTGTTTAGCAAAGGATGTCCTATCACTGAAATTGTGATGATTGGTGATACATGGCCAAAAGTACAGATGCCAGCACATCAAGCTACTACAAACTGTTAAATTTTATAATACTTTTTTTACTTTATCGCTGAAGCATATGGTTCAAAGTCAATTGGGAAAATTTTACAGTTTCGGGTCGCTTGATGTGCTGGCGTCTGTACGATATAGGTATATAATTTAATTTTGTTTTCTTTTGCGTGTGTGCCGGCTGAAGGACTTTAAACCTATCAACGAAAGATAGACACAAAAAACTAGATAAATAATTTTGAGAAACTAGAATCACACAGCATATTCTACGGGTTTCATTATTTCCTTATTTCATAAGGAACCCTAATACGAAAACGAGTAAATAAAAACCAATGACAAAGCTCAATGGTATCGCAGAACCTTTTTAATTAAAAAAATAAAAAACTCTAATTTCCAAAATGGAAGCCGCATTCGGGATTCAAATTTTGAATGTGTTCTCTTTTTAAAGATGCTATTGTCAACGGCATGCTGGTTGCTAAGTAATTGTTTATGGTTTTTTGATTCGTTTTTTGAAATTGCAATGGTAACGTTATCTGGATTTTTAAGGGTTTATTTTAACCGTTATTTTTTATATTATAACGCTAATGTCTATGTTGCTTTATTATGTTTTAAACTATGTTGTCTGTCAGAGAATAAGCATTGCCATACAACGTGGCAATGCTGCCAGCCTCTTGGGTACGCTCCCAGTAGACAGCGAGGGGGATGAGTTTTTCAATGCTTTTTATTAGTTATTTATTTTTACTAGTTATAGTTCATTAGTAGTTAAATTTGTTTCTTACATTGTTTATAACATCAGACTAATTATTATTGATACTATAATCTTAGGCTGCATAATGAGAGAAAAATAAATTACATACAAATATACAAAGGTGACCTAGTACAGACTGAGACTGTCAAAATTTTCCCAATCAAATTTGAACCATATTATACTTCAGAGATAAAGTTGAAAATCTATTAAGGAAATTTGACGGATAGTACAGACGCCAGCACATCAGGCTACTACAGTCTGTCAATTTCCTTGATGGATTTTCAACCTTATCGTTGAAGCATGCAATTCAAAGTTTATTGGTAAAATATGACAGTTTCAGGTAGCCTGATGTGCTGGCGTCTGTACATAATAGCAACAATATAAAAGATAAGTTTATCTTTTTTCTTTATTTAATAGTTTTCTCAAAACAAGTAATATTGTAGCCTATATTTTAAATTTTAACAGTAATAAGTTGAGAAAATCGTCCGTTTATGTTTATTTTAAATGTCTAAAATGAAAAATGGCTGCCCTGTTGAGTTATGCTGGCTATTTGTAACTTTCTATAGCGTTATTGGCTATATTTTATTTGTTCGTTAAGTTTAATACTCTAGAACAGCTGTTACTTTTCATTATTGAGTAAGCTTAGTCCGTAAATTCGTACGGATTAGGAATGCTAGTCCGCAAAACTCCGAAATCAATACTTTTGCGTCATTATATAAAAAAAAAAAATACTGCGGCTATTTTCAAAAAAATTGGACTTACACATTGTTTTTGGTCCTATATTAGAATGGATGTGTTTTTTTAAATGTGTTCAAATTGAAAACTTTTTAGATCTATATCTATGCTGATATAAAAAATACGTTCCATAATTTCAAATTATGAAATTCGATATTCTTAAACGTCAATTTATTTAATTTTTAAAGTCAATAATAAGCAATTACATCATTTTTAAATGTATTTATAATTTATCATTAACCACCATACACTCAATCCTTCTCTGTGTGAGAGGAGGCCTGTGCCCAGCAGTGGGACGATAAAAACGCTCTGATGATGATGAATTTATATTTAAAAATGAAATCAATATCTAAGTATATAAAGAAATATATAAGGCAAAGAACTTATAGGAAACCTACATATTTCTAAGTTTTATTTTTAATATTTTTTACATATTTCCAAGAGTGTTCTCCAATTTAACGTTCCGTTTTATTAGTAACAGTCAAAAATCTAACCGTTAAACAGACCATAGAGAAGATCGTACCATAATGTTTTAAATACAGTTCGCAATGGCGGACATCCGTACAGTTGAATTTGTCGGCGGAAGAGGCCAATCGGTGCGCTCCCGCAGCCACGGAGCCAATGACGACGCTGATAAATATGGTCCTATTCTTTTTTTTAAAATGGCAACTATGGATTATGTAGGTCGTGGTGGCCTAGTGGTTAAAAATCCAACCTCTCAAGTGTGAGGGCGTGGGTTCGATTCCAGGCCGGGCAAGTACCAATACAACTTTTCTATGTTTGTATGTACTTTCTAAGTATATCTTGGACACCAATGACTGTGTTTCGGATGGCACGTTAAACTGTAGGTCCCGGCTGTCATTGAACATCCTTGGCAGTCGTTACGGGTAGTCAGAAGCCAGTCTAACCAAGGGGTATTGGGGTGCCCGGGTAACTGGATTGAGGAGGTCAGATAGGCAGTCGCTCCTTGTAAAACACTGGTGCTCAGCTGAATCCGGTTAGACTGGAAGCCGACCCCAACATAGCTTGAGAAAAGGCTACGCAGATGATGATGAAAAGACCATGCGAGAATACATTGATTAGGGTTCAATATACATATACTAGCTGGGACCCACCAATTTAACATGCCTTCTGAAACACGGAGGAACTCGTTATGACATAGACGGTCACCCATCCACGGACCGACGGCACCAAGCGTTACTTGACTTTAGCATCACGTCACTAGAACAACTAATACACACTACAGATATCTAAACGGAAATAAAAATCACAGCCGCTTGCGCAGGAAATAATCCAAAGACAATATAGCTCTATTTCCTCACATCCTTATTACAGCCTCGATAACTAACAGTATAATAATAATATTCAACATACATTTACTTATATATTTATTTATCCTATATCATCATCTCCCGAGCCTTTTCCCAACTATGTTGGGGTCGGCTTCCATTCTAACCGGATTTGGTTGAGTACCAGTGTTTTACATGGAGCGACTGCCTATCTGACCTCCTCAACCCAGTTAACCGGGCAACCCAAAACCCCTTGGTTAGACTGGCGTCAGACTTACTGGCTTCTGACTACCCGTAACGACTGTAGCATAATAATAATGTATATAACAATTATTATTCCCTGTTTCCCTTAGTCATGCTCTCAAGCGTGAACGAATGGACTGATTTAAAAAAAAAATTGTAGACACATCGTCTAGAGTCTTTTTATCCGATTGTGGGAAGAAGTTCCTTCAAAACGCAGGAACCGGCTTGTTATAACAAAAATTGAAATTAAAACTACAATATTTCAAGTTCACCTGAAAACCTTGAAAATACATGTTTTTTCAACATCAATATTGTACAATACTCGTAGTCATGACAATTCCTTTACATCGCTGTCGCGCTTAGCCTGTTGAATACATTTCAAAACATTGAATGCATTTAAAGAGATCCTAATCTCAACGTGTTTTTAAAAGGAAGAATGAATAACACATACATACAAATCACAAAAAAAAAGTAAAAAAAAAAACTTTAAAATTCAATAAAAACTGGAACACGAACAGATTCTAATTTTAAATTCAAAATTCGAAAGGAAAAAAAATACGAAGCTCACTTTTGAAAATATAAAGATCGACATCGTATCGTCGCGTTCGGGATTTGAAATTTAAATTCGAATATGGAACGTTAAGGAGCGCTTGTCAGTTCAATGCTAGTGTTGTGTTGACCTGATTTCTTAATCATGTAGTGTGACCAAGTAATAATTCCGGATATTTGTTATAAAATTTTCATACGATGCCGAGCCGAACTTGATAAAAATAGTACAGACGCCAGCACATCAGGCTACTACAATCTGTCAATAAATTTCCTTAATAGATTTTTAACTTTATCGCTAAAACATTATGGTTCAAAGTTGAATGGGAAAATTTGCCAGTTTCGAATAGCCTGACCTGCTGGCGACTGTACCTATAGGTAGTAAACTTTTTAAATATTAATGCTTTTGAATATCAATGTAGGTACCTACCTACAGTTTTCTTTCACTTAGATATATTATAATATAAGTACCTACATATTTTAAGGTATATATTTTTTTACTAAACGTCGTATATTTTAAAAATAAATTTTGAATGAAACTGATGGTAGAAATTTCAAAATATGCAGTCTATTGTAAAAAAAAATACAATCCAAAAATAAATAACATGAAAAACAATCACGATCATTATAACATTTTATTAGCAACATGTGTGGACTATTTACTGTTTTTAAATAAAACCAATTCATTATAACATGGTCACCGTAAGAATATATTTTTCCTATATGGAAACACTCGCGTTGAAAACATACTACGCGTTTTATTTCCAAACAGTCCTTATCTTTACTATGTACAAATGAGGTACCTATTTATTATGGATATTTTTTTATGAAACAACCGTAGATATTCTTGTATTTATAACATCGGTTATTTTAGTATATATTATATATTAATTATAAAATATAATATTCGTATTTATAATATATAATACATTTATATAGGTACAATACACATTTTAAAATTAACTTAAAATTCTATTTATTTGTCATAGGTTATTAATATGAACTACATAATACACAACACTTATAGGTACCATAAAACACTAATATCTATTATAAAAACTACTTAAAAATAATTATAGGTAGCCAACCACCGGTAGCTTGGACGCTGTTCCGGATATCGGTGGAAAACTATTTTTTATGTTTTATATAAGAATATATAAAAATGTACTTAAATATGTTAAAAAATAAACACATGTCATAAGTATAATAATGAAAATTAAAATAATATTTTAAATTTATACTGCCGTTCATTTTCTATAGATATCTAAATAAGTAAATTTTCACGACTATTTCTGTATTTATTTCCTGAAATGATAAACTTAGACTTCAGTTCAATACTTTTGAGTACAAACTGAATAAAATTACAAACAAAGTATACAATGACGTACATAATGTACATGACATTATGACATTACATGTATGTATTTAAATATTAATACAATACTATCTTAACTTAATTCTGTATAATATTTGAGCCAACATTGTATATTATGAGGGCGCGGGTTCGATTCCAGGTCGGGCAAGTACCAATGCAACTTTTCTAAGTTTGTATGTACATACATGACTGTGTTTCGGATGGCAAGTTAAACTGTAGGTCCCGGCGGTCATTGAACATCCTTGTCAGTCGTTACGGGTAGTCAGAAGCCAGTAAGTCTGACGCCAGTCTAACCAAGGGGCATTAGTTGCCCAGGTAACTGGGTTGAGGAGGTCAGATAGGCAGTCGCTCCTTGTAAAACACTGGTACTCAGCCAAATCCGGTTAGACTGGAAGCCGACCCCAACATGGTTGGGAAAAGGCTCGGGAGATGATGATGATAATTATATGTATAAGGTTTTACAAAACTAGTGCACCATATTTTACAAGTCATCTAGTACATGCTAAGGATCATGTTTACCACAAAAAAGTCATAATAAAAATAACATATTTTATTAAATTCAACTTTATTTATCGTTTTAAAGGAAAAACTGTTTGATTTTTTTGTTTGTAACTTAAGCAAAAAAATAAATACGGCTTGGTGTGAAAAATCTGTGACGTCATAGTTCTGGTTTTCATACAAATTGCATAGAGAGTAACCGTTTTTGACAGTTCTATAAAAGTATTGAATGTGACTAGTTGTCGTCTACCATATTGTGAAAAGTGTAAAAAATGATTATTTTTCTAACGTAATATTTTTCTTCTTTACAGATATTCCAAATGGTTCTAAAAGAGACAGCATCCTAAGCAGTTTCCAAGATGGCCGATGACTATGTAAGTTCAAAGTTATTTTATTAAAAAGCTTCCAGCAGTTTCTCCCGGTTTTTCCCGCGTCCCCGGTCTTCTTCCCGTGCCTGGATAAAACATAGCCCATATTCACCGGGGATAGTGTAGCTTCCCAACAGTGAAAGAATTTTTCAAATCGGTCAAGTAGTTTCGGAGTCTCAATACAAATGCTATACAAATGCATTTATTTCAGGCTATTATACACCCATAAAAGTTACACATGAAACAATTAAAAAGATTATAACAAATTATATAGAAAACTCACATACAAGATACACACAGATATGTTTAAATACAACACAACAACTATACCGAGGCAAACAAACAAATATTTCCTCTTTATAATATTAGTATCCTAGATAAGACAAAAAAATCCTCCGTGTTTCAGAAGGCACGTTAAATTGGTTGGTCCCGGCTGTCATTTGTACATATTTGGCAGTCGTTTCTGGTAGTTCGAAGCCAGAAAGTCTGACAACCAATCAGAATCAAAGTGGTATCGGGTTGCCCAGGTCTACACC
Source organism: Heliothis peltigera (assembly GCA_958496145.1). Taxonomy (NCBI): domain Eukaryota; kingdom Metazoa; phylum Arthropoda; class Insecta; order Lepidoptera; family Noctuidae; genus Heliothis; species Heliothis peltigera. Next base: position 5,722,264 of record OY292348.1, on the reverse strand, counting down.
AAACATTTTCTTGCAAAGTCATTCACTTAGGGCTTTTACACACTTTTAATTCTGCGATTTACCAGTTGAAGATCTTTAGAAGGTGATATAGCTTCATATTAATAACCAGTCTTACCAAGGGGTATAAGTTTGCCCTGGTAATTGGGTTGAGGAGGTCAGACATGCAGTCGCTACACGTAAAACACTGATACTCGGCTGCATCCAGTTAAGACTGGAAGCTGACCCCAACATAGCTTGGGAAAAGGCTAGGCAGATGATAGGACAAAAATATCCTTATATCTAACACAAATAAGTACAACAAATAGTATATTTCCCGTCGTTTGCTTTCTAATGGTGACTGTCCCTTCGGTCAAAGATATATATTATATTATGTATACTTGCACTAGATACGCCTCCACTGTTGTCAAATTCTTCGCTATGCATTAGACTTTTTACCGACTTCAAAAAAGGAGTTCTCAGTTTGATCGGTAACAATGTACAGACGCCAGCACATCAGGCTACTACAATCTGTCAAATTTCCTAAATACATTTTCAACTTTATCGCTAAACCATTATGGTTTAAAGTTGATTGGGAAAATTTGACAGATTCGGGTAGCTTGATGTGCTGGCATCTGTATCTACCTATGTTTGATCGTGATTTTCTCACTTTCGATTGTACCAGATTTCGATGAAGTTTTCAAAGTATTTGTTGCAATAAAAAAAAAAACAACAAAAAACAGTTTAAATTTTTGACTTGTATGATTGTATGTTTGTTCGCGCATATCCCCGTCATTTACCAACCGATTTGATAAAATCGTTTTGTTTTTTTTGTTTTTAAGAACAAAATTCACTTGCGAGGCCATTCAGCTGACTCCAGACTACTCTATTACTGACGTTATCAATACAAATAAATAAAACTGTCCGTTTTGAAATCATAAAAAGACCCCTCCCACTGATGATGCAGCTGTAGACAGTGTCCACTATGTTCTTTCTGGAGGTCCCTGTGTGCCGGGGCTGCGGGTTGTTTGCAAGAGTTACCGCGGCCCTGGCACACAGGGACCTCCAGAAGGAACATAATGGATTTAAAGCACCTGGCAGTATATAAAGCACCTCTTTTTTTATATCTGGTTGGAAAATCCTCATGGAGACCCTAAGCCCTGGGGGAAGGGCGACGGGTACTGTCAGACTCTTACTGACTAAAAACCAACCCGTGTTCCTCATCTACCCATGTGTCGGAGGGGCGGGTCGACGAAGTATTCGTCGCTACCTGTATATAGGGTGACTGGTAATTAGTGACCGATATTTAAACACGTGATTGTACTCATGATTACAAACAACTTTCCCGAAGAAACTTTTTTGTTCGTTTTTTTTTATCATTACAGCAAAATTCAAATTTCGTGTGCGCCGTCGCCCGATCAGCTGTTAGTGGCGAGGACCCGAGCCCGCGTTGTCAGTGATTTTGCTGTAATAATAATAATAAAAAAACAATAAAGTTTCTTTGGGAAAGTTGTTTGTAATCATGATAACAATCACGTGTTTAAATATCGGTCACTAATTACCAGTCACCCTGTATAAAGCACCTTCCATTCTCCCTTCATCTGCGAACGCCACACCTCGTGACGATTTTGAGGGTGGTGTCATTGGAGGTCAGCCGAAGGTTCGCGTTATACTAACGACAATATTATATATCACTACATCACTACATAGTATAAAACAAAGTCGCTTTCTCTGTCCCTATGTCCCTTTGTATGCTTAAATCTTTGAAACTACGCAACGGATTTTGATGCGGTTTTTTTTAATAGATAGAGTGATTCAAGAGGAAGGTTTATATGTACAATAACATCCATTAAATAGTGGAGAAGTACTGTTATTTTTGAGGTTTCCAATGTGATGTCGTAAATAATTTCATTTTTCCCACTAACATTACCAGTGCGAAGCCGGGGCGGGTCGCTAGTATATAATATGTCTGTTCTTTTTATACAATACTAACTACCGTAACATTTTCCAAAGCCAAAAGCAGAAATATTTTTTGGAATCCGTTGAAAAATACCTAAGTAATTTATAAAGCTTTCAAAAGTCGACTAGTTAAATAACAGAAAAAGGATGTACATACAAGCTTGTGACGTCAACGCTATTTGATCACGCATGTGCAAAAGAGATAGCAAGTTGTCTCCACTATGAATATAAAAATGTTGATTGCTGCTCCATTTATCAACCAATTTTGACGTTGTTTTCAGAAAAATGTTACTTGTGCGTGTGTTTATTTGTTTTGGTAAAAACATTGTATAAAATCAAACACAGTGAAATACCTTATTAAATTACGTTTATATTGTTAGTAATTTTCTACAAAAAATAATAAATCTTGGCAACCCTAGTTCTACCCCGAATTCCGCAATACAATATTAATCAATTATTTGCTCTATAACCACCAATATTTGTGATACAGTATAAATATCACGGGTACGAGGAAATACAATGAAATATAAGCAATACAATGTTAGCTTTTGTTTCGAAATACAAAAACAAATGCTTAAAATAATTTTGAAAATGTCGCGTTGCTATCTGACTATCTAAGATTGTTTTTGGAAAAAATTACCGCATATTTTGACACAGAGAACGAACTGGTACAAAGCTATAAAGACATGCATGCATAGAAAAAACTTTAGTTAGGTATCTATAATACAATTTTTCAACTATGTACTTCTTTAATTTGACACTAGATGGCGTTTTTATTATTTTTTGTTATTATAGGTAGGTACGCAGCTAAATAAATAAACATCAAAATAATTCTTAATTCAAATTGAATGAGTGCCTCATCCTAAAATGACATTTCAAACAAGAATATTCATACATTTTGAGACGCCTACGAGTTAAATTTACTCGAGATTACGTCAAAAACCTTGTCTATTAAAAACATCTTTATACATTATTCACGTTAAATACTGCTATCCCCTACCTCTCCGGAGACGAGGCGTAATGAATTAATTAAAGACTTTCCACTCGGCTGACAAGTCTGATGGGAAATTAGCGCGCCGCCAACGCCATCTAGCGGGGAGTAGCGACAACTTTTTGTTTAGTCTCACTTTGATTGAATTGTATTTTATGGTTTGTGATATTATCGTGTACAAAATATAATAAAATAAATGTCCAATGTCACATTTAAGTAATAGAAAACTTTCATAAAATAAAATGAACTTAGACTATACCTAATACGTATCAATGATTTTGATGACCCAAAAATTATAGTTTTATCTGGATTCTGATTATTTAATCCTACTATTATTATAAAGGCGAAAGTTTGTAAGTATGGATGTATGGATGTATGGATGTATGGATGTTTGTTACTCTTTCACGTAAAAACTACTGAATGGATTTGAATGAAACTTTACCACAATATAGCTTATACATCAGAATAACATATAGGCTACTTTTTATCCGGGTATGGAAAGTACTTCCCTCAGAAAGCGGGTGAAACCGCTGGCGGAAGCTAGTACTATTATAAAGGCGAAAGTTTGTAAGTATGGATGTATGGATGTTTGTTACTCTTTCACGTAAAAACTACTGAATGGATTTGAATGAAACTTTACCACAATATAGCTTATACATCAGAATAACATATAGGCTACTTTTTATCCGGGTATGGAAAGTACTTCCCTCAGAAAGCGGGTGAAACCGCTGGCGGAAGCTAGTATATTATAAGCTTGTTATACAACACAATACAAATTACGTACAAGTGATAATACTCAAATTAACGCCATCTTTCGACGAGTAGCAACAACGCTAACCCTAATTGAAAACCAGTTTACTAATCAAAACTACCCCTATGAGTCATCATGCGCTTAACACGATCAAACACCCTCAAGCTTTTCAAAATGCGGGTTCGACCCCTATTTGAAGCGATTACTTAATTTTTCAACCCCTAAGCTTGTTTTTCAAGTAATTCCAATGAGAGGGTCTAAATTGTTACAGATCAGGGTCATTGCTATTAATTAATACTTATATGGGCGATTTACCTTTTATTTTATTCAAAACTTAGTAATTTTACAATCGTATAAAAACTACTTAAGTACTTGAAACCCATCATCAGATTAAAATCCACCGTTTTACCAAAAAAATAACATTCAAAAACTTACTCCAGTACAAATTTAGTTCCAAATTAAGATAAGAGATGGCGTTAAAAACGTTACGTGTTGAACCTGATACGAGATTTATATAAACATGCTTACCAAACCACTACCCAACCTAATTTAGCTTAGTTTGATGTATTTCATATATTATTCTGTAGCCTATCCAGTGTATTCCCTGGTATAGCTTTAACGACACCCGCGGGATAGTTTCCTAACTAGCTATGGTTTATTTGTAGGAGACTAGACCAAACAATCATGGCCGCCATAAATAGCAATGAGTTAATTATGATATTGTAGACGTCATATTATATTTTTTCTTTAATTTTTATTATTGTTTTATTTTATTTTGAACAAATAAATAATATCTACTCAAAGTAGCAGATGGTAGCCAGGACATGCGTTATAATTATCTAATATAACAATATCCTTAGCCAAATAGAATCCTTAGCCAATATCCTTAGCGAAGTGCAAATTTGATGAAAATCGGTTAAGTAGTTTAAAAGTCCATTGCGGACAAATAACTTGACACGTACCTAAAACTGGCATGGTCCATAATTATTCTAAAATCATTCATTTTACCCATCAGCCTTTGCGTATATGATGGGATGCAATAAATTTATTGAGGAAACTCAAAGTCTCTAAATAATCCAAAATTACAAGATTTTTCTAATGAACATTATGAAGCTGATCAATCTATTTTTTAGACGAATTACTCATCGTTCAGAGCATGCTATTAGAATTTGTTAATAACCCTCTCTTATATCGACAGTCAATACTAGCAGGGTCACACTGCAAATATTTATCGATCTAAAAAAAAATTGTTGCTATATCAACTGCGCATCTAAAGCTGACAAACAATTAACACTAGGCGTGAATGTACACACTTAATTATAAAGATTTCACCCTAAACGCCAGGCCTGGGGCATTTTGTAACCAACACGAAATGAAGGCCTGGTTTAATGGGCGATTCTACAATAAAATTTGTGCGCCACTTTCTGAGTTTCGCATTTTTTGTAGAGCTTTAAATGTGGAGGTTAAATTTGAAATTATGGATCGTGATGGAGAGAAATTTCTATGTTTAAAAAGATATCTTAAGAAAAGCTTTTGTTTGGGACATATTTTTGAAAATAGTTCATTGTCAACTCACGTGTGAACATACAACAATTCATACAATTAGGTATTTGACTATGTCAAAAATAAAATCTTTTATGAAAATAATTAATTTTAAAACTATTCTATTCTATTCTATTAATTTGTTAGAGCATCTTAAACTAATCTCACTTTCTTTTATCGTTTTGAAGGAAAGTTGTTTTTTATTGATAGTTTAAAAGTAGAGCAAGTATATTATGGCTTGATAGTAGAAAATTGTGATGTCTTCAACTCTTGATATCATACCAATTTGCATAGAAAGTAACCGTCAATAAAAGTAATGAATTTGACTAGTCGTCAACCCTATTGAAGAAGAAACATGAAGATATAAACCACCCCTACAAAATTCTAGTCAATGCCCAAACGCAGCTGTCCCAGAATCTGCCATAAGATCAAACTGTTTAAATATTGACGATGACACTGTGGTGTAATATTATTTTAGAATAAACAATCAATAATCTTAAAGCAATCTCTATTTAACAAAGGTTTCCAAAAAAAAACTCATGAAAACTTGATCAAAAAGACGCCAAGCAATTCAGTTGATTAATGATTACACAGACTTGAGGCAGACAGAAGCGTCACAAGCCTCCAAAAAGATAAAAAATGAACAATAAACCCAGCATTTCCAGCTGTTTAATCTTCTACCATTGTCCCCAGTAACCAGAGCTTTAAGCTTACATTGTAAACGACACGGCTACCTGCCGCACAGTCCCCCCGTAGCCAGTATTCCCCCAGTCCCCCAAGTTTTGTTTGTCCACGCCTCCTCCCGTAATCATGTCGTCCTGTGTAAATAACATAAAATTTAATACAGTAGCTTGTGTCGAGTCGTTATCGCTGTGTTGGCTGCCGGCACAATGTGGGTTAGTCGCGGTTAGATTTCAATGTTATTTTTTAGATCAAAAATGTGTGTAGTCATTTTTGGAACGGGCGTTTATCGGCGGTTAAAGTAATTTAAATTACTGTCTCGTTAGTTATTTTTGTTTGCAGTTCATTCGCTAATGGTTAGTCATTGTCTTTTTTGTCAAAGTTCATTTATTTCTGGTTATAGATTAATAAGGGCAATACTTGATACAATAGCTGTATCATTATGTCTGGCTAGGAATCGCTACCGCACTCTTGTATGTACAGACTTCAGCACGTCAATCTATCCGGATCTGTTAAATTTGACCAATCGAATATCAACCGGCATTGTGATAAGGTTGAAAATCGAATATAGAAAATTGACAGATTGAGGTAGCTTGATGTGCTAGCGTCTGTACTTCAGAGGCAGGTCCTTTTACCAATGGGTCACCACGACATTCTAAACTACTGTGAAAAACTTACAAAATTCACCAGTCTCGCCCAAGTCCAAACAACGCACACACAAAAAACACTAGGTATGTCAAATCTCCCTAAAAAATCTTAGTATCCATTTAAATCACTTCCTAAACGCGAAGCTTTAAAACACGGTATAATCCCAACTTAATACCAGTGGTCGGCTTAATCAGCAGAGCTCAGGTGTGAACACATTATTGCGGCGACGCGCTCGCTAATTACGGGGCTGTGCCCACGACCCTTATGTTGTACTTATTTGTGTTTAGATTTTTAAAGCAAGTTTTGAAACTGTAGTTTGCGTGTTCCAAATTGGTTGGTTGGTTGTGAAATACTCCAACTGGATCTTTGGTCTAGTAGTCTCATAGTGCCGCTGTTTCATCATCCATCATGATGAAACAGTGCCGCTGTTTGTTGGATCTGAAATCGCTTTGTGGATTTCATAAAAAGTCTGGAAGTTGGTGAATTATACTCGCATCGAAGAGCACGTAAATGTCGGTCCTGATCTCTCTCTAGTTGTGAGGGGTTGCCTTCCCATCGGACTATGAGAGTGAGGGGATAGAGAGCGCACCTCTGTCTGCGCAAATGTGCGTGCACTATAGTATGTCCTGAGTAGCTGGCTGATCTTCTTAGAGAGAACAGTCGCCGTAGCTGTCAATTGGTCTGGACGCTACTATTCAAATTCTGTCTTCATTTTGGAAGGTTAAGTTTAGTTTTTAGTAGACTTATACCTAAGATATTATTCTTTATGTCTCAAATATATATCTTTAAATCCGTAAATTTTTACTATCCTAAGGCAAAGTCCCAGTTCAGATGAAGTTAAAACTAAAACAGAAACAGCATTGTTATCAGCCAAAAATACGGCTCGCCTCTGAGATTCACGTTTACATAACACAATACCTATATGCAGGTAGAAATCTCTTCCAGAATCTAATGAAATTTGTACACAATAATCTAAAAATCCACGTTAACCTCGCTCTCAAACATCAGGCAACGAGTGAACTCAAAAAAACAATGAAAAACAGATAACAAGGGGGATCTTTTGTTTCAAAAACCATTGGAACGTTTAAAAAATTCGTATAAAAAATTTCTTTCGTCTCACCATCGACGGTAGCAAGAGTCTTTCATGTTTCAGTATCGAGGACTTTTTATCGCTGATTTTTTAGCGAATGAAAACGGTTTTTCAGCGACCCTCCATCCGTTTTGGTTCTTTCATTCGTCGCATCGCTTGTATTATATGTCTCGTTCGTAATGAGATTATGTGGCGCTCGCGGCGGGGAGTAGCGGAACTAAAAATTTTATTATTGATAACGTGATGATGTAATTGGATGGAATTGTGTGTATAAGCGTTAATGAGGTTGGTTGAGCTCAATGTTATACAGTGGGGGACGTGATTGATAGTCCGTGCGCTTCGGTTTTATTAATTTTCAACGATACAGTCTACCATGTGTGTATTGTGTTCGTATGTATTTTATTCTGCGTCATTTTAATATAAAATTATGTTGTGTTGACACATTTTCTCCATCAAAATTCATGCTATGATTTCTTGTAAATATTTACTACATTGTATAAGAAATATTCGCAATAACATCAAAATTATTAACAAAGTTAACTAACACCATCTACCGTGGAGTAGCTAAACAACAGCTTCCCCTACTACCCGAGAGATGCCGCTGTGCACAATCGACAAGACGTCAATACTAACGCCATGCATATTTTAGTACATACAACGCATCATATCAAGCTCCCAAAGCGAGATATATCATCAAAATTACTAGCGTTTCGCTCGGAATGGCTTGTAAAATATTCAGTAACCGGGTAACTGCTTTTGTGCCCACCTTAATGAAGTATAGACAGAGTTTGGTTAACTATTTCTCGCGGGCTTTTATTTATTTTATCTGCGCTAGTGTTGTTAGGTTAGGTAGTTTGGCGGGAATATTATTTTCGTGTTTGGAATTGTATGTTTGAATTTTTGAGTGTTTTTTTTTGTGACGGTGGCCTTGTTTTTAAAGCGTGGTCATTTTAAGTAGGATTACTTAGTGAAATACTTTTGATTATAATTTAGTAGTAGTAATAGGTATTTAAAAATTAATAAAGGTACATACGCCAGCACATCAGGCTATCCAAAACTGTCAAATTTTCTCAATCAACTTTCAACCAAGCTTCGGCGATAAAGTTGAAAATCTATTAATGAAATTTGACAGATTGTAGTAGCTTGATGTGCTGGCGTCTGTACCTGTGTTTTTAAGATACTAGCAGGACTTATTCGCTGTTGTAGGTAATTTACTTCTCTTAGAAATAAATGATATTTTGGGATATTTTTACTGTTGAGCCTGGTAATAAAGTCATTACTATCTTCTTGTCATTACCATTAAAGAAAATGTCAACACCCATAAGCATAATTTCGAGCTAATTATCGAAAATACACACAAATCATTGATATTTTTGTAAATAAATTTTATTTCACTCTTTTTTCCTAAACGATGCATCATTAGGAATATTTTATGACACTTACAAGTAAATTTTATGACTTTTCGGTAAATCATTTAGTGATTTTATGACGTCATTAAAATGTGTCTGTCATTAGGATACCTACTCTTATTTATACGTATTTGGTTATAAAAATTACTTTCATGTCTTGATTTCGCACCCTAAAGAACATTATATTATTTTTGTTAACAGAATACATAACTATCATCTTAAATACATAATAAAGGGCCAGTTTCACAGGTTGCTGATAAATTCCAGGTAGTTTATCTGGCAGATAATTTCATACAAATTCTGTTCCATTTTTTAATTTATCTGGTAGATATTGGCTTTCCGTAACCTGTGAAACTGGCAATAAGAATTACTTTATCTACTTTATAATAAGTAGATTTTATGTTCTTAGAGGTCCAGATTATTGATTTAGTTTGAGCCGTTTAGAGTTTAGTTCAGTTTCTAGAGTTTAGTCAGTCAACAGTCACAGGAGCTAATTTCACATCAATCTTCAATTCAAATATTATGTAACATGTCCTTAAGATCTATTTACAATTAGACAATTACTAGCACAGACAACGGGAGTTCATTTATAGAAATCTTTCACAAATAATAAAGCTACGTAACCCCTAAATACTATAATCGTCATTCACATATAACGAGCAACACCGCGAGCTGTAGATAGTGCTAGATCAAACATTATTAATAATAATGACCCACCCATAACAGATGACAAACTACACGCTATCACCTTCAAAATTACTACAACACCATATCTACACAATAACAATAGTACTAGCAATTTCGAAGATCTAACCTCATATTGTTGGCCTCACTGACCAAAAATTAACCGTAAGTCAAGGCACTAAAGCTCAAAATCATGTAACAAACAACAATACCAGTAATACTAGAGATCTTACATCACATATTGTTGATGGATTCTACCAAAAATAAACCACAAATCTTTGAGATAGAGTTGGAAATCCTGTAGCTGATGACAATGCTAGCAATTCTGGAGATGTAACCTCACATGATGTTGATGATACTGATGAAAAATTAACTGTAAATCTTAAGGGTAAGGTTGAAAATGGTGTGGCAGAGGATCACAAAGGGTTTGGGGACATCAATTGGGTGCCCAGTGCAGTTCAAAGTGGTTCAGACATGTTTGTTTATTGCTCTGCATGGTTAGCAGAACAAACTAGCGGCCATTGCTATAATGGGTTGGGTAGGAGCTAAGGTCTAGGATATGATTTCGGTTTTGAGATATAGGACAATTGAGTTATCCAAGCTGTTAGTTTTAATAAGGAATTTGGTTGAAAAGCTTCTTTATAATGTAAAGTGCTAGTATATTATTTTTCAAACAAAAATAACTCTTTTTTCTAATTCTGGAAAATGATGATGAATTTCTCGAAAATGTTGGTACAGCTTCATTATTATTACATTGAATACAAAATACTGACGAAAAGCATATAAAGTTACTACTTTTAACTCACAAAATAATCGTAGCGAGATGAATTATCGTAATATAACTTCGTATCAATTTGTTGTCTGGTTTGTACAATGTGGACAGTCCGTAATGGGTATTTATTGAGTGCAGCACCATCTGTCGGTAAGTGGCCACGCTAATGTTGTGTGCTACCCAACAATAGATGCCACTAGTTTGTATGCGATTAAATATTTTATACGATTATGACGTTTACTTTGCAGTTGAGTTAAGTGGGTGCGATTATTATGGAAAGTTAAATTTATACTGTTTGTGTATGATAATTAAGTATAGTTTGCCATTTGCCTATTGTTTATACTCGTATACTACAATAATGTTTTGAGCGCCATTCCAAAACGTGTTTTTTTGGGAATTTGAGATTTTTGCAATACACTTTATACAAATTATACTTGATAAATATTTTTGCGTTTTATATAGAAAAAGTCCTTTGTATGTACAAACGCCAGCAGGTCAAGCTACCCGAATCTGTCAAATTTTACCAATCGAATATTAACCTTCCGGTATTGTGATAAGTTTCAAAATCTTTTAAAGAAATTTGACAGATTAAGGTAGGTTGATGTGTTGGCGTCTGTAAAATGAGTGTGGCAAGCAACCAAAAACCGCCTACGCTGTCAATATATATAACATATATCTACAACCCACCAAAATATAACCTAAATCAATTTGCCAAGTACTCCATAAAACCGATAGCCTGAAAATGAGCTACCAAATTAGAGCGCCCATTTTAAAAGAGTTACAAAAATTAATTATAAGTGTACAAAATTGTGCGCAGAATTAAAAATTGATTTACTGCTTTTTCGCCCCCAATAATGTCTCTAACGACCCCCGTTTGGGTCATTTTGGGGGCTTAATAACGATCTCTTATGAGTTTTCTGTCACTGCTAACTACCTTATGTTATTAATTGTTACGATAATATTATTATATTGTATATTATTTTTTATTAAATAATTGTTAGGAGTTTAAAAATTGGAGGTAAGCGTTTGATGTTGATGATTAAGAAGTGAGTGGATAGTAGTATGACGGCTAACAGAGACGAATGGAAGCGGAACAGGGCAGGTAGAAGAAGAATTTAGTTAGGAGTTTATATGGGGAGAGTTGAGATTTTTTTACCTTTTTTAAGGTAATATTTATTGATAAGATTCTGATGAATTTATATTTATATAGTTTAGTTACAGTTAGGTTTTTACAGCGATTTATAAGAATTATAATTATATCGTAGTTATTTTAGGTAGAAATAGTATTTCTCCTCTATATTTCTACAAAACTATTTTTTATACAAAACGAATAAAATACGTTTGCTACAAATTATCAAGGCAAATAAATATTTCTATAGCAAACCGTCAAATTTAACTTTGAACCATATGCTTCAGCGATTAAGTCGAAAATCTACTAAGGAAATTTGACAGATTGTATTAGCTTGATGTGCTGGCGTCTGTAGAAAAAACAACCTCCTCTTTTCTCGTAGGTTTTACGTACAAGCCTCATCAAAATCTTACCAGTCATGTTCTCCTAACACACAAATACCGCCATCTAGTGCCTGACACAGCCTCCCACTAATTTTCGTCTTTCAATTAAGCTTGCGAGCGTTGTCGGAATTCATTAATCGTCCCGAATGCTCATAACCGAACTATAGTAATTTTAACAGCACCCTGACTGATGGAAGGGGTGCTCGAGGTACAGAATTCAATTCCCAGTAACTGACTGACAAGGGTACTGTCTATCAACTTTTACTAATGGCGCCCACACTGGGACTGTTCAATATTTTGGACAGACTTAGGAAGAAATGGTGTCTTTGTTGTTTTGTATTTTGTTTTGGCTGCTTTTGAGATGGATGGCGGTAATTAGGATGGAGAGTGGGGGTACAGACGCTAGCACATCAAGCTACAACAATCTTTCAAATTCCCTTAATAGATTTTTTTACCTTTATCGCTGAAGCATATGCTTCAAAGTTGATTGGGAAAATTGGACAGTTTCGGGTAACTTGATGTGCTGGCGTCTGTATAATGATGACATTTATCTGCAGCACTACTTTAAAACACTCAAAGTTCTTTAAATTTTAGACTTAACTACATAAATAAATTTAATAAAACCATATCTTTAGTTAGATATAAGCAGAGAAGTATTACTTAAAATCTATTTCTTTCGTCAAATCAAACATCTTTTTCTTTAAACAGAAAACCATAACTAAAACACAGAACCGTTCTTTAACTATTAAAAAAAAACCCCGAGTTAAAATTGGCGTGAGTCTCCGAGGCGGGTCAAATGGACCACGCTTAGATTTACGAGCGCTGAACGCTGCTCGGTGACCACTCCAGTCAAGCGATAATCTAGGGTCTAATCGACCGGCTGCGGCCTGTTACGTGAATGTTCCGATTGATTTTGTTTTTTGGTTTGGCGAGGGTTAGAGGAAATTTTGGTTCGTCTGGTAGAAATATTTTTTTACTCTACATCTATACTAATATTATAAAGCTGAAGAGTTTGTTTGTTTGAACGCGCTAATCTCAGGAACTAATGGTTCGATTTGAAAAATTCTTTCAGTGTTAGATAGCCCATTTATCGAGGAAGGCTATAGTCTATATACCAGCACGCTAAGACACACGGGAGCGGAGCAGTAACCAAAGATGCGGGTGAAACCGCTGGGGACAGCTAGTATTATTTAAATGTCTTCATATTATAAAGATGAAGAGTTTGTTTGTTTGAACGCGCTAATGTCAGTTATCAGTATAATATTCGTAGTATATTAATAAGAGTAAGGGCCAGTTTCACCGGTTGCAGATAAGTTCCAGATAGTTTATCTGGCAGATTATTTCATATAAATTCTGTTTCATTTTGTAATTTATCTAGTAGATAGTGGCTATCCGTAACGTGTAAACCTGGCCCTAAGGCTTATAGGCTACTTTTTATCCAGGAGCACGGAGTACGTCTCCCGGGACGTATGTGAAACCGCTAGTTTAAGCTAGTAACAAAATAAGACAGTTAAGAGTATTCTTATGTACAGCCGCCTCAAGCAGCACATCAAGCTACTACAATCTGTTAAATTTACTAACTAGATTTTCAACTTTATCTGTGGAAGCATTTGGTTCAAAGTTGATTGAAAAAAAATTGACAGTTTCGGAAAGCTTGATGTGTTGGCGTCCGTACAATATGTTGAGGCAGCTGATGTTAGTATCAATCAACACAATAATTATCATCTCGATAAATAAGCTATCTAACACTGAAATGATCTTCCAAACCAGTCCAATAGTAACTGAGATGAACACGTTCAAGAAAACAACATACTCCTCAGCTTTTTATTATCAGATAAGAATAAAGAAGAAAAAAAACAACTTACCCGACTCAGAAGACTTCAGCTTCATCTACACGATAACTCACAGATAAAAGATAAAAAGTCATTTATTCAAAGTAGCCTGAAAAACAGCACTTTTTGAAAGTCAATTCTAAAAAAGACAGCCTGAAAAACGGCAGCCCTTCACCACTTCCTATGTGTTATCTTTAGCAAGAAGAAATGGTGCAACAAACTCCCCAGCAACACATGTCTGTCTGTTAGGTTTGAAGAACCAGATTTATACATAACATATAAACCACATCACTTTCACGAAATCAAACTTCAATCTACAAAATACTGTATGTCCAATCCTGTAAAAATCGCAACACAACTTCCCAGTCAATTAAAGAGATAACCTATCTTGCTGATCGTCTGCAACGGAGCCAAGGGCCTTCAGTGACACACGACATGAAAAATTTCAACCTACCCTCTCTTTGGTTGAACGATTTTATTCTTATAAATTGTGCCGCGATCGTGGCGGTGACATAACTAAACGATGCGATACAGTTCGCGATGGAGTATAACAGTTAATAGTTTAGTAGGTATGTAGTTTATGGATTTTTAGGTTATTTTGAAATTGTGAGCTTAGACTGATGTTTCTGTTGTATTCCAGTGTGTGTTTGGTGTGAAAGATTGGAGGCCTGAAACTGAAATATAACTCCTCACACATTCAAACAACGTCATCTTGGCCTAAACTAAGCAGAGATTGTACTATGAGTACTAGACAACTGATAAACTTACTTACATACTTTTCTTTAAGTCTCAAACCCACAAACTCAGGCGCGGCAGGCATATTCACTTACTACTAGGCACCTGGTCAAAATTATAAACTTATAATATGATTATTTCTCTGTCAAATTTATGTATGTATAATTTAAGAAGCTATTTTTAAATAATTATTCTACTGTAGGTATAACTTCACTGTAAAATTCATCATCATCATCATCTGCCTAGCCTTTTTCCTGTACCAGTACCATTACGCTTTAGTTGGCGTGACTGCCTGTCTGACCTCTTCAACCCGGTTACCTCTTGGCAAGATGGTTGTCAGACTTTATGGCTTCTGACGACCCTTAACGACTGCCAAGGATATACAAATGACAGCCAGGACCTACCAATTTAGCGTGCCTTCCAACCCATCCACGGACCGACCGGGCTAAGTGTTGCTTAACCTTATCGATCGACCCGTGCGGCGTTTACTTAGCCACGAGCTCCTTAGCTTAGAACTTTACTTTAAAATTAGGTGATGTAAATCTAGGTCAAAATACATACCTACCATAACAATATAGGTACCTACAAGCTTCTAACTCGACTCACAATTGACTCCGCAAGACATCTTGAAGTGAACCTTGACAATACCTACATAATGACGCCTATTAAAATACTAAAAAGAAAGTGGGTGAAACAACAACGTTTTTTTGACAAATTTAATTAAAAGATGGGTTTGTTAGTACAATAGGTGCCATGTTTGGGTGCCATTTGGATAGCAGCCATTTTCTTTTTTTTTATTATAATTAATCGTCTCTTCTTTTGTTGCAGGTACTTGGTGTTTAGAAATAAATATTAGGATTTAGTTGGTAGTGAAATTTGTATTGTATAGAATCTTTTAACTGTAAGAATAAGCAATATAAAAATGACAGTTTTAAAATTTGTATCAACTTTACCTAATAATTTTTTAAAATAATATTGTATATCAGATTTTTTCAATGCAAATATGTCGAATATTATCTTAAGTATTTATGATTACAGCTGTCCACCAAGAATCGAGAGTCGAGACCTTCCAAAGAAGAAAAATCACTTTCTGCATTTTACATTGTGACAAATTCCAAATTTGCTCACACTTAGGATGCAGGATTTGAAAAGCACGCCATCTCGCGACTGACGACAGAACTAAAAGGTGTTTACTACTCGCCACTAGATGGCGCCACTTGTACCATATTTCGTTAGCATGATTTTCTAATGGAGTATCTTTTGGAAGAAAGAAGATAAAATAAATGTATTGTGTCGTGCCCTTGTCATTCTTCTTGCCCGTGTGCTTGAGACTACTGGACGGAGAACTGATAAGGGCTTGTCCAATACAAAATCATCGCGAGAAAGAAGATTTAGAAAAGTATCTTGCCTACTATTTTTTCAAATAAACTTTTTTGCACGTGTGTGTCTGATTTTATTAATCTGTTTAGTGTGTAGAAGCTTATTTATGTGTCTCTGTAACTTCGAAACACAAGTCGTGGTGGCCTAGTGGTTAAAGAGCCAACCTCTCAAGTGTGAGGGCGTGGGTTCGATTCCAGGTCAGGCAAGTACCAATGCAACTTTTCTATATTTGTATGTACTTTCTTACTATATATCTTGGACACCAATGACTGTGTTTCGGATGGCACGTTAAACTGTAGGTCCCGGCTGTCATTGAACATCCTTGGCAGTCGTTACGGTTAGTCAGAAGCCAGTGAGTCTGACGCCAGTCTAACCAAGGGGTATTGGGTTGCCCGGGTAACTGGGTTGAGGAGGTCAGATAGGCAGTCGCTCCTTGTAAAACACTGGTACTCAGCTAAATCCGGTTAGACTGGAAGCCGACCCCAACATAGTTGGGAAAAGGCTCGGGAGATGATGTAACTTCGAAACATGTGATTGCCTATATTTTAAATAAAAACAATATTGTTAAAAAAATATTATCAACCTTACATAGACATACCTAAGAAAATTGAGTTTAAACACTATTAGAACGTGTTTAACAATTTTTATTTACTTATTTATGATGATTTACAAATTGTTACTGTGTTGTAAGGTTTTTATATTGAATTGTAAGAAATTGGGATGTGGACTACGTCAAAAATAAAATACTTTATCATATTCATTTTGTAAAGCATCTTACACTTTATTTACACAACAAAATTTAAATATTTACATAAAAAATATATACATATATAATTAAAAAATGGCGTAAAGCATCTTAAAATAATGTCAGTTTAATTTATCGTTTTGAACCGAAAACTGTTTAAATTTTTTTATTGATAATATAATCGAAATAAGTATACGGCTTGATGTGAAAAATCTGTGACGTCATATGTGGTGTTTTCATACAAATTGCATAGAGAGTAACCGTTTTTGACAGTTCAATAAAAGTATTGAATTTGACTAGTTGTCAACTACCGTACTATATTATTTTTCTTGTGTAAGTTTCGTTTTAGAGTGCGTTTCATCAAATAGTTCCTATGCCGTCATGTTGGCACTAATGCAAATCACAATAAAACTTATGTAAACTCGCAGAGCGTGTCTACTGTCTACCGTATTTACGTTATTCAGACAGGAATGCCAACATGACGCCAAAGGAACTATTTGATGAAACGCACTTTAAGAGTAAAATTAAACCCCATAATAGATTTTAAATACATTTAACCTGTGTAAGTTATAATCTGTGTGAAAAAAAATAATATACCAGAATACACCTACATATACATAATAACCTGTATTAATTTGTGAAATGAAAATAAAATTTTTAACTCGAAGACGCTATTTTTTATTTTACTTCCCAGTAGAGACCTTCCATCTTTTATAGGCCTCAGACGCCAGCACATCAAGGTACTACAATCTATCAAATTTCCGTAATAGATTTTCAACTTTACGCTGAAGCATATGGTTCAAAGTTGATTGTGAAAATTTGACAGTTTCAGGTAGCTTGATGTGCTAGCCTCTTTACTGTTTCCTGCGGCTACGACCGCGTTCCTAGGGAAGTATACTTCCCGCACCGGGATAAATATAGCCATGTACATAAGTGTAGACTATCTATGTACGAAATATAATTTAAATTGGTTAAGTAGTTTTGGCGTGCCAGCGTGATAGACAGTGTTACTTGAACAGTTAAAATAATTAGTAAGGATTAAGTATATCACTGTCATATTAGTAGCGGGTTCGATTCCTGCTTAATAGACAGAATGGTACTTACATTTTACATCATAATAATGACTGAATACAGCTGAATCATACTTTTAGACCTAAATATTTTATTACACACTAGCGACCCGCCCGGGCTTCGCACGGGTGCAATGCTGATATTAAATTATACATATAAACCTTCCTCTTGAATCACTCTATCTTTTAAAAAAAACCGCATCAAAATCCGTTGCGTAGTTTCAAAGATTTAAGCATACAAAGGGACATTGGGACAGAGAAAGCGACTTTGTTTTATACTATGTAGTGATAACCTAGAATCAAAGTACCAGCCTCTCAAGTATATGCGCGGGTTCGATTCCAGGTCAGGCAAGTTCCAATGTAACTTTTATAGTCCTGGTTTCTTTGAGATGTTTTCCTTCACCTTGACACCTTTATGGGTCATTGGTTTCCAAAATATACTTAGAAAGTACAGACGCCAGCACATAAAGCTACCCGAAACTGTCAAATTAACTGTCATATACTTAAGTTATAAAGTTGAAAATCTAATAAGGTTTGACAGATTATAATATCTAGCTCAATGTGCTGGCATCTAAACATATAACTTAGAAAAGTTACATTGGTACTTGCCTGACCTGTTAACGAACCCACACACCTATACTTGAGAGGCAGGTGCTTTAACCACTAGGCCACCACGAGATTGGCCGAATTTGGAGCGTCTATTCGTCATATCGACGTAAGAAAGCAATCTTGTCGTATCTCGAAAAGTGGAACTTTACACCAGAGCCAAAAAACTATTCGAAAAAATTATAACTCGTAAACTAGCTGAATCCGAGAGGTCATTTTTGGAACACGTATTTCTTATAATTATATTTATCAGATGGCAATAAAGATAGTATTCTAAAGTTAGTATAACATGAGTTTTATATGAGTTACAGCAATTGATATTTCAATTTGAATCATCAATATTGCTGTATCTCGGTAGTTGTAACAAAGGCACCACGAAATAACTTTAAAATTTTAGAAAACAATTATGATGTATCTAATATGAATTAAATTTGTAAGTCCTCGCATTACGTTGTACTTCACACTCTTTTTAGAAGGACATCTTAAATTTTGTATTAAATATAAATAAAACAAATTATTATGTTTAATTAAATGCTGTATGTTTATTTAAACAATTTTATTTAGAAAATAATGTTTACTATAGTAATAATTATTATGAATTAAAATAAAAAATAATCAATCGCAAAATTAGGAAGCAATGAAGTTTACTGACGGCGACATTCTCGACTGTAAAAAATATAATAAGCGATATTTTGGACAAAATATAACACAAAATTTGTTGAAAAACAAAAACATAATTTTGATTGGACTGGTTTTCCGTATTTATAGGCAACATCACTTATGATTTCAAAAATAATTATATGTTTTGTCTCTTTGTTATTTAACACCGACTTCGATTCACCGATTTTGTGGTAGTCCTCGAAAGCCGGTGGAATTTCGACGAGCACTTTCCGGCTTTTTTGAGCCGCTTGAGAGCCGCCCTGGCCTGCCCTCAATCTCCTTCCCAATCTTGGAGGTCCAGACGCCTCCTGCCGGAGTCTCTACGCGGGGATCCGCCCTTTACGGGGCACCAGAGTGGGCGCCGTTGCTGAAGAGGCGACTGGTGGCCAAGTTTAATGCATCCTAGAGGGTGATGACTATCCGTATAATGCGGGGGTACCGGAAGATCTCCCGCGAAGCGGCTAGCCTTCTTGCTGGCCTGCCGCCATGGGATCTGGAGGCAACTGACAGTCCTTGCACACATGCACGACCAGCGCATAGAGGCGCAACGCCATGGCAAAAGTCCGCTGCCGCGACAAGTCACGGCGACATGGAAACAGCGACTGTAGCAGCCTAGCGCTGGGAAGTGAGCGCTTGAGGAGTGGCTGAAGAGGCGCCACGGCATCCTCACCTTCCGCATGAAACAGGTCCTCACCGGACAAGGTAAGTTCGGGAGGTTTTTGTGCCGGATAAAGGCGGAAGAATGACCCGGGTGACACCATTGCACGAACCGCCTGGAGGACACGGTAAAACACACGGTACAAGTGTGCCCCGCTTGGGCAGACCACCGCCATGTCTTTGTGCAGGCGAACGGTGGTAGTGACCTCTCGCGCCGGGACCTAGTTGAGGCCATGGTCTGGGGCGAGAAGGAATGGGATGCGGTCGCGTCCTTGTAATGTAATGCTAGCAATGGAGGAGACCGCACGAGTGAGGGAACGTACCTACATACAACGCCACGCCCTAGCCACCTCGACATAAGACGCCAAGGGCGTCGGGGATCGCCGAGCGATCTCCAGCCACCGTAGACAAGGGCTTGCGAACGATGAGCAATGAGTAGCTCGCGTTCGCCGAGTAGTAGACGGTGGCGCTGTGTACGCGCAGAGATATTGTAAACCGTAGGAGTTCAGTAATGGGCTGACGCGTGAGGTAGTTCAGAAACGATGTCCCAGGCCTTAGAACACAAAGGGCAAATGTTGGTCACATACGGTTACGTGATTTTAGTCAATAAAAGTGTGACACGCCCTCCCGCTACACAAGCGTGGGCGAAATCATTTGATGATTTCCCACCTCTAAAAAAACTCTACCCCCTCTTTTTTCAGTCAGTGATCGTCTACCCGTATATACAAACCAATTAGGTACAATTGTTACGACAGTTTTGCTATGATGCTATGAGGAGTTTCGTTCCATATCATTGAAGTTCATCATCAGATCACGACCAAATTTCAATGGGACCTAGGAGTATAAAATAACAATCAAAAAACATTTTTCGCAGTCGGTCCACAATTGACTGAGAAATCGGTGAACAATAATAATAAAAATAAAATACAGCCGAACATAATTATTATAAGCATTAGATAGATAAAGTAAGTAAAATGACTAAATAACATGACTTACCTAGCTTTCACTTTAATCGTGCACGTAAATACACCCGAATTTCGCAGACTACGTAATCGCGTTCTAGCTCAAGCGCTCGCACATCGGCTGCTATACAATCGGTAAACGGCGTATCCAAGGGAAAACACACATTTCAACTCTATCATTAATGACTTATGGATAATATTTATTACAAAATGTGTAGAATGAAACGTAGTAAGTTTGATGCACATTCAAAACTCGAGGGATAGAATTGTATTATCTCTAGCGGGAATAAAATAATGAGGCGGCGAAATTGCTGTATCTCAATAAATTATTTTTTGTGACTTATACATAATGCTGTAAGTATTACGTAGTAAATAAATGACGACCGTGTATCTTCGACATCGGAAAAAAATACTTACAATACTTTTGTTGTATCTATTTGTCATTTAAAATAGTATATTTTATGGCATATACAGCATTTTGCAGTATGTTTTTTTACAGAAGTTAGGAAAAAGTCAACGTCGTATCATAAAAAAAAAACCTCTTAGAAAAACATTGATTGGACCACCCGACGCAGTATTTTTTTCTGAATTCAAAAATGCAATAAAAAAAAAATCCCATTTTTCGAGATACGACAAAATTGCTTTCCAGCGTCGATATATGTATATACTAATATTATTACATAACAAGAACCAATAGAAAACCCCAATTTTTGTTATGACAACCGTTGCCATGGTAACCAGAAAGAAACTCCCATGTGGTACAATTCCATCCAATTAGATGAAAGTAGGTGTACGTATTTCTTCATGGTAAGTCATCAAATGACACCTCCCGCTGAGGGTGCAGCTGGAGGGAGTGTCAGACTCTTACTGACTAAAACCCATTAAGTATGTACCTTCTGCAGGCTTAGCATGGCGATTCTATATCTATTCTATCAAGAAAAGACAAAGCTCTTTCTGTCAATGTCAACATGTCTTCTGCCCGAGCACGGCGCGACCTGTCAACTCGCATATAATCACTTGTAGCCTTATGTCAATCGAAGAAAAGAAAAAGTCAATCTGTCACTTTACTGTCATTATATCCATTCTCCGGTAAACAAAACTTGTTTCTACGGTTACCATGCTAAGCCTGCTGGAGGGAGAGTTACTATGTTCCTTCTGGAGGTCCCTGTGTGCCAGGGCCGCAGTAACTCTTGCGAACAACCCGCAGCCGACAGAGGGCTCTAATGACTAGCTTGGGCCCTCGAATTCACCTGCATAGACACCAGATAACGTATAATGGAGAAAAAGTAAGTTTTCAATTGTAAGTATAACAAGGCTCAATTTCAAAATGTCTTAATAGCCACTATCAACCAGATAAATTAAAAAAATGGAACTAAATCTGTATGAAATGATCTACCAAATAAACTGTCTGGAACAGTCAGTTGTAGAGAATAATTAGGAATCAAAAATGCCTGGTTACTACGGGGTCTCGGGTTCAATTCCCGGATCAGCTCGGGTCGTAATAAAGACAAAGTCGTAAGAAATACAATAATAGCCGTGCTCTACGATGCACGGGAATATCTAGCACCAACTTCCAGGCTCCGGGCTGCTTTATTAAAGTCTTAAAACCCACAAAGCGATTTTGCACCAACCCGGGAACAGAACCCGAGACCCTGTGCACAGTCGCGACTACTAGATGCGACTACTAGACCAACGAGGCAGTCAATATTACTTAACATAATAATATCATATGTATAGGATACTTTTTGGCTGGTGAGATCGTATTTGGTAAGCTAGTACAGACGCCAGCTCACAATAGCAACACAATCTGTCAAATTATCACAATACCGTATAATTTGACAGATTCGGGTAGGCTGACCAGCAGGCTTAGCATGGCAACCGTAGAAACAAGTTTTGTCTACCGGAGAATGGACAAAATTAAAGAAAAGTGACAGATTTACGTAAGATTTCTTTTGACATTTTTTGAAGAAATTTTTATTTTCTTCGATCGACATAAGTCTACAAGTGATTATATGCGAGTTGACAGGTCGCGCCATGCTCGGGCAGAAGACATGATGACATTGACAGAAAGAGCTTTGTCTTTTCTTGACAGAATAGATATAGAATCGCCATGCTAAGCCTGCAGCTAGAGTCTGTCAGGTATATTATGTAGAAAATATCCAAAGGCAGACAGACACACATTTCTGCGGTGATAATCATCTTTACTGATATAAATAAACGAGAAAGTCAATCTGTCTATCTGTCGCACTTTGAAACCAAAACTACTGAACCGTTTCAAATAAAATTTGGCACACAGATAGTCTAGACCCTAAAGAAAAACAAAGGCTACTTTTTACCCAGATTCGCGAAGTTGTTATACCAGTATATGTATGAAACCGCAATCAACAGCATATCTATACATATAATAAAATTGTAGGAAGGTCAAAACTGTACATTGAATATTTTTTTAAAAGAATACTTGGGGCGTGATCTACAATCGATATAGAACCCAAAAATATAGCTTTTAGAATTTTATGTCTGTTTGTCTGTATGCATGTCCGGGATAATCTCAAAAAGTACTGCATGGATTTACTTCATGAATATAACTAAGACGTCGGGTCAACATATAGGCTACATATTATCACGCTATCACCTACGGGGGAGCAGCTGTGAATCTTTATTCTAATACCCACGCGGACGACGTCGCGGGCAACAGCTAGTAGACAATAAATTAATTTAAAACCACCAAACATATTAATTATCCGCTGAGCCGCAGGGCTGGGCAACGATAATATCAGTTAAAACCAATTACATTGATTCACACTTTAATTGAATGTCAATTTAATGGGTTTCGCCTGAAGGGGCTAGGTATTGCATCGTGCTAACTGCATTGGTATTATATAACTTACTATACATACATGATTATACTTCCGGATTGTTTGAAAGAGGTTGAATGCTAAATTCTCCAGATGGTACAGACGCCAGCACATCAAGCTACTACAAATCCGACATATTTCCAACGAAGACCTCGTTGGCGCAATGGTAATGGTAAGGGTCTCGGGTTCGATTCCCGGTAAGGTCAACATCTGTGTGATGAGCATTTTTTTTAATTTGTATTTTATTACTTCTCTGTGTGAGAGGAGACCTATGCCCAACAGTGGGAACATAAAAAGGCCGATGATGATGATTTTATTCATTTATCAGTATTGTATTAGCCTACCTACTTATTTACATCATCTCCCGAGCCTTTTTCCCAACTATGTTGGGGTCGGCTTCCAGTCTAACCGGTTTCGGCTAAGTACCAGTGTTTTACAAGGAGCGACTGCCTATCTGACCTCCTCAACCCAGTTACCTGGGCAACCCAATACCCCTTGGTTAGACTGGCGTCAGACTTACTGGCTTCTGACTACCCGTAACGATTGCCAAGGATGTTCAATGACAACTTATTTACATAAAAACAAATTTAATAAATAATTATACATAGGCAATTTTTTTTATATATATAGCATCAAAAAATTCCTCCTCATCGCTGCCCACTGGTAGCGTACATACCCAAGAGGCTGGCATTTCGTGTGTAATGCAATCGCATCACAGAATAAATAAAAAAGTAAAAAAAATATACCTAATACAAGTATTTACACAATAAACTATAAAAAAAATACGCCAAATTCAATAAGTAACACCACTAACTTTAAAAAAAAAAACAACACAATCCCCATCCCATTATAAACTTGTACCCTGGATAATTCAAAAATCTTAAAACCTAACTTATTTTTAAATATTTTCTCTAAACTCCGGCCGAAATGAAACTAAAATCATTATAAGTTATGACATCGCGCTGTATACTGTATTCAGGGGCGCCCCATCTGACGTTTGGCCTAGGGCTGTACCAATTAGGCGCTTCCGTTCTACGCAGTATTGTATAGCAAAAGTCGAGGCGCAACCCTAGCGACAATATTGTGTAGGAATGACACTTTATTCTTGTACTTTCTAAGTATATGTATGTATTTTTAAATTTGAAAATCTTGTCTGTATATTTTTTTTTAGCTTGATTTGCTATTAAACTCATCTGCCTAGCTTTTTCCAGGCTATGTTGGGGTCAGCTTCCAGTCTTAATTGAGTACCAGTGTTTTACATGGAGCGACTGTCTATCTGACCTTCTCAACTCAGTTGCCTGGGCAACCCGGTACTTCTAGGCAAGACTAGTTGTCAGACTTTCTGGCTTCTGACTACCCGTAACGACTGCCAAAGATGTACAAATGACAGCCGCGACCCACCAATTTAACGTGCCTTCCGAAACACGGAGAAACTCGTCATGACAAGATGGTCACCCATCCACGGACCTCTTCACGACCAAACGATTGGATGGATTTTGATGAAACTTAGCAATCATATAGGTAGCTTAGACATCGGAATGATGATGATGATGGCATCCAGGCCGATTGTCGGCTATGGCGGCCGTTCTCATTTATGGAGATCAGCTAGCTGCGCAGGATATACATATTATAGTGCACAAGCATTCGCGCAGACACAGGTGCACTCTCTATTCCCTCACTCTCATAGTCCTCAGGGACGGCAATCCGACACGACCGGAGAGAGATCAGGCGCAGGACCGACATTTACGTGCTCTCCGATGCACGGGTGAATCAATCACCAACTTCCAGACTCCAGGCTGGTTTATAAAAGTTTCTCAAAACCCACAAAGCGATTTCGGCCCGACCCGGGATTCGAACCCGAGACCCGTGCGCACTAGACTAACGAGGCAGTCAAAATAACATATAGGTAGGCTAGGTACTTTAAATACTTTTGCGGCAAGTATTTCTGTAGGAACCGGGTCAAACCGCGAAGTATTTTTATTTTCTAAATAACTAGTTATGCGGACTAGTTCCATCAGCGACGATGTGCAACAAACGCCGCCATGTTGTATAACCGACTGTGAAGATGGAGTATGTTTCAGTTTAAAGTAATAGTATAAAAAGGTTTTTCTGCCGGAAAATATACAAATATGCAAACTTTCGGCATTCACTCCATATTAGAGGTTAGTGCTGGGACAGTGTCGATGAATTCAAACTGAAAATCTATCGATGACATTATTAATGACCAAATCATTACCAGTTGTTTTTGGCGATTTTAACCGGTGGAAAAGTCTTCTCGTACCCGTATTAAGTATAGCCCAAAAAATTTACGATGGAATGTAGCTTTTCGATAACGTAGAATTTTGGAAATCAACACATACACAATAATACATTTTTATATCTTCATATTTTTTTGTAGTTGATCTTTGGCAGTCGTTGGATAGTCAGAAGCAAGTAAGTCTGACAATCAGTCTTATCAAGGGGTATCGGGTTGCCCAGGTAAGCGAGTTGAGAAGTTCAAACGCTCCGCGTAAAACACTGGTACTCAGCTGGATCCGATTAGACTGGAAGCCAATCCCACCAGAGTTGGGGAAAGGCTAAGCAGACGATGATTAATTCATGCGTACTGCAGGCAATCATCGCGAAAGGTTTTAAAATTGCTAAGACCTTAAACTGCTTGCTAAGTTAATATTACTAATCAATATATGTATATTTTAGAATCATTACGATGTCTCCAATTGAAACACAAAAAAAATACACTAAAGCAAATTTGACATATGCAATAACACATAATATTTTATCGACATTCCGACGGCGATGTCCCACCCCTACTCCTCGACCTCTCAACGACGCCCGGGCGTTCGCAAAATATTTTCATTCACTATTTCAAAATAAAAAAGTAATATTTTTTCCATATTTTTACACTTTACCCTGTCTACAAACACTTGTTCCGAATACTCAAAATTAAAAGTAAAAAATATACTCTTTTTTTTTCATCAAAGAGCTGCGAGCTTCTCTATTTATAGGTACATAAATACTTCGTACTTTTGAGTTTGGCATCGCCTTTGATTTCTGTTGCCCTGGTACTTTTAATCCATATTTTAGATATATTTTTCCTATCACCAATCACCAATCGCCTAAAGATTAACACTATACAGAGGTAGTCCGACATAGGGGCTTTCCTTTTAACTGCCTATACTAGGTACCATTTCCAAGCTCTGTACCAAAAAAACAATTAAATAGAAGCAGTAGTTTAGTCGCTAATGATTTTTTAAGTTTTTGCCCTGTTTGAACACGTTGTATCTTTTCTAACAGCTGATTATGTCTAAACGCATAGGTCGTGCGACGTTGCCGCTTTATTACCTACCTAGGTATCTAAGGTCAGTAAAATTTAGTTGCAAAGGGTGGTTGGTTGCCCTCTGTCATATCAATATCTGTATATTATTTTTAGTAACGGCTAAAAATACGGTAGATGACAACCAGACAAATTCAATACTTTTATTGAACTGTCAAAAACGGTTACTATCTATGCAATTTGTATGAAAACAAAACATCAAGCTGTATACTTATTTTGGTTATATTAATTATCAATAACAATTTTTTTCTATCAAAACCATAAATGAAACTGATAATTATTATTTTAAGATGTTTTATCTAATAAATATGAAATAAGATTTTATTTGATTGGAGCGTGAAGAGGTAATATGTTTGTTACCACTTCATGCTCAAACGGCTGAACGGATTTTGATGAAACATGGCATTAATATAGCTTAGACATCAGAATGACATACAGTCTACTTTTTATCCGGGTGCGGGAAGTGGTTTCTAGCAGAAGCTAGTGTAATAAAAATTACATAATAAAGTTGCGTAAAAATTGAAACATCATTTCCAAGATTAGCTGAAACGACACGTCGCAAGCTTGCAAATAGGGATGCGGACAACTAGTCAAATTCAATACTTTTTTAGAACTGCCACAAAAGGTAACTTTCTATGCAATTTGTATGAAAACACCACATAATGACGTCACAGATTTTTCGCATCAAGCCGTATACTTATTTCGATAAAATTATCAATAAAAAATATCGTTTCAAAACGATAAATTAAACTGACATTATTTTAAGATGCTTTACAAAATGAATATGATAAAGTATTTTATTTATGACCTAGTCCGCATCCCTATTATCCGATAGACATACAAAGTAACTAATTATCTTCTTAATAAACATAAAACCTTATAAATATTGTACATACAAAGTGTAAGCGACAGTTACGGAAAAGACAAGTCACTCACGCTGTATTACGATACACCTGAGCCGGGCGGTTGGCACTGCGAAGACAACCGTTTAAGTAAATGGTTGGTTAAAGAGAAAAAAAAGAGTATTTCATTTACCGGTGAAGGTGTAAACGTGTCTTCTTCTTAGCCAAAGCTAGGAGACTATTACGTATCGCTTATATTCATATGTGTGCTTTTTTGATCTTAACCTTTAATTTGATAAATCGTCCTTCATTGTCACAGCCTTTTTATCGTCTCACTGCTGGTCACAGGCCTCCTCTCCCACGGAGAAGGATTGAGCGTTAATCACCACGCTTGCTCAATGCGGGTTGGTGATTTCAGACTTTATAGTCCAGGTTTCCTCGAGATGTTTTCCTTCACCTTTAATCAGTCATTGGAGTCCAAGATAAACTAAGAAAGTATGTACAACTTAGAAAAGTTACATTGGTACTTGCCTGACCTGGAATCGAACCCGCACCCTTATACTCGAAAGGCTGGTGCTTTAACCACTAATCCACCACCAATCCTTAAACTAAGATTAAGTTGATGTCATCAAAAAGTGCAACCGACCTCTCGAAATGACGCTTCGAGGGCAATGGAAAAACTTTAGCCCAAGTTTGTGTGACGATATTTATTTAGATCATTAATTAAACATAAAGGGACGCTGCGCCGGAGATTCTAATGTAGTAAACTATGTTTCAGATCTGAATCGTCATCTATACTTACTAATATATAAATGCGAAAGTTTGTGAGTGAGTGTGTATGTTTGTTACCTCTTCACGGCCAAACGGCTGATAGGATTTAGATGAAACTTGGCAAACATATAGCTTATGCATCAGAATAACACATAGGCTATATATTATAACGCTATTAACTAAGGGGGATGAGCAATAAAGCATTTTTTGGTCAGTTTTAACTAGACGCCATCTATATCTTTTTAATTACAACACATTTAGCAAATTTGACAATTTGACTATACCAGCTGGGTAAACAGTTATTACCTAATGTCACAGATGGAGTTAAGCTTTTCATACAATTAAACCGGGCTAAAATATTTTTAAATTTATTTTTCAGTTCAATGTATATACCTCAACATGCTACATATGTTATTTCGACAAATAAAAATAATTTAAAGACAAAAGTATTAAGGCAAGTTTCAACCTGACGCCATCTTTAGCTTTTCAAAACAATCTAATTTGACAATCTGACATTGTTAGTAATTATAGCTGATCATAGATGGAGTTCATAGTTTTATTTTCATAAAATTAAATTATACTGGGGTGTCTTCCAGTCTACAATCATACTCACAAGTATTAATTTTGATTATTCAAGTCCAAGATAACACTCAAAATCGGGGACAGAAGATGAGAGAAAAAAATCTGTCTTTGGGTAAGTTAGTCATTTAAGATCAAAGAAGGAGTGCTGTACTTTCTTCATACAATATCAGTCTGGGGTAATATTAGCTAAGCTTCCAGTATACCACACGTAACAAAGCAGCATGGCTTATCAATATTTTTATTTGATTTTTACGAACGATTACTGATCAAAAATACATATGTATGACTAAATAATTCTAGAGAAAAGGTCAATCTCTTGGAAACGATTCAGAAAATAACAGATCTCTTCGAATAGGGTTGGCTGCTGTTCTGACTCTAAGTGGTCGTAAAAGGATAGGGAATAAGTAATAATCTAAGGATTGACTACGATGTTCATTACAATGTAGCCCCTTAGATAGACATCTCAAATTAGAAAGACTCTTCTTTCTTCATCCATGTCCAGCAGTCATTTGTTGATATAAACTGCCTCCTAGGAAACGGTCAGCGCATATAAGGGCGTCTAAGATCAATTAGTTGTGTAGTAAGTATTTTTGTGGTCACAGGTGCACTCCCTATTTCCTTACTCTCTTAGCCCGACACGGACGGCAATTCTGACACAACCGGAGAGAGATTAGGCACACGACCGATGTTTACGTATTCTCCGATGCACGGATATATCAATCACCAACTTCCAGTCTTTTTTTGTGGGATGTCGTAATATAACCTCTTCAGCTAAGGATGCAGCTGGAGGAAGTGTCACTCTTACTGATTAAAACCTACTATGTGCCTTCTGGAGATCCCTGTATGCCAGGGTCACGGTAACTAAGAGGCCCATGTTGCTGACATATCTTCGAGGAGCGCGTGGAATAGAACGCGCCGCCGACACGGGCTGTCGTCCTTAGACGTACAGACGGTGAACCAACCAAAACCCACCGCCCACAGACCCACACCTACGGTGGTCGGGAATCATAGATTAAACACTAATACTAGAAGTCGTCCCTCGACACTCGACGCCCGGGGTGTCGACCAGTACCAATTTTTCCGCTGCGGCTGGAATGAGCGGTGCTGTTTCTAAACCACTCCGCCGCCTCCTTCGCTAGCATAATTGCTTCGTAGAAGGAGGCGGCCGCTCCCATTCTTTCATGCTCCGGACCATGGCCTGGACCAGGGCCGAATGCGAAAGCTCGCCGCTGTGAGGACACGGTGGTGCTCCGCCCAAGCAGAGCGCATCCCCACCGTTTGCTCTACCGTATCCTTAACCAACTTCCAGTCCCCGGGCTGCTTTTTCAGTTTCCTAACACTCACAAAGCGATTTTGGTCCGACCTGGTTCGACCGAATCGAACCCGATACCACGTCGTGTACAGCAGTTGCGTTATGCAACTACTAGACTAGCGATAAAGAGCGTATTTTCAGTACCTAAACCAACTTTATCGACTTCGACGCGATCGACCTGCAATGTAAGTTCGAAGTGACTACAATATTATTTGAAGTAGTGACGACATATAATATGTACATTCTTATATACGAGCATAGGTTCAGAATGTATTCTGCAACAACAGACACATTTTGTACCTTCGAAGTTTAGTTCAATCTAAGACAAAGACCTGAGCGAGAAGCAGCGGGAGGCCACACCTGCATGTCCAGTCTTAGTAAACGACGCGTGTGTATTGTTGTGATATGAAAACATAAGTCTTCCCCTATTGACACGCAAATATCCGCCATGTAAGTTCGGCGCTTATTGTTATAGTAGCCAAATACTTTGCAAATTAAAATCAGCCCCAGAACTGTCGCTTATCCTAGGTATAGTTAAGTGTTTTTGCGTTTTCTCTGAGAAGATAAGCCAGCTGCCCAGGACATATTAAAGTGCATTCACTATCCCCTCTCTCTCATATCGATGTGATCGGACCGACATTTACGTGCCCTCTGATGCACGGGTCTATCAATCACCAACTTCCATACTATGGGCTCCTGATTGACTCGAACCCGAAACCAGTGCACAGCAGTCGCGCTATGCGACTAAGTCACCAGCGAGGCAGTTATATTTCCATAGTATTTCTACACATTTTGGGCTTGATTTTATAGCTCAGTTATCATACCGTGATGTTAAAGGATACAAGGTAAACGAGTTTATCATTTTTACTACTCTAATGCCCACGCGGACAACGTCGCGGGTATCAGCTAGTATACTAATACAGCTCAAAAGTGTAGTTGCCTATTAAGTTACTTTGTTTAGAGACGAGCAAGTTTTACTAGTTAAGAGATTACTACACCTAGTTTATTTATAGTATAATTAATTTTGTAATATTATGAGTGTAAATAATTGTTAGTGAGCCAATAAAGAAAAATACACTTCTAAAATTAATCCAGACTTTCATAAGTAAACTCAACAGATCACAAAATTAATCGACACAGGAATCAAACCCCGTTCACGTTACACTAACATGTCGCCCGCAAGCCGTGACGTTGCATACAAACGTGCCAAATTAGGCTTAAACCCACAGGTGACAAAAAAAACCTTCCAGTTTCTCTATGTAGTCTTCTGTTTAGAATAAGATTTTAAAGGCATTGTTATTTTCTATAGAGCTAGTGGCTAAGCAACAGCCGCACGGGTCGATCGATCATAAGGTTAAGCAACGCTTGGCGCACTCAGTCCGTGGATCGGTGACCATCTTGTCATGACTAGTTTCACCCTGTTTCGGAAGGCACGTTAAATTTGTGGGTCCTGGTTGTCATTTATACATCTTTGGCAGTCGTTACGGGTGGTCAGAAGCCAGAAAGTCTGACAACAATTCTTACCAAGAGGTATCGGGTTGCCCAGGTAGCTAGGTTGAGGAGGTGATATAGGCAGTCGCTCCATGTAGCACACTGGTACTCAGCTGCATCAGTTAGACTGGAGGCCGGTCCTAACATAGTTAGGAAAAAGCTAGACACATACATATAGAACCAATCTTAGAGCTTAAATTCTTCAGTAAATACGCGAGCGAAGTAAACTGAATGCGTTTGGTTTTCTTTCATTCATTCATTCGTTCTTTCATTCATTCATATCAGAGCATTGTGATTTGAACGAGAACTGCTATCAAATTGTACGTTGAGTTCTTGCATTCTCAATAATGCTCGGATCATGAGATGTAATACGGATATGTTGCAATCAAACTGGGAACTTGGACTTTTAGAAAATACCTACTTATTTGGTTAATTTTATTTTATGTTATTAACATTTAGATTGCCACATCAAGAAAAAGACGTGCACTCAGCGCCAAGCTAAGAATTCATCCATCCTACATTTTAGTAGTCGTGACCGTGGCGTGCAGGGCACTTTTTGGCTTGTCATCTATACATGACATATATTAAAAATGGCACATGATATGCAGATGTTAAGATAATCATCATCCTCCTGCCCTTATCCCAAATTTTATTTGTTGTCGGCGCAGCAAGTTTTGTTCTTCCACACTCTTTTATCTGCCATCATCTCACAAGTAACATTTCTAGCCATATCAAGAATTTTAAAGATAACATAGTATTTTTTTTTTTTATATGATTGGGTATCTGTTTTTTTTAACTATTAATTTATCAAAAGTAACATTTTACAAAACCAAAAACAGAAATAATTTTTGGAATCCGAGAGTATTATAAAATCTGTGCCGTTGAGAAATAAGTAATTTATAAACCTTTCAAAAGCCAAACCGGTAAATAACATGCAAAGGATGCACATACAAGCTTGTGACGTCAACGCTATTTCATCACGCATGTGCGAAAGAGATAGCAAGAGGTCTCCACTATGATCCCACTCTTCATCATACGAATATGAAAAATGTTGATTGCTGCTCCATTAACAACCAATTTTGACGCTTTTTTCAGAAAAATGTTCCATTTATTTGTTTTGTTAAAAATGTTGTACAAAATCAAACATAGGCAAATACCCTATTACTTGCATTATTTATTTATTAAGCAAAAATAGCTTCGCGTTATCTTATCCATAGCGTTTTTTTATTCTTTGTTATAGCATATGAAAGGTCTAATGGCTGTTTCTACTGTAAAATAAAACAAATAAATAAAAAATATGATCGAACATCTAGAGGTTTTGAAAACATCACGAATGCTGAAGTTTCCCTGCGACAGGTACATACAAATCCAGTGTTATTGCGCACTGAGTGGCAAGTAGCAGTAGGCACTGAATGCCGCCGCGGTATATAGCTCGAGTTGATAATACCGGCTTGAAAAATGCTCAAATAACGGTAAAATTAGATGACGTAAGCGTCAATAAAGATTACTTTACCTTACTTTACTATTTATAGGTACTTTGTTGTTAACGTTGAAAAATTGTTAAATACATCTTTGGGTTAAAATTTTCCTTTATCGATTGAAATATTGAAAATGCCTATACATATATTTGTCAGCTTATCTTGCGGTTTTCATAAATAAATGTAGATAAGTGATTCATGAAAAAGTATTTAATTAAGTAAATAAGTTAAATAAAAAGAAAAAATATTTTTAATGGTAAGGAGAAGTTATTCTCACAGAATACAAGCTAAACCGTGACAAAATGGCGTCCAGACCGGTTGTTACCCATCGCGGCTGTTCTGTCTAAGAAGATCAGCCACCTGCGCAGGTCATGTAATAGTGCATAACTGCGTAGCTGGCTGATCTCCTTAAAGAAAACGGCTGCCGTAGCCGACAATCGGCCTGGACGCCATCGTCATCATCCCCATAGTGCACGCACATTTGCGCAGACACAGGTGCACTTTCTATTCCCTCACTATCATAGTCCGATGGGACGACAATCCGACACGACCGGAGAGAGATCAGGCGCAGGACCGACATTTACGTGCTCTCCGATGCACGGATGTATCAATCACCAACTTGCGGACTCCGAGCTGTTTTTGTAAAAGTTTCTTAAAATCAATTTTGTCATCAAACCCCAGACACCTTTAATAAAGTCGTTTTAACAGCTCTATAGAGATATCAGCATCAGTAATAATTTGGGATTAAAATATGCATTCCTAGATATAATGTTTCTTTTCAAACCTAGTACTTAACTGTAGCCCAGACTTGTATTAGTACTAGGGTATATCTTCACGGTTACTGAGCTTTTAGGGGGTAAGCAAATACGTAGGTAGGTTGTGACCCCTTGTAAGAAAGAGTTAAAAAAAAATAAGCTTTTCGTTATATTTGTTGTAATTACTTTTATAAATTTGATGTGGTTATTTGTCAGTGCACAATAAATTGGGCAGTTGACTAGGTCGAAAATAAAATATAAATAAATAAAAGCATCTTAAAATAATGTCACTCTCATTTTATCGCTTTGAAGGAAAAACTATTTGATTTTTTGAGAGATAATTTAAGTAAAATAAGTATACGGCTTGATGTGAAAAAACTGTGACGTCATAGGTTACGCTTTCATACAAATTGCAAAGAGTAACCGTTTTGACAGTTCTTTAAAAGTATTGAATTTTAGTTGTAAGGAATATTTTTGTCCTTTTTTCTGTTAAAATTGGAATTATGATAGATAGGTACTTAAAATAAAAACGAGGTAACTTATCAATCACTTGTTTCAGCCAGCTTGTGAAGTGCAAACTGCTCCGCACACCCTGATAATAAGAAGCTTATAGCCTTCCTCGATAAATGGAGTATCTAAGGCTGATTTTTTTATGAAACCGTTCCAGTAGTTCCTGAGATTAGCACGTTCAAGCAAACAAACAAACTCTTTATTATACAGGGTGACTGGTACCAATGCTATAACAAATGGCAGGTACCAAATTTGATAACAATGCCATCTATGTTCGAACGCTTGAACTTCTTTTGATCAGTGACTCCAACACTGTACAGTCTGAACTTTCTTGTCATTGAAAAACAAACACGTATAAGTTCAGCTATTACCTCATAGATGACGTTAGCTTATACTTTGAACTGCATCTCGAGGAAACCTCTGGATTATCAAATTTTAAATCCACCAACCGGGATTGAGCAAGCGTGGTGAATAACGCTCAATCCTTCTCTGTGTGAGAGGAGGCCTGTGCCCAGCAGTGGGACGATGTCAGCGAGTGTACCAATGAGACTGCAGTACAAAATTAAAATATTTGAGTGTCCAATTGCAGGCGAAAAAACAACACACGGGTCTTACTCGCGATATAATTGTAAAGGTATACTATTACGATACCTCTTTGCTCCCAATGTTTCGGCCGAATAACACCGACCGTGGTCACGGGTGGACTGATGACAGCGGGCGTTACCGTGAAGTATAGGGTTTCTGAACTACCCTCACTTGGTTGTCACAAAGAAAATTAAAATTTACGCAAACGTGTTTCTGGCAATGATTATAGGCTTTATATCCCCGTGGTTAATGAGATGAAAGTCATTTTTTAAAGTCACTCTCAATAAGCCCTTTCATTTGATACCCATAGTGTTGTGTGGCCCGCCATTTTGGATTACAAATGACATCATATAACATCGTGCATTGTCATCCAAACTGAACGTGTGTACAAAATTTCAGCTCAATCGGTTGAAGATATCTACTTCAAAATTGAGTTCAAAGAATCCAGCGTAACATACATACCTACACTGCAAGTTAAATAAAGGCTTTTAAAAACACGGAATAATGCAGGGAGAATACAAAATTATAATTAAACAACATGGTAATTTGATAATTTCCATTTATTTAAATCTATAAAAGCAAATTAAATGCCCTCCATTAACAAACTAGTAAATGCATTTCCTTCTTAAATGTTAATACATAAATAGTAATTTTAAAGTAATACCACAACTCAGTAAAAAATAAATAAAGACAGTCTTGAAGCTGCTATAAAAGCGGCCATTTTAAATGCATCATTTGACAGCTGTCAGAAATGACAGTTACAAAGAAGGTCTATATCAAAATTGAGTATTGAATTGAG
The DNA here is from genome assembly GCA_958496145.1 of Heliothis peltigera. Taxonomy (NCBI): domain Eukaryota; kingdom Metazoa; phylum Arthropoda; class Insecta; order Lepidoptera; family Noctuidae; genus Heliothis; species Heliothis peltigera. Next base: position 5,686,288 of record OY292348.1, on the reverse strand, counting down.
ATTAAGAAACAAAACACAAATAAAAAATAACTTTTCATCGATTGCGAGTAAAAATAAAATCTCATTAACATTTTTTTTTGTACAATATTTCCATACTGGCAATCAAATGGCATATCTGAGTTTTTTAAAAATAACGGTCAAACGAAATTAGATTCTACCGAAACAGTTATTAAGTACATTATAGCTAAACCGGTACCCTTGCTCGGGTATATCGTCAGTCACTAGGTTGTCACTCTTGAAGTGCACGTAGAGGGGTCCAGGGGGGGTCGCTGAAAATAATACAACTTCATCAGTTTCCAACTTCACCTTTTTCACACACGGTCGGTTAGCCCCATGGTAAGCTATTGATTAGCTTTGGTTATATGTGCCAACACAACTAATGTACTACATATACTTTACACATATTATGTATATTTATAAATACATATTATAACACCCAGACCACAACCAACAACCATGCTAATCATACAAATGTCCACCGTGCCAGGAATCGAACCCGGAACCCTCAGTTCGGCAGTCCGGCGTAGTTACCAATGCGCCAATGGGGTCAACTTTTGTAAAAAGGCCAATGAAATCAACACTTTTACACGACAACACATTTTTTGTTCAAAACCAGATGAGGTCGGCATTTCCTAACTGACTAATCTTGACAAGAAACGCCGAAACAAACTGAAAGGTCATAGTCTCTCTTTCGGAGGGGCCCCGTAGAGCTAAGGTCAGATTTACTAGGCCACCTGTCCCCTCGAATAAAGGAATACTCACAAGCAATAATCTGATTAGCAGCACTGGCTCCACAGAACTTGGTTCCTCTCAAGCCATCAGCAGTCTCCGCCTCAGGAATGAACAGGTAGTCCTCAGACTGAGGAGTTCCTCTGGTCACCGGGTTCACTTGGCAATCAGTATCCAGGTAGATGTTGTCCTCACTGCGGTATGCCATGTTGAAGGTGGCCGCTGTGTACCTGGGATTTAAGGGTAAATTGAATTTGGGTGCATTGGCTTGAAGCTGTTCTATTTGTCATCATCTGCCTAGCCTTTTCCCAACTTTGGGATCGTCTTCCAGTCTAAACAGGTGGAGCGACTGCCTATCTGATCGTTTCCACCTAGTTATCAGAAAACACGGAACTGTGTTGTTTCTTCGTGTGTCTGTTTGTCTGTTAGCATTTTACAGATAAACTGCTGAATCGATTAAGATTACAGGCGGGAAAGAGAAGTTCCCAACTAATACTTCGATGGATGTCAATGCTTCATTCAAGATAATCTTCTGGAGCGATTTAGATTAAATTTGGAAGCAAGATGACTAGAACGTAGAGGGGTATATACTGCTGGGGCTGCGGGTTGTTTGCAAGAGTTACCGCGGCCCTCGCACACAGGGACCTCCAGGAACGTAGTAGGTTTTAGTCATTAAGAGTCTAGCACTCCCTCCAGCTGCACGTAGCGGGTGAGGTCATTTGATGATGTCCCACGACAAAAAAGTGCATCAAATAATTCCTCGTCACGAAGATAAAGCCATGGCATAGAACTAGTAAGTAAAATAAATGTCAGACACTTACTTGATACCGCATACATCAGGGCTCTTCTTGAAGCAGGTGGAGTAGATCAGGTTTCCTATATAAGGACCTTGTCCCCGGTTATAGTTGAAGGATTCGAACGCTCCTGACCGATCCGGATAGTACTGCAGACAACCGGGTGGGGCTGGAAATAACCGGATCATTAGATAAGGAACAAAATCAAGATTAATATAGAGAATTCAAGGATTGGGAGCGAACTAATGAAGTTTTAAAACAAACAACAATGTCATCCAGAAAGATTGCCGGCCACAGTGGCAGTTCTCTCTAAGGAGATTAAGCAGCTGCGCAGGACATATTATAGTGCACAAGCTTTTACGCAGACACAGGTGCACTCTCTATTCCCTCACTCTCATAGTCCGATGGGACGGCAATCCGACACGACCGGAGAGAGAACAGGCGCAGGACCGACATTTACGTGCACGGTTACAATATCAATCACCAACATCCAGACTCAGGGCTGCTTTGTGAAAGTCTCTTAAAACCCACAAAGCAATTTTACCATCAATCCCAGACAGAGGTAGCTTCGCTCTCGATTTCGGTCCAATACGGGAATCGAACCACAGCAGTCGCACTATGCGATTACTAGACCAACGAGGCAGTTTTCTATTAGAAGTATGGATGTTACAGAAGACTTACCAATGAGGTACTCATCTCTATCAGCTGTGCTGCTCCCGAAGGGTGTTGAAGGCAAACTCTGAGTGATAGACTCGAAGATACCATCGCGGAATTTTCTAGAAACAAAATGTGTCAAACCGTCAAAACTATAGATTTCTTTAAAGATAAAACTTCGTCTATGCAAAGTCACAAGGCTGAAAGTCAGCAGGGAGGAATTTGTCATGATAAGATGCCACAAATCCACGGACCGACCGCGTCAAACGTTGCTTAACCTGATGATAGATCGACTCGTGCGGCTGTTACTTAGCCACGAGTTTCACTATTAGACAAAATCAATTTATGTATTTTAAAATTCTTTTGCATCGTTTGTTTCGCGAGTAGCCTCCCAATATATTTTCAGATATTGAAAGAAATATTTTGATCTAATAAACAACCATTTCTACCCAACCCCAGCAAAGCTATCAGACTGGAATAATTTTCACGGCAATTTTTTTATAGGGTGCTTGAATCAGTGTCCTTCTCTGCGTCAGAGGCCTGTGCCCATCAGTGAGACAGTAAAAAGGCTGAAGACGATATCATATCTGGAAACTTACCCAAGTGTGTTGAAACATTCCAGCTGGGTAACCTTGATTTTCCAAGTGGCTTGTGGCAGGTTGGGCTGAGTGACTCTGTCAGCGATCTTGAAGTTAATCCTGATGGCACGGCTGTTAGTAGACGCGTTGACTCTCACATACACTGTAAAGAAGACGAGAATTAGATTTCCCAGAATAAGAGAGAAGCAGAGAATAGAAGAAGACAACCTATCCTCTCATCCATAGGATGTCTTATGCTGAACATAGTTATCCCCTATTGATTTCTAATAGGTCTGATAAGAGTTGAAATTCATTCAGCGCCTAATCGTGACCTCTGTCAGACGCCTGATCATCTTATTGGTGGCCGTCTTACGCTGATGATAATATCGGCTATCAAATGAGGAAGTGACGAGCCAATTGCAATAAAGGCATAAAGCTGTGAGATATTTAAGATGGCAAGTCTACTGAAATAATAATAATGGCGTTTAACTGATTGCTGGCCACGGGGCCGTTCTCTCTAAGGAGACCAGCCAGCTGCGAAGGAAATATTATAGTGCACAAGCATTTGCGCAGACACAGGCTCTATTCTCTCACTCTCGTAGACCGATGGGACGGCAATCCGACTCGAACGGAGCGAGGTCAGGCACAGGACCGATATTTACGTGCCTTCTAATGCTCGGGTGTGTATCAATCTCCAACTTCTAGACTCCAGGCTGCTTTATGAAAGACTCTTAAAACCCTATGTCTTAAGTCGCGCTATGAGACTACTAAAGCAGAATGAAGAACTAGGCTTAACTTATATTACGTAGCCAAAGATTTTTCCCAGTATGAACTACTACTTCCTCAAGATTTTCAAACATACATCAACAAGGAGTTTTGCACCGTCTACCAAATATCGATACTTACAATGCTGTCCATTATTGTCACCGCAGAGAGGGGGTAAGATGTCGGAATTGGCTTGCAGGTTCGTCACTTGGAAGATATCATTCCTGCAAGTGTATCCAGGGCGCTGTGTCACATTCTCTACTGGATCCACCTGGAAATTAAAGGAAAGTCAAAAGAAGTCCTGCGAGGAAGGTGGCCTAGAGGTTAAACCACCTGCCTCTAAAGTATGTGCGGGTTCGATTTCAGGCAAGTACCAATGCAATTTTTTTCTTAAGTTATATGTACTTTCTAACAAAGGACAAATTAAAATATTGCATCACTAGCTTCCGCCAGCGGTTTCACTCGCTTTCTGAGGGAAGTACTTTCCATACCCGGATAAAAAGTAGCCTATATGTTATTCTGATGTATAAGCTATATTGTGGTAAAGTTTCATTCGAATCCATTCAGTAGTTTTTACGTGAAAGAGTAACAAACATCCATACATCCATATATCCATACATCCATACTTACAAACTTTCGCCTTTATAATAGTACTAGCTTCTGCCAGCGGTTTCACCCGCTTTCTGAGGGAAGTACTTTCCATACCCGGATAAAAAGTAGCCTATATGTTATTCTGATGTATAAGCTATATTGTGGTAAAGTTTCATTCAAATCCATTCAGTAGTTTTTACGTGAAAGAGAAACAAACATCCATACATCCATACTTACAAACTTTCGCCTTTATAATAGTATAGGATAGGATATAATAGTATAGGATAGGATTAGGATTAGGATAGGATTAGGATTAGGATTAGGATTAGGATAAGGATTAGGATTACGATATTTGGATTAGGATTAGGATAAAACTCATCCGCATCGCTGTCAGCAAGGATCGTGTCCAAAAGGCTGGCCGAATTCCACGTTGGATGGCAATGCTGATTCGTTGACCAAGGTATTGGCCAGCCTTTTGGTCACGTGTGGACTCCATTAAGCCCTTGCTTATGTCCTTAAACAGGCCATGGGCACTATATCTTACGAGCGACTGGATTTGAAGTCACAAATCATTTTTTTTTTTACAATTGGGATAAAAAATTTAATTTAATTATTATTTACAAATATGTACAATACTTACTATTATAAAAATAAAAAAAATCTTAAAACTAATTAACTATAACTCATCATCTCCCGAGCCTTTTCCCAATTATGTTGGGGTCGGCTTCCAGTCTAACCGGTTTCGGCTGAGTACCAGTGTTTTACAAGGAGCGACTGCCTATCTGACCTCCTCAACCCAGTTACCTGGGCAACCCAATATCCCTTGGTTAGATTGGCGTCAGACTTACTGGCTTCTGACTACCTAATTAAAACTAATTAACTACAACTAATAAAAATAAATAACTAAAAAGCATCAAGAAACTCATCCCCATCGCTGTCTACTGGGAGCGTACCCAAGAGGCTGGCAGCATTGACACGTTGTATGGCAATGCTTATTCTCTGACCAAAGTAATAGCCAGCCTTTGGGTCACTGGAAGCGTCAACCAGCCGCTTAGACTCTACTAACTCTTTAAAAAGACTTAGCGCATTCGGACCCCACGACCCGAGGGTTGTGTGGGACACAAATCAATTGATTTCCACTTACGGTGGTAGGTGGGGCCAGGTTGAAGGTTTCGAAGTCAATCCTCATCTGGCAGACGTTGTTGTTATTGATCTCCACGTTGTAGGAGCACTCCAGGCCTGAGGACTCGTGGTTCAGAGGAGGGTTGATGAAGACAGCCACCTTCGTGTTGGTGCGGACATCACAGGCGTTCACTGAAAGATAAATGTTTCATCATCTTCATACAGCCCAGCTATGGTGGAGTCGGCTTCCAGTATTAACCAAGGTCAAAACTAGTTAATCTATTAAGGGCCAGTTTCACAGGTTATGGATAACCACTATCTACCAGATAAATTCCAAAATGGAACAGAATTTGTATAAAATTATCTGCTTAATGATAAATGATATTTATTTTGCAAATAGGTTGAAATCAACACTTTTACACGTCAACATATTTTTTACAAAAAAAACGAGATAAGGTCGGCATTTCCTAACTGACTACCTTGAGAAGAAACGCCGAAACAAACTCAAGGGTCATAGTCTCTTAAGATAAACTATCTGGAACTTATCAGCAACCGGTGAAACTGGCCCGATTCCATCTGCATTTTCTATGAGACTATGACTATGAAAACTTTTATTTTTAAATTGATGGGCACTTTTTGGCTTGTCCTCTATACGTGACTCATCATCATCTCCCGAGTCTTTTCCCAACTATGTTGGGATCGGCTTCCAGTCTAACCGGATTCAGCTGAGTACCAGTATTTTACAAGGAGCGACTATCTGACCTCCTCAACCCGTACCCGGACAACCCAATACCCCTTGGTTAGACTGGCGTCAGACTTACTGGCTTCTGACTACCCGTGACGACTGCCAAGGATGTTCAATGACAGCATATACCGCCACAGTCCTCTATACTTGACAGTGGCGGTCAAAAGGTTAAAAGACGATACTTACAAGAGCAGCAAGTGGCGAAAACTCCACAGAAGCCGATAGCCTTGCCTCCTTGAGTGTTGCACTGGTTACGAGAGAGACACACGCCCCCAGTAGTCCGGTCAGGACTTAGACACTGTTCTCCATTGCCGACCGTGAAGATGGTTGCTGGGTTCTGACGAGGAGCTGTGGAAACAGTTTTATATTAATAACTAGTTTCTGCCAGCGGTTTCAGACGCGTCCCGTAGGAGCAGCTCCGCGCATCTGGATGAAAAGTAGCCTATAACCTTCCTCGATAAATGGGCTATCTAACACTGAAAGAATTTTTCAACCAAACAAACTGTTCTGCTGTATAATATTCGTATCTATACTAATATTATAAAGCTGAAGAGTTTGTTTGTTTGTTTGTTTGAACGCGCTAATCTCAGGAACTACTGGTTCGATTTGAAAAATTCTTTCAGTGTTAGATAGCCCATTTATCGAGAAAGGCTATAGGCTATATAGCATCACGCTAAGACACACGGGAGCGGAGCAGTAACCAAAGATGCGGGTGAAACCGCTGGGGACAGCTAGTAGATAATACATATTTTATTAACTTCTTTTTTCATTCAATTTATGAATGGTCGTTCTCTCGTTTTTTTCTTTTATAAAAATATATAGTATTACTTACTTCTGAAATTGGTATCATCTACAATAGACGCGCTGGTGTATCCCACGACACACACAAGTAAAACCCGCAACAGCCTCTGTAGCGCCATCTTGTTTTAACTGGAACAAAACAAAACAATCATTATTATTTTTGGCAGCGAAGTATAATAACGCCTCCTTTTCTATTGTAGCATAGCTCATTTTGTCTGCCTCTGATGCTTCTGATTCTCATTTTTATATTTTACTAGCGACCCGCCCCGGCTTCGCACGGGTGCAATGCTGATACTAAAATTGTACATATAAACCTTTCTCTTGAATCACTCTATCTATTAAAGAAAACCGCATCAAAATCCGTTGCGTAGTTTCAAAGATTTAAGCATGCAAAGGGACATAGGGACAGAGAAAGCGACTTTGTTTTATACTATGTAGTGATTTGTTTATCATAAGACAAGGGTATTTCTAACTACGTCTCGCGTCATAATAATGATTTTTTATTATTATTCAAATCTCATTTCTTATTTTTTTTATTATGAACGTTTACTTGTCATTGGATACATTAACTGGGCTAATTTTGTAAGACGACTAAAAAATCACGGTGTATATCCATCGTGAATAAAACCCGTTTTTTGTGTAAAAAATATATATAAGTCGCGAAATTCTAAAAAGACATTTAATCCGATAAAGTGCATAAAAAATCAGATCGTTTAAAAATACCGCAACACGATACAACACGACATATAAAACGCATCGTTAAGACAAGAACCAATAAATAAAGTAATTTAATTCATTTGGGTCAGTTTCAAATGTTTTTAATTCAGAGTTCCGTAAGGCAAAACTGATTAGGTATGTATTCTTAGGTAAAACACAAATTCTTCACAGCGGTAAACTCCTAAATCCAAACTTGACCCTAACCATTATAGTAAAACTCGTCATTGTACAGACGCCAGCACATCAAGCTACTACAATCTGTAAAATTTCCGGAATACATTTTTAAGTTTATCGTTCTTATAAAAGAAAGTTATTGACGGCCAAATAATGCCCAAATGTTCAAAAAAAAAAAAAGAAAATAGCGTACTAACAAGTTAACAAAACATAAACGCCGAACAAAACCAGATGGTGTAGTAATGAGTGAATCTGCCTGCCACGCTGGAAGTCGCGGGTTCGATTCCCGCATAAATCAAACATTTGTGTTTTTTACTTAGTCTGGGTGATCCTATGTATAATATGTATTTATTTACAAAAGAAAAGTGTATAAGTAAGTTTATCAGTTGTCTAGTGCCCATAGTACAAGCTCTGCTTAGTTTGGGACTAGATGACGTTGTGTGGGGAAAATTTTCAAAAAAAAAACTACGGGACCACAACATAAAAATACCAAAAAACTTCTCGCGTATATAAAATACCGCCATTAACCGCCTACACTGTATTGCGAAAGGGTTTTAAAAAAACTAAAATTTATAACTACAGTTATTGAACTAATAACTGATAGTTCATTGAACTTAACCGGTTTACCTGCAGCCTCTAATCATGGACCCCATAGCAGTTATTTACGTCATGTGGAAATAGCATAGATTTACCATACATCTGTGGGAACCATACAGGTTACGAGTACTTTACAAACCTGCTTACATGTATAGGAATCACTACATAGTATAAAACAAAGTCGCTTTCTCTGTCCCTATGTCCCTTTGTATGCTTAAATCTTTGAAACTACGCAACGGATTTTGATGCGGTTTTTCTTAATAGATAGAGTGATTCAAGAGGAAGGTTTATATGTATAATTTTAGTATCAGCATTGCACCCGTGCGAAGGCGGGGCGGGTCGCTAGTTAATAATAAGAGGAAGTAGTTTGAAAAACTAAAAAACACGCTTTTAGCACGAGCTTTTAGAGGACGCCATATTGGATTTGAAAAGACGTTTCTTAGGTAGTCATCATCTGCCGAGCCTTTTTCTCAATCTGTGTTGGGGTTGGCTTCCAGTCTTAAGCGGATGCAGCTCAGTACCAGTGTTTTACGTGAAGCGATTGCCTGTCTGACCTCCTCAACCCAGTTACCTGGGCAACCCGATACCCCTTGGTAAGACTGGTTGTCAGACTTTCTGGCTTCTGACTACCCCGTAACGACTGCCAAAGATGTAAAATAACAGCCTGGGACCCACCAATTGAACGTGCCTACCGAAACACGGAGATACTCGTCATGACATGATGGTCACCCATCCACGGACCGACCGCGCGAAGCGTTGCTTAACCTTATGAACGATCTATCCGAGCGGTTTTTACTTAGTCATCAGAACTCGGATTGTCTGCAAAATTTCATCCTAATCGAAGACCGGGAAGAGGGTCAAATTACCTAAGATTTCAAGATTTTCTGACATACATAGTTAAAAGTGAAGCTAAAAAAAACATTGAAAAAAAAAACCCAGGAGTATGTTCCTTTAAAATAAGATAAAAGTCATTTATTCAACGTAAAGTGAAAATCAGCTCTTTTTGAAGATCAATTCTACAAAAGACAGCCCCAAAAACGCCCGCCCTTCACCTCTTCCTATGTGTTATCGCTGGTAAGAAGAAATGGTGGAACAAACTCCCCAGTGTTTGACCTAACAAGCTGATTTCAGGAACTAATATTCCAATTTTATTGAGCTAGACAGCTTATTTGTCAAGGTAGGCTATAGACTACTTCTTATCTGATTGCATATAATATTTGTCACAGACATACATACGTATATTTGAATACCTTTCCAACCAATAAATACATAACTATGGTATACCCGAACTGAGAATCAAACCCAAAGCCTCAAATCTCTGCCGGGGCTGAGGGTTGTTCGCAAGAGTTACCGCGGCCCTGGCACACAAGGACCTCCAGAAGGAACATAGTGGGTTTTAGTCAGTGAGAGTCTGACACTGCCTCCAGCTGCACCCACAGCGATAAGGTCATTTGATAATTTCTCACGATAAAAAAGCTCCAAGTCTAAACGTAGCAATCAATGACCTTTCTGATTAAATTTCTTGCATGCAACATGATGCAACTGCTTATCGTTAAATTTCTTCCCATTGCACAACATCCAATCAACAAAAAAAAACTATTTAACTACTCATAAATAACGGTTATTTTATTAACGATATACCATCAACTAACACATGACGTCTAATCTGAAGCAAATACGTTTTTTGCTTCTAACTAATCTTAGGACTGGTTCTCGTAACGGTAAAGTTTTAAGTGTTGTATGTAGATACGATAATCAAATAATGAACTGTTTATTCTGACGCAACGTTTAATGGTTCACCGTTATATTGATAGGCAATAAATTCTCTTTGGACGAATTTATTTTTATGTGGAATTTTTTGATATTCGTTCTTTTCCATGTCATCTCTCTTACGGCTGGTACGCCAGCGGAGGAAAGAGCCCGATGGAAATATTATTTATGAAGTGTACATGGAAAAAAAACTGATGAGTCGTGGTGGCCTAGTGGTTAAAGAGCCAGCCCCTCAAGTATGAGGGCGTGGGTTCGATTCCAGGTCAGGCAAGTACCAATGCAACTTTTCTAAGTTTGTATGTACTTTCTAAGTATATCTTGGACACCAATGACTGTGTTTCGGATGGCACGTTAAACTGTAGGTCCCGGCTGTCATTGAACATCCTTGGCAGTCGTTACGGGTAGTCAGAAGCCAGTAAGTCTGACGCCAGTCTAACCAAGTCTAGTCCAAAATCTGTGACGTCATATGTGGTATTTTCATACAAATTGCATAGAGAGTAACCGTTTTTGACAATTCTATAAAAGTATTGAATTTGACTAGTTGCCAATTACCGTAGTATAACTGGAAATCTATTTAAGATCAATACTGGTTTGTTTCATATCAAAGAGTATCCATTCATAAATATTTAAATAAAAAATAACTAGTTTAGGATACTAGAAATAAATAATTATGTGTGCCAAAACAACAATCTAGTTTTTTTATCGAACTTCTAAAAGTAGAAAGTATGTATATAATATATTTATAAAACTTAATGTATGTATACTAAATCGCTTATCTATAAATTAATACATTATAATGATGAAGAGTTTGTTTGTTTGTTTGAACGCTCAAATCTCATGAACCACTGGTCCGATTTGAAAATTAATTCAGTGTTAGATATCCCATTTATCGAGGAAGGCAGTAGGTTATTTTTTATCCAGGTACACGAAGTAGTTCTCTCGTGACGAGGGTGAAAACGCTGGTGCAAACTAGATTAAATTGTCTGTCGTTGTTTAATTGCTTAAATTTGCCTTCCTATGAGAACTAATCCGCTATGCCAGACATATTATAGAGCACGCACATTCGCGCAGACACAGATGCACTCTCTATTCCCTCACTCTCATAGTCCGATGGGACGGCAATCCGACACCACTGGAGAAGATCAGGCGCAGGACAGACATATAAAAAACTCCGATGCACGGGTGTATCAATCATCAACTTCCAGACTCCGGGTTGCTTTATGAAAGTCTCTTAAAATCCACAAAGTGATTTCAGACACACCCGGCAACCGAACCCGAGACCCCGTGCACAGCAGTCATGCTTTGCGACTACTAGACCAACGAGGCAGGTAGACATGTTTTCAACTATTAAAACTTAAATCTCAGCTTAAGGCGAGACACAGAAAGCGTCTAGAAAATTTTCTTTTCCATTCGAAGAAATGCAGTTAGACTCTCAATCTGTCTAAGAATTCTAGGCAGACTGAAATAAACCTACTTTCCACTTTAGTTGCGAAGTCTATCGCTTACAACCTTAGACAATAGGTCATAGAATCAAGGTATCAATAAAATTTTATGTCTTTGAAACAAAATGCTAGCGGGATTTACGAATCTACCGTTAAGCTTGCTAGTAAGGTGTTTCGGAAGGCACGCTAAATAGGGTATTTGACTCTTTTTTTTAATTATTCATAACAAAAGTAACATTTTACAAAACCAAAAACAGAAACAATTTTTGGAATCCGTTGAGAAAGAAGTAATTTATTAACCTTTCAAAAGTCAAACAGTTACATAACAGAAAAAGGATGCACATACAAGCTTGTGACGTCAACGCTATTTGATCACGCATATGCAAAAGAGATAGCAAGATCCCCTTGCTATCTCCCCTCTTCTTTCTCAATGAAGGTTGACGATTTCAGACTTTATAGTTCAGGTTTCCTCGAGATGTTTTCCTTCATCTTTAAACAGTCATTGGTGTCCAAGATATACTTAGAAAGTACATATAACTTAGAAAAGTTGCATTGGTATTTGCCTGACAGTGAATCGAACCCGCGCACTCATATTTGAGAGGCTGGTGCTTTAACCACTAGGCCCAATACGACTTTTTTACTATTTTTTTACGGGTAGTCAGAAGCCAGAAAGTCTGACAGTCAGTCTTACGAAGGGGTATAAGGTTGCCCAGGTAATAGGGTTGTGGAGGTGAAATAGGCAGTCGCTCCACCTAAAACACTGGTACAGCTTAGCTGCACTCGGTTAATACTGGAAGTACACCAACACAGTTTGGAAAATGGCTAGGCAGATGATGATGAGTTAAGTTTGCTGGGCAGTTTGTTGCGCCACTTCTTCGTCCCAGCGAGAACACATAGGAAGTGGCGAAGGGTGGCCGTTTTGGGGGCTGTCTTTTGTAATATTTGGCATTCAAAAAGTGCTGTTTTGCAGCCAAGTTTGAATATTAATGATTTTGAGTTTTTTTTGGGTTGAATTTAGATTTTAAGTTGTATGTGTGAATTAATTTTAGGGTAATAGTGCTAAAAATATTTCCTATATATTTTTTTTTCTTTATTTATGTTCAATTATTTTTGCATGGTAATATAATCATGTATTTTTGTTGACGTTCAAATATTGTATGGAAAGAAAACACTCGGTTGGTGACAATTTTAAATTTAAATTGATTAAAAAATACATTTTTTTCAATTTTATATAAATTCATTCAATAAATTTGGCGTAAAAGGATAACACTTAACAACAAAGGAAATTTTACATTGCTTTTTTTAAGAATTTTTCAAAATTCAATCTTATTTTCACTTATCTATAGACTAGCATCCATCCGCAGTACGCTAATTGGTTGACAAGAAGTCAAATTCATAACTTTTATTGATCTGTCAAAAACATTTTTATTTACTTTATATGCAATTTGTATGAAAGTAAGAATTAAGACATCACAATTTTTTCACATCAAGCCATAAACTTATTTTACTTAAATTATCAATAAAAACATCTAATAGCTTTTCCTTCAAAACGATAAATGAAACTGACATTATTTTAAGATGTTTAAAAAAATTAATATGATAAAGTATTTTATTTTTGACCTAATCATGTACCCAATTATTTTTAACTAACTATTTAATTATTTACGTTTAATCAAAAGCTGATCATTAACACGTTATTTTTTATTAATTTGGGTAAATTATGTAGGTACTTTCAAATTATTATATTATATTACTATTATAAACAAAAATAAGAAACTTAATATTTAATAATACATAAGCATACAGCTGAAACCTTACAACATCTTATTTAGGGTTTTCATTGCAACTCATATACATATATTATCTATGAGTTGCATATATATCAATTAAATTTGATTGCGTATTTATATATTATATTTTTGGGGCACTACAGAGCTTAATATTTCTTATTTTCATATACGAGTAGTAAAATTGCCAAATTAATTAAAACGTGTAATTATTTGACAGATATTTGCAACGATGCCAACTTTTGGAATACGCGCTCTTAAATCGTGAGATAATTCCGTTGAAAAAAATTACAATAAATAAAAAAAAACCAATTGAACAAAAACGCAACTCAAGTTTTTCAAAAAAATAAACATGAAAAAGCACACAGAAAAAAAAATAAAATAGGTACGAAAAAAAATATATTGAGAAAAAGGTACATACGTGTATAGCTGGCGCTGGTTTTAGAAGAAGTACAACAGTTATGCAATCTGCGCCTTTTATACATACCGGCATGACCGCTACACGGGTAACTGAGATTGCGACATGGTGACCGCACCACACCTCGAGATATGCTACAGATAGGTAGAAAGATAAAAGAAAGAAGAAGCAAGCGAACACACAAAACACAAACAAACAATAATAAAATGGAGAACACAAAAACTGAAATTATTACAAATAATAATTTACAAAGAAAAATCATCATCATCTTCCAAGCTCTGTTGGGGTCAAGTATTCTCCCAAGCTATGTTGGGATCGGCTTCCAGTCTTAAACGGATGCAGCTGAGTATCAAAGTTTTACGTGGAGCCTGTTTGCCCTCTTCAACCCAGTTGCTTGGGCAATCCGATACCCCTTGGTAAGACCTTACTGTACTGGTCCGATTTGAAAAAAACTTCAGTGTTAAAGCGCAGATGGCCGATGGGGTCGAAAAGTGCTAGAGTGGAGACCACGGACTACCAAGCGCAGCGTAGGACGTCCACCAACGAGATGGACAGACGACTTTATAAAGGTCGCCGGAAGACGCTGGATGCAGGTCGCTTCCAACCGGTATGTGTGGAGATCTAAAGGGGAGGCCTATGTTCAGCAGTGGACGTCCTATGGCTGAGATGATGATGATGATGAGATAGCCTGATCGAGGAAGGCTATAGACTAATTTTTATCCAGGTGCGAAAAGAATCTCACACGGAACGCGGCTGAAGCTACCTGCAGAAGTTAGTCATTTCATAAAACTTACAGCTATACAATTGGGATGATGACTGGGTCAATAATAAAATACTTTATCATAATCATTTTGCATAAAGCATCTTAAAATAATGTCAGTTTCATTTATCGGTTTGAACCGAAAATTGTTTCCATTTTTAAATTGATAATATAACCGAAATAAATATAGGGCTTGATGTGAAAAATCTGTGACTTCAAAACTAACTATTTTCATACAAATTACATACAAAGTAACCGTTTTTGACAGTTCATTAAAAGTAATGAATTTGACTAGATGTCATCTACCTTATTTCGCAGCCTCCCTTCGCATCGCTTTTAATGGCGTTCCACCTTAAATATAGGGTATATACTTACTTATGATTTTAAACACAGACGCATCATAGTTAGTAGGAAAAACAAAATGCTGGTTTGGATCACACACGGCGATGCTGGGAGTACCTTGCCGGCTCATCTCAAGACAGCTTCGAACATAATTTCATAAGACCTCTTAAATTCCCATTTGTAGAAAAATATTTGGTGTTGAGTGAGATGTCTTAAGAATGAATTCGTTTGAAGACCTAGTACTTAGTAAACAATATCTAAGTATGACTGCTTGTTGATCTAGTAACGTCTCGGGTTCAATTCCCATTAAAAATGTCGTGTCCTCACAGCGGCAATTGGCGGCGGCGACCTCTCGCATCCGGCCTTGATCCAGGCCATGGTCCGGAGCGAGAGAGGATGGGATGCCGTCGCCTCCTTCCGTGAAGCAGTTATTCTAGCGAAGGAGGCGGCGGAGCGGCTGAGACCGCACCGCTCATCCCAGCCATCGCGGCAGGCCTGGTACCGGTCGACACCACGGGTGCCGGGTGTCGAGGGATGACTCCCGACCACCGTAGGCGCGGGTCTGTGGGCGGTGAGTTTGTGTAGCTCTCCGTCCGAACGTCTAAGGACGACAGGCCCGTGTCGACGGCGCGTTCTGTTCCACGCGCTCCTCGAAGAGATGTCAGCAACATGGGATTACGATTACGATGCCCTTTAGGGCCAGGGTCTGCCTGGGCTGCGGTTTGTTCGCAAGAGTTACCGTGGTCCTGGCAAACAGGGACCTTCAAAAGGAACATAGTGGGTTTTAGTCAGTAAGAGTCTGACACTCCCTCAGATGAAAGAAAAAACTATTGGGCTATTGTGATGGGATACTATTGGACTAGGGAAGGGAAAACTATGACCCCTACTGATGACAATGTAATGAATACATGTAAAAATGGCAGGAGGAGACTCGCCAGCTCACTTACCTGGCCCCCGGGAACTAGTCGCTAAGTCGCAACAAGGGGGCAACGGGGACGTGAGCGGCTGAAGGGTGAGGTTGCCTCGGCCGGCTTTCTACCCAGATCACGCGCCTAGGTAAATTATTATTAGCAGCTTATGTTATTATTTGAATGTTTTGTGTAATAATTCTTTTTTTTCTTTCATGCTCTAACAAATGTATAACACCTGTATCTACTGTATTCATGTGCAAATAAATCTTTTGACTTTGACTGACTTATGACGTTTTTAAGGTGAAGAAAAACGTCACAACGGAGTCAAATACTTTGATATATTGCCGTGCAGCGAAGGGGCAGTAAATGGGCTAGTGATGGTGATGAATTGTAATAGTATAGTATAGAATAAGTATAGGAACCAAGGGGTATTGGGTTGCCCGGGTAACTAGGTTGAGAAGGACAGATAGGCAGTCGCTCCTTGTCAAACACTGGTACTCACCTGAATCCGGTTAGACTGGAAGTCAACCCCAACATAGTTGGGAAAAGGCTCGGGAGATGATGAGTTACATAAATCAGTACTTCGAACGTCAAAACAAAAGATAGCCCCCAAAACGCCCACCCTTCACCACTTCCTATGTGTTCTTGCTGGGAAGAAGAAGTGGCGCAACAAACTCCCCAGCAACACATGTCTGTTAGGTTTGAAGAACCAGATTTATAAAAACAAGTATCTTCCTAACTATGCACCATGAGTATCGCTGGGTCATCAAAGTGATGCACACAGCTTCCATCAGCCTGCAGCAGGTTGTCACTTCATTTCACCAGAGGGCGCCTGCAATATGGCTGCCTAGTCGTGGTCTCTTAGAACCAGTTTAGACGCTGGTCGGTTCTTCATCTAGTATTAAAATTACGAATTGATTTATATGTATCTAAGCTGTATATGTAGTACATATAAAAGAAAGTCGTGCTAGTTATGCTATTTATAAGTCAAGAACGTAACGTTGACGTTATCGTGTAATTTAAATTGTATTGTTTTGTTTTCTAATTTTTATTTTTTTTGATATTAAGTTTTTCGTGTTTTCTTTTATATTATGTTCTTTTATTTTGCTGTCTAATTCTATGTTAATGTAATTGGTGTAAACCGTTTTAACATAATAAATAAATAAATAAGAACAGCTGAACTGATTTCGCTGAAAATTGGTGGGAAGGTAGCTTGGAACCAGGACACGAATTTAGTATAATTTTGTTGAATATTAAGTTGTAAATGTGTATTCAATGAACAGCTGTCTTTAGTGGTATCACCAACGTTCCGGAGGGAATTCTTTCCACCTTTTGACCGCCACGTAAAAAAAGAAAATCGTGCCCTCAGCGCCAAGCTAAGAATTCATCCATAAATACCGGCAATATAGTAGTGAGTTTGGAATTATGTCGTGTAGTAGTGACGGTGGCGTGACGTGTACTTTTTGGCTTGTCATCTATACGTGACTGTGGTGGTCAAAAGGTAAACCGGATAAAACATAGCCTATGTCACCAGGAGATAGTAAATCATTTTAACAGTTACTGAGTCTTAAGGGTACTAATATCTTTATGTTATAACTAGCTGTCCCCAGCTGTTTCACCCGCATATTTGGTTACTGCTCCGCTCCCGTGTGTCTTAGCTTGATGGTATATAGCTTATAGCCTTCCTCGATAAATGGGCTAGTCTAACACTGAACAAATTTTTCAAATCGAACCAGTAGTTTCGGAGATTAGCGCGTTCAAACAAACAAACAAACAAACTCTTCAGCTTTATAATATTAGTATAGATTTATTATGTTGAAGTTTGTTTGTATGTGTGTTTGCTTGAAGGCACAAATCTCAGGCGCTATAGGAGCGATCGAAAATTCTTCGAGCCCCAACCAGCGTCATAATCCATCTCCCGAGCCTTTTCCCAACTGTATTGGGGTCGGCTTCCAGTCTAACCGGATTCAGCTGAGTACCAGTGTTTTACAAGGAGCGACTGCCTATCTGACCTCCTCAACCCAGTTACCCGGGCAACCCAATACCCCTTGGTTAGTAACGACTGCCAAGGATGTTCAATGACAGCCGGGACCTACAGTTTAACTTGCCATCCGAAACACAGTCATTGGTGTCCAAGTTATGCTTAGAAAGTACATACAAACTTAGAAAAGTTGCCTTGGTACTTGCCTGACCTGGAATCGAACCCACGCCCTCACACTTGAGAGGTTGGCTCTTTAACCGCTAGGCAACCACGACTATAATAACCAGCGTCATAATTGCTAAAGTATTTTTTTGCTTATCTTACCATGATTTATGAGATTTTTGTTTATACTATGTAAATATCAATTACGTATTCATCAACATACGGCCGTTGAACTATCTGCCTGAGCTGCGGGTTGTTCGCAAGAGTTACCGTGGCCCTGACACACAGGGACCTCCAGAAGGAACATAGTGGGTTTTAGTCAGTAAGAGTCTGACACTCCCTCCAGCTGCACCCATACTGGAGGGATCATTTGATGATTTCCCACGAAAAAAAAGGTCGTTGAACTATAGATTTGTGTACTGTTAGGAATATATTATATACATATAAGAGAGCCGATGTCATTTTTTTAAGATAGGTAGGTACTACAAACAAGCAATTATTTATGGTCAAAATGATAGGTGTCATTAATAAAGGTATTGGTGGACGAAGAAACTCGTGGCTAAGTAACAGCCACGCCGGTCTTTCATTCATAAGGTTAAGCAACGCTTAGCGCGGTCGGTCCGTGGATGGTTGACCATCTTGTCATGACGAGTTTCTCCGTGTTACGGAAGGCACGTTAAATTGGTGGGTTTCTGCTGTCATTTGAACATATTTGACAGGTGTTACCAAAAGTCAGCAGCAAGTCTAACAAACAGTCTTAATAAGCGGGTTGCCCAAGTAAGCGTTTTAACGACCAGATGGCGCGGTGGTTAGTGAACCTGCCTGCCACGCTATAGGTCGCGGGTTCGATTCCTGCATAAGTCAAACATTTGTGTGCATGAACATGGGTGTTTGACTTAGTCTGGGTGTTTCTATGTATAATATGTATGTATTTACAAAAAGAAAAGTATATAAGTATGTTTATCAGTTGTCTAGTACCCATAGTACAAGCTCTGCTTAGTTTGGGGCTAGATGACGTTGTGTGAATGTGTGAGGAATATATATATATAACTGTGTTAAGGAGGTTAGACAGGCAGTCGCTCCTTGCACTTAGTCGCACTAGTACTTAGCTGCATCTGGTTAAACTGAAAGACGACCCCAATATAGTTGGGAAAAGGCTAGACAGATGATATCTGGATTTTGAGAGACCCCGAATTATACATATGTATATTGAGAAAAAATTACTCTCATTTTAGTCCATAAACTTAAAGCTACGTTATTTATAAACTGTTTAAAAATCTCTTTTTTCCACATTGTTCCACTAAACTACTAACCAAAGTCATAATTCTTATTCGTACGTGTGCAGTCGGTTAAGTGGATTATTAAAACAGAGTTAAAATTTATTTCAAGATACATTTAGAGAATTTTAAAACAAAAAAGTGTTTTACGGCCGCTAAAAGGTTATGGTTAATATTACACGGGTACCGGTGTGCTCCCAAACTAGTTACTCGGGCAACACAGTGTTTTTTTTTGTGGGAAATCATCAAACGACCTTTCCCGCTCTGGGTGTAGCTGCAGACAGTGTCAGGCTCTTACTGACTAAAACCCACTATGTTCTTTCTGGAGGTCCCTGTATGCCAGGGCCACGGTAACTCTTGCGAACAACCCGCAACCCCGTCAGACGCAGTGTTACCCCTTTTGTAAGACTGATTGTCAAACTTAACTAGTAACAATGCCGGTATTATCCGGTCATCTATAATTTACTGGAACTGGGAGACAGCGCTGGTGTATCACACATACCTAATAATATTAACAATATCAATATACGCAAGCTCTTCTCTCTAAGATGAGCCAGCTGCGCAGGACATATTATAGTGCACGCACATTGGCGCAGACACAGGTGCACTCTCTATTCCGTCACTCTCATAGTCCGATGGGACGGCAATCCGACACGACCGGAGAGAGATCAGGCGCAGGACCGACATTTACGTGCTCTCCGATGCGCGGGTGAATTTGCTGGGGAGTTTGTTGCGCCACTTCTTCTTCGTGTCTTGGGGGCTGTCTTTGTAATATTTGACGTTCAAAAAGTGCTGTTTTACAGCCAAGTTTGAATAAATGATTTTGAGTTTGAGTTTGAATCACCAACTTCCAGACTCCGGGCTTTATGAAAGACTCTTAAAACCCACAATTTTGTCCAACCCAGGAATCGACACACAGCATTCGCGCTATGCGACTACTAGACCAACGAGGAAGTCAATAGTCAACCATACCTCATATTCAAGATCTAAAAACCAGTTCGGAAGCCCGGCATGACGTTTCAACATCGCCCACGGCCTTGCTACACCATGCATGTACCATAAACAAGATATAGAAGTCAACGGATCTTCAAGTATGAGAATAAACATTGGTTTTATGTTAGCCAAAGACAAATAGACTAGAGGGCATTGCACTGGGCTTTAAAAATCATGAATAGGTAAGAATTTTGTATGTATAATGTTTGTGTTGGCTTTTTCTTATGTAAAATTGTGGTATTTACTAAGCTTACGCTTTGTAGAATAGATATAAATAATTTATTGAGTAAATATATATGGTTTTAATGGTTCAGTCGTGGTGGCCTAGTGGTTAAAGCACCAGCCTTTCGAGTATGAAGGTGCGATTTCGATTCCAGGTCAGGTAAGTACCAATGTAAATTTTCTAAGTTATACGTACTTTCTAAGTTTATCTTGGACACCAATGACTGATTAAAGGTGAAGAAAAAACAATTTGACAGTTTCGGGTAGGTTGATGTGCTGTCGTCTGTACTAACATGTTTCAACAAAACACCAGTGGTACCACAGCAAACAGTAATTTAAAATCATACATAACGGTATTTTGATGCAAGACACTTGATTATAAACAGTGTCAATATGACCATTTTATGACCTCCCATGTGTTAATTGCATTAGTACATCGCTAAGTCACTCATTTCTTTTACTTGATTTAAAAATAAGTTGAATGGTGAATGATAAATGATATTTATTTTGCAAACTAGCTTTTGCCCGCGCGGCTTCGCTCCCGTTCTTTACCCTACTCTACCTTTTAAACCTTCCCTAGACCTCCACGAACATTTCAAGACCAAGATAAGATAAATCCGTTCAGCCGTTCTCGAGTTTTAGCGAGACTAACGAACAGCAATTCATTTTTATATATTACTAGCGACCCGCCCCGGCTTCGCACGGGTGCAATGCTGATACTAAATACACTACAGAAAAACTGTGAACGTTGTATATAAAAACATAGCGGCTCGCTCCGATGTTATTATACATATAAACCTTCCTCTTGAATCACTCTATCTATTAAAAAAACCGCATCAAAATCCGTTGCGTAGTTTCAAAGATTTAAGCATACAAAGGGACATAGGGACAGAAAAAGCGACTTTGTTTTATACTATGTAGTGATAGTGATATATATAAGGAATAAGCATATAAGGATATAAGGATAGGTGTGTGATGTGCTGGCGTCTGTACCTACAATGCATAGAGAACCAAATACAATGCAATGTGGTATTTTCTCGAATTTTCCACAAGTTCAATCATCATCATCCTCCTGCCCTTATCCCAAGTTTAATTTGTGGTCGGCGCAGCATGTTTTTGTCTTCCACGCTCTTCTATCTGCCGTCATCTCACAAGTTACATTATTTCTAGCCATATCAACTTACACACAATCCATCCATCGTTTCTTTGGTCGTCCCCTTCCTCTATATCCATCCACATTCATGTTCAAGACCTTCCTCACAACATGATCCTCATTCCTCTCATTACATGCCCATACCATGCTCGCCGATTCCCACATAGTTTTTCGGTTACTGGTGCTACAGATCCATACTAATATTATAAAGCTGAAGAGTTTGTTTGTTGGTTTGTTTGAACGCGCTAATCTCCGAAACTACTGGTTCGATTTGAAAAATTCTTTCAGTGTTAGATAGCCCATTTATCGAAGAAGGCTATAGGCTATATACCATCACGCTAAGGCACACGGGAGCGGAGCAGTAACCAAAGATGCGGGTGAAACCGCTGGGGACAGCTAGTCCAATATATAAGGCTTTTTAGCCTTTTGAGCGCTGTAAGTGGCCGTGGTGAATGAGGGCTGCGGTGCGCTCATAGTTCCACTCACGCGCAGAACTTTAGTTAATATTTGTTGTTTTTAAATGCAGGAACAGTTTCGCAGACGTATACAATGGGGGGGAGGGGTACCCCCATTCGTCTCTATCTTACTCTTGGTGACAGTTTGCTTGGACATTGTTTTATTTGTAGATGATATACTCAACTCTAACCAAGGGGTATTGGGTTGCCCGGGTTACTGGGTTGAGGAGGTCAGATAGGCAGCCGCTCCTTGTAAAACACTGGTACTCAGCTAAATCCGGTTAGACTGGAAGCCGACCCCAACATAGTTGGGAAAAGCTCAGGAGATGTGACAGTGCAATCAATCAATACCAGCAATATCGTTATTCTACCTGGGATCAACCAGTCTTACCAAGGGGTATAGGGGTGTCCAGGTAGCTGGGTTGAGAAGGTCAGTTAGGCAGTCGCTCCATGTGGTACACTGGTACTCAGCTAAATCTGGTTAGACTGGAAGCTGACCTCAACACAGTTGGGATAGGAAAAGGCTAGGCATTTCATTTTTGGCCGCCACGTCAAATAAAGTAAGACGTGCCCTCAGCGCCAAGCTAAGAATTCATCCATAAATACCTACAATATAGTAGTGAGTTTGGAATTATACCAATTGAAACTGACTATTAATTTTGAACTTTAAAAGTCTGTCATGTAGTCGTGACCGTGGCGTGCTAGGCACTTTTTGACGTGTCATATATACGTGACTGTGGCGGCCTTAAGGTTAAAAGGATGTCAATAAAAGAAAACAAAGCAGGTATAGTTGTCTTAAACAATATATTTTACATAATATATAAAATAACATTTTCAGTACAAAAATATAACACCTTTCTTCAAAACATAAGCTTTTTATTGATATTTTAAAAATTGTATCAATTATTTCACTTTAGCTAGACGTTTTACACTTTGTCCGGCTAATCTGACTTTGACCGCGACATGAACAAAATGTGAAAACTTAGGGCCAGTTTCACAGGTTACGGATAGCCACTATCTACCAGATGAATTCAAAAATGTTACAGAATTTGTATGAAATTATCTGCCAAATAAACTAACTGGAACTTATCAGCAACCTGTGATACTGGTTATCGTTAACTTATTATCGTTTTAAATAAAACTAAAAATATGACTATATTCTTTAATTTAAATATAAATGGAGCAAGTTTTTTTTTTCAAGATATTTTTTAAATTAAAATTTAATATTTTTATCTACATCTTTTTAAATATTCCTAGATATTCTTAACATATACCTTAAAATTAACTTAAAAAATAATGAATATAAATAATATAATTATTATGATATTTTTTGACTGTTATTAGCGCGTTTTCACAAAATAGTTTTTTTTTTTACTTAACTTGGATTTTCATTACATAAAATATATAAAAGTTTTTCAAATTCACAGATTTTAGTTTTCAGATACCTGTATCGATGGCCCATTAAAAATAAAATATAAGAATGAAAACTAAAATATTTGAAAATATATATTATATTTTTTTATTCACCTTTGCAAATAATTTATTCATAAAATAATACACAATAATGAGTTTATCTGCTTATTTTTTTGTGAAATACAAATGTGATGTTTTATATAAATTATATTTTATTATTTACAATGATTGTTCTCTGTAATAAAAAAGACTAATAGCCATTTTTTAAAAGCTATGAGTGCCGTGACTTACAGAAATATTTGAAATTATTTCCACTTTATTGATAATGTTAAAAATAACATTTTGAAATGATTCATAATAATACTTCGATTCCTGCCTTTTTTAGTTTAGATTTTGATAAATTTTAGATAGTAGTTTAAGTTTTATTGTAATGTCTATTTATAATGTCTACCTACATGTTATGTGTAATAAATTTTATGGGAACTAAAAAAAATAAAAATATATAAATTACGTATATTTTAGTTCTTATCTTGAAAATTGCTGTACTAAATATGATATACATCTTAATTCAATAGCGTTCAAGGTTTTCACTGGTATTTATTCAATTAAAGAATTCATTATTATTTAGTGTACAAATACAATTTTTACTTAGAACATTGGGTGCAATAATACAAAGTATTTTTATATATTTTGGTAGCAACATCATTACCAAATATAGATAGCTCGATGTGCTGATGTCTGTACATAGTATAGAAATATAATTCGTTTTGATTTCGTGTGTAAATTGTTCGTTTAAGAGTCATACATAAACTACAATTTTAATAAAAAAATGTAGTAGTAGAGTCGATTGCTAAAGACTAGTTGTTTCACCCGAGTTCACTCGAGTTAAGCAAAACCATAGCCTTTGCTAACCTATACCTACATATATATACAGGGTGTAAGGGACAGCCCTCCGCAGACTGATGGGGTAAGTTCGGTATACCATACTAAGATGACTGGTTCATGAAAATGTTTCAGGAACGTTATGGAAATTAAATAAAACTGATTTGTTTTAAAACCATATAAAAATTTTACAGCTGATTTCACGCGTCAATCGTTACGATTATTTCAAAATGCATTGCTAGTTTTTTTTTTTATTTAAGGGGTAATATTAAAAAAAAATAAGTTCTGCGTACAAAGAATGTAATTTTGTATTGAAAGAAAGAAAATTAACTGAAATAAACGGTAAAAAAAAAATAAAAAATCCGGAGGAAAATTCCAATTGAATATGATTCAAAATAAGGAGCTGAATGCACCCTATCAGTCTGTGGAGGGCTGTCCCTTACACCCTGTATACCATTTTTTGTAATTTTTTCGCCAATCTAGGGAACTACTGGAACGGTTTCAAAAAATAATTTCTGTGTGTTATTTAAAAGTGGAAATAATTTCATGACTTACACTTAACTAAAACTTAAAAAACTAAAAATTTTCAAAATCACAATAATAATAATTAATCATGAAAATATTTTTTTTTAACAATAATTTTCGTTGAAAGCAGTCTTATGTACAATTCGAAGTTTATTTAAATATAATTTTAAATAAATCCTTTATTATCTAAATATAAAATAGTTAAAAAGCTATATAGGTACTTTTTTTAAATGCTTATTTTTTCAAGTAAATTTCACAAAACAATCTTATAAATGCAAGTATTAATTGAGATTATTTAAAAAATTAAATTGAAAATAATTCAATAATTTCTTAAATCCAATAATAAAAAAAATCTCAATCTATCAATCCCAAAATAAAATCCACAATTTTATATTCAAATAAAAATAATTTTCACAATTTTTATTTTAGAAAATTCTGACTTCATTTTTGGGAGATTACAAAGCACCATTTTTGATGGGTACAAGTAAAAGATAGGCCAACGATACTTACAAATACTATGTTCTGTAAAACGGCGGTCCCCTGCTGACTGTGTAGGTAGAAAGTGGGATCCCTTTAGTACCATATATCGCTTCTGGAGCATTTTCGTATTCAACGTCATAGTAAATACCATTTTGATTCTGGGGAAAATTAAATACAATAAAAAATATACATGTATATTGGCCTTTTTTACGTGGGAAAACACCAAATGATCCCTTCCCGCTGAGGGTGCAGCTGGAGGGAGTGTCAGAGTCTTACCAACTTACTCTATCACCAATCATTGAGCAATCGTGTTGATTAACGCTCAATACTTATCTGCGTGAGAGGAGGCCTGTGCCCAGCAGTGGGACGATAAAAAGACTGATGATGCTGAATATTTTATTTAATATATATCCATTTTGAAACCCAAATATTTTTAATGGGATTTCAGATAAAATTGCAAAGGAGAAGCTATATTATCGTTTTACCTAAATAACTAGGTTTTAAAAGTCAGACAGGCAGTCGCTAAATATGACACAGTGCTGGTTAACAGCCGTACCAGTTAGACTTGAAGCCAAATATATTTGCGAAAAGGCTAGGCAGATGATGACTAATTAAAATGGAACTTACATGCATACTCCTGGCTCTAGACTTGGGTCTAGGGACTAACAGGTCAGCTCTCTCCTGCACATGACTCGAAGCTTCGGAACTGGTCGATTCAGTTGCCATGTGGTTTGTGTAACCTGAAAAAAAAAAAATATTAATACCAATATATGTATACCTTAGACTACGCTATAGCTTTTATGTGTAAGGTCTAAATACTAGTGACTTACTAGTATATTTTTCCAGGTCATCTAATAAATGCTAAGGATCATGTTTACCAAAAAAAATTGAATGACCTAGGGGTCAAAGATCGGGGAAATTCATAGAGACTGGCGTTATGCGTGAGAAAACCATTACTAAAAATATGTTATTGCTTTCATGACCTTTTTGTGGTAAAAATGATCCTAGCATGTACTAGATGACCTGTAAAAATATGGTGCACCGTTTTTGTTAGACCTTATATAATATTTACAATAGCTTTCTATTAGCTATCTGACATACTTTTAAACTTACCATATAAGTTATGATGCGAAGCGGCGGTGTTGGCGCGTGACGTCACCGTGTTCAGCGTGCCGTTGTGATGTCCGCCGTGCATGCCCATCCTAAAACGAAATTATTAATCGATTGATAAATTAATTAAGAGATTTATTGATTCAGTGTGTTGATTGATTGATTAACAGCTCGATTGATTAAATGATTTGGTTGCTGGTTAAATGACTAATAAATAAAAAATCTGATGATTAATTCCGTCAATTATGTGGTTGACTATAGTAAAAAGAATACCTATTAAACATTAAAGTTCAATAGAATGATGGAAAGAAAATATATATTATGTAGTTTATCCTAGTTTTTTGTCCTCATCAACATCTTTTTATTTTAGTCCCACTGCTGGGCACAGGCTTCCTCTCGTACGAAGAAGGTTTTTAGCGTGCCTTCTTTGACCTATACATACTTATTGGTATCCTAATAATATAATATTCAAGATATTTACCTGGGCATTGGCACAGGAGGTAGTGTCGGATACCCGCCAAACATAGCAGATGATGGTCGCGTGGCCATTTGAGCAGCTTCCGGCTAAATAAAAAAAGAATAAGTAAAACAACACTCCCAGGATTCGAAGGAAACGCTGCGATTTACTCGTAAGAGTTACCGCAGCCTTGGCACATAGGGACCTCCAGAAGGAACATCCATCTGGAAGGAACATGACCTCTCCCGCTGCGTTTGCAGCTGGAGGGAGTGTCAAACTCTTACTGATTAAAACCCACTATGTTCCTCTGGAGGTCCCTGTGTGCCAGGGCCACGGTAACTTTGCGAACAACACGGAGCCTTGGCAGTTTATATAGAACTATTTAATCCTATTTCACTTTTTTAACACCCTGTATAGGTTATTAAGATAAGATAAGATAACATTTATTTGCCCAATTGTTTTATTTAAAACTTACCGCATAGTGACTAGCCTGGGCCATTGCTTCAGCTATCTGGGCCCATCGCATTCTTTCCTCCAATGTTACCTGAAATTATAAGGAAATAAAAAATACCAGTCAAATACGAATTGGACTCGCGATCGAAGTGTTCCATATTGTTATTAATATTGAGAAAAAAACTGAAAATTTAACAAGTTTTGTGTGTGAAGTTGTGCCCCCTTGAATTTTTTGTTTATTATGCACGTTTTTGTTTTAAATTATGCCCCTTCGAATATTTAGTTTATGTCTTTGTATTTGTTGTTATAGCGGCAATAGTAATACATCATGTGTAGCAATTGAATTTTTATGCATTTTCATCAAAATGCATAAAAAATCGTCGCGAAGGCCAAAGCCGTAATAGAAATATTAAGAAAATAAAGATTAATTTAATTAATGATTCGTAATTGATAGTGCACATTTTCTGCATATTCCTCCAGTTTTTGTGCATACATATAATTCGATGAATCTGTGGATAAGTGGGCCTAGGTATGACAATGCTGCCAGCCCATTGGCTAAAATGAAGAATTTTGTGTTTCGAAAATAAATAAGTGATAATATTTACCTGATAAGGCGGCTGTCCCACTGGGGGAGTCTTGATGGTGTTAGCGGCCATGTAGTTGAATATCGGCGATCCCATCCCCGCCGCCTTCTGCTCGCGGGACCACTTGCGGCTGCAGGACGAGAATTGTTTGATTATTTCTTTGAGATTTGTAGGATTTAGTATTAGATTAAATTTTTAGATTGATTATTAATAAATTGATGATGGGTAGGTTAATATATTGATGCTTGGTAGATTGATGAATTGATGCATTGGTAAATGGTGAGATTGATTATTGGTGGATTGACAGATTTATATTGGTAGATTGATGGATTGGTGGATTATTGATTGGTAGATGATGGGATTAGTAACTTGTTAGATTTATGATAAGAAGATTTACGGATTGATGATTTGATAGACTGATGCTTGGTAGATTGACGGAC
This sequence comes from Heliothis peltigera, assembly GCA_958496145.1. Taxonomy (NCBI): domain Eukaryota; kingdom Metazoa; phylum Arthropoda; class Insecta; order Lepidoptera; family Noctuidae; genus Heliothis; species Heliothis peltigera. The sequence goes on along the minus strand of OY292348.1, from coordinate 5,658,004 downwards.
TTATAGATTGATGAATTAATGATTGGTAGATTGATAAGTTTATGGATTGGTAAATTGTTAGATTGACGGATTGATGGTTACCTCCAAGACATAAGCGCGGCGAGTGTGAGCGCGATGACGAGCGCGGCGAGGAGCGAGGCGCCGACGGCCACGCCCACCACCTCGCCGTCCACCTCGCACGTCGACCCGTAGTACCCCGACGTACAGCTGCCACAACCACATGCTCACTTTATTCATATAAATGTAACATTTAAGTAACACACATAAATAACTATACATATAAGGTCTAACAATACTAGTGCACCATATTTTTACAGGTCATCTAGAACATGCTAAGGATCATGTTTACCACAAAAAATATCTTGAAAATAACAACGTATTTTATTAAATTTATTATCACAGTCGCCAAATACTACGCATAACGCGTTCGATCGTTAACCCCTAGGTCATTCAACTTTTTTTGTGGTAAACATGATCCTTAGCATGTACTAGATGACCTGTAAAAATATGGTGCACTAGTTTTGTTACACCCTCATCATCATCTCCCGAGCCTTTTCCCAACTATGTTGGGGTCGGGTTCCAGCCTAACCGGATTAAGTTTTACAAGGAGCGACTGCCTATCTGACCTCCTCAACCCGGTTACCCGGGAAACCCACACACCTATATACCTACATACAAAATGAATTTACCTGCAATAAGGCTGACCGTTGGCATACTTGCAGATACCCCTATCGTTGCAGTGTGATGAGGCACAGGATCTGCACTCGCGACCTGACTTCAGTGGGGAGGTGGACGCATCCAGGGTAGAGTCTGGGCACTGACACCTGAAATAGAACAACATTAGGATCATGACGACCAGATGGCGTGGTGGTTAGTAAACCTGCCTGCCACGCTATAGGTCGCGGCTTCGATTCCCGCATACGTCAAACATTTGTGTGCATGAACATGGGTGTTTGACTTAGTCTGGGTGTTTCTATGTATAATATGTGTGTATTTACAAAAGAAAAGTATATAAGTATGTTTATCAGTTGTCTAGTACCCATAGTACAAGCTCTGCTTAGTTTGGGACTAGATGACGTTGTGTGAATGTGTGGGGGATATTATATTCCTTGCTGAAGGAGCTCGTGGCTAAGTAACAGCCGTATCATCGATCAAGATCAGGAACAGACGCCAGCACATCAAGCTTCACGAAACTGTAAAATTTTCCCAATCAACTTTGAACCATATGCTTCAGCAATAAAGTCAAAAATCTATTAAGGGAATTTTACAGATTGTAGTAGCTTGATGTGCTGGCGTGTGTACATGGTCTTTTCCTCCGTGTTTTGGAAGACACGTTAAGAGTAGCAAAACAGATAAGAGTATACTCACTTGAAGCCTCCCCAAGTGTTAGTGCAGGTAGCTAATTGGTGACAATCATTCAGATCTGGTGATGAGCATTCGTCCACGTCTGAAAACAGAGAAATTATCATCATATCATCATCAGTCTTTTATTATCCTCCCACGAGTAGGCTGCGTTCACGTCTGATCCCTATTCTATGCGCGGGTCTGTGTGCGGTGAGTGTGGGTCCGTACGTCTAAGGACGACAGGCCCATGTCAACGCCGCGGTCTGTTCCATGCGCTCCTAGAAGGGATGTCAGCAACATAGGATCGGGGCTTCAGGGCCAGGATCTGCCTAGGCTGCGGGTTGTTCGTAAGAGATACCGTGGCCCTGGCACACGGGGACCTCCCGAAGGAACATAGTGGGTTTTAGTCAGTAAGCGTCTGACACTCCCTCCAGCTGCACCATTAGCAGGAGAGGTCTTGGATGATTTCCCACGAAAAAAAACCCCGTTCTATTATTCTGGAACCTTGAAATCTGATCTTACCATGCAAGGGCAGCACGCTGTGGGCGGGCGTGTCCACGTAGACGTTGGAGGCGCCCACGTTGTTGGAGCGGCGCCGGATGACGCCCAGCAGGTGCTTCTGGATGTCCGCGCCCACCGACGGACGCAGCGTCTCGCCCGTCTCTTGCATCTGGGAGAACAGTTGTTATATATGTAGGAGGAGGAGCTCGTGGCTAAGTAACAACCGCACAAGTCAATGGACCATAAGGTTAAGCAATGCGCGGTTGGTTCATCGATGTGAGGCCATCTTACCCTGAGGAATTCCCCCTATTTCGAAAGGCACGTTAAATTGTCGAGTCTCAGCTGTTGTTAAAACATCTTTAGCAGTCGTTACGGATAGTCAGAGGCCAGAAAGTCTGATAACCAGACTTGCCAAGGGATATTGGTTTACCCAGGTAACTGGATTGAGGATAGGCAGATACTCATACTACATATAATACGCTAGAACTCTGCTGCATCCACTTATATTGAAAGCCAACCCCAACATAGCTCAGGATAAGACCAATGTAGACGCAGATGATCTATTTAACAAAAGTCGACAGTACCGAGAATCCAAACCAGGAACATCATTTCAGAAGTCCACCATGGTGACCATTGCGTCATCAAAGGCATCAGATAAAAAAATACTATTCAGAAGTATTCTCTCACCAAAATAGTCAAGTTAACGTAAATGCCGCGGTTGTTCTCGTCTCCCTGGTGGACAGAGTTCACGGAACCGCTCACGAAGTCATCTGAGAACGGAGTCATGGAGAATGCTGAGTCCACCTGCGACATACATTTTATATTACATTCGGATGTTATGTCACCAACCCGCTTGCTCAATAAGCGTAGTGATTAACGGTCAATCCTCCGAGTGAAAGGAGGGCTGTAACCAGCAGGCTTAGCATGGCAATTCTATATCTATTCTATCAAGAAAAGACGAAGCTCTTTCTGTCAATGTCAACATGTCTCCTGCCCGAGCATGGCGCGACCTGTCAACTCGCATATAATCACTTGTAGACTTATGTCGATCGAAGAAAAGAAAAATTACTTCAAAAAATGTCAAAAGAAATCTTAAGTCAATCTGTCACTTATCTGTCATTATGTCCATTCTCCGGTTGTTTCTATGGTTGCCATGCTGATGATGATGACGCATGTTATGTAACAATTGGTTAAGCAACGCTTGGCGCGGACGCTCTGTGAATGACCATCTTGTAATGACGAGTTCCTCCGTGTTTGGCAAGTTAAATTGGCAACCTATCGACAACAGTCGAGGCAGGAGGCCACCAGACAGAATACCCGTCTGGAGGTCGTCAACCATCTTCTAAGTTCTAGAAAACTCTTTGAACAAAAATCTTCTACTTACAGCTCTGACAGCTTCATAGCTCAGTTGCTGATAAGGATCGGATTCCTTATCTGCTAGTTTCGCATCCCAAGCCACCTGAAATATTACAAAAAGACATGACAAATGTGTTCAAGCGCATATGGATCATTTAAATCACATCATCCTCATCCCCTTGCCCTTATCCCAAATTTTATTTTCCTCCATCCAAGATGCAAGGGTTTTCGCTTGAGTCTATGCTGTTGTGGTGGTTTACCCGCCACCATAGGGGTTGTCCAACGTGCTGGTGGTATGCACAAGACCTTAAATACCCTTAGTCGCTTCCATACAACACCCATGGGAGAGAAAGCTTGAATACCCTTAGTCGCCTGGTACAACACCCTCAGTAGAGAAATGGGGAGGTCCTATTGTGATTCGGGACCGTCACAAATTTAAGCGAAAAAGATAATTTTCTTATGTATTAAAGGGAGTTGGATTCTAGAAGACCTATTTCTAAAATTAGAGGCACTAAACCCAGTTTAAATATATTTTTACTTTAGTTACGTGTACTGTCGATTCATACCTTTCTATCATAAAGCCTGTCAACCCTCATATTGAGGAGTAGGGACACCACTCGTCTGCAAGGATCCCGGTGGATACGCCGAGCATATCCAGGACGACATTGACAACTGGAAATACCTGGAAATATACACCAAAAAGAAATATCAGCCTATTGGATATTAAACTGCATCATCTGCCTAGCCATTTCCTTATTATGTTGGGGTCCGCCTAAAGTGCAACCGCATGCATCTGAGTACCAGTATGCCACATGGAGCGAATCATAATGCAATACGATACCCCTTGAAGGTGGGGAAGACAGAAGAAGAAAATGGTGTCAAGAAAAAAACAAGGATATGTAAATTGATAATGGCTTTAAAAAGTGAAGTCGTCCCCTCCCCCCTTGTAAGATAATATAAAGACTGATGATGATACAACCTAAGAAAGCATGAGAAATGGCTAGGCAATGCTGTTACACTCACCAGCTTCAGTCCTGCATTTTTCGTTCTGAGCCTGGTCGCATGTTGAGTCGTCTCCAACGATACAGGTATCAATCCTGAAATACAATAAAAATTCTGAGAACACTGCAAGTGGTAAGCTGACAAGGTTATAAAAGCATTTGATATGAACGTCAAAGACATACAAATTTCTTATCACGGCGGCCGTTCTGTCTAAGGGGATCAGCCAGCTGCATAGGAGATTTTATAATGCATGCAGACACAGGTGCACTCTCTATGCCCTCACTCTCATAGTCCTCAGGGACGGCAATCCGACACGACCGGAGAGAGATCAGGCGCAGGACCGACATTTACGTGCTCTCCAATGCATGAGTGTATCAATCACCAACTTCCAGACTCCGGGCTGCTTTATGAAAATCTCTTAAAACCCACAAAATCCGCGACCCCGTGCACAGCAGTCGCGCTATGCGAATACTAGACCAACGAGGCAGTAGGTAAAGCATTATTTGTAAACATTAAAATCCAAAAACACCATTTTCCCATACCTGACAGTAGGCTGAGGTCTTCTGTATCCCTGCTGCGGTCTATGCAGCTGAGGATGTTGTGGATGGCCCCCATGACCTGGATGCTGGTGACCTGACGGTCTTCGAACTGGAGGTTGAGGGAGGGCTATGTCATCTGCTGGGATAGCTTCGCCTGTTCCGAGGGTTGGGGCTAGAGGCGGCGGTTGGAGAGGTGGAACTGAAATGTCAAGATTGTGGTGTGAAATTTGGTTTTTCAAAGGTAAGTGAAATACCTGCATTTTTTTTCTATCTTCTTATTGCAATCTTTCTGGAAGACATTCAACAATACTTATGTAATGATGTATGATATGTGAGGTACTCACCAGATTGCGGCAAGCTCTGCACCCTAGTAGGCCTGATGCTGGGCCCAGGGGTGGAGCTATCGAACAGGTTGAGATACGTCCTCTTGCCGTCGATGGAGACGAAGCCTTGCTCGCCAGAAGGGGAGACTATGATGTCATCGTGTTCATGGCCTGATAAGTTGACGTTTTCGATGTGCACTGGAAATTTTAGGAGATTATTATCAACAACTGGACGACCCCCTTGGCGCAATGCCGGACTACCGAGCTGAGGGTTCTTGGTTCAATTCCCGACACGGTCGACATTATTTTGTGTGATAAACACGCTTATTGACTGTGGTCTGGGTGTTATAATATGTCATCATCATCACTAGAGCCTTTTTCCAACTATGTTGGGGTCGGCTTCCAGTCTAACCGGATTTAGCTGAGTACCAGTGTTTTACAAGGAGCGACTGCCTATCTGACCTCCTGAATACCCCTTGGTTGGACTGGTGTCAGACTTACTCAGGGTGTTATAAAATGTATTTATAAATAAATGTGTAAAGTATATGTTATTTATCAGTTGTGTTGGCACCCCAAAACACAAGCTAGTCAATTGCTTACCATGGGGCTAACCACAGATATGGATATAGATATATAGATTTTGAATTTCACTGAAAGCTGAGGGCGAAGCATATTTTATTCTTTGGAAGTCCCTTGCTTTTGTATCCATCCACATTCATGCTCGAGTCCTTCCTCACAACATGACCCTCATTCTTTTGCATTATATGTATGCTCACACCAGGATAGCTTTCCACATAGTTTTTCGGCTACTGGTGTAACTTTCAAACTTCTTCTTATATACTCATTTCTTACTCTATCCATTCGCGTAACACCACACATTCCTCTTAATAACATTCTCATCCCTGCTGCATGCAGTTGTCACAAAAAAATGATGAAAGAGGTGTATATATTGTGTGATAGAGTTGTGACGTAACTAACCCAAAATAGTCATAACCAATAACTCACCAGAAGCACCACCCCCCTTCTCCCCCAACCCTTGAATCGCAGACACAGTCACATCAAATATCTCCCCGTACCCCGGCGGCCTGGTCTCCGGCGCTGTAATGACGGAGACTTCAGCTTGAGGCCGGTAGCGGGAGCCGTGAGGTTTGAAGTCGGTATCGTCAAGCACAATGCCGGGGCGGGGACGGTATGGATGATATGGGATGGTCCCTTGGGAGGCTGGAAGAAGAATAGAAGTCATTTTAAAAAATGTAAGTTATGTAGATGATGTATCGCCTGTTGGTAGGATTATTTCCTATGGACACTTCAACACTAGGCAACGGAGCTGCCTTTCAAGAGCTGGTGAACCCTCTATTGAAGTTGAAGATCTTATTGTTTCCAGAATACCTCAACAGACTGTTAATATCACAGTTCTAATGCATAACATTCTAGTAAAGTAGTTAAATACAATATAATTCTGATTGAACTATTAATAATTATTTTTGTCCAAACCAACCACAAATTTTATAAGAAAAGCAATATTAAAGTTTTTGAAAAAGACTTCTTCGAAAATTTACATTATTATTGTATCAAAATAATCATTGATACCATGAAACTGCGGATGTAACCACGGACATTAAATTGAAAGTAAAAACTCACTTGGCAATGGTTCGGAATTGATCGATGATGTCTCTATAGAGCTCGCTGATGATGATGAAGGTGAAGATACAGATGAAGATGATGAACTCGTTGTCGTCAGACTGACTGACGGCGCATGACTGATAAGTCCCTCAGTAGGAGTCGGACTAACAGTAGAAGTTGTACTAGACTTTATATCCAGTAAAGATGGTTCAATTATCTGAATGGCTTGTTCTAGAAGATCGTCTTTAGTAACGTTTGTTTTATTAAATGGCTTATCATCAATTTTGATTTTATCTTTAATCTTTTCTTTGTCAATGAATGTTGTTTCTTTTTTCTTGTCCTTTTCTTTAGGTTTTTCAATCTTTTTTTCAGTGGTTGTTGACGGTTTTTCTGTTGTTGTGGTTGTTGTTGATGTTGTTGAAGGTTTCTCTGTCGTCGTAGTTTTTTCTGTTGTTGGAGCTTCTGTTGTCGTTGTAGTTGTAGTAGTAGTAGTAGTAGTAGTCGTAGTACTAGTAGAAGATGTAGTAGTATCCGCAACTGTTGTTAGATCTTCCTCACTTGTTGTTGTAAGTTCTGTCGTATTAACTTCAATAGAGACTTCAGAACTGTCAGCATTCTCATGATGGAGAGTATTTTCTGAATGTGCAGTTTCATTTTCACTGATAGTTTCATCTGGTTTCGGTGGAGTCTCAGAAATATCTGGCATAGTATGTAGTGGTGGGTGATTCGGTTTATACATTGGTAGATTTGGATTAGGCCTCCGGTTTGGTGGCCTAGGCCTCGGCCTCTGCCACGGAGGCATAGGCCTATGGAATCCAGGCCTGTTTAGTGGTGGAACAATCTGTTCAGGTAAGTTAACATATACAGGTGGCCTGTCAAATGGATACGGCGGAGGAGTTTTTGTTGGGTGGAAGTGATGCGGAGGTGGAGAAATCGGCGCATCGAAATCTGGAAGCGGTGGAACATCAGATATCTTTGGCGGACCTCTGTTATTTATCCTAGAAGCCATTGGACGGCCAGGTCTTCCATTTAAGAGCTGAGAATTGGCTTGCACATTGACATTACCGTTTAATAACTTTACTAAACCTGTAATAATGTTCTGGATTTCTGTATTCTGTCTCCCTTCTTCTTTCCTAGGGGTTGCTGTCGCAAATATCGGCTGCACTGCAGTAGGCCGTATTCTGGGTCCCATAGGCGCCAGTGCGCGCGCTTTTGGAACCCTCTTCCCTTCCCCCGGAAACTTAAACTCCAATCTATCTCCAAAGCCTTCTGAAGATAGAATAACTTCATCATCACTCCTCAAATATCCCATCGTTTTAGTCGGGTGTATTTCATAATACTTCCTTTTGTTGTGCAACTCTAAATGATTATCGATTTCATTATTCGATGTTGGTATTTCATCAATGTTTATCGATCTCGATTCTCTTACTGGGTCTGCAGACCTGGCCACTATGATATGTTCTTCTAAGTCTTCGTGAGTGATCACAGGTTGTTCTTCGTCTTCATAATTGACGCTAGGTTCTATCCTAAGTCCTAGGCTATCTGGAAGACTGGTTTGCATAACCACATCTTGGAGATTCTGATCTGCTATCGCTGATTTTGGTGACAACTGGGATATTGTGAATGTTTCTTCGTAACCTGTAAAAGAAGATAAATTAATAAGTTTTTTAATTTATTTTTTTATTAAAAGCTTTTATTTAACTCGCCGTGTATGTATGTTACGGTGGATTCTTTGAACTCAATTTTGAAGTAGATATCTTCAACCGATTGAGCTGAAGTTTTTTATACACGTTCAGTCTGCATGACAATGCAAGATATGTTACATGACGTTATTCTAAATCCAATATGGCGGACCGTCCAAGATGGCGGAGTAGTTATTTTTAATGAATTTCAACAATATGGGTATCAAATGAAAGGACTTATTGAGAGTGACTTAAAAAATAATTTGACGTTATTCTAAATCCAATATGGCGGACTATAAGAACTTAGAAAAAAAAGTTTTTTCTTTTAATTTATTTAGATACAGATGAAGCTGGTTGTAAGAAACTGCATGACTAATGTGTCTGTAACGTTTCGTGATACCATTTTGATGCCGCGTAATAAAAAGTCTTAAATACGTGATCAAGAAATTTTATGCTCAGTAGGTATTTATCTTCATTAGAACATATAAGCAGCTTGCCAGTCTAACCAAGGGGTATTTGATTGCCCGGGTAACTGGGTTGAGGAGGTCAGATAGGCAGTCGCTCCTTGTAAAACGCTGGTACTCAGCTGAATTCGGGTAGACTAGAAGCCGACCCCAACATAGTTAGGAAAAGGCTCAGGAGACGATGAGAACATATAAGTATCTTATATGCTGAAGTTTATATTAAACTGGCAAGTGGCAGTTCCATCGGCGTTCCAAGGGAACTATGTACTTCCCGCACCATGATATCCATGATATCCACCATGATACCGTAGCCTATGTCAATCAATCATTACTTAGCCACGAGCTCCTTCCACGATGTTTAATTCTAATATTAGGTTGCAAGGCTTGGCATGGTCAATCCATGGATGGGTCCATCATAACATGACGAGTTCCTCCGTGTTTTGGAAGGCACGCAAATTTTTCGGGTGTCGGCTGCCATTTGTACATCTTTGGCAGTCGTTACGGATAATCAGAAGCCAGAAAGTCTGACAACCAGTCTTACCAAGGGGAATCGGGTTGCCAAGGTAACTAACTGGGTTGAGGAGGTCAGATATGCAGTCGCTCCACGTAAAACACTGGTGCTCAGTTGCATCCGGTAAAGACAGGAAGCCGACATCGAGGCGGCGGCGTCGTGTGCCGCGCGCGCCTCTTAGTAGAGTCCTGCGGCTGGGGTGACGGTCGCAGTGGGTGACGGGGCCCACCTGACCATCTAGCGGGCCAATACCCGTCTGGGGGTAGCGATGAATGCTTCGGCGATACCCGCCTCTCTGACACATGGGTAGACGAGGAACAGGGGTTGGTTTTTAGTCAGTAAGAGTCTGCCAGTACCCTTTGTCCTTCCCCCAGGGCTTAGGGTCTCCATGAGGATTTTCCAATAGTTTGTGAAGAGGCTAGGCAGATAGATGATGTGGTATATTAGAATCTAGCACTAAATTTGAAGCCAGTCTGTGTCACAGACTTGTGTAACGACTGACATAACAATAGTTCGGTATACAATACTATGACAAAACTTTCACTGCAAGACGCAAGGAGCCGTGAACGTTATTTGGGGCTGATATTGTCGCGGTAATGATGCCAAGAAATATTGGATGTTCGTTAAAATGGGGAAATAATCATCTGGATTTGGAACATTAACTTTGTTCAAGATGGTCCAAACCTAGTACTAAAACTGTTATTCTTTTTAAACCACGTCTCTACTAGACCTCGGGACTACAGAGTCTCGGATTTTTAGAAGGCGAACGTGGGGCCGAAGCCAACACGCTGAAGCCCTTTTGAGACAACTTTAATGTATGTAATGGTGACACAAAACCGACGACTGTCCCTGTATACACTATGGAAATGTACCCAAGGACAACCCCCGGTTTGTGCTAAACTATTGCTAACTATTAAACCACGTTTTATATTTAAGTAGAAAATCATTTATTTAAATTAGGCTTATAAATCGGCACTTTTCGAACGTCAGAACAAAAGACAGTCCCCAAAACGCCCACCCTTCATCACTTCCTACGTGTTTTTACTGCGAAGAAATGGCAACAAACTCCCTAGTAGCACATGTCTCTCGACATTTAAATAAAACAAGTTCAGTTTCGAATTATTTGAGAAAGAAAATAAATATAATCTATACTAATATCATAAAGCTGAAGAGTTTGTTTGTTTGTTTGTTTGTTTGAACGCGCTAATCTCCGTTCTACCGTACTACTGGTTCGATTTGAAAAATTCTTTCAGTGTTAGATAGCCCATTTATCGAGGAAGGCTATAGGCTATATACAATAACGCTAAGACACACGGGAGCGGAGCAGTAACCAAAGATGCGGGTGAAACCGCTGGGGACAGCAAGTTATCACATAATAAACAAGAAATAAGCGGACAAGGGAGTTATTCGATGCTCATTATAAAAAAGGGGTAACACCCGACCGCCAACATCAGTAGTAAATGAAAAAATATTTTTTGGGTTCACCTACAATATCCTGCACCGTGAGCCACCCATGCTAGCTTCGTTCGTTGCATTTATATTCAGATGCTGGTTAAAACAAACGCATTTCTAAAACCGTCGGACATTTTCTAAGTCCACTAGAACTACTTGAGTGCTCACTGGACCGCGGCAGGAACATGGCGTGACGGATCCAAGTTAACGAAGCAATCATGTGAAATACATACGGAACTACATGTCTTATTATTTGTAACTTGGGTAAAGATGAGGTAAAGAATAAAAGGCCAGTTATTTCTGCGCAAAAATTCAAGAAATTTGTCAACCAAATGTAACAGATAGGAAAATAAGAAATCTATTCTACTTTTATTATAAAGCAGAAGAGTTTGTTTGTTTGGACGTGCTAATCTTAGGAACTACTGGTCCGATTTGAAAAATTGTTCAGTGTTAGATAGACCATTTAGCGAGGAAGGCTATAGACTACTTTTTATTCGGGTGCGGGCAGTTGTATCTTCGGGACGCGGGTGAAATCGCTGGCAGAAGCTAGTACAATATAATTATGTACGTAGTACAAAGAAGCCAAAAATATTATATGCGTATGACACAAATATGTATATATAAAAATTACTAAAAACTAAAAGGCGTCAATAAAAACTTATCCCCATCGCTGTCTTCTGGAAGCGTGCCGAAGAGGATGGCAGCATTGCCACGTTGAATGGCAATAATTGTTCTTTAACTAGCTTCCGCCAGCGGTTTCACCCGCTTTCTGAGGGAAGTACTTTCCATACCCGGATAAAAAGTAGCCTATATGTTATTCTGATGTATAAGCTATATTGTGGTAAAGTTTCATTCAAACCCATTCAGTAGTTTTTACGTGAAAGAGTAACAAACATCCATACATCCATACTTACAAACTTTCGCCTTTATAATAGTAGTAGGATAACCAGCCTTCGGCTCACAGGAAGCATCAATAAGCCAGATTAATATTGCAAAGCTGATGAATTTGTTTGTTTTGCTAGAACACGCTGTTCGCCGATTTCAAAGCAGCTAGAGGGAGTGTCAGACACAGGTGTACTACAGGTCTCTTGCGAACAACCCGCAGCCCCGGCAGACCTTGGTCCTAAGGATCCCTTCCAAAAATAGGGTTATCCTTACGCTCAATCCTTCTGCTTGGGAGAGGAGGCCCGTGCCCAGCAGTAGGACGATAAAAAGGCTGATAGTGACAAAAACTCTTAGACCACTTTTATAACCAGCTGTACCTACTATAAAAATGATCATGTGCATAGCCAGACCCACATTTGATTTCTTATTTTACCGACTGCAGTAGAAAGAGGGTTCTATTTTTGTACTTTTTCATAATATCCCGCATATAGGACTTGAAGATATGATCAAGGAAGCGCCTAGGCTAATAATATAATCGCTAAAACAACCACGTTAGTATATGCCGTAACAGATAATCACTCAATAGCGAGCTAACTGCTATCAATGCAGTTAGTTTGATCGCTTCACTGAACCGCAGTCAAAAGTACAGTTAAAACTGCCAGTTAAAAGCTGATTGTGTTTAAAATTGAACCAACTTTATCCTTACTTCCTTAAAATTTATGGAAGATCTGTCTTAGTGCCTTTAAAACGATTTTGAATTGATTATCATGTCGCTTAGTGAGGAGCTTGTGGCTAAGTAGCAGATTCAAGGGTCGATCAATCATGAGGATAAATGACTCTTGGTGCAGTCGATCCGTGAATGGGGGTCTAAGTCATAACGAGGTTGTATCCAAGAAGGTATTTTAAATTGGTGGGTTATCTGCCTAGCTTTTTTCGACTTTGTGGAGACCCCCTATCTGACTTTCTCACCCCAGTATCTTAATAAGACTGGTTGTCAGACTTTCTGGCTTCTGACTACCCGTAACGACTACCAAAGATGTACAAATGACAACCACCAGGATTCACAATTTAACGTGCCTTCCAATTTAACTAAGTAATTAATATTTTGACGTCACCATGCCGGACTGTAGAGCTTACGGTTTCAGGTTCGATTCCCCGTACGGTCAACATTTATGTGATGAGCGAGCTTGTTGGCTGTAATACATCGGGATATATTATTATTATGTAAAAATAATTACATAACTATAGAGTAGTTTATCAATAGCTTACCTTAGGGTTAACCGACCGTGTGTGAAAAAGTGTGTATACATAAATATATTTCTCCATATAGGTTATATGAGATGTCTTAATAGAAATAGCTAAGGATTTTTTGATAGTTTTTCTCTTCAATGTATGTATTTAATTAGTGTAAAAAAAATTTTGTTATTTGTCTTTCTACCCATATGGCTAGCTCGTCAGCTGTTTCCTGTTATATACATATATCTACAATGCGTATAACGGTGTTAAAACCTACATACAGACAGACTTGCCTCGCCTTTTACATGTAGTCATAGTTATTTATACCTACACAATGTAACGATACGCTGGGTTCTAGAAAGGTTGGACACAGTAAGCATGCATTAATTTCTTTATTATTCGTTATTTGACAGCAAAAACTTAGCTCGTGCCTAAGCAACAGCCGTGGGTCGATCGACTTGGCACGGTCGGTCCGTGGATGGGTGACCATCTTGTCATGACGAGTTCCTCCGTGTTTTGAAAGGCACGTTAAATTGGTGGGTCCTGGCTTTCATTTAAACATCTTTGGCAGTCGTTACGGACGGGTAGTCAAAAGCCAGAAATTCTGACAACCAATCTTGCCAAAGAGTATTGGGTTGCCCAGATAACTGGGTTGAGGAGATCAGATAGGCTCTCGCTCCACATGAAACACTGGTACTCAGCGGCATCCGGTTAAGACTGGAAGCCGACCTCAACATAGCTTGGGAAAAGGCTAGGCAGATGGGAGATGATATGAGATAGCAATTAATAACGGGTTTAAATCGTTTCAGCCGTTTTAAAGTTGAAAGACAACCTCGTTGACGGTCCCAGATTCCCTGATACTGTCGAAATATGTGTGATGAGCATGCTTGTTGGCTGTGGTCTGGGTGTTATAACAATATTGACGCCCAGACGCTCTTCTCTCTAAGGAGATCAGTCAGCTGCGCAGGACATATTTATAGTGCACAAGCATTTACGCAGACACAGGTAAACTCTCTGATGGGACGGCAGTCTAACACGACCGGAGAGAGATCAGGCGCAGGACCGACATTTACGTGCTCGCCGATGCACGGGCGTATCAATCACTAACTTCCTGACAACGGGTTGCTTTAGAAGTCTCTATAAACAAAGCGATCTCAGCCCGGCCCAGGGACCAACCCGAGACTCCGTGCACAGAAATCGCGCTATGCGACTACTAGACCAACAAGGCAGCATGACGTAGCATTTTACGTCTCTACGCATCAATAAAATCCTTAATCTTGAGATTACCCTTACAAATGCATCAGATTACAGATTAAAATTGTAGTGAATATAAAAAAAAACGAAAGCGCACCGTCTTTGGCGGAGAAAGTATATAAATTCCAATTTGTTGGCTCTTACGTCTTGGTACATACAAATTATGATGTTTTCTTTACATTTCTTGTGTGGTTTTTGCAGTGGACAGATGTGTTGTGTATTTTTCAATGATAGTACATAATTTAATTCAGTCGTGGTGGCCTAGTAGTTAAAGAGCCGACCTCTCAAGTATGAGTGTGTGGGTTCGATTCCAGATCAGGCATGTATTGTACCAATGCAACTTTTCCATGTTTGTATGTACTTTCTAAGTATATCTTGGACACTAATGACTGTTTCGGATGGCACGTTAAACTGTAGGTCCCGGCTGTTATTGAGCATCCTTGGCGGTCGTTACGGGTATCAAGCCTGTCAGTCTGACGTCAGTCTAACCAAGGGGTATTGGGTTGCCCGGGTAACTGGGTTGAGGAGGTTAGACAGGCAGTCGCTCCTTGTAAAACACTGGTACTCAGCTGAATCCGGTTAGACTGGAAGCCGACCCCAACATAGTTGGGAAACGGCTCGGGATATGAGAAAACTAAAAAACACTTTTATACTAAATTGTACTAAAAAATAACAAAAAATATTTTAAAATATTTCAATCTATACTAAAAACTTAATATTATAAAGAGGAAAGACTTGATTGTTTGATACGGGTAGCTTGATGTGCTGGCGTCTGTAATAAATTGTATTACCTCCTAATGCTTAGCTTCGTGACAAACTCTCAATCATTACTTGACAGTCGTCATTCGTGAAATGTGAAAGTATGTTTGTTTGTTGCATAACTACTCGAAATTACTGCATTGCACTGCTTTCGCTATACCACGATGTAACTGACAGTTCATTATAATTAATTACAGTTATAGTGATCCTTTTTTCTTGTCGCTGGGAAAATATGCTGTAACGCATCCCCTTCCCATCGGGGGATGGGACAGGGGTATGTGGGACTCGACCATACCCAATGTGGGATATCCAGCGGGACTCCTCCCTCCCCTTAAGGGAGGGGCACCTTATTAATGATATTTATTTTGCAAATAGGTTGAAGTCAACACTTTTACACTTTTTAGAGTATAATTATGAAATATCAATGTCTGTTACCACTCAACACACTGATTATTTATTTGGTTCATTTAAAACGAAAAAAATAATAATTTACTTCGTAAATTTTTCGATTGTCGATTTTTTTTAATCAACTTGCCTAGAGTTTTCATTTGAACAATATACAGACGCCAGCACATCAAACAACTACAATCTGTCTTTCCTTAATAGATCGTCACATTTGTCGCTGAAGCATATGGTTCAAAGTTGATTGAGAAAATTTTTCACTATCGGGTAGCTTGATGTGCTGGCCTCTGTACCACTTGCACTAGGACATTATTGTCATAACCCATAATCATGCAAAAGACGTAAAACAGATAAAAATACACTTACCATTCACAAATTTTATAAACATCAGTAGCACCATGGCACTGATGCTCCTCGCCCGCCATTTTATGACGGCAGCCATCTTGTTTTGGCGGGAAACTATGCGTAGTCCATTCCACTTCACATTATTGTTTACATCACTCACTATTGACAATTTTTTTAAGTTTTAGACTTGATTTTCAATAGTTCACCACATTTATTTGATTAAGTATCTGAAACAAAACAAATTTAATTAAATGGTATACTAATTTTCTTTAAAACTAAGAAAAACAACAAATTATGCAACTGTTAAATCTAAATACATACAATTAACATAAATAATACAAACTTATAAAATACTTAAACTCAAACTCAAAATCATTTATTCAAACTTGGCTGGAAAACAGCACTTTTTGACGTCAAATTTTACAAAAGACAGCCCCCAAAAACGCCCACCCTTCACCACTTTCTATGTGTTTACTCCCCAGAAAACTAATATAATAGTAAATAATAATAAAAAACCCCTATATACAAAAATATTGCGCGTTGTTAGGCGTCAAAGTACTCCTCCACATCGCTGTCATCCGGTAACGTGCCCAGAAGACTGGCCGCATTGCCACCTTGTATGCCAATGCTGATTCTTTGACCAAAGAATAGGCCAGCCCTCTGGTCACGTGAAGCGTCGACAAGTTTCCGCGCTATCTCCTTAAAGAGGAGACGTGAACTCAGGCCCCATGGTCCGAGCGTTTCGAAAAATGGTTTGCGGACTTCAACGATCAAGTTAGAATTTTGGGAAGTTTTTTTTATGAAGACTTATTCTGCTTATAAGAATACGGTAAACGCTAGAATAGCATAGATAGGAGTCAATCGCGGAGAAACAATCATCATCATCTCCCGAGCCTTTTCCCAACTATGTTGGGGTCCGCTTCCAGTCTAACCGGATTCAGCTGAGTAGGTACCAGTGTTTTACAAGGAGCGACTGCCTATCTGATCTCCTCACCCTTGTTACCCGGGCAGCCCAATACCCTTTGGTTGGACTGGCGTGAGACTTACTGGCTTCTGACTACCCGTAACGACTGCCAAGGATGTGCAATGACAGCCGAGACCTACAGTTTAACGTACCATCCGAAACACAGTCAATAGTGTCCAAGATATACTTAGAAAGTACATACAAACTTAGAAAAGTTGCATTGGTACTTGCCCGACCTGGAATCACGCCCTCATACTTGAGAGGTTGGCTCTTTAACCACTAGGCCACCACGACTTGATATGTAATTTATATATTATGTATATTAAGACACAAACAATGAATACACATCCATTATACTTTGTTACCTAATTCAACCAAACGTTATTTAGTATGTATGTCAAGCTATCAATGGAATAATAATGGTATAACCGCTCATTTCTTAAATGGCTAGTTGTACGTAGCTGGTAGACCAGCTGTGGTCAATATTGTGGTCAAGATCTGGTATAATAGGGCAGTATGTTAATATCGCATTCAGATCTGTAGTCAGATCCGTTTTCTACACCCTGATGCAAAATAGAGGGGTGTTTTAAGTTCAACCGCTAAGTATAGACACCAGCACATCAAGGTAATACACACATCATCATTTCTCGAGCCTTTTTCCCAACTATGTTGGGGTCGGCTTCCAGTCTAACCGGATTTAGCTGAGTACCAGTGTTTTACAAGGAGCGACTGCCTATCTGATCTCCTCAACCCAGTTACCAGGGCAACCCAAAACCCCTTGGTTAGACTGGCGTCAGACTTACTAGCTTCTGACTATCCGTAACGACAAGCTAATACACACAATCTGTAAAATTTCCTTAATAGATTTTATGCATTTTTTAATATATATGAGGTAGCTAGTGGCCATTCGGAAATTGTGAAACTGTTTCTCAGTGTCTAAAAACTACCCGAATCTGAAAAAAAATCCCAATCGAATATTAACCCTCCAGTATTGCGATAAGGTCGAAAATCTATTAAATAAATTTGTCAAATTGAGGTAGGTTTGTATACTTAAAAAACCGACCAAATTGCGAACCTCCTCCTCCTCGAAGTCGGCAAAACCCTTGAAGTTGAACCTATTTGAAGTTCATATCCATGTAAGTATTTGCGAAACAAGGCCAAGATATTGGCAGCAAACACAAATGTTTGGCCAACAATTCCGTTACTCTTGCGAGCTTGGAATCTTCAATGAATGCTAGACTGAGTTGAATATAGATTTGATTATTTAGGTCTCTGTTAGGTCTAGGTTTATAAGACGCGAATTCTAGTACATATCGTGTGTTGAGAATTAAGTATTTTTAATCTTGACTAGCTTTTGCATGCGTAACTTTGATTTTTATGTCGGGTTAAGTTGATTTTTAAGAGCGGTTTTTTTATTTATATTTAGTTTTATGTGACGACCTCTTTGCTCGTTGGCGTTACCATAAGGTAGCCACGCCAGACTGCCGAGCTTAGGTCCTGGGTTCGAGTTCCGGTACGTTTGACATTTGTGGGACGAGCTATTGAGTATGATATGTATTATGTATATGTAGGTATATGTAGTTTACCACTTATGCTGGCACCCATAACACAAGCTAATTAATTGTTTACCTTGGGGCCAACCTACTGTGTGTCAAAAAGTTGTCCCGATGTTTGTATATTTAGTAAAATTCTTTCTGGACATAATATAAATTTTCACACAATCCATCCACCGTTTCTTTGGTCGTCCCCTTCGTCATGCATCCACGTTCACGCTTAAAACCTTTATTGTTTAGTCTCTACGTAATTTTGACTGCCTCGTTGGTATAGTAGCCGGACAGCGCGACTGCTGATCACAGGGTCTCGGGTTCGGTTCCCGGGTCGAGCCGAAATCGCTTTGTGGGTCCTACAAGACTTTCATAAAGCACCCTCGATACACCCGTGCATCGGAGAGCACGTAAATGTCGGTCCTGCGCCTGATCTCTCTCCGGTCGTGTCGAATTGCCGTCCCATCGGACTATTAGAGTGAGGGAATAGAGAGTGCACCTGTATCTGCGCGAAAGCTTGTACACTATAATATGTCCTGCGCAGCTGGCTGATTTCCTTAGAGAGAACAGCCGCCGTAGCCGACAATTGGTCTAGACGCCATCATCACATGAAATAAGATTCTTATTTTTAACCAATTTTAAAGATCGCAAAACATATCACCCCTTTCTGGCATATTCATAAGCTTCTAATATTTCATTTTCTCGAAACATACACAAAACTTATCTTGAAATACCAAGACGGATACCGATGCACCTTTAAGGCCGGAGGTAACCGTCCTAGATAGCTAAAGCGTGACGTAAGTTCCGTCATAAACAGTGACGTCATTTGACCTTCTTTTGGGTCTGACCATTGACCTATTGCGTATAATTAATAAGAACCTATCAGAAAAATTTATTACGATAGTTTGTTTGATTGGACGCGCAAGTCCTAGGAACTGGTAAGATTTGAAAAAGTCTACATTGTTGGATAGCCCATTGATCGAGCAAGGCTAGGCTGTATTTTTTATACTGGTAGTTGGAGTTGGAGTAATTCCCTAATTTACCTAATTATAAAACAAAGGGTCGAGTACGTAATTTCTTACTCAAATGCAATTTTATAATTCTTCATTCATCGGTCATGGCGGTCGTTCTTTCTAAGGAGATCAGCCAGCTGCGCAGGACGTATTATAGTACAACAAGCATTTGCGCGGACTCACTCTCATAGTCTGATAGGACGGCAATCCGACACGACCGGTTAGAGATCAGGCGCAGCAGCGACGTTTCCGTGCTCTCCGATGCACGGGTGTATCAATCACCAACTTCCAGACTCCGGGCTGCTTCGTGAAAGTTTCTTTAAACCCACAAAGCAATTTCAGCCCGACCCGGGAATGGAACCCGAGACCCTGTGCACAGCAGTTGTGTTGTGTGTGCAGCAGTGTGTGACCAACGAGGCAGTTAAAATCCTTCATTTGTTAAACTTCAAATACCAGTAGGATAGAAAAACAAAAACAAAACACTTTAAAGAAAATTCTTCACAAGTGTATCCAGGTCAGTTATGTTAACACTAGAAAAAAACCCGGTTATAACAACGCAAAAGGATGGCCCAAGACCAATAAAGTTGCGCGTGAGTCACTGACGGATGTGTTGCAAAGTTGCAACCGAAACGCGCTTGCGCAATCAACTTTACAATGTGTCATGGCGAGGACTTGCGAAACACGGAACGGCGGAGACGTCTGTAGTTTGTATGAAATACTACTTAAAACAACTCCGCGCACCCGGATAAAAAGGTAGCCTATAGCCTTCTTCGATGAATTGGCTATCTAACACTGAAAGAATTTTTCAAATCGGACCAGTAGTTTCGGAGATTAGCGCGTTCAACCAAACAAACAAACTCTTCTGCTTTATAATATTAGTATTGCTTTGGTGGTTGTTTTTTGTGATGAAAGAGTGGCGAAAATCTTTGTGTTGTAGGGGTTGTAGGTTCTTACCTTGGCCATCGTAAGTTTATAATGGCGTGGACATGGCGGCTGCTTTCTCTGAGGAAATTAACCAGCTGCGCAGGATTATTATAGTGTACAAGCAAAAAAAAATCGTGGTGGCCTAGTGGTTAAAGCACCAGCCCTTCGAGTAAGAGGGTGCTGGTTCGATTCCAGTTCAGGCAAGTACCAATGTAACTTTTCTAAGTTATATGTACTTTCTAAGTTTAACTTGGACACCAATGAATGACTGATTAAAGGTGAAGGAAAACATCTCGAGGAAACCTGGACTATATAAAGTGTAAAATCACTAACAAGCATTGAGCAAGCGTGGTGATTAACGCTCAATCCTTCTCTGTGCGAGAAGAGGCCTGTGCCCAGCATTGGGACGATAAAAAGGCTGATGATGATGATAATATTTGACGTATTACGTCATACTTTTTTGCATTTTTTTTTTTATAAAACCTTTCCTAAAACAAAGAACGTAGACTTTTGCTAACCCCATGCATCGCCGTATCCGCGTCATATAACGGACGACAGGTGTATGTACCGTGGCCTACATATACACAGCTGTACCGTACTACCATTCAATGGTGTTTGCGCGTGTGTGAGTGAGTTGCGTTTGTACGTGTTGTAGTAAGTTGTGAAGCTTTGCAACTGGTTGCGTTTGTTTTGGGATGGTTTTGATTGTCGACAAATTGTTGTAGGATTACACAAGGCGACGTACTTATACAGGGTGTAAGACACAGCCCTTCACAAACTGATAGGGTGCATTCAGCTCTTTATTTTGAATCATATTCCACTGGAATTTATTTCCGACTAGCGACCCGCCCCGGCTTTGCACGGGTGCAATGCTGATACTAAAATTATACATATAAACCTTCCTCTTGAATCACTCTATTTATTAAGAAAAACCGCATCAAAATCGTTGCGTAGTTTCAAAGATTTAAGCATACAAAGGGACATAGGGACAGAGAAAGCGACTTTGTTTTATACTATGTAGTGATTATTCCGTATTTTTTTCTTTCTTTCATTGCAAAATTACATTCTGTGCACGCAGAACTTTTTTTTTTAATAATACTGCAAAAACAAAAATCCAGCAATGAATTTTGAATTAATCATAACGATCGACGCGTAAAATCAGCTGTAATTTATTTTGAGAGGTTTTAAAACAAATCA
This sequence comes from Heliothis peltigera, assembly GCA_958496145.1. Taxonomy (NCBI): domain Eukaryota; kingdom Metazoa; phylum Arthropoda; class Insecta; order Lepidoptera; family Noctuidae; genus Heliothis; species Heliothis peltigera. Next base: position 5,636,684 of record OY292348.1, on the reverse strand, counting down.
GTTTTATTGGATTTCCATAACGTTACTGAAACAATTTCATGAACCAGTCTTCTTAGTATGGTATACTCAACTCACCCCATCGGTTTTCGGAGGGCTGTGCCTTACACCCTGTATAATCTAAGTTTTTCTATGTTTTTCTCCACCTTTACTCAATCATTGGCCATAACAATTAACATGTTTTGAAGCCAAATATTTTACCTTCAAGTGACGGCCTACATACAACCGGTCAGTAAACATGTATATTAGCATTTTATACACATATTAAATACACCAAAATAGACAATATACCGTATGGTTTCGTGTCAATGAACTCCACAAGTATTTGTGACGGTTATAATAAAAATATTTCAACTTTGTCAATTTCTGCTTAATTTTTAATAGTTTGTATGTACTTTCTAAGTATATTTTGGACACCAATGACTGTGTTTCGGATGGCACGTTAAACTGTAGGTCTCGGCTGTTATTGAACAACCTTGGCAGTCGTTACGGGCAGTCAAAAGCCAGTAAGTCTGATGCCAGCCTAACCAAGGGGTATTGGGTTGCAAAACACTGGTACTCAGCTAAATCCGGTTAGACTGGAAGCCAACCAACGTAGTTGGGAAAAGGCTCGGGAGATGGTGAATTAACTATGTTTTAAATCCAAAGTTTAGTCTAGACACGCGGCAGCGCGTCAAGCTAAGTTCAGGAAAAAGAAAACCCGAGTTTTAGATTACCTGTTTTTAAACATACAATATTATACATAGGACTAGTCAAACACCCATGTTCATGCACACAGATGTTTAGGTACCTTATGTTGGAATCGAACGCGCGTCAAAGAACTTTGGAACAACCCTGCAGCAGCTAATCAATGCTTGCAGTAGGCTTAGGTACATACAGACGCCGGCACATCAAGCTACCCGAAACTATCAAATTCTCCCAATCAACTCCCAAAACAACCATATAATTCAGTGATAAAATCGAATATCTATTAAATACATTTGACAGATTGTAATAGCTTGACGTGCTGGCGTTTGTTCAATACTTTATCAAACCCGCATAGAAATGTCATACATTTTGAAAGTGAAAATCGAAATTACGCGATGTTTCAAAACATGCCACTTAAAATGTATAGATAAGATAATTATCACTAGTGTTTAAAATGTTTTTATTTTAGACTAGCGGTTGCCTGTGGTTTTACTTGCGTTCAGCAGGCTGAGCATAGCGATTCTATATCTATTCTATCAAGAAAAGACAAAGCTCTTTCTGTCAATGTCAACATGTCTTCTGCCCGAGTGTTTAGTAATTACTCTAAGGCCCGTGCCCGAGCATGGTGCGACCTGTCAACTCGCATATACTCACTTGTAGACTAACTTAGAGAGAGTAATTATAATTACTCTAAGTAGACTTATGTCGATCGAAGAAAAGAAAAATTTCTTCAAAAAATTACAAAAGAAATGTTACGTCAACCTGTCACTTTTCTGTCATTATGTCCATTCTCCGGTAGACAAAACTTGTTGCTACGGTTGTCATGCAGAGCTTGGTGAAGGAATAATATCCCGTAATCGGAGTGGTGAAACATATCTAGACTAATAAATTATTAAGCTGAAGAGTTTCATTCAAAATGGATTTTTTGAATTCATTGAAAAAACAGGTAAAAATCCGAAATATCTTAATAATCCGTTATACAAACGGAGTTCATAATAAAATTCTTTAACACATTGGGTAGATGACTAGGTCAAAAATAAAATACTTTAGGTATCATACCTACTCATTTTGTAAAGCATCTTAAAATAATGTCAGTTTAATTTATCGTTTTCAACCGAAAATTGTTTTATTTTTTATTGATAGTTTTAACGAAATAAGTATACAGCTTGATGTGAAAAATCTGTGACGTCATAGTTTGTGTTTTCATACAAATTGCATAGAGAACAACCTTTTTTGACAGTTCAATAAAAGTATTGAATTTGACTAGTTGTCAACTACTGTATTATTAGTATTTTTCTTTCTTCTTTATATTATCTACCCAATAAACTAACTGGAACATACTCATAGGTGGTGAAACAGGGCTTAAGTATGTTATCCCACGCTGCCGCTGATATACCATCAAAACGCGTCTAATCTTCACATCCCACAACAGGGCTTTCGGTCAGCCGGTCACAAACCGGTTCGCAAGTATGCAGGTCACTGGAGCCCTAGCGTGGTTGTTTGCTTGTTAGCTCCGATGGTATTTTGTTGGGATTCCAGCCTTCGTCTGTCTTCAGGTAATAGGCGTGTTGACAAGGTTAAAAATAAGTAATTCTATTCTAACATGGAAGGTGACAATTAGTCAAATTCAATACTTTTATTGTCAAAATACACAAACCTCCGAGATTTTTCACATCAAGCAAAAAATAAAACAAAAAATAGGCTGACATTATTTTAAGATGCTTTACAATCTGATCAAGGTCCCAATTTGACCTTCTTTTAGATTGGCAAAAAAATATTGGGCACCTGAAGGCCCAGCATGGCAACCGTAGAAAAGAATCGCCATGTTAAGCCTGCTGTTATTTGTTTTATCAAACCTTAGATATAAATCTTCGATAGAGAATTTCATACAAATTGCTTACAAAGCAAGCGTTTTTGACAGTTCAATAAAAGTAATGAATTTGACTAGTTGTCATCTACCGTATTGTATGTATTTTACATGTGGAATAAACAGTTTCATAGGTTACAGAATACAGATGGCCACTGTCTACCAGATAAATTAAAAAAAGGAACGGAATTTGTATGAAATTACTGCCAGATAAACTATCTGGAACTTATCAGCAACCGGTGAAACTGGCCGTAAACAAGCTAAAACGTTAACAGACAAGACATATCAACATTTTCAAGCTTATATTCCACTTATTATAGTACGAAGTAGGCGCATCAAGTTTATTTCAAACAAAAAAACTGGATAGAAATATGCTGTCGGACCGGCAATAATTTTTTTCTTGCTTTTTCCGTTACAATGTCGGATTGCCGACTCGTTGGTCTAGTAGTCGTATAGCGCGACTGCTGTGCACGGGGTTTCGGGTTCGATTGAAACTATCATAAAGCGGCCTGGAGTCTGGAAGTTCGTGATTGATACACCCGTGCATAGGATAGCACGTAAATGTCGGTCCTACGCCTGATCTCTCTCCGGTCGTGTCGGATTGCCGTCCCTGAGGACTATGAGAGTGAGGGTAAAGAGAGTGCACCTGTGTTTGCGCAAGTGTGCGTGTACTATAATATGTCCTGCGTAGCTGGTTGATATCCTTAGAGAGAACGTTGGCATAGCCGACAATCGGTCTGGACGCCATCAACATCATCAACCTCAACTCTTGCAAATATCCCGTAGCCTCGGCAGATTCTTGCCAGACCTGGACTAGAACATGCATAAATGATAATGATAAATGACATTTACTTTGCAAATAGGTTGAAATTAACACTTTTACACGTTAACATACTCGTTCTTTACAGGCTGGTGGTAGACCACCATGACAAGTCTTCTTCTTCCAGCACTGTTCCCAACTTCCAGGTTATTTGAGGTCGACGCAATATGATGTTTTTCTCTTCCATCCTTCTCTCTCCACTCTTTCACATATGCCTCCACGATACCAGTAATCTTTCAAAATACAGATAAAACCGCTAGAAAAGTTTTCTAAGTGAGTGACATCACATCATCTTATTATTGAAGTGCATTAATGCTTAGCTTTCTTGGATATTATGCAAGGCTTTCGCAAATCAATTAAGTAAGTGATTTCTAAATAAGTTTCTAGATTGATATATTGATAGTAATTTAGTTTCTGATTGAGTGGAACTGAGGTGTCTACGAGTATACTAGGTACGGTCGTAAATATACCAGGAAAATATTACCTCTCTCTGATCTCTTGGATGCTCAATGAACAAAGCCGTCTGAATATTTAGCGCGGCTTAAGTTAAACACGACGAGGAGCTGGTGGCTAAGTAACAGCCGCTCTGGTCAATCATGAGGTTAAGCAACGCTTGTCGGTCCGTGGATGGGTGACCATCTTCTCATGACGAATTCCTCTGTTTTTCGGAAGGCATGTTACATTGGTGGGGCCCGGCTGCCATTTTTACAACTTTGGCAGTCGTTACGGTCCCGTCAGAAAGTTTGACAACCATTCTCACCAAGGGGTATCGGGTTACACAGGTTGAGGATGTCAGATAGGCAGTCGCCTCATATAAAACACTGGTACTCAGCTGCATCCTGTTAAGTTGGAAGCTGATCCCATCATAGCTTGGGAAAAGGCTAGGCAGATGATAATTAAACACGATCTGAACAGTGTATTGTAACAGGCAAAGATTAAGCACCGTCTTAATATCGGAGAGCACGTACATGTCGGTCCTGCGCCTGATCTCTCTCCGGGCGTGTCGGATTGCCGTTCCATCGGACTATGAGAGCGAGGGAATAGAGAATGCACCTGTATCTGCGCAAATGCTTGTGCACTAAATATGTCCTGCGCAGCTGGCTGATCTCCTTAGAGAGAACAGCCGCAATGGCCGGCAATCAGTCTGGACACCATTGTAAATGTTAAACAATATTAAGCTAAACACACGTTCACACTGTGTTTTATATATTTTTTTTGTATTAATAACAGATTTTTCTAATCAAAATGCTGTTTCGATCATTATGCTTTTAAAGTTCAATCCCCTTTATCTTCGGTGACTAACGGCTGTCCACCAAAATAGAAACTTTTAGCCAAATTAGACAACGCGATGTTAGCTAATGATGCAATACTTTCAGAAAATGAAAAACATGCCTACCAACCGAATTGAGAACCTCCTCCTTTTTTGGAAGTCGGTTAAAAATTATAGAATACATACGTTTGGCAATCTTCATCACAGCCTTTTTCTAGTCCCACAGAAGTCACAAGCCGTTGATAAGAGTCTTTCATAAAGCAGCTTTAAGTCTGGAAGTTGGTGATTGATACACCCGTGCATAGGAGAGCACGTAAATGTCGGTTCTGCGACTGATCTCTCTCCAGTCGTGTCGGGCTGGACTAATAGGGTGAGGGAATAGAGAGTGCACCTATGTAGGCGCATATACTTGTGCACTAACAATGTCCTGCGCAGCTGGCTGTTATGGCCGGCAATCTGTCTGGACGCCATTATAGCCGACGTTATCAACTCACCCACATAATACATAGCGTGAAGCTAAGACAATTATTATTTTTGCCAAGTCGACCGTTACAAGAGCAGACTTCCTATATCTAGCGTATAATTCATTATAATATTATTGTTATGTATGTCTCTACTAGACCACGGGACTACAGAATCCCGGATTTTTAGAAGGCGAACGTGGGGCCGAAGCCAACACGCTGAAGCCCTTTTGAGACAACTTTAATATATGTAATGGTGACACAAAACCGACGATTATCCCTGTATACACTATAGAAATGTACCCAAGGACAACCCCCGGTTTGTGCTAAACTATTGCTAAGTATGGAAGAAAAACTACTTGGGCTATTGTGATGGGATGCTAGTGGACTAGGGAAGGGAATACTATGGGGACTATGACCCCTGCCGATAACAATGTAATAAATACATGTAAAAATGGCAGGAGGAGACTCGCCAGCTCACTTACCGGGCCCCCGGGAACTAGTCGCTAAGTCGCAACAAGGGGGCAACGGGGAATATTATTGTTATTAATAACACATACAGAATTTAATTGAAAATAAAAACGACCTATAATGACTAATAGACTGTTAAATTGGTCTCAAATTCGTTAATCAATATCAATACTTATTATCCATTGAATACAAACAAAACAACAACTTTCCGTTCCTGTCTACACATCCGTAACAAATTCCTCCTTAGTAATGTAAATAACTAAGAAAACTTATAATTATATGGAGAAAATATATAAAATACACTTACCGATTATTATTATAGCAAAACAGCTGTAGAAACAAGAAATATGTAGGATACCACGTAAAAAAAAACGATCCACTGTTTTCTTATATGAAGGAACTTTCACATTTTGCCACACACTTCCACACGCAATTTCCGTGTCCACTCCTATTTAAACACTAAGGAAAAATATCTTAGAAAATTTAAGACACTATTAGAAATGCCAAATAACTTCTTAAAGTCCTTTAATGTAAAAAAAGTTATTATAAATTGTTTTATCTACTCGAAAATACCGCCATCTTTTTGAACATGCGCGCGCAGTACCGTCTAAAGACAACTGACGCGCCGTGCACTCGAAATTTACTCCGATTCATGCGTGTAAACGAGACAAGACATACAAATATCAAGAGATAGAGCGAGACATCTAGAGGGTGTCGTGTAGCGGTAATTTTTTTCTCCTTTCGCGCGTCAACTTTCTAAAACGCCTTGAGGTGTTCGGTCATCTTGTTTTGGTGCTAAAAAATGGTTTTGATTAATAAAATTAAAGGATAATTTCTGTTTTATTATCAAATAAAACGTAAAAAGTACCCGAAGACATAACATTCTTACATTGTTTTTAATTTTGCGCCATTTATTAGAAGTATTTTTATAGATAAATATTAGGTACTGTAAACTGCATTCAGTACTTATGAAGATATCCAAAGGGAAATTATTTAGGTTACTATTAAATATTAATTCATAAATACATAATAACCCTTCTTGGCAGTCGGCTAAAATGATTGTCGTAGTGACGTCATTACTAATAAAATATGAACACTAAATTCGCTCATCTCTAACACGGCTCGTTGGTCTAGGGGTATGATTCTCGCTTCGGGTGCGAGAGGTCCCGGGTTCAAATCCCGGACGAGCCCGAGGATACTAATCTATGGTTCCTTTTTGGAAAGTTGTTTTTCAAGTTCTTTATAATAATTTCGTGAAGTTTGTTCAAAGATAAGGTTGTTCCGGTTCATCACAACAAAATTATACTTTCTCTATTTTGTTTCTATGTATAATCGCAAATTATTATTTGAAATGAATCAAAAATATATATTTTTTAACTTAAGATAATTATTATAAAATTACGCAACATATTTTATAATTAATAATAAATTATTATACATTAAAAAGTTATCTTTCCTGTAAGCTTCTAATTAAAACCCATAGATGGCGCAATTTTCAACTACTCTGTTCAAAAAACTCGACCACATTAAAAAGTTATAGAACAAACCTCGATACGTGAATAGTACATTTTAAATTCGTCGTATAAACAGCAGGTGGCTGAATTTGTTCAGTGACATTTGCCGTTGCCGTCCCTTTCCTCGTTCTAAATAAAAAACAAAACTTTTACAGACAAGCAAACTTTGAAACACGTGTTTTTTAGTTAAATATGCATAAACGCCTTATTTATGTATAGAAAAGTGGTGGAAAGTTATTAAAATACCGTTTTTAGTGTCAGTGAACCATTTAAGCGGTTTAATAAACTGTTATAATGTCGGGGGCTAGTACTTCCCAAAGTCCGCCGATCGCGTCAATCAGTGATGTTAGTGCCTTATTTCAGAATGCTAAAAAGTATGAGGAATTAAATGTGATTGGGACAGGTAATTAACAGAAATATACAACAAATAACCTAATTTTTACATGTGCCGGTGGATAAGTTTTCGCGCAAATACCACAAAATAAACTTTGTTTGTTTACTTACGTTATTTCATAAAATATTTTATACTTATTGATATTGTAGAGTGAATAGATTTTAAGAGAATTTAAGAAAATTTAGAATTTCAATTTATAAAAGTAAGTTAATCTATTACTTATCAGCGGAAATTCAAACATTCAAAGATAGAACACAACAATACCATCTTTTCAACTTTAGCTCGTTAGAAAGAATTTAATGATATTTTTAAAAGATTACTATGATAGAATTAGGCTATTAAAAAATCAGTTTCCACAAAAATACTGTCACAACTTTGCCAGTACTTAAAGTTAAAACTTTTAGTAATTTTGAAGTTACTAGAGCAAGCAGTTGGTATAGTTTTTTTTTTTTGTCAATGTACAAGCTTCTAGCAACTCTTTTTTTGCCTGTACATGGTATTAAAGCCTATTATTGCGCTAATTAACGGAAGTATACTAGCTATTGCTGCAAATCAGCCACGGAACTTCGTAATATAATATTTGTATTTTCTTTTTTTTTCATGCTTTTGTTACACAATTTTTTATAAAGAATTAATACTGTAATTTAGTCTAGAAATAAATTAATACTAGGATATGTTTCATCTGGCTTTATAAATCTGGTTCTTCAAACATAACAGACAGACATGTTTGCTGGACAGTTCTTTTTTCCAGCGAGAACACATAGGAAGTGGTGAAGGGTGGGCGTTTTGGGGACTGTCTTTTGTTTTGACATTGAAAAAGTACTGGATTACCAGCCTAATTTAAATACATGACTACAATTGTAATATATTACACCTTTAATCTATACATAAAATAAAATCGTAGAGAAGTCAAAACTGTACATTGAATGTTTTTTAAAAAGATCAATTGGAGCATGATCTACAATCAATATCGAAGCCAAAAATATATTTTTTAGAATTTTTGTCTGTTTGTCTGTATGTATGTCCGGGATAATCTCAAAAAGTACTGCACGGATTTGCTTCAAATTCGGCATTAATATAACTAAGAGGTCGGGTCAATATATAGGCTACATATTGTCACGCTATCACTACAGGGGGAAGGACAGTGAATGTTTAATCCTAATGCCCACGCGGACGACGTCGCGGGCAACAGCTAGTGTAAAATATAGATGAATAATATGAATTTTCTTACTTATTTCATTAACAACACTGTTACAGGAGCATATGGCACAGTATACAAAGCCCGAGATCTACACAATGGCGGACAAATCGTTGCTATGAAGAAAGTCAAAGTAGCACTCACAGAAGATGGCATCCCGTTGTCTACGTTGAGAGAAATTGCTTTACTGAGGCAGCTGGAAGCTTACAGACATCCCAATATTGTTAGGTAAATGATGCCATAAGACATTATACTATAAACCTTTTGATCGCCATGGTCACATATAGATGACAAGCTAAAAAGTGCCCAGCATGCCACAGTGACAACAATATGCTGTTGAAATGTGCTGATGAATCAGCCTAATTTGAATTAATGATTTTTTTAATTTGAGTATGAATATTCATCTGATCTGCCTAGCCTTTTCCCAAGCTATGTTGGGGTCGGCTTCTAGTCTTAACCAGATGCAGCTGAGTATCAGTGTTTTACGGGAGCAACTGCCTGTCTGATCATGTACATGTAGCTCATTTATTTTGAGCGCATAACCTTCAAATTTCTCCTCTCGCTGTGGACGCAGCTGGAGGGAGTGTCAGACTCTTACTGACTAAATCCCACTATGTTCCTTCTGGAGGTCTTTGTGTGCCAGGGCCACGGTAACTCTTGCAAACTTGCAGCCTGTATCCATATCTAACAGAACTATAATTTCTTCTTAAAGACTCCTGGATGTCTGCCATGGTGGTCAATCACTAGAGCGAGATCAGCAGCTGGTGCTGTTCTTAGTATTTGAGCATGTAGACCAGGATCTGGAGTCATTCCTCAAGAGATCTCAAACACCATTGTCACAGAGGACTATAAGGGTAAGAGAAGAATAGAAATTATTGAAATAAAATAAGGGAGAGTGGTTAAAAACTTTTATTTAATTTAATAAATAAGGCACCAATATAATAATAATTAGCCGAGTACCAGTGTTTTACAAGGAGTGACTGCTTATCTGACCTCCTCAACCTAGTTACCCGGGCAACCCAATACCCCTTGGTTAGACTGACGTCAGACTTACTGGCTTCTAACTACCCGTAACGACTGCCAAGGACGTCAATGACAGCTGGGTAGGTCCCCCAGTTTAACGTGCCATCCGCAACACAGTCATTGGTGTCCAAGATATACTTAAAAAGTACATACATACTTAGAAAAGTTGCATTGGTATTTGTCGAACCCACGCCCTCATACGTGAGAGGTTGGCTATTTACCCACTAGGCCACCACGACTTTCATAATCTTGACCTACCTATCAGGTGTATTAAATATTTTCATAATTAAATTTTCAGAGCATGTCATACGACATATTATCAGGTATCGACTTCCTGCACTCTCACCGTATTGTCCATCGAGACCTGAAGCCACATAACCTGCTGGTGACCTCCGGGGGCAGGGTCAAGTTGGCAGACTTTGGACTTGCCAAGACTTATGACACAGATATGAAGCTGACTAGTGTGGTATGTATTTTAGAAGTCGTTTTATCTGCCTAGCCTTTTCCTAACTATGTTGGGGCTGGCTTCCAGTCTAACGTGTGACGCATCTGGTCACATGGAGCAACTGTCTGTCTATTCTCCTCAATCCATCCACCCGGACAACCCTTAGTAATAGTTGCTGGGCAGTTTGTTGCGCCACTTCTTCCCAGCGAGAACACATAGGAAGTGGTGAAGGGTGGACGTTTTGGGGGCTGTTTTTTGTTTTTGACGTTCGAAAAGTGGTGTTTGAATCACACAATTTTATTTTGGTCAACTCTAAGAACATGCAGCTAAGTACCAGTGCGCCACATGCAGTGACTGTCTATCTGACTTTCTCAACCCAGTTACTCGGACTGACAGGTTAGTGGTTCTCATACTTTTTGACTTCTGAATACCCGTAACGACTGCCAAAGATGTTCAAATGACAGCCGGGACACAACAATTTAAATTACAATGCTATCGAAACTGTAAAATTTTCCCAAACCATTTTAAACCCTATGCTTCGGCTATAAAGCTGAAAATCTATTAAGGATGTTTGACAGATTGTAGTAGCTTGATACGCTGGCGTCTGTACAAGCTGAGCTATAGGAAAAAAACAGTGTTTTAAGACTTTAATTCCGATTTTTTCAGGTGGTAACACTCTGGTATCGGCCCCCAGAGGTCCTGCTAGGCACATCGTACAATACGGCAGTGGATGTGTGGTCCGCAGGCTGTGTGCTGGCGCAGCTGCACACGAGGAAACCGCTGCTGCCTGGAGCCTCCGACTCTGATCAGCTGCACTGTATATTTAGGTAGGTAAAGAACATCAAGCTATCCGAAATTGTCAAATTTTCCACCCAATCAACTTTAAACCATATGTTTTAGCGATAAAGTTGAAAATGTATGTAGGAAATTTGACAGATTGTAGTAGCTTGATGTGCTGGTATTTGTACTAGCGATCTGGCCCGACTTCGCACGCATACAAATTATATGCTAAAACTTTTCTGAATCCATCTACATACTTTATAGGCGAATACCCTAAGAAAATCCGTTCAGCAGACAATTTGGCTATTGGCAACACTGAAATCGTACAGTGTACTATTTATTGCCAGCTGTGATATCTATACTAATATTATAAAGCTGAAGAGTTTGTTTGTTTGTTTGAACGCGCTAATCTCCGAAACTACTGGTTCGATTTTAAAAATTCTTTAAGTGTTAGATAGCCCATTTGTCGAGGAAGGCTATAGGCTATATACCATCACGCTAAGACACACGGGAGCGGAGCAGCATCGCAAAAAGATGCGGGTGAAACCGCTGGGGACAGCTAGTTTCCTATAAAAATTATTATTGCCAGCCACAATTTTTTTTATAAAATGCTAGCTATAGTTCTGCTAAGTTTTATCAAAATCTATTCAGTAATTTTTGCATGAATCAAATCCATACTTACAAATCACCATCTCCTGAGCCTTTTCCCAACTATGTTGGGGTCGACTTCCAGTCTAACCGGCCAAATCCATACTTACAAATATACATTATAATTGGATGTCAATTTACATTTTAATAATATTTTAAAAAATTCCAGGTTGCTAGGCAGACCGAGTCGGTCGGAGTGGCCTGAAAACGTCTCCATCATGTTGGACAGCTTCCCGGAGTACCAGCCTCAGGACCTGGGTGAAATCATACCGAGGATACACCCTCATGCTCTGGAACTTATTAAGGTAAATAATACTGAAATATACTAGTAGACACGGCCACGCGTTACTGTGGTCAAGATTATTATCTATCTATATAAGGTCTAACAAAACTAGTGCACCATATTTTTACAGGTCATCTAGTACATGCTAAGGATCATGTTTATAACAAAAAAAGTCATGGAAACAACAACATATTTTATTAAATTTAATATTACAGTCGCCAAATTGTACGTATAACGCCGTTCTCTATGAAGGCACTCGGTCGTTGACCCCTAAGTCATGCAACTTTTTTATGGTAAACATGATCGTTAGCGTAAACTAGATGACTGGTGAAAATATGGTGCACTAGTTTTGTAACACCCTATATATTGTATGTGTTTCGGATGGCACGTTAAACTGTAGGTATCGGCTGTCATTGAACATCCTTGGCAGTCGTTACGGGTAGTGAGAAGCCAGTAAGTCTGACGCCAGTCTAACCAAGGGGTATTGGGTTGCCCTGGTAACTGGGTTGAGGCGGTCAGATAGGCAGTCGCTCCTTGTAAAACACTGGTACTCAGCTGAATCTGGTTAGACCAGAGCCGTCACCAACATAGTTGGGAAAAGGCTCGGGAAATGATTTATTTTAACGTAGATCAATTTTTTTTCTTGCTTCAGCCTGTGGTTTTCATCCTGTAGGACTACTCAGGACCTGAAGAAAGACTCCTTATTATCTAACCCTGAAAAAATGGGTTATCTTAATCAGAAATTGGTCTAGTAGTTCTTGTGAAAACAAACAAACAAATTCATCAGCTATATAATGTTAACATAGAATACATAAGAGCACTTGACACATTGTATCAAAAAAAAATATTAAGACTGCCTCGTTGGTCTAGTGGTCGCAAGGCGCGAATGCTGTGCACGGGGTCTCGGGTCTTCGGTTCGGAAATCGCTTTGTGGGTATTGAGAAACTTTTATAAAGCAGCCTGGAATCTGGAAGTTCACCCGTGCATCGGAGAGCACATAAATGTAGGTCCTGCGCCTGATCTCTCTCCGGTCGTGTCGGATTGCCGTCCCATCGGACTATGAGAGTGAGGGAATAGAGAGTGCACCTGTATCTGCACGAATGTGCGTGCACTATAATATGTATAATATGTCCTGCGCAGCTGACCTCCATAAAAAGAGAACGGCCGCCGTAGCCGACAATCGGCCTGGATGCCATCATCATCATCATCATTTAAAAAAATATTAACCAAAATAACTAATACACTTTTCGTCTATTTTCAGGGCATGCTAATATTCGAGCCATCAAAACGTCTCACAGCGTTAGACTGCCTGGAACACCCGTACTTCACAGATGAACCGCTCCCATAAGCCCACTGCTGGGCTTTACGTATTAAACCCACCAATTTTCGTCATTATAATGTCATGGTTGCTATTGTCAGTGGTTGTTTGATGATGATGATTTTTTATATTAATTTAAAGAGTTGAAGGTTGGATACTGAAACGTTACTCAGGAATGAACTCTACAGAACGAACTGCAAGCTTAGCATGGCGATTTTATATCAATTCTGTCAAGAAAAGACAAAGCTCTTTCTGTCAATGTCAACAAGTCTTCTGCCCGAGCATGGCGCGACCTGTCAACTCGCATATAATCACTTGTAGATTTATGTCAATCGAAGAAAAGAAAAATTACTTCAAAAAAATTCAAAATCTTACGTCAATCTGTCACTTTTCTGTCATTATATCCAATCTCCGGTAGACAAAACTTGTTTCTACGGTTGCCACGCTAAGCCTGCAGGTTTTTTAATAATGTGCTAATTAATAAATTAAAATTTTCAATGACAATAAATGAAGGAATGATAATTCAATAAATATAAATAATAATGATTTACATTATATTTTTGTATGATCTTTTTACTATTAAGTATTATTATTAAATTTAATTATAAGGTAATGTCTCAGTACACTTTTTTACAATCATTTTTTTTTCGTCGCCAAATAAAATTGTTTTTTTTTTTTTATTATTATATTGTAGTTTTATTTTTAAAGACTTCTTTTAAATGGCTTGTCGCAAAATGCCCTCTTCTCAAGATGACTACTAGTACAAAATGTCCCTTTGTTAGAAAGTCCCTTTCGCAAAATGTCCCCTTCGTCAAAGGCATTTATTTCCTACATTAGAAAAATTTATGGTAAAGAGCCAGGAGGCGTATACCGCGGAGGGGTACTGTAGTAATGTTTAAACTAAAAAGGCTCGGGAGATGATGATCTTTACTGAGTTGTCACTTAGTGTACAATTTTATTTCTACCTAATTTTGAGGGAACGCTAGATAAAAAAAAATGAGTTGTTCGCAAGAGTTAACGTGGCCCTGGCACACAGGGGCCTCCAGAAGGAACATAGTGGGATTTAGTCAGTAAGAGTCTGACACACCCTCCAGCTGCACACACAGCGGGAGGGGTCAGATCATGATTTCCCACAAAAAAGGTAATAAAAATGAAACAAATAAAGAAATTCATATTTTTTAATACACAATGATATAAAAAATCAGTCTCTTAACTCTAGACATTAAAGATAAATTCGTTATAAAGAATATAATACGTATAGTGTAGTACACATAATGTACTGACGCCAGCACATCAAGCTACCCGAAACTATAAAATTTTCCCAATCGACTTTGAACCATGTTATTATGCTTCAGCAATAAAGTTGAAAATGCGTTAAGGAAATTTGACAGATTGTAGTAGCTTGATGTGCTGGCGTATGTACCCACAGTTCGCACGAATTAACTTTGCATTTTTAATCTTAGCCATTTGACAACTTGCGCAATTTATTCGTACAGATATTGTCGAAAAGGTTTGTTTATAAAAAGTTGGCACTGAGTCCTTGACTTTACTAAGTTTAAAAAAAAAAACAAATGAAAAAAGTCACTAGTGCGCATGCTTGCGGCGTTAAATGTCAAGTTTTTTGGCTCCAACTGTATTTAATAAAGTTGCGAGCGTTTGCTGGAATATAAAGTCCGAAATCAGCAACCCGCATTGAGCAAGCGTGGTGATTAACGCTCAATCCTTCTCTGTGTGAGAGGAGGCCTGTGCCCAGCAGTGGGATGATGAAAAGGCTGATGATGATGAATGTTTTTACTAATAGGGTAGTTGACAACTAGTCAAATTCTTTACTTTTATTGAACTGTCAAACACGGTTACTTTGTATGCAAATTGTATGAAAATTAAAACTATGACGTCACAATTTTTTCACATCCAGCCGTATATCTACTTATTTTACTTATATAATCAATAAAAATCAAATAGTGAAAAATCAATGTGCTGAATAAATAGTTATTTTTTCTTTTCTTTCTTTCTCAATAGTTTTTTCTTTCAAACGATAAATGAAACTGACATTATTTTAAGATGCTTTACAAAATTCATATCATAAAGTAGGTAGCTCTTTTATTTTTGACTTAGTCAACTAACTTATTAATATTTTAAGTACTTAATTGGCATTGTGTCAGTATAGAAGTTTCGAGAAATAAATTTCCAATGTTAATTTGAAATTAAACTGAACATAGGTTTTACAGGCAAAACTATAAATAAGTAAGTAATTAATCAACGTTATAATGTTACCTGCGTTAAGTTTACACAATTTCTTAAAAGTAAAGGAAATCAGTAATTTTTCGTTGAATTATAAAATCAACTACAGTCATTACCTATGTACTTAAGTTATTTAACCTGCAGTTAAGTTAGAAGTTAACCTGTGATAGGCCTAAAATATTATATTTTTAATGTACAGACGCCAGCACATCAGGCTACCACAATCTGTCAAATTTCCTCAATAGATTTTCAACTTTATCTCTGAAGAATAAAGTTCAAAGTTGATTGAGAAAATTTGACAGTTTCGGGTAGCCTGATGTGCTGGCGTCTGTACGGCTAGATATGTCCACTAATTCAATGTAATGTAAAATGTTTTTTACAAAAAAATGTCGTGGTGGCCTAGTGGTTAAAAGAGTCTCAAGTCTCTCAAGTATGAGGGCGTGGGTACTCTTCCAAGTCAGGCAAGTACCAATGCAACTTTTCTAAGTTTGTATGTACTTTCTAAGTATATCTTGGACACTATTGACTGTGTTTCGGATGGCACGCTAAACTGTAGGTCCCGGCTGTCACTGAACTTCCTTGGCAGTCGTTACGGGTAGGCAGAAGCCAGTAAGTCTGACGCCGGTCTAACCAAGGGGTATTGGGTTGTACGGGTAACTGGGTTGAGGAGATCAGGTAGGCAGTCGCTCCTTGTAAAACACTGGTACTCAGCTAAATTCGGTTAGACTGGAAGCCGACCCCAACATAGTTGGGAAAAAGCTCTGGAGATGAACGACACGCTGGGTCTTTTAGAAAAGTTGGACACAGTAAGCATGCATTAATTTCTTTAATTATTCGTTATTTGACAGCAGATGGGAAGAATTGGGAAAAGGCTCGGGAGATGATGATGTTTTATGTTTTACTATAAATGTTTCAGTTTACAAAATATCAGTCAAATCGGTTTATAATAACTTATGTAAATCAGTGAGATTGTGACAAATAGATTTAGCTACGCGATTGTATAATGTTTACTTTAATGCATAAACGAACGGCGCGGAGAAAGAACAATTTATTCACTGATGACTATATCAAAAATAAAATACTTCATCATATTCGATTTGTAAAACATCTTAAAATAATGTCAGTTTCATTTATCGTTTTGAACCGAAAGTAGTTAAAAAAAATATTGATAATATAACCGAAATAAGTATACGGCTTGATGTGAAAAATCTGTGATGTCAAAACTAAGTATTTTCATACAAATTGCTTACAAATTAACAAATTTTGACATTTCAATAAAAGTAATGAATTTGACTAGTTGTCATCTACCGTATTTCTAAATCCAATACGCACTATTACCTGATAATAATATACACGTAAAAACAGCTAAGTTTCGTATTTTCTTGCACGAAACGAGAATAATTGGTAAATCGCTCATTTACGATTGTAATAAACTGTGTAAGAAATAATCGATTCTCGCTGTTAAAACGAATCGAATCACAGTTTGGTCGATTACTACTTTTAGACTAGTTACTCGCCGCGGTTTTAACTGTATTAATTAATAATTGTGCGTCATTTTTATCAGTTTTTACAATGTAAAAAACTGTCAAGTAGACCAAAGTGTGTATTATAAAGATAAATGGAAGCTTAGCGAGAGAGAGCGAGAGATCCCATGTATGCAGACACCAGCACATCAAGCTACCCGAATCTGTAAAATTTAATTTTGGACCTTTATGCTCCGGCAATAATTTGACAGATTGTAGTAGCTTGTTGTGCATGCGTCTTTACTTTTAAATATCATCTTGTATAAACAAACAAACACTTCAGTTTTACGTATTAGTCTGGCTGTATATACCTACGACTATGGTCAAGCTTTGCAATTGTCTTTGCTTTGCAAATGGCGGCGGCGTGCCATAAAAATCAAGTATTGTCAATTCGTTCTGTCGGCCTTTAATCGGAGAGAGCAATGCTTAAGAGCGCGTATACCGAAAGTTGGCAACGTCGCAAATAGCCGTCAAATATTTACACGTTTTGATTAATTTGGCCAATTTACTATATGAAAGTAAGACATATGGCTCTGTAGTGCACTAAAACATTGAATAGGAATTGCAATTAAAACACTAAATTAGATGTTTTAAACGTTTTAGGTGTAAAAAAGGCACTTGGGAAGTTTCCAACTACGTTTTTTGCATATAAAACTATATATTCTGTGTTACGATTTTAATAATTGCAATTCTTATTCAATGTTTTAGGAAGCTACAGAGCCATATGTCTTACTTTCATATAGTAAAATGGCCAAATTAATTAAAACGTGTAAATATTTATTTGACAGCTATTTGCGACGTTGCCAACTTTCGGTATACGCGCTCTTAATCGGAGAGAGCAATGCTTATTGAATGTTATCAGATTGGCGACTACTCTGTGGCTATTTAGTTATCGGAATGTGGTATAGACGCCAGCACATCAAGCTACTACATTACAAATTGTC
This sequence comes from Heliothis peltigera, assembly GCA_958496145.1. Lineage (NCBI taxonomy): Eukaryota > Metazoa > Arthropoda > Insecta > Lepidoptera > Noctuidae > Heliothis > Heliothis peltigera. The sequence goes on along the minus strand of OY292348.1, from coordinate 5,618,800 downwards.
CCAATCAACTTTGAACCATATGCTTCAGCGATAAAGTTGAAAATCTTAAGGAAATTTGACAGATTGTAGTAGCTTTATGTGCTACCTACCTACAGATGAATATATACGTAAAATTAAATTTCAACTTATTAACAAAAATAAAGAGAGATCCCATGTACAGACGCCAGCACATCAAGCTATTATAATCTGTCAAATTTTCCCAAATAACTTTGAACCATATGCTTCAGAGATAAAGTTGAAAATCTGTTAATGAAATTTGACATATTGACGTCTGTACCTATGTATTTAACAGCGTCAAAATTGGTTGATAAATGGAGCAGCAATCAACATTTTTTATATTCGTATGATGAAGATTGGGATCATAGTGGGGACATCTTGCTATCTCTTTTGCACATGCGTGATCAAATAGCGTTGACGTCACAAGCTTGTATGTGCATCCTTTTTCAGTAATTTAACTGTTTGACTGAAAGGTTCATAAATTACTTATTTCTCAACGGATTTCAAAAATTATTTCTGTTTTTGGTTTTGTAAAATGTTACTTTTGACAATGAATAATAAAAAAAAAGAGTCAAATAATTGAGAACCTACTTTTTAGGTCGAAACAATCGAAGCAATAAACACTTAAAACACTAAAAAATACTAGAACGCATACAATACAGTTCGCGTGTCCAATAAATTCATTGTCAATTTTCACTACCACGCATTCACACACTACTCGTTGAGCGATTCACTTTTATTAGAATTCGGCTTAAATTTGAAAATCTTATCCAGGTTCAAAGTGTTCTGGTTATATACCGTGTGTTCTGGCGTGTCTCCCCAACTTATAGGAGTGACACGATCCTTTATTTCAGCCACTGGAACGTTACTTGTATCCTGGATGCTAACTTCCACAGTAACACCTTCAGGTATAGCGTTCAAAGCCTCAGAATGGGCACTGGAATTTATCTCCGGGTTCGAGATACCCTCCAGAGACGCACAGCGGTTCAAAAAATTCATCATCCTCTCTTTATAAAACTCCGAACTCGTCTCCGTATTCTGTTTAGCCTTATTGCCTTGGTTTTTCAAATAAAATCCATTGTCGGACTGTGCTAAAAATATCTTTTTGATCTTCCTGCTGGGATAGTGGTCGATCAGGTCCGGTTTCGGCGGCAAAAGCTTGCCATTTCGCGGCAATTTTCGCGTGTCATTGCCTTTGATTTTCGTCACAACTGATATGCAGTTGCCTCGTCTTTCGCTTTCTTCTTTGTAAGTATTTTTCATGCCTTTATAAGAGATTTTTACGCTTAAAATAGACCATAGTAATTCCAGAAAAGCAGCTATCAATATGTTAATGGATAGTACACGTTTTGTGAATAAATTAGGTGTCTCTTCTTTTATTGTAGTCGAATTTAGCGCCACGATCATATGGGACTCATTTTTGACGATCACGTCAGCGTGTCTGATGACTACATAGTCTTTGAAAGGTACTTTGTCCTTGTAGAACTCAGTAATGTCCCCTTCAGACGTGGCTATGAACCACACAGCGATCATTACAAACGAAGCGAGAGAGATCAACGTAGATAAACATGATATGACGAACAACCAGGTTATGTTATGGTCTATGTACCATCTAACTGACGCTAGAATACTAGCTATGCCAGCAGCCAATCCAAATATAGTTATCAAAGCCGGCGCTAGAACCAATATAAAATTACTATCGCCTTTATTACCGTTTAAATCCGTTGTTTCATTTGAATTTAACGATTTTCCGGCCTCCATGTCAGATCCACTCGAAACAAAATTCGATTCGTTGGGCGAATTTTTTTGAGTTCCATTTTCGTAGTAATCAGTCTCATTTTGAATTAGATCGTACACAGGATTTTGTGTAACGTCATTTTGTAGTGTATTGTTTGTCTGTGCCAGTGCATCGGAGTTCGGGTTCACTAGCGCTAAACAGGCGAGAAGAAAGGAAGTGGCCGCTAATGCGATATGCACCCAAGCTAATCCGGACACGGTAGACGCGGAATACCGCCGCTCAGAAGGATACAGGTTCCTCCTGTCTGGTTTAGTTTTAACTTTGATTGTGTACACGTCTTCCATAATGGCTAAACACTCATTGTTTACGAGAATTCCGAAGCTTGCACAAAAACAATGGCTGTATAACAGTTTTAATGCCACAAAACACGTTCATAACAACTTTTTTACATAATATAATGGATTGTCACACCGCAAATTCACATGGAGTTTATATTTTTGTACATTTAAACATCACATTTCTTGTTATAAAAGTTTTGTCGCGAGAGACGTGACTACACCGGTCCGCGGGTTGGAACGCACTGAAGTTAGCTCCGTACAACAATGGCCATACCAACTTAAAGACTCCGCTGTCATCTTGGAAATTATTGTTAGTCAAATAACAATCTTATTTCGTTGCAATACAGGTTACAATCAAAGTTATTTTAGTTTACAAACCGTAAAAAACTTGTTTTAAAGTTTGTTTTTTTCTTGAATGGTGCAGCTGAACGCACGCGATGATTTTGTGATAAATCTGGCTTCGTCGAAAGTGTATTCTGATTGTTTAAGCGAAATAATTGATAATTAGACGATGGTGGGAACGCAAATGATATGCAAGCTATTAAGAGATATAATAGGCAAAGATTTTTGTATAATAGCAAAAGATTAACTTATTAAAAGTACTAATTAAAAAATAAAAGTTTTTTTGACGACCTCGTCGGCACAACGGTAACCACGCCGCACTGCCGAGATAAGGGTCCCGGGTTCGATTCCCGGCACGGTCGATAGTTATGTGGTGAGCATGATTGTCGGTTGTGGTCTGGGTGTTATAATATATTTTATAAATGTATATGTAGTTTATCAGTTTTGCTGGCACCCATAACACAAGCTAATCAATAGCTTACTTTGGGGCTAACCAACCAACCGTGTGTGAAAAAGGTGTCCCGATATTATAAATATTATAATATTAATCAACTTAGCTGTTAAGAATGTCTTTTATGTTATAATTTAGATGTTAATTTTCAACCCAGAGGAAAATGGGTGGATAAAATTAATTTTGGAAGTAGAAGTTCCTATATACACGGCAGCTGATACCACAAGATAAGCCAGTAGCTTATGCAAATATTACAAAATATTTTGAAAAAAAGACGTATTTTATTTACTGTTTATTTGCCTACTACAGTCTCATAGCACGACAGCTGAGCACAGTCTTGGGTTGGATTCCGGCTCGGACCGAAATCGCTTTGTATATTTTAAGAGACTTTCATAAAGCAGCCCGGAGTCTGGAAGTTGGTGATTGATACACCCGTGCATCGGAGAGCACGTAAATGTCGGTCCTGCGCCTGATCTCTCTCCGGTCGTGTCGGATTGCCGTCCCATCGGACTATGAGAGTGAGGGAATAGAGAGTGCACCTGTGTCTGCGCGAATGTCCTGCGCAACTGGCTAATCTCCTTAGAGAGAATGGTTGCCGTGGCCAACAATCAGTCTGGACGTCATTATTGTTATATGTATGTCTTTTTCCGACCACGGGACTATAGAGTCCCGAATTTTTGGAAGGCGAACGTGGGGCCGAAGCCAACACGCTGAAGCCCTTTTAAGACAACTTTAATATTATGTAATGGCAGTAATGGTGACACAAAACCGACGATTATCCCTGTATACACTATAGAAATGTACCCAAGGACAACCCCCGGTTTGTGCTAAACTATTGCTACGTATGGAAGAAAATCTACTTGGGTTATTGTGATGGGATGCTAGTGGACTAGGGAACGGAAAACTATGGGGACTATGACCCTTGCCGATAACAATGTAATAAATACATGTAAAAATGGCAGGAGGAGACTCGCCAGCTCACTTACCGGGCCCCCGGGAACTAGTCGCTAAGTCGCGACAAGGGGGCAACGGGGATCATTATTGTTGTTATTGACTTCAAAATGTCCTACTTTAACTTATTACTTCGTTACATAAGTTTACAAGACCTTCAAGGCTTTAGTAAAAAGGTTTTTTTTTCTTAAATATAGCCTGAGGAGGTCTTACTGAGCACGCCACCTTGAACTCGAGGTGAGATTAAGTAATTTAACGCATTTAAACAAAACGTAACGAAATTTATTATATTGCATGCTGCTACGTACAAAAATCGTGGTAGCTTAGTGGTTAAAGCAGCAGCCTCTCAAGTATGAGTGCATGTGTTCAATTCCAGGTCAGGCAAGTACCAATTGATACAACTTTTCTAAGTTTGTATGTGTCGCAGGGAAATGAAGATATCAGGTATTTCACGAAATCCCTAGGGATATCACGAAATTCCGGAAGATGTCGAATACTCTTGTTATTTACATCTTCTTCCTAAAAGTATCTAGTGAAATGACGAAACACCAATTTATCGTCAGTGATATCGTCGTTTCACTAATCTAGTGAAATAAAGAATACTGTTGAGGAATAATATAATAAAACAAAACTACAAATTAACTGCAGCATTTTATTAGAAAATTAAGTTGTTCATAGTTGATAAAGAAAAAATACAGTTTCGGAACGAATACTACACGGACGCGGACGGAAAGTTATTTTAGTAATTGTGGTTTATATGTGTCGGCCAGGTCGTGAGATTTGCGCAGATTCAAACTTCCTTCCCCCTCGGCCGAGGTGGGTGCTCCTACGCACTGAACTGTCACCGGTTTTTATATAATTGATGCACCTAGGAAGTTCGTAGCTGGCGAAGGCCAGATCTGTTACATGATGGCATCCAGGCCGATTTTCGGCCGTGCTCTTTTTTATGGAGATCAGCAAGCTGAGCATGACATATTATAGTGCACAAGCATTCGCGCAGACACAGGTGCACTCTCTATTCCCTCACTCTCATAGTCCGATGGGACGGCAATCCGAAACGACGGTGAATCAATCACCAACTTCTAGACTCCAGGCTGCTTTATGAAAGTTTCTCAAAACCCACAAAGCGATTTCGGCCCGACCCGGGATTCGAACCCGAGACCCCGTGCACAGCAGTCGCGCCTTGCGACCAGTAGACCAACAAGGCAGTCAAAAATAAATAATCGAGTACCTATTACAATTGTGCTATGCGAAAGAATCGCAAAAGCATGCGATGAACGTGCGCACATGCTATCTGCAGCGTAATAATTTCGCGACTAAAATCACGAGCCGCGCCAGCTCGAGCGATGTATTTGTTTCGCTCCCACTGTAACCGTGCGGGTATTAGAGCGAGCGAGAGAAATGCATGGCTCGATTTTTATTCGGCAGTATCCGCTTTTCTGACATTTTACTAGATTTAGTTTAGTGAAACGACGATATCACTGACGATAAATTGGTATTTTGTCATTTCACTAGATACTTTTAGGAAGAAGATGTAATAAACAAGAGTATTCGACATCTTCCGGAATTTCGTGATATCCCTAGGGATTTCGTGAAATACCGGATATCTTCATTTCCCTGCGACATATGTACTTTCTAAGTATATCTTGGACGCCAATGACTGTGTTTCGGATGGCACGTTAAACTGTAGGTCCCGGCTGTCATTGAACATCCTTGGCAGTCGTTACGGGTAGTTAGAAGCCAGTAAGTCTGACGCAAGTCTAACCAAGGAGTATAGGGTTGTTAGGGTTGTCCAATAACTGGGTTGAGGAGGTCAGATAGGCAATCGCTCCACGTAAAACACTGGAACTCAGCTGCATCCGGTTATGACTGGAAGCTGACCCCAACATAGCTTGGGAAAAGGCTAGGCAGCAGTGCCGTAACCAGCTTTTTATTAGCCCGGTGTGAGTTTTGAAAAACTGCGCCCTTGAAAATGTTCTATCCAGGCTCTTACGAAGCTCTCAGAACCATATTTCTGCGCCCCCCTAGGGTCTGCGCCCTGTGCCTGGGCACCGCTGGCACCGCCCTATAAACGGCGCTGCTAGGCAGACAATGTAATAGCATGATGTGCTGGCGAGTGGCGTCTGTACAACGGATTTAAAAAACAATATAAACACGTAACAATACTTATCTACTACATACGTATAACCGATTGAAACTGGATAGCTAACCACACATATCTAGGAGTTTGCAGCGTAATTAAATGGTTTTATTGTTGAAACACGCAAGTATGGAGCAATTCGTTTTAATTGTACTAATTTAAGACATCGTTGCCTTTTGCCAAGCTATGTTGGGGTCAGCTTCCAGTCTGACCTCCTCAACCCAGTTACCCGGGCAACCCAATACCCCTTGGTTAGACTGGCGTCAGAGTTACTGGCTTCTGACTACCCGTAACGACTGCCAAAGATCATCATGCTTTTACAAGCTTAGGAAAAGGCTAAGCAGATGATATTTCTAATTAAAAATAAGAAAAATACTTATTCTATCTAGGTAGCTAAGTTTAACTATATTTACACAGTTAAAATAACCTTGTGATCCTTAGTTAGCCATCTGCGCGTATCAGACAAGATGGCGACTAGCCAATTGACGGGCAGACTTACAAGTCTTTAAAAGGAATTACTCCTTATTGAGAGACACTGGTTTTCTTTAGACCTGATCTGATGGGATCAGCCTTGGGTTAGGAAATATTTATTTTATTGTAAACTAGCTGTCCCCAGCGGTTTCACCCGCGTCTTTGGTTATTGCTCCGCTCCCGTGTGTCTTAGCGTGATGGTATATAGCCTATAGCCTTCCTCGATAAATGGGCTATCTAACACTGAAAAAATTTTTCAAATCGAACCAGTAGTTTCGGAGATTAGCGCGTTCAAACAAACAAACAAACTCTTCAGCTTTATAATATTAGTATAGATTTTAGGAAGATAAGCTTATGAGTACCTACTGAATTTTGGCAGTAGGTATATACCTTGCTATTGATAGCTTTATACATATAGACTGCCACGTTGATCGAGGTTGGGCGCGACTGCTGTGCCCTGGGTCTTGGGTTGGATTTCCGGGTCGGGCCGAAATCGCTTTGTGGTTTTTGAGAAACTTTCATAAACCAACCCGAAGTCTGGAAGTTGGTGATTGATTCACCCGTGCATCGGAGAGCACGTAAATGTCGGTCCTGCGCCTGATCTCTCTTCGGTCGTGTCGGATTGCCGCCCCATCGGACTATGAGAGTGAGGGAATAGAGAGTGCACCTGTGTCTGCGCGAATGTGCGTGCACTATAATATGTGCTGCGCAGCTGGCTGATCTCCTTAGAGAGAACGGCCGCCGTAGCCGACAATCGGCCTGGAAGCCATCATCATCATCATCACACATTAGCGTTCTAGTGGAATCTAAACCTTTAATTCCTTCCGATAGCGAATAATTGCGGTTTTAACTACATATTTAATTACGGTTTTCATAGTGTTAAACTATTAAATCACGATATTTTCAGATAATTATTTACATGTTCGTGTGTTGCGCCAGCATATCAAGTTACCCAAAACTGTCAAATTTTAACAATCAGCTTTGAACCATATGCTTCAGCGGTAAAATTGGAAATCTATTAAGGATATTGGCAGACTGTAGTAGCTTGATGTGCTGGTATCTGTACACACATAAGTAAGTAGATAATGCTTCTTCTATCCTCAATCACTTATTTTGCTGTGCTTGACAGGATCTATGTGAAGTTTTTATAAGTATTTTCCTGAGTATGTTGTTGCTAAGTTACAGTTTAACGTGCCATCCGAAACACAATCATTTGTATCCAAGATATACTTAGAAACTACATACAAACTTAGAAAAGTTGCATTGGTACTTGCTCGACCTGGAATCGAACCCACGCCCTCATACTTGAGAAGTTGGCTCTTTCACCACTAGGCCATCATATTGAAATTGTATAAAGATTTTAATAGATAAATTAGGCATAGAATATAAATGCCGGCGGAAGCTAGCTAATCATAAAATTAGTATGACTCGTTATCTTGCAATAGAGATAGTGTTAGATATACTTTATACTATATCAAGATAGGACGCTGTGAACAGCGAACCGCCAAGTGATTGAATTAAGAAAATATTTTTTTCCTTTTTTTTAAATTTAAATATGAATATTGACTTTACGGATAAAGTTGTGCTTGTGACAGGCGCAAGCGCAGGCATAGGAGAAGCGACAGCGTTGTTGTTCGCCGCAGTGGGCGCGAAACTATCCCTGGTAGGAAGGAATGAAGGCAATCTTCGTGCCGTAGCTGCCGCGTGCCACAAGCTGCGGGGGCAGCAGCCGCTAGCGATCGTCGCGGACCTGGGCACCGACGAGGGTGTTGAGAAGACTGCTAAGGAAACACTCGACCATTTTGGAAGGTACTGTAGAGGTTTTATTTCTTAGTGTTCTTAATTCCATTTTGTGCCCGGCCGAATCGACACTTAAATATGGAATCACTAGCTTCCGCCAGCGGTTTCACCCGCTTTCTGAGGGAAGTACTTTCCATACCCGGATAAAAATAGCCTATATGTTATTCTAATGTATAAGCTATATTGTGGTAAAGTTTCATTCAAATCCATTCAGTAGTTTTTACGTGAAAGAGTAACAAACATCCATACATCCATACTTACAAACTTTCGCCTTTATAATAGTAGTAGGATTAAAAGAAGGGGAGTCAGAAGCCAGAAAGTCCGACAGCCTACCTCACCAAGGGGTTTCGGGTTCTCCAGGTAAATCGGTTGAGAGTTCAGATAGGCAGTCGCTCCATGTGGCACACTGGTACTTAGCTGACCCCAACATATTTTAAGTTTAATTTATTTAATTATGTCCTACAAATGTTTGACTTATGCGGGAATCAAACCCGCGACCTCCAGCGTGGCAGGTAAATTCACTTACTGAACCGTCGTCAAAACGCATTTATGGTCACACTATGGAAATAAAATATCTTTTTTTTGATCTCTTTTACGTTACTTCATATTTTTAGCATCGATACCTACTTGATTCAGATACAGCAGACGATAGAAGAAGGCTCCGTCTATGCTGGGCTTTTGTATCCCAACCAAACTTCAACGATCCATGTGAATTTGTTCAATATCGTGGGTGACGCAATTCTTCGTCACAGTAAAATACCCTCATCCACTTGCAGACTAGATGTCCTGGTGAATAACGCGGCAGTAGGCTCCAGGACTACGCTCCAGGACCTAGACATGAAGGCATTCGACGAGGTGTTCAGGATCGACGTGCGAGGCGTGTACCAGCTCACCGGATTGTTGGTGCCGGCGCTGGTGAAGACTAAAGGCAACATCGTTAACATCTCCAGCATAGTTGGGACGATGGTTGTTGTCGGCAATTTGCCTTACGGCATGGCGAAGGTGAGGGAAACTTCGATTTGATAAAACTGTTACTGATTCCTTGGTTTCTGGAGTTGGCCTCCAGTGTTATTGGGTGGAGCTAAGTACCAGTATTTGAAATAGAGCCACTGTCTACCTGAGCTCATAAAGCTAGTGACCCGAACAACCCGATGGGCCTTTCAGTGGCGTAGCTAGGTTATCAAGGGACTGGGGCAAATAAAAAAATGGGGATCCATTGCTATCCAATCTGGTTGAGTTTTATCGAATAAAAACATCAAAATATACAAGGTGTAAGGGACAGACCTCCACAAACTGATAGGGTGCATTCAGCTCCTTATTTTGAATGGAATTTTTATTTTTTACGATTATTCAGTACTTTTTTTTCATTCTTTCAATGCAAAATTACATTCTTTGTACGTAGAACTTCATTTTTTGAATAACAACAATATAAACAGCAAAATAATAAAAAAACAGCAATGGAGCACTGTCCCTTACACCCTGTATACAAATACTTTAAAAATTATTTCACGAGATTTTTTGGTGGGGATTCGGAGGACCCCTGAGCTTAAGGGTTCCGGGGTACGGCCTGTTACGGGGTGGGTCAAAATAGGCTTTTTAAAAAAAATAATACTTGCGTAGAAATAGAAAAAAGAGTTTAATTAATATAATTCACAAAGAAAGCCTATTGTCCGCGACGACGTTCAATTCCACACTGAAAGAAATAATAATGTAAAATTTCTAAGTTATTGCAATGTGCTGAGTCGATGGAAAAAATGTAGGATGCACGTGTTGCAGCGTCAGTTGTTTATTATAATATTCTTATTAATGTTATTTTATATATAACAGCCCCCCGGATAAAATGGAGCATCTGGGAGAAAAGATGCGAAATTAAAATTTACGAGATGGTTGAACGTCGTTTCAGACTTACAAACAATAGTAATTATAGCGATAGTACATAATTAATAGTTAATACAATAATAAAATAAAAACATCTTGACACAATTAAATTACTCTAAATTATCATGACATTGGTAATAATTAAAGAAAAATAATAAGGACATCAAGTTTAAATTCTAATTAATTTTTGATACTAGAAGATTACGCTTAATTGGCGTTGGACTTGACATTGACGTGTAAGTCTCATCGGCTACGCCATTTTCATTTAAGACAGATAATTCAACAGAAGGTTGACGAGTTTCGGTAATTCTCTTAGTGTTACATTGGTTAAATATCTGTATGCAACAATGATTTTTCGATTTTGAACAAAGATATCTTCTGATTCTGTAAAACAGGTATATAAGGAATACAATGAAAAATACATAAGAAATAGACATATAATGAGTGCCATATTTTTGGAAATGATCAGGACCTTCAAGGCTGTCTAAATCCTTTTCAAAGGAATCTAAGTGTAAACTAGCTTGTAATAGAGAATCCAAATTAGTTACATCATTTAGTTTTAAATACGGCAATCTGGTAAGTGTTTTGTTGACCCTACTTTTATCACAACAATCATCTTCTATAAGGTTAAAGTTAGAGACAATTTGCGAGCTTACATTGAGAACAGCATTTGATTGTGGCACGAATTGTAGGGTTTTATAGAAAGCTTTACAGGATTTCGGTATAGACAGTATGCCCGTGCCAAACAAAGTTTCATCAAAATTATTTCCATCATTTTCACACGATATATGACACTTGCCAGGCTCAGACAGAACGAAAATCCAATTATTGTTATTTATTTTATGAAATACCTGTACTGACCCTTTTATTAGCTTAATTTCACAAGAACTCGGTAACTTATTTACTACTTCCGAAATTAAGATCGTCTCACAGATAGGATTAACAACACTTGAAAAAACACTTTCTAACTCACACACATGGAATTTATTCGGAATCACTTTGCACTGATTTACACTACGCAACAATGAATAGAACATATGATCGACTGTTATTGCTAGGTACGGATGAGTGGGAGCGACAAGTGCAAATGTATCGGGTTGCGATACGTCATATGGGACAGGCATCGGAATCACGCGGTATAAGGAATATGTCTGCGGAAGGACGAGCGGGATTTTAACGACGATAATTATTTTGTTGTTATGAAAATAAGAAATTATTTTTGAAATATCGATTAGTTCATGAATGTTTTGTAACGACAAGGATACCGGGAGTTCGTAATACCTTGGCATGTTATTCCTATTTTGTTCAAGTTCGTTGTATAATTGGTGTGGACTTAATATAGTCGGATGCAATATGTTCATCTTGCTAAACAAAATTGCGTTATTGATATCTTCTATATCAAATGATAATGAAATAATGATACTTTCAAGAGCACTTAATAGCGAATTAATATTTGACTTGATTTCTAGTTTGTCATTAGAATTGGAAATAAGTTGTAGTCCTTTATCAATTACCTCAAGATTTTTATTAAGACGTTTTTCATTTTCGTTTAGTCTAGAAATAGAGTTATTGAATGTAGTAATAGTTGATTTAATGACATGGATGTTATCCCTCATTAAGTGGGCTAATTGTTTTTCATCCATTTGTACTTTGTCAATGGCATCGGAAAATTTAAGAGCATCTTCCGCGTCCAGAGTGCCGAAAAAGGTTTTTAATAAAGATCCGCCGGCGTCAATGAGGCCGCGTTTGTATCTTTTATTACTATTGACCAAGTACGAGACAGAGGAATACTTTTTAACATTATTATCGTGTTGATTTTGTAATGCTGATAACGAATTTAAACAATCCTTTTGGATTTTGGAAGAACTGTAATCTCTGCAATAAGTATTGACTCTAGAAAATAATGATTCAACAATAGTAAAGTGAGAATGTATTCTACTAATATCTAAATAAGTTATAACGTTCCAGTTATCATTGGTGAATTTCAAGTTGTTAACTTTATCGAAGTACAGGCCTGGACTGGTAGTTATAGGTGTCACGATCTGATGACACGAAGTTGATGAACCAAAGTGCCTGTAAAGATAAAGTCAAGTGATAGCATCATCTAACGCCAACTTTATTTCGTCATAATGATGACGTACGTGTCTACGATTTATTAATAAGGTGACGGTGTGATTACCGTTTATTTTAATTATTTTAAAAGGGCCTTTCCACACCGGGGATAAGGCTTTGTTTTGCTTGTGGTGACATTTGAGATAGACTGAGTCACCAATGTTATACGTAACAGGCTTAGCGTGGGAATCGTAAACACGTTTAGACCTTTCTTTAGATAGTTGAATATTTTGCAGTGCTTTTTGCCTGCTATAATATAATCTATGATTTAGTAATCTGACATAATCCGTGTAAGTGTTATTCTCTAAAGTGTCTATAGATTTAGGAATATGTGGCTTGAAACCGAATAACAGTTCGAATGGTGAATAATTGGTAGTCGAGTGAACATTTGAATTATAAGAAAACATAGCTGTGTTTAAATATAAGTCCCACGTGTGGGCATTTTCGTTTACAAACGGCCTTAAATATTCTTTAAGGGTGGCATGGCTCCTCTCTAGGGCGCCGCAAGTTTGAGGATGATAAGGCGAGGCTAGAATGTGTTTTATTCCGAATAGCTTTGTAAGCTGTTTAATGACCTCGGACGTAAAATTAGTGCCTTGGTCAGTGATTATCATTTTAGGAATTCCGAGATGTGATATAAAGTGAACTAATTTTTTGGCGGTTTCTTCCGCTGAGCAGGTTAACAAGGGGTAGGCTTGTGAATATTTTGTAAGGTCATCCTGTATAGTAAGAATAAATTTGTATTTAAATTCGTAGGTCTCTGGAAGAGGACCAACAATATCGAGGAATATCTTTTCGAGCGGTTTTGTTGCTGTAGAAGTAATGATCATAGGCGCGCGATGAATTTGACGCAGTGGTTTATTAATCTGGCAGGATTTGCAGTTTTTTATGTAGTCTTCGATGTCCTGCCGCATATTTTTCCACCAGTACATGGACTTTATCCTTTCAAACATACGTGATACGCCAGGGTGACCGGCCGTTGGGAGGTCGTGATTGTCACGAAGTATCTTTTCGACTTCCGCAGGTGTAGGGAATAGAATAGAGTTTTTATAGATATTTACTTTAATGCCAGTACCCTGGAATACGTAGCCTATAATATTGTAAATTTTCGTGTAAGAAAGTTTGGAGAAAGGGTCAGAGAAATCCGAAATTGCAACTTCTTTTTCTTCTAAATACCAGTATTTGACCATATCTCTATATTCGACTAATAGTCTAAAAATATCCTTATATGACATTTCATCGTAGTGATGAACCCGCACGAATAAATGAGTGAACAAATGCTTATCGTTAGAAGTGCTGTATAAGGTGTAAAGTTCACGTTCAATGTCACGAACGCTAGGTTCACTCGTAGATAAGTCTATAATGTCCTTGCAATAAGGGACAGAGTCGTCTAGATCGATCGAGGTAGGATATGCAATTAACTTGCACTTGGCCTTCAACAGTGATTCGTTGTATTCTTGAATGTTAGTATCAAAACCAAAGTTAGGCTGTCTATATAGTTTTAAATATTTTTCATAGGTATCTGACGAACAAGGCGAAGGGTTGTTAAATGGCGAACTTGAAGAATTAGAATCTGGAGGATTTGGGATAATTGAAGTTGGTGACTCATTTTCGATAGCGCATACCGGGTGATTTAAATCGTTATCGGAATCTGGTAATGGGAAACGCGACAGGGCGTCTGCGTTGCAATTTAATTTACCTTGTTTATGAACTATTTCGTAGTTATATTCTTCTAATTTTAAGCGCCATCGTATTAGTCTAGAACCGGGGTCCTTGACATTGAATAGCCAGACCAAGGGCTTGTGATCAGTGACGATTTTGAACTTATAACCGAACAAATAGGGACGAAACGTTTTAACACCGAACAGGATGGCCAAGAGCTCTTTCTCGGTTGTCGAGTAATTGCCCTCGGCTTTGTTTAATGTTCGTGATGCGTATGCGATAGGCTTATCTTTGCCTATTTCTCCTTGAGATAGTATAGCGCCTACGGCGTAGTTGGAAGCATCCGTAGTCAGCAGAAACGGCTGAGAAAAATCTGGATATTGCAATAGAGGCGCCGTTGTTAATTTATGTTTCAGTATATTAAAAGCATTCTCTTGATCTGCTGACCATATAAAAGAAACGTCCTTTTTTAGAAGGGAAGTTAAAGGTTTTGTAATCTTAGAGAAGTTTTCAATAAATCGCCTATAATAGCCGACTAGGCCTAGGAAAGATTTTATATCTTTTGGATTTTTAGGAGTTGGAAATTGAGTGACGGCCTTGATTTTATCTGGATTAGGATAAACACCTTTATCGGTAATAATATGACCTAAATAGGCTACTTCGCGTCGTAAGAACTCGCATTTTGCGGGCTGCAATTTGAGATTGTATTGTCGAAATCTATCGAATATTAGTTTGAGCTTATCGATATGTGATTGGAGATTTTGGCTATAGATAATGCAGTCATCTAAATATATATAACAGTGAAGGCCTTGAAGGCCAGAGAGTACAGTATTCATAAGTTTTTGGAACGTAGCTGGTGCATTTTTTAAGCCAAAGGGCATTCTTGTGAATTCATAATGCCCGGATATTTCGTTACCTACAACAGTGAAGCCGGTTTTGGATGCGTCCTTGGGATTTAGTTTGATTTGATGAAAGCCACTTACGAGGTCTAAAGTGCTGAAATATTTTGAGTGTCCCAGTTGGTCTAGGATGTCGGTGATCAACGGAATAGGATAAATTTCGGTGACTGTTGCGTCATTTAATTTCCTATAATCAATGACCAACCTCCATTTCTGTTTACCCGTAGAATCTACTTTCTTGGGCACTACCCAAATTGGGGCGCTCCAGGGCGATTTGGACGGACGAATAATATTTTGATCAAGCATACTTTTAATTTGGGATTCGACTTCACCCTTGTGGCACTCGGGAAAGCGATAAGATTTTACGTGAATTGGATTAGCGTTACCGGTGTTTATGGAATGCTCTATAGCATTGGTATGTGTCAATGGCTCGCCCTCAAGGTAGAAAATATCTGTGTAATCTGAACAACACTCTAGGAGCACCTTTGTCTCTTCGGGATTGAGGTGTTCAGTTCGAATAAGATCTAAGACTTGTTGCGATCTGTCATTTGTGATATTGAAAAGGTTATTTACGTTTTGATAGTCTCTATTACTAATAGACGGTGATGAAACAACTTCGGGCTCGAAAGGAAGTAAATGAACATAGTAATCTTTAAATACAATTTCCGACTCAGTAGTATTGAGCACCGAAATATTGATACAGTGATTGGACTTAACTGTAGTAATACAGTTTGCTAAGTAGACTCCCTCTGAGTATATATGATCAAGGACTAGAGCATCTTTCATGTGCTTTAACTCCTCTAAGGAGTTTGATACAGGGCATTCAACTATTATCTCAGAGCGAGGTGGAATGACGTAGACTGGACGGTCGAAGTTTAGCGGTATAAGATGACCTTGAATAAGTAAAGAATTTTGGGAGTATTTTACATCGCAATCGAGTTTCCTTAAGAAGTCGTTGCCTAGAATACCGTCGTAGTTAAGTCTAATCCTATCACTAACAGCGTTAAGTATATAGCTAAAATAGAGTTTAGATTTAGTAGGGAAAGTGTACTCGAAATCGATTTGGAATGACCCCAGAGTTTCGTAGGTGGAGTCGTCTTCACTCAGACCCTTGAGCTTGATTTTATCATTTGATAAATGCGGGGTTGTAACGAAGTTTTGTAGTTTCACGATGCTAACACTGGCCCCAGTGTCAATTAGAAAACAGAGAGGCTTATTCGAATAATTGGTATTTAGAAATACGTAAGGAAGGGCTACATTATAAGTTTTAATTTCGTGAATCGGAATGCTTTTATGCTCTTCCGACTGACTCAACGAAGCAGAGATTCCTTGCGGAATATGTTGAGATGCATTTAGTTTATGGTGGTCTCCGTTTTGGGGCTGGTTACCCTGTTGTATGACCGACGAAGATTGTAATGACCGACCTTCGGTTTGGGGCTGGTTACCCTGTTGCATGATCGGGTGCGAAAGGTCTCCGTTTTGGGGCTGGTTACCCTGTTGTATGACCTCTGAAAATTGTAATGACCGACCTTCGGTTTGGGGCTGGTTACCCTGTTGCATGATCGGGTGCGAAAGGTCTCCGTTTTGGGGCTGGTTACCCTGATGTATGACCTCTGAAAATTTTAATGACCGACCTTCGGTTTGGGGCTGGTTACCCTGTTGCATGATCGGGTGCGAAAGGTCTCCGTTTTGGGGCTGGTTACCCTGATGTATGACCTCTGAAAATTGTAATGACCGACCTTCGGTTTGGGGCTGATTACCCTGTTGCATGATCGGATGTAAATTTGATTTTGTAAATTTAGTAGATTTAGTGAAAGAATTTGTAGAATTAGTAATTAATGATTTTGTATTGCGAAATTGTAATGTGCCTTTTTCACGGTCGGGCATAGTGCGGCACGAAAACGACGCCCGACTTCCTAGTTTAAATCAGCATTTTCCGCTCCGTCCCACGATTCTACGGAATCGGGTAACATCGCGATATTGTGTTGAGTTGCAGAATAACTGGAATCGGATTGTTTCTTTAAATTATTATGTTTTCGTTTGTAACATTGTGAAATATCATGTCCGGGGTTTTTGCAATATCTGCATGTTATAACGCCCTGTGGTCTGTTAAATTGGTGAGATTCGTTTCTTGGAGATTGAGACTGGAGCTGTGAAATGCGCTTTCTATTTAGGCATTCACTCTCTAGGTGTCCCGACTTTTTGCAGAATTTGCAATGTTTAATCATTTTCGCGGAAAAATTGAGGGTGAAGTTTCGTATTTTTTCTTCTTCAATGGCTATATTTATAGCCTCATTAAGGTTTTTAGGGTTGCGACACCTCACCATGTTGCTAAGCCCCGGATTAAGACCAAAGTTGAAAGTGTAGAGGGCTAGATCCTCCGTCATTGCAATCCTTCCCGACAGGTCCTTCTTAGTAGTGAGAGAGTTGTGTATTTCTGTTTGCATGTCTGTTAAACATGTTTCTAAACGTAATGCGAATTGCGATACTGATTCGTTGGGCTGCTGTTTACACGACTGCAGCTCAAAGAATAAGTGACTATAATGTTTCCTCTCTCCAAAGTTCTGACGCAGGAATGATTGCAATGATTCAAAATCTTCAAAGATTTTATTAGAGCAAGCTATTTGGGCTTTGTCTCGTAATTTGGACAAGATATATTTTAAGATTAACTTTTTTTGGCTCTCTGAAGCGAGATTTAGTGCATTTTGGCAGTTTGTTAAGAATGCCGGTAAAGTTTCACGATCTCCTCGGTATATATCGATAAAATCACATAAAATTTTAAGAGGATATTGTTCACTAAGCGATATTTCGGTCTTAGACATTTTCAAAGGTAGTTAGATTTAGGATTAGGTAAAATTGGATCGCAATAGAAGTTGTAAGATATTGAACTTAAAAGAAATAAGATTAGGTAAATTTGTTTTATAGTTTTATATTAAGATAGAGATTTTGAAATTGTAGGATTAGGAATTATCTGAAATAGAAATAGGATTAGCAATAACAAGCGATAAGGTATTCTACTCACAGCAGCACGGCGAGTAGGAGTGTGGCGTACATCGCAGTCTTCGTAGAGTTGAACAGGTGAGTTGAACACACTAGGCACCGGCCCAGTGATGGCTGCACGACCGAACGGTGATGGAGGTCAGCGAGGAACACGTCAGCGAGGGCAACAGAGGCGTCGGCGACGTAATAGGTCAGCAATGATGAGCTGACGAGACTCAACCCCCAGGTCGGGAAAGTTCTAAACACCAGAGTTCGATATGAAGGAGTCACGGCAATGCTCGAGTCAGAGTTCGGAGACTTTTATGTGAGATCACGGCACAGTGATCAGGGACAAACAGAGTTCAGGGACTTCACGATGTCCATATAGTCACTTCACACGAACTGAATTTGTAGACACAGAGTTTG
The DNA here is from genome assembly GCA_958496145.1 of Heliothis peltigera. Lineage (NCBI taxonomy): Eukaryota > Metazoa > Arthropoda > Insecta > Lepidoptera > Noctuidae > Heliothis > Heliothis peltigera. Next base: position 5,600,616 of record OY292348.1, on the reverse strand, counting down.
GACTATCACACGCGTAACACGCAATGGAATACCAGCACGATCGATACTGGTATCCCACTTCTGACACCACTGTTACGGGGTGGGTCAAAATAGGCTTTTTAAAAAAAATAATACTTGCGTAGAAATAGAAAAAAGAGTTTAATTAATATAATTCACAAAGAAAGCCTATTGTCCGCGACGACGTTCAATTCCACACTGAAAGAAATAATAATGTAAAATTTCTAAGTTATTGCAATGTGCTGAGTCGATGGAAAAAATGTAGGATGCACGTGTTGCAGCGTCAGTTGTTTATTATAATATTCTTATTAATGTTATTTTATATATAACAGGCCACTGAGGCCTTCGTAACCCTGTGTTTCACATTCTGGTATCTGACTACCTGTGTCGACTTACAAAGATGTTTCAATGCCAGCCAGGAGCCAGAATTTTATAGTCCTAAAGTATTTTTGCAACATCTTAACATTTTTATCTTTGGTTTTCGTTTCAGGCTGCGTTGGACCATTTCACTCGCTTGGTGGCGCTGGAACTTGGTCCTAAAGGAGTCAGAGTCAACGCAGTCAGCCCTGGAGTTACTGTGAGTATCATTTTTAAATATCAATGGCAAATAATGGCATCCAGACTGATTGCCTGGGTTCTCCCGGGTTGCATGTGATAAGTAACTTAATAAGAATGTCAACTTTAAGTACCTACTTACTACTACTTAAAATCTCCTGGTACCTACCAGGAGATTTTGTTTTCGCGTACAAATTTTAGCCCCCCCTTTTGAAGGTGGTTCCGGATTAAAAAGCTACCTCTCTGTACCAATTTTCAGCTCAATCATTACAGCCATCTTGAATTATAAATAGTGTAAAATGACTTACCTATTTATTATATAAGGTGCTCTAAAAATATCTGCCACGACTTCAATGGGAGGTAGTATTGTGTTTATACATTACAGTAGTGAAGAACTTTCGTACCCCGGAACAGTTAATTCAATTTAACGTTGGCTCTACTCTGCATAACGTGGTTCACAATTTATACGTATAATATTTTGTATGAAAAAAAAAGGACAAATAATCTCTAATTTATCTTCACTATTGTAATCTATAAACACAATACTACCTCCCATTAAACCCGTGGCAGATATTTTTATAGCACCTTTTACACATATACTTAGACTAGCTGTCCCCAGCGGTTTAACCCTCATCTTTGGTTACTGCTCCGCTCCCGTGTGTCTTAGCGTGATGTTATATAGCCTATAGCCTTCCTCGATAAATGGGCTATCTAACACTGAAAGAATTTTTCAAATCAACCAGTAGTTCCTGAGATTAGCGCGTTCAAACAAACAAACAAACTCTTCAGCTTTATAATATTAGTATAGATTTATTTATAAGACCAGCAATGACGAATATAAAAATTACAATCTTAAAAGAAGGACAATCGATTTTTAAGCCGTCAAAAATGAGAAATGTTCTTTTTCTAGGTATCAGAATTCGTGAAGCGCATGACTAGTATGTCGGAGGAACAGTATCGCGAATACCTGGCGATATTGAGCAAGAGCGTGCCCATGGGAGAGCCGTGCCTTGGAGATGACATCGCTAAGATGGTGGTCCACCTCGCGAGCGACCACAGCCGCCTCGTCACTGGCACCATCGTCGAGGTAGACGGAGGCCTTAGGTTTTGTAGTGTAGGCAATGCGCTAACAGACCAATAAGCTTAAAGACTTATACCAACGTTGTTCAATCGGCTAAGCTTACAAAATATTGGTTGTCTGAAGAATACGTTAAATGATATTATTTGTGATTTTAATAAAGATTTTGTTTAATAAATAATTAGTTTTTTTTCTAAACATTTATTAGGGGAATCATCATCATCAGCATTCTTATCGTCCCACTGCTGGGCATAGGCCTCCTCTCACACGGAGAAGGATTGAGCGTTGATTTCAGACTTTATACTTCAGGTTTCCTCGAGATGTTTTTCTTCACCATTAATCAGCCATTGGTGTCCAAGATATACTTAGAAAGTACATAGTGTGGGTTCGATTCCAGGTCAGGCAAGTAACAATGTAACTTTTGTAAGTATTTTTTTAACCAATGACTGATTAAAGGTGAAGGAAAACATCTCCAGGAAACCTGGACTATGAAGTCTGAAATCGCTAACCCGCATTGAGCAAGCGTGGTGATTGACGCTCAATTCTTCTCAGTGTGAGAGGAGGCCTGTGATAAACGCGCCTGAAAAAGGCTCTTTTCTTATACCTAAGAAAAGTACTTTAATTTTCCCAATCTAACTTAAAAGTATTATACTAATTCTTACTTAAATAACTTACATGAATAAAGTCGCTGCACTCATACAATAGTACTTAGATGCAATAACGTAAATCGTGGGAACTGGTGACCTTGGCTTCTTGTCTGACCTTCAGCAATATCTTTATGTTATGTATCACTTACGATTATGATGTAAGGTTACGTAAAAAAACTTGAGTAAGCTTGTAAGAGGCATGTACAGTCGCCTGCAAAGCTACTACAATCTGTAAAATTTATACTAATATAATAAAGCTGAAGAGTTTGTTTGTTTGTGTGTTTGAACGCGCTAATCTCCGAAACTACTGGTTTGATTTAAAAAATTCTTTCAGTGTTAGATAGCCCATTTATCGAGGAAGGCTATAGGCTATATACCATCACGCTAAGACACACGGGAGCGGAGCAGTAACCAAAGATGCGGGTGAAACCGCTGGGGACAGCTAGTTTCTTTAATAGATTTGCAACTTTATCGCTGAAGCATATGGTGCAAAGTCCATAATCATCTGTCGAGCCTTTTCCCAACTATGTTGGGGTCGGCTTCCAGTCTAACCGGATTCAGCTGAGTACCAGTGTTTTACAAGGAGCGACTGCCTGTCTGACGTCCTCAACCCAGTTACCCGGGCAACCCAATACCCGTTGATTAGACTGGCATACTTACTGGCTTCTGACTACCCGTATCGACTGCCAAGGATGTTCAATGACAGCCGGGACCTACAGTTTAACGTGCCATCCGAAACACAGTCATTGGTTAGTTATAAATATTAGATAACTATTATACATCGTTCTTATATCACGAATTCAATTATAATTTATAATTAGACGCTTCTAAAGCTGGTAACACAGGATTTTCTGAATATTTTAATATAATGGCAATCATTTCAAGGCACGCGAGTTCTAAGTGCAGGGCCTGACCGTCTGGCCGGTATGCCATTATGCAATTAGAGTCGTGAAGACAGAGCTAAAAAAGTATTATTCTAATTACTACCCGTAACGACTGCCAAAGATGTACAAATGACAACCGGGACCCACCAATTTAGCGTGGCTTCCGAAACACGGAGAAACTTGTCATGACAAGATAGTCACCCATCCACGGACCGACCGCGCCTAGCGTTGCTTAACCTTACGATCGATCGACCCGTGCGGCTGTTACTTAACCACGAGATGACGCTATCTTGTTTATCACAAATTATTTAAATCAGCTCTCAACGTACAAAATTGTCTGTTGTCCGTTTGTCTAACCGTCACAATCTCAACGGCCGTTGTGAACCCGTTCTGTGTGCCAATGACATAATTTTATCAATAAACCACACTGTCTCTGTCGTTTGAATATAACCAGTATTTTTATTATCACTTTCGGTTTTAAAAGATATAAGACTGGATTTTTTTGGGGAATTTGTTGCGCCACTTCTTTTTCCCAGCGAGAACACATAGGAAGTGGTGAAGGGTGGCCGTTTTGGGGGCTGTCTTTTGTTTTTTTGACGTTCGAAAAGTGCTGATTTATCTGCCTAATTTGAATAAATGATTTTAGATTTTGGAAATTAGTGCCTATTGTTCTCGTATTAAAGTAGTGTCTAACTTCAGACTGGCAAAGTAAATTTAAGAGTTTTGAACACCCTTGGCAGTCGTTACGGGTAGTTAGAAGCCAGTAAGTCTGACGCCGGTCTAACCAAGGGGTATTGGGTTGCCCAGGTAACTGAGTTGAGGAGATAGGCAGTCGCTACTTGTAAAACACTGGTACTCAGCTGAATCCGGTCAGACTGGAAGCCGACTCCAACATATTTAGGAAAAGGCTCGGGAGATGATGACAAAAGTTGCATGCACTATTACCAATGCGCTATTCTTGCAAATAAATGATCGATAATATCAAGCTATGATTGTTGTGAGCTCCGTCGCAAGCAGAAAGTGGAACGAACTATTTTACTTTCCTCTGGTCTATGTATGTTGCATACATTTATGAGATCGTAATTAAAATATACTTAGTCAGTTTTACAATGTATGTATGTCATGATTTCTCATATTGATAGTGGGTAATAGTTACAGATATCTGAATGAAGATAAGTAATAATAATATATTGGGACACCTTTTTCACACATGGTCGGTTAACCCTATGGTAAGCTATTGATTAGCTTGTGTTATGGGTGCCAATACAACTGATAAATGATGAACTATAATATAGTTTCATCATCACAGCCTTTTTTATCGTCCCACTGCTGGGCACAGGCCTCCTTTCCCACGGAGAAGGATTGAGCGTTAATAACCGCACTTGCTCAATGCGGATTGGTCAATAAACAAAATATAGTTTACAAATATTTTAACATTATTACATATTATAACACCCAAACCACAACCAACAAGCACGCTCGTCACAAAAATGGTGACTGTACCGGGACTCGAACCCAGGACCCTCGGCAGTCCGGCGTGGTTACCATTGCACCAAAGGCTTCGTGTTGTGTATATAGCCCTTGCTTCATACCCGGCACTGTTGACCTTCAACAACCGCAATATAAATAGCTTTAACAAACAAAATTGACCCAAAAACTACAGAAACATTGCTATTTGGTGCAATAAACTCACCATTTCACAAGAATTATAAAACCGACTTCACAAAACACTAAAAAGGAAAAAAAATCTTTCGTCATAGCTAGAGAAGTCGGGATATAGACGGGATATATAGGGTGACTGGTAATTAGTAACCGATATTTAAACACGTGATTGTACTCATGATTACAAACAACTTTCCTAAAGAAACTTTTTTTTTATCATTATAGCAAAATTACTGACAACGCGGGCGCGGGGCCTCGCCGCTAACAGCCGATCGGGCGACGGCGCGAAATTTGAATTTTGCTGTAATGATAAAAAAAATAACATAATGTTTCTTTGGGAAAGTTGTTTGTAATCATGAGTACAATCACGTGTTTAAATATCGGTCACTAATTACCAGTCACCCTATATATGTAGGTACGGGTCAGACACTCCGTAATATTGTAGTCTCATCGGATATATATGTTACGGTTAAAACCCGAAGTGCGGCTACACCTAGTTTTAGCCGGTTAGAACTAGGTGTAGCCACTCACTCTTGGTTACACCTAGTACTAGCCGATTGTTTTAGGGTAAAACTAGGTCTATCCTTCATCATGCCGGCTACAACTAGGTCCAGCCATTCCCTGTTGGATAAAACTAAGTCTATCCTTCATCGTGCCGGTTACAACTAGGTCCAGCCATTCCCTGTTGAGTAAAACTAGGTCTATCCGATATCATTCTGGCTAGAACTAGGTCCAGCCATTCCCTGTTGGATAAAACTTAGATGCGTACCCCGTCACGCCTTCACACTCATGGCTCACAGCATCTGCAGCAGCGGCGCGGGGTGGAGACACGCGGCTCTGCAGGTTGAGAGCGCCAGGTGCTGCTGATCTATTGCAGGTCTCCTAGCGAGTGTGACTCACAGCGTCTGCAGCAGCAGCGCGTGTCTTAGTTTTATCCAACAGGGATTGGCTGTAAATAGTTGTAGCAGGCATGCTATCGGCAGAACTTTTTAGATATAAAAAAACACCCAATAATAAGAAACGTAGAGAGTTTCGTTATACTTAAAATCACATTGTTTTAATTAACACCAAATATTAGGAGTATAATTTTTATATAATAGGAACAATCAGAATTTTTTAACAACATACAATTTGTTGTATTTTATAATTTAAAGAATATGATTATAATTATAAATAACACTTTTATATTTAGGGAATGGCCGGACCTAGTTCTAGCCGGAATGATATCGGATAGACCTAGTTTTACCCAACAGGGAATGGCTGGACCTAGTTTTAACCGGCACGATGAAGGATAGACCTAGTTTTACCCGAAAACAATCGGCTAGTACTAGGTGTAACCAAGAGTGAGTGGCTACACCTAGTTCTAACCGGCTAAAACTAGGTGTAGCCGCACTTCGGGTTTTAGCCGTAACATATACATAAATATCAAGTTTTTACCCTATGCTCGCCTACAATTTTCAAGAGACGCTCTCGATTTCTCAGTGTTTCCACCATCAGGTCCTGGTCTGATGCCAAGAGGACCAAATGACAAGCATACCCTTTCAAATAAAAAAGAATTATTGAAATCGGTCCAAACGTCTTCGAGAAATCGAGTAACAAAAATAAAAAAGAAATTAAAAAAAAAACAGCCGAATTGAGAACCTCCTCCTTTTTTTTAAGTAGGTTGAAATCCCAATGTGACAATTTCGCGCCAAAATTTTTACATTACAACTGTCATTTTGACAATTAAATCATACCTACGTCATTCATTTGTATTCGGCCGTTGTGCGCTGTGATATTTTGCATTTAGCCCTGACATTTTAATAAAACTCAATATAATTTTGATTGTTTAATTGGACAAGAAAGCACGAGTTGTATGCAGTCACGTTTTTGTTAATTAGTGAACTTATCAACGTAATTTATGTCGTAACCATGAATTTTAACAGCCTCTATAGATATCTACGTACTACATTTACTTTTTATACTATACAAACATTTGTGTGCATGAACATGGGTGTTTGACTTAGTCTGGGTGTCTATGTATAATATGTATGTATTTACAAAAAAAAGTATATAAGTATGTTTATCAGTTGTCTAGTACCCATAGTACAAGCTCTGCTTAGTTTGGGACTAGATGACGTTGTGTGAATGTGTGAGAAATAATATAAATATTATATTATACATATATTTAGCTTTTAACAATCTTTTATTGATTTGACTAAGTAAAAAATATTCTTAGTTAGATTGATTATAAAGTCTAAGAATGATATGCGCGGTCGGTCCGTGGATGGGTGACCATCTTGTCATGACAAGTTCCTCCGTGTTTCGAAAGGAACGTTGACTTGGTAGGTCCCGGCTGTCATTTTTAATATCTTTGGCAGTCGTTACGGGTAGTCAGAAGGAAGTCTGATCAAAGGGTATCAGGTTGCCTAGGTAACTAGATTGAGGAGGTCAGACAGGCAGTCGCTCTACGTAAAACATTGGTACTCAGGTTGGGAAAAAACTAGGCATATGACGACCATTCTCTTTTAAACAATTCTTTTTCTCCTTTCATACAAACTATAGTAGCCATCTTATTGGAACCCGTTTTGTAGACAAATGTGCATCACACAATAGTCGTGGTGGCTTAGTGGTTAAACCACCAGCCTCTTAAGTATGAGTGTAATGGTTCAGTTCTGCCTGATTAAATGTGAAGGAAAACATCTCGAGGAAACCTGGACAATAAAGTCTGAAATCACCAACCCGCATTGAGCAAGCGTGGTGGTTAACGCTCAATCCTTCTCTGTGTGAGAGGAGGCCTGTGTCCAGCAGTGGGACGATAAAAAGGCTGATAATGGTGATGTGCACCTTCTTACTAGAGACCTCTTTCTTAAGTTCTTCTTTACGTAAAAGTCTTCTTTTTTATATTTAAACTAAACATATGTCATAATGACATATAGGTGCTACAAAAAATTCTAAATTGTTATAATTTTTTTTTATTCTTCTTTTGTGAAATTGTGCGTATATTTTGTATAAATTTACCAGACCTTTTATGCAAAAATTATTGGAAATTTTATAATGTAAGTTGTGAATATGCATATGTATCATCATCATCATCTGCCTAGTCTTTTTCCCAAGCTATGTTCCCAACGGATGCAGCTGAGCACCAGTGTACCTACCAAATTTGACCTCCTGAACCCAGTTACCTAGACAACCCGAGCCCCCATGGTAAGACTGGTTGTCAGAAATTCTGACTACCCGTAACGACTGCTAAAGATGTTGATGTGATATTTTTGGGGACTCCCCCACCCGACCCTTGTCAAAGCTATAGTTACGTCCTTGGTCCTATGTTGGGGTCGGCTTCCAGTCTCAGCGGATGTAGCTAAGCACCAGTGTTCCACCTGGAGCGACTGTCCAATCTGCCCTCCTTAAACCAGTCACCTGGGCTGCAGGAAACATCTCCATCTTCACGAAAATTGAAGACTGGTTGTCAGACTTCAATGACAGCTTGGACCCAATCGCGTATGTGGTAGTTTCCTTTGAAGAAGAATGTTTTAAAACTCAAACTCAAAATCATTTATTCAAACTTGGTTGTAAAACAGCACTTTTTGAACGTCAAATAGTACAAAAGATAGTGGTAAAATTCGTGGTGGCCTAGTGGTTAAAGAGCCAACCTCTCAAGTGTGAGGGCGTGGGTTCGATTCCAGGTCGGGCAAGTACCAATGCAACTTTTCTAAGTTTGTATGTACTTTCTTGGAAGTATATCTTGGACACCAATGACTGTGTTTCGGATGGCACGTTTAACTGTAGGTCCCGGCTGTCATTGAACATCCTTGGCAGTCGTTACGGGTAGTCAGAAGCCAGTAAGTCTGACGCCACTCTAACCAAGGGGTATTAGGTTGCCCAGGTAACTTTGTTTTGAGGAGGTCAGATAGGCAGTTGCTCCTTGTAAAACACTGGTACTCAGCCGAAACCGGTTAGACTGGAAGCCGACTTCAACATAGTTGGGAAAAGGCTCGGGAGATATTACAAAAGATAGCCCCCAAAACGCCCACCCTTCACCACTTCCTATGTGTTTTTGCTGGGAAGAAGAAGTGGCGCAACAAACTCCCCAGCAAGTATTGGTACCTCTTTATCTGTATGCTCTTCGTTAGTCCTGATGTGATGCTGTTCTTCCAGGCCCACAGCCTTCAGTGAGGACTGGCAGGGCTGCTACAGGCCTGACCTGTGTTATTCTTTACTCAGATTGCTTAAAATGACTGTGAGTATGAAGCAATCTAATATACTATCTTCTATATAGCTGACGTGACCAATTCGTGACCAATCTTAGGAACTGATGAACTAATTGAAAATATATTTTACTATAAGAAAACTGCACTGTCCTTGGTTGACATAAGCTATATACATATGTATATTTATTAGCTATATTATATCTGCGAAAATTTCTATCAATGTGCATATGTTTGTTACTTCTTCACACCCAAACGGTCAAACGGATTTTGATGAGACTTTGCAGTTATACACATTATACATCAGAATAACATATTGGCTACTTTTTGTTCAAGTACGGGAAGCAATTTCTTCAGAAAGCTGTACATAAAAGTTCCCCATTTTTCTTCCCATTTAGTTTTCCCAGTTTTTTTTTTCCATTTTAAGCTCTTAAAGTACACCTGTCCCCTGATTTTCAGCACATACCCCTCCCAATGAACTAGAGGAATCATGGAAGGGAACGGAGAAGGCATGGTGGCGATAGTGCAAGGTTTGGACTCGGCTGGCGTGACCCTCACGGTCGTGAACCAGCCTAGACACCACCCTGACAGGAGGAGATCGCCTAGATCTCGAATACGTGAGTTTTTTGGTGTCCTATGTAAGTTGCTTAGACTCTAAAGGGTTGAACTACATCTGGCAGCACGGAATCGCTTTTTTCCATCGCCTTTTCTCTTTCTGTCGCTTAGAACTGCCATTTGCTAGACCGAGACAGCCGATCGCCTCAAGGATTCCGCCGCGTGCTATCGCATTATGCTTTCTGTCTCGTTCTAGCAAATGGCAGTTCTAAGCGACAGAAAGAGAAAGCGCGACGGAAAAGGCGATTCCGCGCTGCCAGATGTAGTTCAACCCTAATACTTAAAAAACTATACAAAGAAAATAAAAAAGGACAAATTAAAATAATGTATCAAAAAAATCATCGGCATCGCTGTCAGCGGGGATCGTGCCCAAAAGGCTGGCCGCATCGCCACGTTGGATGGCAATGCTGATTCGTTGACCAACGTATTGGCCAGCCCTTTGGTCACGTGTGGACTCTACTTAGCGCATGCTTATGTCTCATATCTCTGAATTTTTGGGGGAGATAGAATATCGGGCTAGGCTTTTCCCAACCATGTTGAAGTCGGCTCCCAGTCTAACGAGATCCAGATAAGTATCAGTGTATCCCATGAATAAATAAATGAAGCGACTGCTTATCTGACCTGCTCAGCCCAGTTTCTCATCTTAAACTACATCTTTTCAATATAAAAAATCTTTTCTACATAATAAGTCCTGGTTTTAGGCAAATTATACCTTAACAAGAGATCCTTATTAATTTATCTATATACAAATGTTATATGCACGTGTTCTAGCATTTAACCCAGGAAATGCAGCAATTCCGGCGACAGACCAGAGGTCTTCGGTGGAGACCACCACGGAACGTCCATACAACTTGGGAAACAAGATAACCACAGGCGCGCAGATCTGTGATGGCCGATATGCTAGCAGCTACAAGGTATGATGCCTTTCACTTATGTACCTTCCCGTAACCAGATAAAAGATAGCCAGCTAGCTATTCCTTACAGTACCACCCGCGACCCCAGCACATCAAGCTACCCGAAACTATCAAATTTTCTCAATCAACTTTGAACCATATGCTTCAGAGATAAAGTTGAAAATGTTTGAAGGAAATTTGACAGATTGTTGTAACTTGATGAATTCGTATATGTCATATACGAATCTCGCTGGCGACTAGTTCTTGCCTGAATGTAAACATTTTGTTACGATTATGTTATGGCGATTATTGCTTGCGATAGTCGCGGAGACATTCTCGTACCGAAACGTGCGAGAAACTCTCTCCATCTAAATGGGTCTTTTAGGTAATTTTCTTTTGTCAATGTGAATATTATCTATACAAAGTCAAAACTGTACATTAAATATTTTTTTTAAATAATAATTGGGGCGTGATCTGAAATTGACATCGAAGCCAAAAATATAGTTTTTAGAAATTTTGTCTGTTTGTCTGTATGTACATATGTATGTCCGAGGTAATCTAAAAAATTACTCCATGGATTTGCTTCAAATTCGGCATGAATATAACTAAGAGGTCGGGTCAACATGTAGGCTACATATTATCACGCTATCACTACGCGGGGGATGGAGGTGAATGTTTAATCCTAATGCCCACGCGGACGACGTCGCGGGCAACAGCTAGTAGTCAAATAAAATTGTGAAACTTCAGCTTTCATTGTTTTATATATCTTGGACCTTCGAAGGTGATGCTGAAATTTATTTCAGACTGCACACTGCATGGTGACGCCGACGTCACCCCCGGATATAGTGTCGGAGTTCCCACCTCAGAGGAGGGAGCCGTGTCGCAGTAAGTATCAGTAATTAATAGATCTTTTTCACACACAAACACAATACTACCTCCCATTGAAGCCGTGGCAGATATTTTTATAAAAACTTATACTTTGTTGCTTGATATACTTAAAGAAATGGGTTTGTGAAAGTCTTTGATACATAATAAACTATATTTATTGCAAATGCAAAAAGGTTGAAATCAACACTTTTACACGTCAATACCTTTTTTTCAAAACAAGATGAGGTCGGCATTTCCTAACTGACTACCTTGAGAAGAAACGCCGAAACAAACTCAAGGGTCATAGTCTCTTTTAACGTCTAGATTTATTTTTATTATATGCTGATGATATATTTGTCTTCAACTCTTGCAGGTCAAGGTAACTTCGAAGTCGGTGGGCACGGTAGCATGTACTATCGAGCCTCGCCCGCGACGTCGCGAAACCGGCATTATGCGGGCAGTCAGACTTGGGCAGATCGGGGTAAGCATCAAACTACCCGAATCTGTCAATTTTTTTCAATCAACTTTGAACCGTATGCTTCATAGATAACGTTGTAAATCTATTAAAGAAATTTGACAGTTGTAGTAGGTTGATGTGCTGGCGTCTATACTAGTCTAGCTGCGACTCATGGTTTTACCAGTGTCTTGTGGGAACTAGTATGTGATGTTCTGGTGTATAAGCGTTAATATTGCCAAGTTTCATCAAAATCTGATCAACCAGACGACTAAATGGCGTAAGTGAGCTGTCGTAGGTTGCGGGTTCGATTCCCGCATAAGTAAAACATCTGTGTGCATGAACATGAGTGTTTAACTTATCTAATCTGGGTGCTCCTATGTATAATATGTATGTATTTACAAAAGAAAAGTATATAAGTACGTTTATCAGTTGTCTAGTACCCATAGTACAAGCTCTGCTTAGCTTGGGACTAGATGACGTTGTGTGAAAAAAAAAACATACAGACGAATTGAGAACCTCCTTTTTTGAAGTCGGTTAAAAATATACATATTTATATCCGATAGATGTATTATTCATTCATCATCACAGCCTTTTTATTGTCCCACTGCTGGGCACAGGCCTCCTCTCCCACGGAGAAGGATTATTGACGTGACAACGTCTTATAAATTGGTTTGCCGGGTGACACTTCAAGAAACTGCGTTACGCTCCGCTCACGTTATGCGCTCACAATGAGAGCGAGTGAGAGGCACGCGTCCCTTCCACTCGGGCATGGTTAGCCCGCCTAAGAGCGAGAGAGACAGACAATAATTCTTTGTATAAATAAATGTTTTAAATTGTTACTATTATTTCATCCTTCTTCCTACTATACGAATGAATAAAATCACGTAAAACTTTCGCCCGTATACCGACTTTACAGGCAACCAATTTTTTATTATTCATTCTATGTCACCATATCTCAGGTGTGCATCGCAACAGGACTAGCAAGGGCACGGAAGCGTTTGTCGACTCGCTGAGGAAGTACCCCAGCTTGTCTCCCGTCGGCTCCGTGTCCTCAGATATCATTGGGCGGATCATCAAGTTCACACACTCCAAGAACTGTTAGTATTTTGACGTCATTCGCAAGTTAGGAGCACCGACGATATTCGGCGTAATAGGGGTCCTAGAGACAAGTGGTGGCCTAGTGGTTAAAGAGCCAACCTCTCAAGCATGAGGGCGTGGGTTCGATTCCAGGTCAGGCAAGTACCAATGCAACTTCTCTAAGCTTGTATGTACTTTCTAAGTATATCTTGGACACCAATGACTGTGTTTCGGATGGCACGTTAAACTGTAGGTCTCGGCTGTCATTGAACATCCTTGGCAGTCGTTACGGGTAGCCAGAAGCCAGTAAGTCTGACACCAGTTTAACCGAGGGGTATTGGGTTGCCCGGGTAACTGGGTTGAGCAGGTAATAGATAGGCAGTCGCTCCTTGTAAAACACTGGTACTCAGATGATACCGGTTAGACTGGAAGCCGATCCCAACATAGTTGGGAAAAGTCTAGGGAGATGATGATGAGGAGTTGTAGAGACCTCGGGTAGATAAACATGTTAGGACTTCCTCCGATCGGATGAAGTGACGATCTGATGCAGGCTGCAGGCAGAAGTTGTATGCGTCAAGCTTAAGGACTTACTGATATGATGCACTTTTGGGCAGGCCTGTATTACTTAAATACTTCCCAGATTTCAGTTCTGCTACTGTAAAAAAATACTAACTATAAGGGACTCTTACGATACAGTCTAACGGAGTCTTACTACCTAAGGCAAGTAAGGGTTGGACCTCATCTGGCAGCACGGAAACGCCTTTTCTCTTTCCGTTGCTTAGAACTGCCATTTGCTAGACCGAGACAGCCGATCGTCTCGAGGATTCCGCCGCGTGCTATCGCATTATGCTTTCTGTCTCGGTCTAGCAAATGGCAGTTCTAAGCGACAGAAAGAGAAAAGGCGACGGAAAAAGGCGATTCCGTGCTGCCATATGTAGTTCAACCCTAAATCGATGGGTCCCGGCTGTCATTTGAACATCTTTGGCAGTCGTTACAGTTATTCAGAAACCTGAAAGTCTGACAACCAGTCTTACCAAAGGCGTATGGCTTTTCCTAGGTATATGGTTTGAGTAGGTCAGATAGATAGTCGCACCATAAGGAACACTGAGTGCTCAGCTACATATGGATAGCCTGGAAGACAATCCCAATTTAGCTTGGGAAATGGGTAGACCGATGACAGGCTCTACCTAAAAAATCTTCAGAAGGAACTTAAAATATGGTCTAAGACCAACATTCAGGGTTAGGCGAGTCGATATAGATTCTATTATGCCACATACTGTATCCAATTTCTTCTTCCAGACCCAAAACACTCCCGATCCACGAGGAGTATGCGTTCCCTGCACAAACAGAAGTCTTCAGACACTGGCGACTTATACCAAGTGTCGAAACACCAGCAGACATATACGAGGAACCAGGATATGGAACACACAGACAGAGCTACTTCCAGCAATATACAGCTGGGGTACAGGGGGAGGGCGAGGAACTTCAAGCTGTACTCTCCAGTTAGTGACTGCAGGTATCTGAGGTAGGTGTTGTGTCTATCAAGAGGTTGAGGGAATTTCTTGAGTTAATATGTAAAGATGTTTTTTTACATTTGGAATATGGAAATTGGAAGATAATATGTATAAAGATGGTGTGAGGTGTGAGGTGTGAGGGCGGACTTCACCAAAGCAGAGCGGAGATTCTTTTAAACAACTATTAGAATTTCGTTATTCAAACATCTTGTCTCGACCCGCTGGTATCTGGGTGTATGGGTCTTTGAAAAACTCCTCCGCTCCACTCTACTTTGAAAAAAGCTGAATTCAGCATTATTATCTTAGCCATAGGAAGTCTACTGCTGAAAACAGACCACCCTCATTGATGTCCAAAAATCCATTGTCAGATCTTCCGACCACTTGCTCGCTGACCAATGAGGGGGCCCCAAAAGATTTTTTTTTTGGATTCTTCCCTTTTAATGGCCTTTTTATCCCAACCTTGACGATGTTTTTTTAAGGGACACACAATTCAAGGAGAGTCCGTTCAGCAGCAATTACGATTATCTAAGAGCTGGTTCAAGTTACGCGCGGTCGGAGCGTGATGTCTCCCGAAGTCCCTCGCCGACCAGGATGGAGGAAAGACCTAGCCGAGCCGACCGACCCACTAGGTCTGCCCGACCTATGCGCATTGATGGTCCTAGCAGGTCCTTTCGGGACATGAGCCTGGTGGATGTCTCCAGATATATTCGGAGTACGATCAGGGAGATTTACAGTGAGCGGCCCTTAGTGAGTACTTCAAGTCTATTACTAGTTTTCGCCATCATTTTCACCCTCATCATGTTGGAACTCATCATCATCTCCCGAGACTTTTCCCAACTACGTCAGGGTCGGCTTCCAGTCTAACCGGATTTAGCTGAGTACTAGTGTTTTACAAGGAACGACTGCCTATCTGACCTCCTCAACCCAGTTACCCGGGCAACTCAATACCCCTTTGTTAGACTGGCGTCAGACTTACTGGCCTCTGACTACCCGTAACGACTGCCTAGGATGTTCAATGACAGCCGGGACCTAAAGTGTAAAGTGTCATCCGAAACACAGTCATTGGTGTCCAACATATACTTAGAAAGTACATACAAACTTAGAAAAGTTGCATTGGTACTTGCCTGACCTGGAACTATATTTGTTGTTGTTAATCATGTTGGAATTACTCCGCAAAAATCTTCGATAAAAATTTATCTAACTCTGGGTTCTGTCTAGAAACACGCGCGACAAGGGCGCGTATTGGAGTACATTGCTTCTTCACCAATCGTCGTAGTTTTGTTAAGCGTGATAAATGCGTCAATGAATAGTATACGCTTTCAAAATCGCAGCGAATTCCCATTTTCTGGACAGGAGTTGAAGGCCTGTTTCACCAACTACAAATAAGTTCCAGTTAGTTTATTTGGTAGATAATTTCATACAAATTCTGTTACATTTTTGAATCTATTCGGTAGATAGTGGCTATTCGGACATCGCGAAACTGGCCCTTAAACAAACTCTTCAGCTTTGTAATATAACTGTATCCCGCGGTTCTACGCGCCGCCCAAAGGATCAACTTCCAGCATCCGGATAAAAATTAACCTGTCTTTTCACTGACTAAAATATGTAACTTTCTCAGGTATTTCAAGTGTGTCCAAAGCTGAAGAATCGCTACAACCAGCACAAGAAGGTGTGTCCAGCGCAGAGCGACAGGATTAGTGACTCAATGGTAAGTGTGTGCGAAAATCAAACAACATGTTGGAAGTGCCTGTCGTGGGTTCTCCCAATTTTCTCTTGAATCGAGAACATCATCCGCCTAGCATTTAACCAACTATGTTGGGGTCCGCTTCCAGTCGCGAAATGTCTTCTATGCTTCAAGAAAAAAAAAAGGGCAAGTACAACATTTTGGGAACTATGGACATTTTGGGAGTAATCGTTTTGAAAAACTGACTATATAAGAACTGGTCGTTTTGGGAAAGTGGACGAAATGGGAAATAGAAAAGGGATTGCCATTTTGAGAAGTGGACATTTTGGGAAGTTGTCGTTATGAACCTAAACGGCTTTTTTACATTTAATATGTTTGATGGTATTTACATATTTCCTACATAGCCTCAGAAATACATTTCTTGGGAAATGCATAAAACTTCCGAGGCTTCACACTTTCTCTCCAACTAACTACATAATTATATGTTAAAACATCTCAGGTTCTAATGCATTTTTTTAATTTCTTTCCAGATGCAGGACTCCGAAGACCAAGGTAAATATTTTTTTGATTATCTGCATACGTAATCATGTCTGCAACACCACACTATACACTCTTTGTATGTTGCTCAGTTAGATGTCGAAGGCGTTTCTTGAATTCAATGTGTATTATTATTATAATTACTTATACGAGTATTTGTTTTGTCGATTTAATTCTATAAAATATAAATATTTATTTTTCTTTATTTTGTTTTCTTCATTTTGTTTTTTATAAGGTATGGTTCTGTCGTTTATTTTCGTTTACAATTGAGTAATTTTCTTTTCAAATATTGAAGAAATGTTTTATTTATATTTTAGTTAATGAAGATTAGGTTTATTTTTGCAGAGTTGCTGTATATCTTCGTATTTATTACTGTATAGTTTCATACTTATAAGTTTTGTAAATAAAGGTTATTTTTCTGTAACAATAGTTGGATTATATTTAGTGACAGAGTTCTTGGTTTTGATTTAAAAAAGGAATTTTGTGTTTCAGATTATTTTGTTTGTTTAGTTAGGTTGTTATCTTTGTCTATGATTGGGTATTGATACTGGCATATTGTAAATATGTTGAGACTCCATAGCGGTCACGTTTTATGAATAACTAGCTTTTGCTTGCGGCTTCACTCGAGTTTAGAAGTACCGTTATAGATTAGGTATAGTTTTAAATTTCGTCCCCTTTCTTATTCCCGTCGGGGTGGTATTAATCAAAATCCTTTCTTAGCTGATGCCTATGTCATAACATCTGCCTGCATGCGAAAATTCAGCCCGATCTGGCCTGTGGTTTGGGCTGTGTGTTGATAGATCACTATGTCAGTCAGTCAGTCACCTTTGAGTTCTATAGGTGTATATGTATATCCAACCGACTTCGTTTTGTCAAAATTATTTAGACGTGGTACTTTTATTGTGAATATAAAATAATTGTTTGCGATAAAATAATATTGCGACTATAAATTAAGATGTAAGCTATCCTATGTTTAAAGTTGGATCAAACGGCACACGGTGTGCGAATTTGATTAAAATCAGTTAAGTAGTTTAATAGTCCATCGCCCACAATTAACGTGACGTCATTTAGGAAATAATAATAATAAACGACTTTAAAATAATAAACGACAGTCGGCACGATTGTTTTGATGATTAAATGAATAATAAAAAAAATGATAAAGATAAAAAAGGTCCCAAGTCATTTATTAGTAGGCTGAAAATCAGCACATTTTAACTCAAACTCCCCAGCAACACATGTCTGTCTGTTAGGTTTGAAGAACAAGATTGACTATGTACACAGTTAGGAAATAAACGAATCTTTATCTTAAGTTTAGGATTATCTCGTGTGTTTACAAGTATGTTGATGATTATTCAATATGCAGCTTCCACGTCAGTCCTGTGGCGATTCTTAGCGTCCTTGAGTGGTTGCTCCATGCCTAATGTAAGTGTTTCTCTATTTTCTACATCCGTTCTATCATTTTTAGCTTAGACACCATAGTAGTTAGATCCTCTTCCATATTTTCAAATATTTGTTTCGTCTTTAGTAGGTATCTTTTTTTTATTTCAGTAGACTCGTTGGTCTAGTAGTCTCGGGTTCGCTTTGTGGGTTTAAGAGACTTTCATAAAGCAGCCCGAGGTTGGTGATTGATACACCCGTGCATCGGAGAGCACGTAAATGACGGTCCTGCGCCTGATCTCTCTCCGGTCGTGTCGGATTGCCGTCCCTGAGGACTATGAGACAGAGGGCATAGAGACTGCACCTGTATCAGCGCTAATGCTTGTGCACTATAATATGTCCTGGCTGATCCTCCTTAGAGAGAGCGTCTGGACTCCATTCATTAATCAATTTTAGTAATTATAGTAGATTAGTTTCGTACATTTTAAGCCTAGTTAGTTTTTTAGCATTGGTTAACGGTTGACGAGTGTCTAAACAGAGAATGCCGAAAGTTCGCCACCAAAATTCAATACCATTACACCGGTAATACAATTTTAATTATTGACCACAAATTATGATAAAATTACGTTGCTGAGTGTCAGTCAGGCGTAAGTTCAGCTACGATTAGTTATAGAAAGTAAATCTGTTGTGAGCTATCTTTATTATACAGGGTGTAAGGGACAGCCCTCCGCAGACTGATAGGGTGAGTTCGGTATACCATGCTAAGACGACTGGTTCATGAAATTGTTTCAGGAACGTTATGGAAAATTCAATAAATCTGATTTGCTTTATAACCTTTCAAAAGATTTTAAAGGTTTCAACTCCCGATTTCACGCGTCGATCGTTACAATTATTTCAAAATGAATTTCTGCGCACAGAGAATGTAATTTTACATTGAGAGAAAGAAAAAAAATACGGAATAATCGGTAAAAAAATCTTGAGAAAAATTGCAGCGAAATATGATTCAAAATAAGGAGCTGAATGCACCCTATCCGTCTGCGGAGGACTGGACATCCTGTGTATCATTATGTAGAGATTTAATATGCGAATCAATGAAAGCACCCAAAGACCAGATTATGTTATAGCGAGTATTGCTTGCGATAGTTGCGGGGACATTCTCGTACCGAAACGTGCGAGAAACTCTCTCCATCTAAATGGGCCTTAAATGTCAAAACAGTTACCAGGTACTCTCAGTTTTTAGTAACAAACCCCATCCCTAATGCCCTTGTTCGTTTACTATTTCAGAGCCATTCGGTGGGTGTGTCCTGCTCTGGGAACTTTTGCGTTTGTACGAAGTCCACACAGTGTGGCTGTAATAACGCTGTGTCAGCCGCCACTTCAGCTTGCGACTGTACATCTAGTCCGTCAAAGGCAACCTCTTGTCAGTGCTGCCCAGTAACAGCCGAGAAGTCCTCTCAAGGACCTAAATGTGATTGCAAACACGTAGTGCTGAAGGTCCCCGTAACATGTAACTGCACTCACGCAGACAAAATGTATTACTATAACAGAATAGATGAAGAAATTACACAGTGGCTTAAAGAGGTACCTGTGGCCAGTGTTGAGAGTACAGAGAGGAAACAAAAGAGAGAAGACATGGTTAGGGAGATTAGGAAGACACTCAAAAGCTTACCCGATGATGATAAGTTTGACGAAAATGCTGAAAAAGCGATTAGAAGTTTCGTTGATAAATACCCTATGTGGTACCCGGGTAAAGATAAGAAAGATGAAAATACATTCAAGAAAGGACTAGCTGACAAATTGGTTAAAAGAATTCTCGGTATACCAAGGAAACCTGACAGGCTGAGGGATATTGTAACAAAATGGGTTAATGAACTTAAATTTAAAGACCCAGATCCGGATATTGACGAAATCATTGAAAATTTCATCAGCAAATTGAAGCCTCTTACTTTGGATAGACCGGAAGATGATGGCGAATACAGAGAAATTCTGAAAGATGAAATAATTGTATTGCTAAAAGAGTTACCTGTAGAAGTAGAAGGTGATAAAGAATTAGCATTAAAACAGTTGGCTAATAAGTTAGCCACTGAAATAGTCGGTATACCGAGAATAGGTCCATCAAAAGACAGGAAGGATTTGTCAGACGAGTTTGAAGATAATATAGATGATTGGTTGAACGACGTAGTAGCAACAAGGAGCAATGTTGACGCGATAAAAAAAGATCGAAAATCAATTGAAGGTCTAGCTAAAAAGTTAAGTAAAATAAAAGGTGAAGGGACAAAAGACGATAAGGTTAACGAGCAAATGAAAGAAGAAATAGGTAAGTTAATAAAGGATGTAGAGATTCCAGCTGACACAAAAGATGAACTAATGGATGATTTACTTGAAGAATTAGATAATACATCGCAAATGAAAGACTTGGAAAATTTAAGTGATGATGAACTTCATCAAATATTGATGGATTGGCTTAATGATTTACCTGGTATACCAGATTCAAGTCCACAAAATCTAGAAAAAATTGCTAACGACTTAGCTAAAAAGGTCAAAGAAGACAAAGAACAATGTACTGAAACTTTAGAAGACGACATTGTTGATTGTCTTAATGAGGCTAAAATTTCTATGGAGCCCGATGTTTTAAGTAAACACGTGGAAGATCTTATGGACAGACTCGACTCATGGCCTTCAGATAAATTCTACAGGGATCAGGCAAAGCAAATAATGATACAAGATATTTTTGAAGTCATTGATGATTCGCCACTCACAGAAGAGAAAAGGAATGAACTCAAAAAGAAAGTTGCATACATTGTAGAAAATAATTTGGACATGTCATTACTTGATTCTATAGACCTTCAAGAAGATGTAAAAGAAGCATTATTAGAGGATATGGAGACGATCTTAAGTCGTATAGACTTACCTCTTGAAAGCCGCCTTGCACTCAAGTCCAAAATTAGTAATATTATCGTTAGAGACTTTGATAAATCATGTATTGCCCTTAACAGGGGTAAAAGTGACATTAAACAATTAGTTACAAAACAAGTAAGAAGTGATATAGCAGTTCTTCCGATAACTATAATAGAAAAGAAAGATTTAGTTAAGAAAGTCAAGAGATCACTATCAGAAAATATTAAAAAGCCTTTACCTGAAGACGTTCATGATACCATAACTGATGAAATTTGTGACGTAGTTGAAACGTCACCAGTTTCAAAAGATAGAGGAATTGTTCGTCATTTAAAAGACTTACTATCGTTTGCGGTCTGTAAAGTCTTAAATGTATTCACGCCTTTCCGAACTTACGTCGGTGATATACAAAGTAGAGTAGAATTAGATGTCGGAAAAGTCATTGACAAAAGTCCTATACAACCTGAAAAAAAGAAAAATTTGAAACACAATATACAGGATATACTTCTAGAAAATGAAGACCGTAGGCTGTCAATCGAAGCCAAGGAAACTGTCAAAGAAGACGTTGTTGATATTGTCAGCGATCTATCTATACCTGAATTCAGGAAGACTGATTTAAAGAATAAAGTGCGTGAATCTATTTCCAAAGATTTTGATGAAGCTTTATCAGTTCCGAAGCAAGATCTTGGAAAAATCAAAGGTAAACTATCCAGGAGTATCAACAATGCAATCGAAACAGCCCCCGTCAGTAGGGATGTTAAGACTCATTTAAAAACAGAAATAAAACCTGTGTTAGATAGAAATTTAGACTCTACACTATCAGACGAGCAAAAGGATTCAATTTTAGATGATGTCTCCGATATTCTAAAGGATAGCATGCCAGGTGAAAAAGCTATTGATTTAAGAAAGAAACTAAAAAAAATTTTGGATATACAGCAATCTCCGAAACTGTTAACGGAAAACGTAAAAGATACAATCAAAGATGATGTCGCGGACATGATCGATGACGCTCCGATCCCCGAAGAACAAAAAGATCCATTAAAAATACTACTAAAGACAAAATTGGACAAAAGAGTAGGTGAACCTATTTCCGATGCAAAGGGTAAAATAAAAACAGAAATGTATTACGCTATTGAAAAATTTCCAATAAGCAAGGAAGATAAAAGGAGATTAAAAAATACGACGATGAATGTGTTAGCCAAAAGTTTGGGCGGTAAGTCACTGAAGGATATTAAAATGGATGAATATAATAATTTAATTACTAAAGATATAACTAAACTTATTGATAAACTACCTATTAGCTCTGCGGAAAAGGAAGAAATGAGAAATGAGATGAAGAAAAAATTAGGAGAGACATTGTATCGACCACTAACAGATGATGTAAAAAAAAAATTTGAAAATGATATCTTATATATTATTGAAGACTCAAATATCCCCGACGATAAATTATATATTTTCAAAACAAAACTAAATTCAGTATTTAAGAAGCATTTAGGAGAAACGTCTTCTAAAGGTAAAGATACTAGTTCTATTAAAGAGGCACTTTTTAAAGATATTCGACAAATTATTCATGAAATGCCGATTGCAAAAGATAAAAAATGTAAATTAATAGAAAGACTGAAAGACGCTCTTAATAATAATTTTGACTACAAAATTTCCGATGAAACACAAGAAAAAATTAACAAAGAACTTGCCAGAATTGTTGATAATTCAACAATATCAAAAAAGGATTTAGATATTATAAAAGACAAATTAGCAGATATTGTAAGTGGCCAAGGCTTTGAACCATCACAAGTGAAACTCGAAACAATAGAAGATACTGAAATTGGCGAATTAATAAATCAAGATGTTGGAAAGGTAATCGACACATTTCCCATCAGTGCAGCTAAAAAAGAAAATATGAGAAAAGCTTTGAAGACTATGTTGGTGAACAGTTTATACAAACCCATATCTGATGATGTTACAAAAAAAATCAAAAATGATATTGGAAATGCAATTAATAAAATACCTATATCAGATGAAGAAAGACATAAACTTAAGTCAAATATATCAACTGCAATAGCAAAAGTTATAGAAGAACAAACAGCTAAAGGAAAAGATTTGGATGAAATTAAAGCTGCCTTACAAAGATCTATAAATGATCAAATTGATAAATCACCCATGTCCAAAGATAGGAAAACTTTATTAAAGTCTAAAGTTGAAGACACGCTTGCTGAAAACCTAGTTCGGCCTTTGTCAGATGAAGCAAAAGAGAATATTAGAGACAAATTGTGTACATTTATAAATGAAGCTCCAATTCCTAAAAAGAAAAAGGTAAATTTCAGAATACAATTAGTAGATGTAGTAGATAACAATTTAGAAAAAATAGAACTCAAAAAATTAATGGATGCAATAAAAAAGATAGAATCTAAGGCTAAAGAAAAGGTTTGGGAAGGATTAGAAAATACTATAGAAAAATCAAACATTCCAGGCGAAACAAAGAATGAATTAAGAGATAAATTAGACAAAATGGCTGTCAAAAACTTGAAAAATCATTTAACTGATCACGATGTCCAAGCAGACATAAAAGATGGCATCGCTGATATTTTAGAGGAACTACCAATGGATAAAAATAAGAAAAGTACAATAAAGAATGACCTTGCAAGAATTATCGAAGATAATCTCGCAAATCTAAGGGATAAAAATCAAGAAGTACATTTAAAAGAATTAGTAATGCAAACAAAAGATAATATTTTGTCTGATTTTGATAAGTCCGTTGATCAAGCAGCATTATCTAAAATGAAAAGAAATGAATTGAAGCAAAAACTGGGTAACATGGTGGCCGCAATTTTAAATCAACCCTTATCTGATAATGTCCATTATAAACTTAAAAATGGCGTTAATGAAATTCTCGAAGATGTTTCTTTACCACCAGATCAGAAAACAAAGTTAATAAACGAATTGATGAATAGTGTTGATGAAAATATTGAAAAATTAAAAGATAATATAAATCAAGATGGAATGACTCCGACAGATATGGAAAAAGATAAACCGGGAGTTATTATAGCACATCAACCCTTTACCAAAACAGCATCAGGCGATGTTCAAGATACCATGAAAGAACGCATTTCCGATATTTTGGAAGGGACGCCATTACCAAAAGTTAAGAAAAATAAATTGAAAGCTGAACTCACTAGCATGGTAGAGGATAACGTGGGCAAGTTCCAGAAAGAAATTAGAGAAAAAGAAGACAAATCCTCTCAACCTACATTAATCGGTTCTGGAAGTATAACCGACGGAGGTGAAAAAACAAGTAGAAGCTTAATGCCTCTAGAAGAAATTGATCCATCTCAAGCAAAAGAGAAATTCTTACAAGATATAGAAAATAGAATTAAAGATTTACCAATCTCTGAAGAAAAAATTAAAGAATTTAAAAACAAAATAATGAGAATGACATCTGATAACATAGATCAACCCTTAACTGATATCGTAAATGAAGTGCCTATAGCTAATAATGAGAAAATTAAGCTGAAAAACGATTTAAAACAAATAATATATGATAATCTAGGGATTCACAGGAGGTCTCCACCTGATAAAGATGACACAAAAACAGAAAATATAAACCAAGACGAAGTAAATTTCAAGGAATTGCAAAACAACACTCACCAAAATATTCTTCGGGGCTTTGACATGGCTATCAATGACGCTCGTATTCCTATAGACAAAAAGATTGAATTGAAAAATAAACTGGCAAATATGATGGCCGAAAGTTTTAAGGAACCTCTGTCTGATGATATCCAAAATTCACTCAAAGGTGGTATTTACGATATCTTAGAGGAGTTGAACTTGCCGAAGGATGAACACAAAAAATTGAAGCATGTACTAACGGACATAGTTGACCAAAATATAACTACCTTACAAAACGTGATAAAAAATATTACAGTACCACATAAAGATGAACTCTCCGACGTCGATGTACCAGGTATGGATACATCTATTAAAGACTTAGCCTCTTCCGAAGGTAAAAAGAAAGAATTAAAAAAGATACTAAACCAAGTGGCAGCTGACAAGTCACACCGTCGATCATCTGATGGCTCAAAAGAAATCTCAGCCATTTCAGATTCAAACCAAGAGAAGGCTAATAAACTACATGACATTGTAACTAACACTCGAGAGAATATTTTAGAAGTACTCAATAAAGCAATCGACGAGGCACCCATAAGTTATGAGAAAAAGCAGGAATTAAAACAGAAACTGAAAAACCTGGCCTCCCAACACTTAAAGGAGCCACTAACGAGCGATATGACGGATGCTTTGAAAAGTGGCATCAACGATATTTTAGATGAACTACCTTTACCAAAAGATAAGATAAACGCCTTGAAATCTCACCTCACAAGGACTATTGATAAAAATATTATCAAATACCAAAATGAAATAAAACAAATGGCAAGGAAATCTGTTTCGACTACAGAAGATATATCAGAATTTGAGAACGTGCAGTCTACATATTTTAAGGATGAAGTTACAAATGAATACAAGATTCTTGGTCCTCTTGAAGAAATCGACCCAATAAAGGCAAAAGAAAGAATTTTACGAGGAATGCAGCAGAATATTAAGGACTCAGACATTCCGGAAAAGACAAAGAGAGATCTAAACGAGAATTTGAAGAAAATGGCAGATTATTACTTGAAGCAGCCATTAACCCAAGACGTTCACAGTACTATGAACGACTGTATTAGTGAAATATTGGACGAATCTCCTGTATCCAAAGATCAAAGAAACAAACTAAAACAGGACCTCAAGAAGACCGTTTTCGAAACCCTGGTGTCCTTACTTCAAGAAACTAATAGAAAAGAGACCGACGGTTTAGAGAAAGTAAGAAACCGTGCTCAGCACGATATTTTCGACGAAGATAACTTTGAGCAAACATTAAAAATCAATATAAATGATATTGAAAACGATTATGAAAGAAGAACTGACGATAAAGAAAAAGCTGAATCAGAAAGAATCTCTATGATAACTGATCAAGTTAATCAACTTACGGGACAAGAGAGTATTTTGGAGTTAATAGAGGAGACAATAGATGAGTCCGACATACCGGAAGAAAAAAAGATACAAATAAAAAACAAACTGAATAAAATGGCGAGCGATAACTGGAATACACTATTATTTGAAAATGTGCAGGAAGCATTAAAAGTCGTAATAGGAGAAATATATAGCGAAATTCCTGACAATGAAAACGAGGTAGTACCACAAAATGTCAATGAGTCTTTTGATAAAACATCTGAAAATGTTCAGAACTTACCAGAAGATAAAAGAACTGATAGAGGAGAGAAAACAATACTTCTCGTAAAGGTCAATCAAAATAGAGCGAAAGAATTTAGCTTGCAAGTTATAGAGGATCTTCAGGATTCACCTTTTCCGCAACACAAAAAGGTAGGAATTGAGAGGCGCACTCAAGACAATGTTTTACGAGAACTTAAAAAAGCCATCGAAGAAGCGCCTTTAGCTAAAGAGAAAAAGGAGGAATTGAAAAGCAGGCTTGAATTAATGCATGAACTCACTAGCACTATTATTGTCAATATGGGTAAATTTCAAAATGAAATAAAAGAAAGCGAACGTCAATTTGCACACTATAAACATGACAGTTACAAAAAACGATCACTAAAAGCATTAGAAGAAGTAGATCCGTATCTAGCAAGAGAGAGCATCATGCAAGGAATAGAAGACATAATCGAAAGCTCAGCTATTGCGGGTGAACTGAAGCAAGAATTGCAAACTAAACTGATCAAAATGGTCGCATGTTACTTGAAGCAACCCTTGTCTACTGACGTTAAGAAAACTATAAAAGCAGGAATAGGAGATATATTAAAGGCAATGCCAATCGCCAAAGATAAGAGAAGCAAGATAAGACGCGGACTGAAACACATGGTTGACCAAAGGCTTGAGTTTTTACGTCATGCATCTATTCAAAGTGAAGAAACACATGCAGGGAAATTGGAACGAAATGCTCAAGATTTGGTTATAATCGATTTGGAAAAGTTAAGTAAAAGGGTGCCGATATCTAAAGAAAAAAATACTGAATTGAAATACAAACTATTCAACATTGAAAACTTAGAGCAACCATTATCTGTTGACGTTCAGGAATCTTTAAATAACGAAATAGAAGGTATTTTAAACGAGTTGTCAATACCAACAGTAGGAAAAAAATATCTGAAACACGATTTTGAGCAGACGGTTGATGAAAATCTAGAGTCTTATCATAATGTTATTAACCAAAAGAGGCTAGAAGAAAGAGAACACTTAGCCTATAAAAAATTTAATAGACCGTTATATGATGATGCTAGAAAATTTAATATAGATGATATTCTTAAAACAATGCCGCTGCAAGAAGATAAGAAAAGCAAATTAAAATCTTATTGGACCGAAGCAGTGAACGAAAATATGTCAGTTTCACGAAATGTAACCGAAATAACTTCTAGTAAAAGATCAAGTGATGTGCCAGGAAAAGAAAAAAGGAGCTCTCTAAGGGCTAATCAAGAAGACTATCAAAGAATCAAGCAAGAACGTCTCTTGCAAGTAATGAAGCAGACTATAGAGGATTCAGCAATTCCGGAATGGAAAAAGAAAAAAATAAAAGCAAAACTAAACCTAATCGCAGAAGATAACTTAAAGCAACCACAGTCAGAAAATGTTCAGAAAGCATTAAAAGTCGTAATAGGAGAAATACTAGCAGAAATACGAAAACCGAGAAAAGCAAAACAAAGATTATCAAAAACTTTGAAAACCGTAGAAGGTAAAAAAGGTAGAAGAAGCTCATTAATACCCATAGAAGAAGTTGATCCGTCTCTAGCAAGAGACAGCATAATTGAAGGAATGGAAATGACAATCGACAAGTCAGCCATACCTGACGAGAAGAAGGAAGAATTACAAAACAAACTGAACAAAATGACCGCAGATAACTTGCAGCAACCCTTGTCTGCTAACGTGCAAAAAGCCGTAAAAGCAGGAATTGGAGATATAGTAAAGAAAATGGCAATACCCAAAGACCAGAGAAGCAAGTTAAGACGCGGACTGAAACACTCAGTTGATCAAAGTCTTGAGTCTTTACGCGATACAACAAATCAAACGGTGGAAGAAAATGTAGAGAAATTGGAATACATTGCTCTTGATAATGTATTGCGTGATATTGACAACATAAGTGAAGAAGGGCCGATCTCGGAATACAGAAACAAGAAGAATGAATTAATACAGGAAGTAACAAGGCGTACAAAGAACCATGTTATATACGATTTTGAAAAGGCCATTGAAGACGCACCCATTTCAAATGAGATGAAGACCGAACTAAGGAAAAGGCTTAACAAAATGACAAATGAGTATCTGAAGGAACCATTTCCTGATGGTCTAGATTACATCCTAAAGAATCAGATAGGAATAATATTAGATGACCTACCAATACCCAAACATGAAAAGAATAGACTAGCTTACAACCTTAATCAGGCGGTCGATAAGAATCTACAGGAAACAACAAACCGTACCAGGAACCAAGTTTTATATGACTTTGAAAAGTTCATTGAAGACGCACCCATTTCAAATGAGATGAAGGCAGAACTGAGGAAAAAGCTTAACAAAATGACAAATGAGTATCTGAAGGAACCATTTCCTGATGGCCTAGATGACATCCTAAAGAATCAGATAGGACTTATATTAGATGACCTACCAATACCAGAACATGAAAAGAATAGACTAGCTTACAACCTTAAACAGGTGGTTGATAAGAATCTACAGGAAACAACAAACCGTACCAAGAACCAAGTCTTACATGATTTTGAAAAAGCCATTGAAGACGCGCCCATTTCAGAAGAGATGAAGACCGAACTAAGGAAAAGGCTTAACAAAATGACAAATGAGTATCTGAAGGAACCATTTCCTGATGGCCTAGATGACATCCTAAAGAATCAGATAGGACTAATATTAGATGACCTACCAATACCCAAACATGAAAAGAATAGACTAGCTCACGACCTCAATCAGGCGGTTGATAAGAATCTAGAGGGAGCAACAAACCGTAGAAAGAAACATGTTTTATTCGATTTGGAAAAGGCCATTGAAAACGCGCCCATTTCAAAAGAGATGAAGGCCGAACTAAGGAAAAAGCTTAACAAAATGGCAAATGAGTATCTGAAGGAACCATTTCCTGATGGCCTAGATGATATCCTAAAGAATGAGATAGGACTAATATTAGATGACCTACCAATACCAAAACATGAAAAGAATAAACTAGCTTATAACCTCAAACAGGCGGTGGATAAGAATCTAGAGGAAGCAACAAATCCTACTAAGAACCAAGTTTTATCTGATTTTGAAAAGGCCATTGAAGACGCTCCCATTTCAAAAGAAATGAAGGCCGAACTAAGGAAAAAGCTTAACAAAATGGCAAATGAGTATCTGAAGGAACCATTTCCTGATGGCCTAGATGACATCCTAAAGAATGAGATAGGACTAATATTAGATGACCTACCAATACCAAAACATGAAAAGAATAAACTAGCTTATAACCTCAGACAGGCGGTGGATAAGAATCTAGAGGAAGCAACAAATCCTACTAAGAACCAAGTTTTATCTGATTTTGAAAAGGCCATTGAAGACGCTCCCATTTCAGAA
Source organism: Heliothis peltigera (assembly GCA_958496145.1). Taxonomy (NCBI): domain Eukaryota; kingdom Metazoa; phylum Arthropoda; class Insecta; order Lepidoptera; family Noctuidae; genus Heliothis; species Heliothis peltigera. The sequence continues at coordinate 5,571,047 of OY292348.1, read as the reverse complement.
GAGATGAAAGCCGAACTAAGGAAAAAGCTTAACAAAATGGCAAATGAGTATCTGAAGGAACCATTTCCTGATGGCCTAGATGATATCCTAAAGAATGAGATAGGACTAATATTAGATGACCTACCAATACCAAAACATGAAAAGAATAAACTAGCTTATAACCTCAAACAGGCGGTGGATAAGAATCTAGAGGAAGCAACAAATCCTACTAAGAACCAAGTTTTATCTGATTTTGAAAAGGCCATTGAAGACGCTCCCATTTCAGAAGAGATGAAAGCCGAACTAAGGAAAAAGCTTAACAAAATGGCAAATGAGTATCTGAAGGAACCATTTCCTGACGGCCTAGATGACATCCTAAAGAATGAAATAGGACTAATATTAGATGACCTACCAATACCAAAACATGAAAAAAATAAACTAGCTTATAACCTCAAACAGGCGGTGGATAAGAATCTAGAGGAAGCAACAAATCCTACTAAGAACCAAGTTTTATCTGATTTTGAAAAGGCAATTGAAGACGCGCCCATTTCAAAAGAGATGAAAGCCGAACTAAGGAAAAAGCTTAACAAAATGGCAAATGAGTATCTGAAGGAACCATTTCCTGACGGCCTAGATGACATCCTAAAGAATGAAATAGGACTAATATTAGATGACCTACCAATACCAAAACATGAAAAGAATAAACTAGCTTATAACCTCAAACAGGCTGTTGATAAGAATCTAGAGGAAGCAACAAATCCTACTAAGAACCAAGTTTTATCTGATTTTGAAAAGGCCATTGAAGACGCGCCCATTTCAAAAGAGATGAAAGCCGAACTAAGGAAAAAGCTTAACAAAATGGCAAATGAGTATCTGAAGGAACCATTTCCTGATGGCCTAGATGATATCCTAAAGAATGAGATAGGACTAATATTAGATGACCTACCAATACCAAAACATGAAAAGAATAGACTAGCTTATAACCTCAAACAGGCGGTGGATAAGAATCTAGAGGAAGCAACAAATCCTACTAAGAACCAAGTTTTATCTGATTTTGAAAAGGCCATTGAAGACGCGCCCATTTCAAAAGAAATGAAGGCCGAACTAAGGAAAAAGCTTAACAAAATGGCAAATGAGTATCTGAAGGAACCATTTCCTGATGGCCTAGATGACATCCTAAAGAATGAGATAGGACTAATATTAGATGACCTCCCAATACCCAAACATGAAAAGAATAGACTAGCTCACAAGCTCAAACAGGTGGTTGATAAGAATCTAGAGGAAGCAACAAATCCTACTAAGAACCAAGTTTTATCTGATTTTGAAAAGGCAATTGAAGACGCGCCTATTTCAAAAGAGATGAAAGCTGAACTAAGGAAAAAGCTAAACAAAATGGCAAATGAGTATCTGAAGGAACCATTTCCTGATGGCCTAGATGACATCCTAAAGAATGAAATAGGACTAATATTAGATGACCTACCAATACCAAAACATGAAAAGAATAGACTAGCTTATAACCTCAAACAGGCGGTGGATAAGAATCTAGAGGAAGCAACAAATCCTACTAAGAACAAAGTTTTATCTGATTTTGAAAAGGCCATTGAAGACGCGCCCATTTCAAAAGAAATGAAGGCCGAACTAAGGAAAAAGCTTAACAAAATGGCAAATGAGTATCTGAAGGAACCATTTCCTGATGGCCTAGATGATATCCTAAAGAATGAGATAGGACTAATATTAGATGACCTACCAATACCAAAACATGAAAAAAATAAACTAGCTTATAACCTCAAACAGGCGGTGGATAAGAATCTAGAGGAAGCAACAAATCCTACTAAGAACCAAGTTTTATCTGATTTTGAAAAGGCAATTGAAGACGCGCCTATTTCAAAAGAGATGAAAGCCGAACTAAGGAAAAAGCTAAACAAAATGGCAAATGAGTATCTGAAGGAACCATTTCCTGACGGCCTAGATGACATCCTAAAGAATGAAATAGGACTAATATTAGATGACCTACCAATACCCAAACATGAAAAAATTAGACTAGCTAACGACCTCAAACAGGCGGTTGATAAGAATCTAGAGGAAGCAACAAATCCTACTAAGAACCAAGTTTTATCTGATTTTGAAAAGGCCATTGAAGACGCGCCCATTTCAAAAGAAATGAAGGCCGAACTAAGGAAAAAGCTAAACAAAATGGCAAATGAGTATCTGAAGGAACCATTTCCTGATGGCCTAGATGACATCCTAAAGAATGAAATAGGACTAATATTAGATGACCTACCAATACCCAAACATGAAAAAATTAGACTAGCTAACGACCTCAAACAGGCGGTTGATAAGAATCTAGAGGGAGCAACAAACCGTATCAAGAAAAATGTTTTATTCGATTTGGAAAAGGCCATTGAAGACGCGCCCATTTCCAAAGAGATGAAGGTTGTACTAAGGAAAAAGCTTAACAAAATGGTAAATGAGTATCTGAAGGAACCATTTCCTGATGGCCTAGATGACATCCTAAAGAATGAGATAGGACTAATATTAGATGACCTACCAATACCCAAACATGAAAAAATTAGACTAGCTCACGAGCTCAAACAGGCGATTGATAAGAATCTAGAGTCTGTACATCATCACACAAAGGGACAGGACACAAAGAGTATAGAGGATTTTGAAAAATTCATTGAAGGAGCGTCCTTACCACCCGAACATATAATATCGGATATGGCTTATGAAAATTTCAATAGACCAATATATGATGATTTTCAGTTCACTGGAAAAGGGAATGTAGATGATATTCTTAAAGGCATGAAGCAGACTATGAAGGCCTCGCGCATTCCGGAAGAGAAAATGGCTGAAATGAAAGATCGTGCTCAGAACAATATTTTAAATGGACAGGAAAATATCGTCAATGAAGCGCCTATAGATGAGGAAAAAAAACAGGAATTGAAGAATAAACTAAAAGAAATGCTGACTCAAAGCTTAAAAAATCCATCAATGGGCGATATATATGATGGCTTAAAAACAGGTATCAATGATGTTCTAGATGAAATACCATTAACAAAAGATGAGAAAAACTCATTAAGAGACCAACTGATTAGTAATGTTGATGATAACATGGTTGACTTCCTGAAGGAAATAATGGACTACGAACAAATGTTATCAGAAGCAGAAAATTTGCAGCGATTTTTAAATAGACCGTCCTCTGATGATGTTCTGTTTTATAGAAAAGGTAATATAAATGATAAAGAAAACACGAGTACTTCCGGTCCTCAGTCAAACGATAAATTTAATATTTTCCGGGGCATTGAGAAGGCTATCGATGATGCAGCAATTCCTGAAGAGAAAAAAGAGGAGTTGAGAAATAAATTAAAGAAAATGTCTATTGGCAATTTGAGTAAATTTTTATCTCTTGAAGGAAAAGAAGGCATGAAAGCTGGATTAGAAGAAATACTTAATGAACTACCACTATCCACAGAAGTCAAAAATAAATTAATAGCCACAGTTAATAACAACTTTGACGCTGTACATAAGCATGCACAAGAAAATGAAAAAAGGGAACTGAATATGTTAGAAAATCTTTCTAAAAAGAATACATTACTTGCACTTGAAGAAGTTATTGATGAAGAGCCAATGCCTAACGAGATTAAAACTGAGTTGAAGAAGAAAATAAAGGATATGGCTACTAAAAACTTCGAAAAGCCACTATCCTATGAGGTTCGAGATGCTGTTATTGTAGGCATCAATGATATTGTAGATGGAATGCCTTTACCTGCAGATACGAAAAGCAAATTGAAATTAGATTTAACGGAGACAGTTGACGATGGCCTAAGCACTTTTCTGAGATTAAAAGATCCTACGCATGCTCGTCGAATAACACAGGATGGTATGAAGATTAAAGGTAGTCAGACGTTAGGTGATCACAAAACCTTCGATCCCGAAATGGCTAAAGAAAAAATAAAAAAGGGTATTAAGAGAAGTGTGAAAAAGTCGCTAATTCCGCAATATAATAAGGGCAAATTACAACATGAATTGTCTAGTATGGTTGATAAAAATGTGAAGTTAGATAAAGATAAAAAACCGGAAATTAACACAGAATTGGACCACACAACTACAGAGCATCTGAAAGAGCCTTTAGATACAGGCGACTCTTTAAAAGAAAAAAAAGCAGATAGCCTTCAAAAAGATAGCTTAGATCCCAGTTATTTAAAACAATTGGATGAAATGTTAGTGGGAGAACTTGCAGATATTGCACATGGTGGTGACATTGCAAGTGTAATGAAGAAACTTATGGAAAAACTTATGCGTGACAAAAATTTATCAGAAGAAGAAGCAAGAAAATTGGCCGAAGAACTGATCAGAAAAAGAAAATCGGAAATGCCTCCGGCTAGTGACGTTGTCACTGCCAAAGATAACGTGTTAGCAAAACCTACTACAGAATTGACTGTTCATTCTGAACCATTAAAAGCACCTGACGAAATTATTAATTATACAGCTAAGATACCATACAGTAGAGACGATGAACAGACATTGAAAGAAGAATTAGATAAGAAATCGTTAGAGAACAAATGTAAAAATTTAATTTCTACCGGTATAAAGGATGCTGTTAATCAATCCTCAATTCTTGAACCCGCAAAAGCAGATGTACAATCCTCGCTATTGAAGAAATTAGACGAAAATATTCAAAAGACACCAATTGTCACCCAAAAAGATTTTGATGTAGTTATAGCTAACACATTAAAGGACTGTAAGAATACTATTGATAATGACCGCACTATTCCTGACGACAAGAAAAAAGAACTGAAATCCCTGTTGGAGGAACAGTTTAAAAAGAAGAACTTGGAAAACAAATGTGATAATTTAGTTTCTACAGCTATAAACGACGCTGTTGCTCAGTCTTCGATGCCTGAGAAAGAAAAATCAGATTTGAATTCCTTATTATTGAAGAAATTTGACGAAAAAATTCAAGAAACACCGATTGTCACCCAAAAAGATTTTGATGTAGTTACAGCTGACACATTAAAAAACTGTAAGAAAACTGTTGATAAAGATCCCATCGTTCCCGTCGCCAAGAAAAGTGAACTGAAATTACTACTGGACGATGAGTTTAACAAGAAAATGTTTGAAAATAAATGCCAAAATTTAATTTCTACAGCTATAACTAATGCTGTCGACCAGTCCTCGACTTCTGACAGACTAAAATCAGATTTGAAACCTCAATTATTAAACAAACTTTACGAAAGTATTCAAAAAACTCCGATTGTCACCCAAGAAGATTTTGATGTAGTGACAGCTGAAACATTACAAAACTGTAAGAAAACTATTGACAATGACCCCAACATTCCGGTCGACAAGAAAAGCGAACTCAAATTACTACTGGATGAAGAGTTCAAGAAGACAAAGTTAGAAAATAAATGCCAAAATTTAATTTCTTCAGCCATAACTAATGCTGTCGATCAGTCCTCGATTTCTGATAAATCAAAATCAGATTTGAAACCTCAATTATTAAATAAATTATACGAAAGTATGCAAAAAACGCCGATTGTCACCCAAAAAGATTTTGATGTAGTTGCAGCTGAAACATTAAAAAATTGTAAACTAGTTGTTGATAATGACTCCACTATTCCCGTCGACAAGAAAAGTGAACTGAAATCACTACTGGACGAAGAGTTTAAGAAGAAAATGTTGGAAAACAAATGTCAAAATTTAAATTCTGCAGCTATTACTGATGCTGTTGGTCAATCCCCAATTTCTAAGAGCGAAAAATCTGATTTGGAATCCTTATTATTGAAGAAATTAGACAAAAACATTCAGAAAACACCAATTGCCACCCAGAAAGATTTTGACACCTTTACAAATGACATGTTACGAGACTGTAAGAATATTGTCGACAAAGACGCTGATGTTCCTGCCGACAAGAAAAGTGAACTGAAATCACTGTTAGACGAAGAGTTTAAGAAGAAAGTGTTCGGAAACAATTGTCAAAATGTAATTTCTGCAGCCATAACTGATGCTGTCGATAAATCTTCAATTTCTAAAAGAGCAAAACTAGGTTTGAAAACTTCATTATTAAACAAATTAGACGAGAACATTCAGAAGACACCGATTGTCACCCAAAAAGATTTTGAGGTAGTTACGGATGAAACATTAAAAGACTGTAAGAATACTGTTGATAATGATCCTAATATATCTGACAGCAAGAAAAGCGAACTGAAATCACTACTGGACGAAGAGTTTAAGAAGAGAATGTTTGAAAACAAATGTAAAAATTTAATTTCTACAGCTATTACTGATGCTGTTGATCAATCCTCAATTTCTGAACCAGCCAAAGCAGATTTAAAATCTTCATTATTAAAAAAACTAGACGAAAACATTCAGAAAACACCGATTGCTACCAGAAAAGATCTGGAGTTCATTAAAACTGAAATATTAAGAGATAGCAAGAAAATTGTTGATAATAAACCTGATCTTTCTAGTGACAAGAAAAGTGAAGTGAAGTTACTGTTGGCTGAAGCATTGGATAGTCTGAAAGAAATTTCTGGTAGCTGGGACACATTATCCCGGACCTCCAGTGTTCAGATGCCGCAAGAATACATCGACAATCTCACAAAAGTCATCAAGCGTTGGATGGATACTTTGCGCGTAGATTTAGATTCAAATGCCAAAGAAACCATAACAAAAGATCTTACAAATGATGTAATAGATCGTCTGAAATATTTAAAAGTACAACAAGAAGAAGTATATTCTAATAAATATGAATTCGAAAATCTTAAATATCAAGTATTTAGGAGATTCAATAAGTTTTTGCATTCTAAAGATATGCCTCAAGTTATGGATAAAGTTGAAGATTTATACAAGATGATCACGGGTTTAGAAGTTCCTGCGAATTTCCCTGGACTACGACATCCCAGCATTACAGGTGGAGTAATCTTGGAAACAAGACTTTGGGGTTTTCAAACTAGCATAGGGCTTTTACTAAATGAATAATTTCTTAAGCTTCGTGTAACAAACATAATTACAAATAATAAAACGATGCTTTAAATCGCAAAGAAGATCGATGCTAAAACGTTTTTTAACACAAAAACTATTCGTTCAACGTCGTTTCACGTAAAAAAATAACTTAAAGATTATAAAACAAATTAAAATACAAAAGAACTTACGAGAGCGGATGCTTTCTAAGATCATTTAAAACAATTTTTAAAAAGCAACCAATTTAAATTATTCTTCATAGTATTGTAACATATTTCTTCTATGTATTATTAAAATGTTCAATTTTATTTTTCAGGTTCTATTAGTTACGTGCTTTTGGCGTCATCTAGTGTCTTCTATTTGTCGTATTATGATTTTGTATCTCATTGCTGGTTTGAATTTGTCAGGCATCGTCTTACGTTTTACAGCTTTCGGGGTAGTAATTATGGTCTGGTCTAGAGAAATCAGTGTCTTCTTTGTTCAGCAGAATTTCAGTGTTAGGGTCAAAGCTCTCTTGGAATCTCATCATCACATCTTTATTTAGTACGTTTATATTCCCTACATCTGAATACTGAACAAACACAACTAGTATTCTAATAACGATAAACTTGCTCGGTTTAGAAAAATACTCTGTCAGTAGTGTCTATAGTGAGTAATTTTAAATTCGTATAACACTATCGTTAAATATAACTTGAGCAAGGTTGTCGGTCTTCTGCAGCGTAGCCCAGTTATGTGTAAATATTTCCCCTGATTTTTAAAAGACCACTAATGATTAAAAAATATCATCAGCGGTTAGTCACAATTTCAGAGAACTGATGCCAATTTCTGGAAATAACGTATGAAAACTGTCGTTTTGACTAATCTGTGATCCAATGATTCTCCCACGCATGAATAATCGGAAGGTAAGTTACATGTGATGTGTCGATCAATATATTTTGTTCAGCACATCAAATGTAATACCATAAATTATAGCGTTAGTAGCTTGTGTTACTTGCAATTGAAGTCAAAACTGCTACAATATAACGTAACATTTTATATGCATGTTATTTTCATTCATCTTTCTTTTAAAACAGAACAAGATCAGTCTCGGAGGCTGAGAAGAGGTCAAGTTCATCAAATTAGAAGAATTAGTACTGACAACGAATTTCCAAATGAAAGAATGGAATCATTGCGAGAGGAAATAATTAATGTTTTTAATGCACATAACATAAGCCCCAGTAAAAAAGAAAAGTTAGTAGAAGACATGTTTTATACACTAAAAGGATTAGCTATTGGAAACAGTGACATCAACAGAACTAGGATTAGATGCTGTAAAAAATTATTACGGACGAATGAATTGACACCACACCAAGCTGAAGAAGTTTCTGAGAAACTTGTCAAAAGAGCAAGAGAAATGTTCTTTATTATCAAAACGAGTGACTCAAGGGATGATCTCAAAAATAAACTTGACCGTGTAGATGAATCCGAAAGTTTTAATAATGATAGCTTTGCGCAATCTTCAAGAATCATGCCTACTGAGTGTGATAATGATGAAGCAATTTCCATTAAGATTGATGCGACAGTTTTACGAAATCAGCTAAGAGAGCCACTACTGAAAAACATCGCTAGTGTAGTTAGTGCCGCAGCTTTGTCTCCGGCTAAGAAAAGAGATTTGAAGAGTAAATTAAATAATATCGTTGAAAAAAATTTCGGTGACGCAGTATTGGCAGGAAAGCAAGATCTAGCCAACATTAAAAAACTACTGTTAAAAGATATTAATGAGGCTGTGGAGAAATCGGCCATTCCCAAAAATAAGAAATACATGTTTAAGTATAAATTAGCTCAAGTTTTAAACGAAACTCAGTTAGTGGAAGGAGAAATGCGAAAAAATGTACTATTAAAAAATGTTGATGATTTAATTGCTAACTTACCCATTTCTGGGCACGAGAAAACTGATTTGAAACATTGTTTGGCTTACATTTATGATGAAACAGATACTCGTAACTTATCTACACCGAGTACATCAAAAAAACAAACGCAACCCGTTCCAGTTTCTAAATTAAAAAATATTCTCATTACAAAAAGTAGCTTTACTCCAGGGAAACGTCTATCTAAGATTGAAGAAAGGGTTACTTTAAACGCTACTATTTCACAAAATTCCCCTTTTGATACAGAAACTGAGGAAAATCCTAAAGAAGAATCATGGGAACCAGACCAAGCTGAAATAGACTACTCTCGTGAAATAAAATCCAATATCAAAAAATGGCTAGCAACATTACCAGTGCACTTAGATTTAAACAGTCAAGAAAGGATAGCCCAGAAGCTTACACGGGACTTGGTGGACAGGAAAAAGTATCTCCAAATTACACCAACAGCTAATCCTTCTTTTCAAGATGATCTTGACTATCTGAAGTTGCAAATACATAGGAGAATGAACAAGTACCTCAAAAGTAATGTTCTAAGAGCAGTGATCCATCATTTAAGTGAAGAATTACAAATAAATATCAGCAAAGTGCAAGTGCCAATTATGAGCGTTCCACCAGGTTTTGAAAGTTGGGCGCCACCTACAGGTGATGAGCCGTTACCGTTTACATCCACGGAAGCAATGGAAAACCTAGGTATGCAGATATCTGCACAGGACACTAGGATAAGATCAAGCAAAGAATTTCAAAGCATTCTGCCTCAAATAGATATTGAGGAATCCTTAAAAGAAGAAATTCACGATATTCTTGATAATCACAAAGTAGATCCAATTTCCAAAAAAGAAATTGAAGAAACTGTTATTGATGATCTAGGAGATTTTGTAGTAAGCAAGGGAGGAGATCCTGAAGGTACAAAGAGAAAACTTATAGAGACTATTATGCCAGAAGCTAATTTCACTAAAAAACGAGCAACTGACGTCGCTGCTGAGATGATTAAAAGAGCACAAGAACTCGCACTCCTCGCTAGAGCTAACGACTCAGATTTATACAATAAACTAAGAGCGGAATCTAAATCTAGTAAAACTAGACTAGCAGATATGACAGCTGAAAATATCCTTGATAGTCCGGAGAAGTTGAAAATAGGGCCTCCAAAAGTTTATACTATAGACGGAGTTCAATATGACGTTGACAACGAAGATGCCATAAACGAGGCGTTAAGGAAGAAAATACTATCCAGTAAAGTGAAAGAATCAATGGATTTAGCTGCCTCTGATGCTGTTGCAAGATCATCTATATCTCAGGGCTCCAAAACGAATTTAACGCCTAAAATAATAAACAAAATTAACGAAGATGTTGACAAATCACCATTGAAGACTAAAAAAGATATGGACGACTTAAAAGATCAGGCAATTAACGATAGTAAAGATATTGTTGATGAAACTGCGTTACCGATAAATAAGAAAACTGATTTGAAAACATTATTAACAGAAGAATTATCTAAAGATGTAGAAGGCGTGAATCATTTGCTTGATATGACTGATTTCCAACCTGTTCGAACTTCTACTCCAAAGAAAAGTGTTCAGCTGACGCTGCAACCCACAGGAAGGGAATATATAGATGAGCTAACGGAAATCATTAAAAATTGGTTAAAGACAGCACCTATACATTTAGATCCAATAATGGAAGAAAATTTCACTGAAGAGCTATCTAACGATATTATAGATCGCCACAAATACTTACGTTTGGGCCCGAAAGACAAATTTACTGAAAACGATGAATTAGAAAATTTAAGATATCATGTATACAGGAGATTAATCAATGATTTCGACCCTGAGTTATTGCCACCGGTGTTGGATAAAGCTGAGGAGTTACACCGTACGCTAACGGGGATAAAGGTTCCCCTAAACTTGCCGAAATCACGGCGGTCTAAACAAAAAGGTTGAGTAATACCAACTTTTGGGGGGGATTTTTCTGTGCATAGGTAGACAATTATTTAATTAAGGTCTTCACACTGCTTCATCACACTCGTGCTATCACTACAACACTAAATATTAAGGATCAGTATTATAAACATAACTGAAACTCAATTTAAACCTAAAACTTTGCAATAAAACAGAGTTCAGTCTATAAAAAAATTATAAAATATTTTTTTTGGATAATAACGTAGCAATAGGCGCGTAAAAAAATGTGAAGTAAAATATGCTACAGTTAATTTAAGATAATAATATGTTGTATCTATTTCATATCCGCAGTTCCTGATTATTTTTATCATGTAAGTATAATTTTGTTTTGTATAATTTTGTATTTTTGTGAGGTTTATTGACGAGGACACTCTGAAACTCATTTCATTCATAAAGACATCCGTTCAGAGCAGAAGTCTAAGAGCTTAGAATGTGAATTTTAAAGTGCAATATTGTGACATTTATTTCTTCTTTGTATAGTAATTTGTAATAGCTTATTTTTTACGAGATTTTTTTGGAGAATTTTAGTGTAGTGGAATAATTATCTTCCTTGCGTTAGGTCTATAATCGCCGATGTCTTTTTTATACTGGTCTTTGTATCCTTCATTAGGAAATCATTCCTTTTTTTTCTATCCAATAATCTGAGATTATGGTTTTAGCATTTGCGTTCTATTCACTAAACACGCTGAGAATTGTACCAATATTGTGATTTTAATTGTGTTTTTGATACAAAACAAAGGAGCAGGTTTTTACATTCTGCTTTCTTGTACACCTTTATGTAGCTTTGTTGACTTCAAAGCTTTTATTGCGGCTGTCAGAGGAGAAACTATTTTTTCATAATTTGTACATAACCATAATGAATTTTCCTTTGTTATTTTGATTTATCTTTCTTTTAAAACAGAATATGGACGATCTAGAAAACGAAGAAGTGAACAAGAAACTCGACCTGGAAGTTTACTAACTGTCAGTTCAGAGAGGATAAAAAAATTCAAAGATCCCCTAAGAGAAGAAATAGCAGACGTTTTAGAAATTCACAATGTTGGCACCAGTAAAGAAGAGCTAGTTGAGGATATAGTTTTTGCACTGGAAGGGTTAGCAATGAAAGGCGGTGACCCGCATGGCGCTCGATTGAGTTGCAGGAAAAGTTTACTACTGTCTGATGATGTAACATCGCCATTTCAAGCAGAAGAAATGTCTCAGAAGCTTGTAGCGAAAGCAAGAGAAATGTCTCTGATAGTCAAAACTGTTGATTCTCACGAAAACGCCAAAAGAAAGTTAAGCACTTCCGAGGGAACAAAGTATCGATTTCATGATGGCTCCATGGATATCGTAGATATACCAGAGACAATTAAGTTGGAAAGAAAGAGTAAAATTAGAGAATCAGATCTTATGTCGATTAAGCCGCCACCACGTGATTATGATGCCACATCTATTAAGATAGATATCATAAATGTTCCTAAAGATCACACTATTTCAGTTATAAAAGATCAATTGAAAGACACATTATATAGGAGCATCAGTAATATTATTAAGGATTCAGCATTGTCTCCGGATGAACAAACAGAATTAAAGGATAAATTAAACAATGCTGTTGAAAAAGACGTCGACAAATCACCGGTATCAGGCAAACAAGACATAGGCGCTATAAGACGTCTCATTTTTTATGATTTCCAAGATTTATTAAAAAAATCTGATACGCCAAGAGAAACACTAGCACCAATTGAATTAAAATTAGTTGAAATGTTAGATAGAAACGTTAAAGAATCGATAATAGCTGATAAGCGTGTCAGAAAAGAAAGGTTGTCGAGAAATCTCGATGAAGTCATTGAAAAACTGCCCATAACAAATTTTGAAAAAGTAGATTTGAAAGACACATTGTTTAATATTTACGATGACACGGAAACAATGAATACTGGGGAACTACCTCTTAGAAACAAACCGCCAATGGAACCGATATCTGCTCAAGGATCGATAAGTATGCCGAAACCAATATTTCCTAAACAACAATCCTCGGCGAAAAAGAATATAAAATTGTCATTTCCGAATATATCAAAAACGCCTGGAACACGAGGTTATACTTCATTTGCGGAAGCAGAAAAAGAAGCGCAGAGACCAGAATATCCTCCGAGTGAAGCTGAATTAGAGTACAGAGATAAAATAAACAAAATTATCCAAACATGGGTTGACATGGCGCCGATATACCTAGAAAGGAATTCTGAAAAGAAAATAGTGAAGAAACTTTCAAATGACATTGTGGATAGAAAGAAGTATTTTCAAGTCTCTCAGTCAGAGAAACCAACGTATGATGAAGATTTGGACTTTTTGAAGTTTCAAGTGACCAGAAGACTGGAGATGCAGGTGCCAGCCGGCGCATTGGTGCCGGTTGTAGAGGATACCAATATCTTGTTGACGGAGATCAACAAGGTGAACGTGCCAGAAATGTCTGTTCCAGCAGGGTTCCTGCCACGAGGGTACTCTGGGAAAGGTTGTAATTGCTATGCTCAGGTTCATATTGCAGAACTTCACTCATTGACGAACCGAAAATTTTATTCGGCACAGCATATATCGTCCAAAATTCAGTATCGACTTGAGTGTTGTTCTAAAATACAAACCTGACGCATATTTTTGTAGAATAAGGTTAGTAGGAGTTTTTAGTACTAAGGTAAGGCATCTTTTTTATATTTATTTAAAATGTAATAAAACACAAAACCAAAAATAAATACCGTTCGAATCAAAATAATGTTTAAGGATAACATCACATATAAATGTACGCGCAAAAAACTTAAATGAAAACCAGAATAAACTTTAAGATACATCTGAATATAACGCGTCAATAACCAATTAACATAGCCAATGTCTAGATGGGGGCAATGATTATTTTTGTTTTATAATTTTTCATTTGTCATCAGAAAGAAATACATTTTGAATAGCTTCTACATACAATAAAGTACTGTAGGTACTTAACAATATAGCGTAAAATTCAATCACTACAAAAAAGTTAAGCTACTAGAATTTATAGAATTTTTCTCCAACAAAATTTATTCCGCAACCTATTCGAAATGATATCTCGTTTCTGATGACAAACAGAATATGGTAGCAAATCGATTTGAAAATATAACTTTAATTTAAGACTTACAAGACGAACGTGGAACCAAGCCTGCTCCGAAAGGTTTAGATGAAGTCATGAAACAACTGAATGAAGAAATAGAAGATATTTTAGGTAGCTGTGGTATATACGGTAAAGAGAGAGAGCAGTTGCAGGCGAGTCTAGCCAAAGAACTAGAAAGATTAGCTAAGAGCGGAGCAACCCCTGAAGAAATGAGAAGAGCATTGATTGATAAAATCAAGAGAGAAACTAACATGACAGATGAAGAAGCTGAGCGATTAGCTGACAGGCTCTTAGGTGTCGTTAGAGATATATCTCTGATATCAAGAGTACAAAATAGAGATATAGATAGGCCTTCGATAAGTCAAGGTAAAAGATTTAGCAGGGATTTACCATTCGCAAAAGATGCAGCAAAACGCTTGTTAATCCCAAGTGATGCCGTTAGGAAGAAAGATTTTCAGGAAGCAATGCTAAGGGAACTTGGTAATATTTTCCACGGTTGTCCCATGTCAGAAGAGAAGAGAAGGTTAATGGAGAGTCAACTGGCTGAGCAGTACGCTAGAGACTTGGGAATTCCTCTAGAAGATAGTGATTCTGCAGGTAATGAAATGTCTCAATTAAAAATTCTGCATATTCATGCATAAGGTTAATGATAATTTAATATAAAAACAGGTTATTTTTTAACTCCCAGCCTAGCCTAGCTTCGGGAAGGTTTGATGCCAATTTATTGGATACCAAACATTTAAATTTCTTTTGGACGCATTTGAGGATTTTTTCCGGAGTTAGATAGGCTGTACTCATTCTGGATAAATAGGCTATCTAATATCCAGATGCGTCGAGTAGTTCCTACATGACGCGAGTGGAACTGCTGGCGGTAGCTAGTTTATACGATGAATGAGAATAAGTTTGTATATAGATAAAAACAATTTTAGCATATAAATAGTTTTAATTCGAATATAAGGATATTTATTAATCGTTAACACCTAGTCTAAGAAAAAGCATAATGTTTTACAAATTTCAGACGAGAAGAATTTAGACTCTGTTATAACGGCTACCGTTAATGATTGGGTAAGAAGGTTACCAATAACTATCTCCAGTGCACAAGAAAATAACGATTTGGAAAATGATAAGCGGGACCTCATTTCTAAATTGAGACAAGTGCTACCTACGGGAGATTTTGCAAAAGTAAATAGAGAAGCCAATTTGTTCATGCAACGTGTACCACTGAGTCCTGCAATGAAGAATGATGCTGATTTCATGAATAAAAAAGCTCAAGAACTTCTAAACAATCTTTTATCCGGCGCAAAAAGGAGACAGAGTCGCTATGGTATGAGTTTCAATGGACTCACAGATTACATAGATACTTGGTTAGATAATATAAACATACAAGATAGAACAAAAGGAGAGGAACAAATGAAAGAAATGAAAAAAGACATGGCATATAATTTAGTTCACAAAATAGGAGAAATGAACGTTGATCCAGAAATATTTAATGATAATTCTCTTTATGAAGATGTTTTGAGAGACGAGATACAAAATTTGCTAGCCGATGTAACGATTAAAGACGAAAACATACAAGATTTGAAAGAAGCTCTTGTTGACAAAGTATTAGAAGCACAGCAGAGAGCTCATGATGAGATGATAGGACAAAATTATAAGCAGAATTTACGCGACACTATATCAAACATTTTACCAGATCCAAGGACAATGTCAAAAGATGAACAAGCCAATCTGGAAATACTGAAAGATCAGTTAGCTGATGCTTTCATTAATTTACACTATTCGGGGAAAGATAGCAATTTAAGAACACAGATCAAAAGAAAAATATCTAATGAGATAAACTCATTCTGCAATAATTACTTAAGGCAACATCCAGGAACACCATTGAATAGTCAAAAGTTAAATTATGATCTATATGCTGCGCTGAATAATGTCCCATTACCTTATGGTGATTCTATGAGATACGAAGTAGAACAGGCAAGAATAAGAGATGAAATTGATGACTGGATAAGAGAATTGCCATTAGAGCCACAAACCCCGGCGGAACTACTAGCTAGAAACAAAATGGTATACGTACTATCAAAGAAATTATTTGATATTGAAATAGAAGGCGACGACAAAACTGAATTAATGAGAAAGAAAATACTCAAATTTTTGAATAAAATGCCTGTGAAGCCTGCAGAAAATAATAGTCAGCTTGCTGATAGATTGATAGATAGACTTAGAGCAACGGAATTATCTAGAAGATTTAGTGAATCTGCAAATGTCACTATTGATGCTTTTGGCAATTCAGTCCCGTCTGGTAGAGCCCCGTGCACTAACAGCATGAGTAATCCAACCTGCCCATATTATAAATCACTTGTGGGCAGCCAAATTGGCCCGTGTGGACGCCCTTTCAGCGCTGGGCACAATTTGGATCACACCCCACGCAGGTCATTCCCTTGTACTTTAACCCCTGAAGACTTGGCTCACTTGGAGAGAATCAGGCGAAGAGTTTGCCTATCACCTAAATGTGTGACGTCACTATTAAGAAACAAACGGCACATTGCAGTAGGACCGAAGCCGGTAGATACTGAAAGTCAAACAGACCTTAGGGGTAGTTCATTTGGGCTTGAGCAACCGCAAAGTCCAGTTTGCCCAGCTACCGATGATAGACATCCCCGACCGTGCCCCGGAGTGCCGGTAACTTTGTCGCGCACATCCGGCATCCAGACAAGGAAACCGGCCACTTCAAACACTAATATACAGACGGATCGAGGAGAAGTGCAGCCACAAGTGAGATTTATCTTGTTCTTTGAGTTTTGATAACACCTCTAGTACGTTGTATTTAATACCCTGTTTCTTGCAAACAAGAATGTTCACTTGTTTTAAGGACAATGAATTTTATCGTTACCTTAATAGAATAAACGTCAAAAAACTATCGTCCTAAGCAAAACGAAACTTCTTCTTTACAGGAACGGGTGGTAAATTAGATGTAAGAAGCAGTTATCATGGTTACATTTCGAAAAATCCTTTATTATTCTGTGCTGATCGTACTAGGTCATAATCTTAACATTTCAGATAATCATCAAAGAATTCTACTGGGACAGTGCTGATAATTCCAAATTCCAAGATCCTCTAATGCAAACTGGGCGTGTGCCTTGCCATCAAGTAGGGCCGACTCCATACCAGCAGCCTGCGGGACCATGCACTCAATCGGGCACTTCTCCGTGCGTTCAATCGCCTTTCTATGGACCCTGTTCTTCCCCGTACCAACAAACTGCTTCGCCTTATCAGTTATCAACACCTTGTGCACCCCTTTACCCACAAGCCAGCTCAGGGGCTAGCAATCTGAGTGGTACATCGACATATCCGGATCCAGGTCCACCACCTTGCCATCAAATAGGCACATCGCCATACCAATCATTTAGTCAACGTCCTTGCCAGCAAACTGGCAGGTCCCCCACTCATCAATCTGGCAGATCCCCATGCCATCGTCCCGGTTCTCCTCACTACCCACAACATCCTTGCTCCTTCTCAAATCAACAACCCTTCCTATCTCCCCAACAGCAGTCTGGTTCTATTCACCAACCGCAAAGCATTAGTCTACAGAGAATGCCCTGCGATTCCTTGCCGTGCAGCGCACCTGGCCCCCAATCGCAACGGGAGAGTTATTCGCAATGGTCGCATAGAGGTTTTCAAGGACCTGAAGACCGAACTTCACGTAGATCTTCACCATGTTCTCGGTCACCAACACCAGTTAGTCCGCGTTTGAGCCCGTTCCCTTCACCCTTCGGACACAATCACCAGTCCACACCGCTTAGTTCCCCCGGCTACTCATTCAGAGCTAGTGACTCTCGAATGCAGAAGAGAGATGGCCTTCAGGATCAAATGCCCTGTACGAGCAGCCGAGTTTCGAGGAGAGAACGCGTCATTGAGTTAGGATCTTTGGACGATTTATGTCATCCACGGCCATCAAAGAAAAGGAACAGTAATAACTGGTCTGGCAAATTTTCCGATGACGATAACTTGTTGGGTTCAACTTGTATGAGGCGAGTGCTCTTGGATGAAGGTATAGATGAGCAGCGCATGATGGAGCAAAGAGAAGAGAGACTCAGGTGCAAGTGCAAAGACAGATTGGCTTTGAAGAGCGCCAGGAGTCAGACCAAAGCGTATCACGGCCAGTTTTCGCGTGGCAATGATGATGGGAATACCTATTTGAGCAGATGTTCCAAGTGCTGCGGTCTGCATTGTCCATATCCTAGCTTTTTGTATTTCAGAGAGTAATTATGGGAGTGTTGTGTTGTTCTATACATGTTGTGGTGTTGTATTGGAATAAAAAAAATGAATATCACTGGTCTATCTATGTATATCCCTAATCCTATCGCGACAATGTGAATGCAAGGGTGTTTATAAATATTCATCAATCCACAAAACGTTGGTTGCCCTAACCTACTTTAGTTGCCGATTTTCTACGCAACAACTTTTGACAGCTGTCAATACAAACAATGACACCAGAAATCGTGCGACAAGTTTTATGCCACATGCAGAAAAATAAGTACACGCACAATACTTGTTTCGCGATAAATTCTTTTGATGGCTTATTCCGTTTATCCACCCTAAAAAAGCCACCCTAAGGAGGATACTCGGAAACGCGTGTCCTTCTATCCACCCTGAACGGGGTGGATAACCGTAATTCATATAATATGTTTCTTCCGATTTTTTACCCCAAGTACAGTTGAATCAAATCAATATCTTTTAAGTTTTAATTTAATATTTATTGTTAAGCGAATAACATAAAATAGTCTTAAAATCTAAATTGTAGGTACATGGTACTATAAGATAGAAAGCCGAAGCGGGGCTGGTGGTTTTTTATAAATTTTGCAATATGTCCAGAAAATGGCCAACGCTTATTTCATTATTGAGTAGACGTAGTTGCGTATCCTGGATAAATTCGTCCCTTTTAATGTATATTTGCAATCGTTTTCTAATTTTTTTTGCTGCAGCAGACGTATTAGCGAAAAACTGTGCGTTTTTTTGCACGCATTCCAAAAATATAATATAATATAATAGTCACATAGAATGTTAGATGAGTAAACAAAACTATTTTCAGCTCAAAGAAGAAGGTAAGTATGTACATCTAAAGTATTTTAATGTTCACGAAGTTTCTTGGACTAGGTTTGTGTATGTTTTTGTGTTAATGACTGTACTTAGGCAGGTGAGAAAAACGGAAGAAACATATTATATGAATTACGGTTATCCACCCCGTTCAGGGTGGATAGAAGGACACGCGTTTCCGAGTATCCTCCTTAGGGTGGCTTTTTTAGGGTGGATAAACGGAATAAGCCCTTTTGATAACATCAGTCAAATTAAATTTACATTACTGCAGCTATCAGTCATGGATTGTCCGTGTATTATCCTAACTCGAAAGAAGTATGATTTGGCCATTTACACAATTGTCTCTGATGCTCTATGACTACTGTATCGATGGAAGATAATACGTACAGACATAAAAAAATAACGAGTCAATACAGAAAGTTTAAAATGATATATTATTACAAAAACCACAAAAACATCACAAACGCTCACACAATTTAATAATTACAATCATAAGGCTTATACCTCCCATCTTGGTCGAAGAACCTTCTCCTTCTACGATACGCTTCCAAACATCTGCATTTAACATGGTATCCACTATCGAGCATGTCGATAGAAGGACCTGGACCTATTGGGACCGTTGTAGCAGCACCATAAGGAGTCGGCCCTCTACTGCCTGGGTACCCAGGAAAATCTGATGGAGAAGATCCTCGAGAACCCTGGCACCCTGGTATATATAGCCGATTAGGCCCGTATGGCCCTTGAACTAGGTTCGGCATATTTTGATCGAATTGTTGCTCTGGCACGCCCGCTTGGTTCGGCAATAAATTTGGGCAAAGACCAGAATTTGGTGCAGGACCCATGCCTTGCATCATTGGTGCCCCTTGTTCCGCTACATAAACTTGTCCTGGTGTCCCGTTAGGTCGTCCATGTAGGTAAGGTGTATTTGGTATCAGTGGCGACTGAGCCGGCTGCGGCCCAAACTGACTGGCTTCTTGAACCCCGTTAGTTCTGCTCTGCATAGGACTTTGCGCTGCACCCTGCATTGAAGCATGTTGCTGAAAAGGATAACCCTCACTTGGTCTAACTTGGCCGATCCCAACTCTAGTTTCTTGCTGTGATACATAAGGCGTATTTGTCATTTGATTACCCGTGCTTAGATTTTCCGCATAGGTTTGAGTTTCACTTTTAACTGACGGAGAAGCGATACTTGGTCTCATGGCTTGTATACTGCCATCTTCTCCATACAAGGTGCGTTGTGGCGTGTAAGCCTGACCTTGTATTGGTGGGCCTGATGGAGTAACATAACCAGGACCAGCAGGCGCTTGTACGCCTGGAGTTTGAACCGGCCTCATACTAGTAGCCGCATCTATCAACGGTGATAAAAACTCAGTGTTATCAACTTGAGCAAATGTTGAACTTAACGGTTTGTACTTTTCAAACTCCTCGTAATCTACAGGTTCTTTCAGCCATTTATTTTTAAGTCTGTCAATTAGATCGTCAACCATAAAGTTTATGTTCAAATCTTGGTTTTCTTGTAACTGTGCTCTCTTCACTAGAAACTGACTCGTTTCGTGTTTCATCTTTACTTCTTTGGACGGATCTTTTATCCGTTTATGCGTATCATACAACTTTTTTGCTAGTAGATCTATCATTCTCTTTCTCAGAACTCCATCAGTGTCGTTAATTAAAGGTTTGGTCGGCAATCCATTGTACCATTTCCCCACCTCATCGGCAAGCTGTATTTCTTCAGCCTCCTCTTGCAAATCGTCTTTTTGCGGTATCGGAACCTGTTCTAATACTTTCATAGCAATACGGCTTAACTGTTCCTTTTTAAAAAACCTGAATCCCACATTATGTTCTTTGGCCAAATGATTTGCTAAATCATCAACCTTCTTCATCAGTCTGTTCCTATAAATACTAGCTTTTAGCGGATCTTTTTCTTTGTAATTTGTTTCTAGAATATATGCATCAGCTAATTCAGCTAAGAACCCCTGTTGGAGTAAGAAACACTGCTCTAATTCTAAATCTTTTGCAAACTTTCTATTGAATTTGTTTTTGACGCGTTGCCTAAAAGAGGGCCTGTCTGAAAGACTATGCAATTCGTCTAGCATATCAATTGCGTTTGAAAGAATGTCCAGTTTCCAAGCGTGTCTTTTCTTTACTAATTCATCTGACTGTGGGAGTACGTCTAATAACTCTTCGATTTTCTCTTCTAGCATAAACTCGAAATATCCATAATCATTTTCAATATCCGGGTCAGATTTTAAATTGAAAAATGTTTTGACAATTCCATTGTATATTGCTATTTTAGCTAATTCCGCCAACTTGGCACTTTCAGGCGTTGAGCTGTCTATAGGCAAAGCATCACATTTGGCTTTGAAAATCTTTTGATATTTCTCGTAAACAGCTTCTTTAGTGCCTTCTTCAGCTGGAATGAGTGGTTGTGGGGGATCCTGAGAGCAGCAAGATGCTTGTTTGTCCTGGCTTGGGTCAGCGAAATTGCTTTCAGCCGAGGTATTTACTTGTGGCGTCGGTGATGATTCATTAAACTTTCCCCCACTACCAGGCGAGTAAGTTGACCCAGGATTAGAAACCTGTTTAGGTGAATCCATTACTTTTACCGATCCACCAGGAGATTGATTAATTTTTTGTCCAGGAATTGTGCTTGACTCTGCTTGCTTTCCATCCTGAGGTCTCACTAACATTGGAACGGGTATTTTACTAACCCTTCGCATCAGATCCTCGGCATGCTCTATTGTTTCAAGATTATCTTCACCAACTAGCTTATTGATCCACTTAAATATCTGGTACTTTAAATGTTCTAGTTCATCTTCATCTGTCAATGTGGTGTAAGGGTTTAATTCTAGATATTTGTGCCTATCTACTATATCTCCAGCTAGATCGTTCATTATTACTTCTTTATAACCATCCTTGTGCACCGCGGGTACGTTCAAAGTATCAAACCACTCGCCTATTTGCTGTACTAATTCTCTTGTATAACTTTCTATATTTTGTTGTATATCAGAGTCTTTTATACTTTCAATGCTAAACTCGTCTGTCGTATTTGTATTTTCTAACGCCACTCCAACAGTAACATTGTTTAATTGAGTGCAATGTTTTTCCCCAAACATACGTACTTCCTTCAAGGTATTAATGAGATCTCCTGCCATTAGTAAAATATGGCATTCAGTGCTGTGCTCTTGGCGTAGAGGAAACCTTCTCAGAAATTTTACAATTTCTCTTTTTAGCCTCTTTTTATGGTCATCAGCATTACTTTTGTCGAGTTGTACTAAAAGCGTAGTTATTACTGAGCTCATGTCATCGATAAAATAACGCAGCTCTCTAGGACAGTGTACAGACTTAAGTGGTAAAGTATCAGCCCATTTTTTAATAGCCTGACAAATTATTTCATTGCTTTTATTCTGAACATCTTTAGAAACATCCGCAGCAGGTGCGGTTGTCAAAGTTTGTATGAGTTTATCCGCTTCTTCATTTAAAAATCTCATATCCGCTTTATTGTTACGAGTCATAGGTAGAGTTTTCATAAAAACTATAATTTCTTTCTTTAATATTGAATTATTTAAACTTAACGACAATAAGCGCCTCAAACTCTTGATGAAATCATTTTTCTTTATTTCAAGCTGAATTACATCTGAAACTTGTAAGGGTAAATTGTTTACCCAGGCGTCAATATTTTCAGCTACAGAATCTTCTACATTTTGGTCAGGTAAGTCTGCAAGTAAATTATTCTTCTGCAGATGTGATTTCAATTGTGTAGCCATATTTTGTATGAGTTTATCGTTTTTTCTTCGATCTATCATACTGATATGTTCTACAATATCATCTTCGACGTTAGCGTCTCCATTAACAACTGCCTTATTTATTTTATGAGCTAATTCTTTCATGACTGCTTCTGAATGTATCTTTCCGTTTGTTGATTTGACCCTATATAATGGCAGTTTCCTAAGCCACACGAGTACTGCATCTTCTAGTAGGGCCGTTCTAGATACTTCCTTTGTTATTTTTGTAATATTTCTCGTCGATCCATGAATATTATACGTCTGTATGTTCTTCACAAGTTTTTCAGCATATTTTTCCCTACAATTTGGCTTGTCGACTTTTACGTGCAACGGTAATTTTTTTAACCATTGTGATAACTCTTCCTGTAATTTCTTTTCTATGATTTCAGGTGGCAAATGGTCAATTTTTGTCTGGATTTTACATATCTTTACAGCTATTTCATGAACTAGCTCGTTTTTGTTGTTCATGAATAGTCCTTCCTTTTTTGGTGCTAAAGGAACTGTGTCTATCCATTCATCAACTATGTCTTCATAAGATCTGATAAGAACTCTTTCATGTTTAGGATCGTTTTCTTTATTCCCAATCGCATGATTAATTCTATCTTTTAACTGTTTAATATCTTGACTAACAAATTTCCCATTGAATACTTTTTCAGCCCATTTGTCGACTTCTCTGTTTATTACACCATCATCGTTTTTACTGAGACCTTTTTCAATTTCTTGAGCTAAAACTTTGAATAACTGTTTGTTTATTCTTGCGTCTTGGGTCATGTGATTTTTTATCGGTAATTCTCGGTACCAGTCATTGATTTCATCAATTATTACGTCGATGTTAAACTTGTCACTTTGTTTATCTGATTCTCGTAGCACAGACTCAACTGCACTGTTACTTTGCACAGAAGGCTTAGGGAGACTATTTATTGCATTCAATAATTCTTGAGCATGTTCTAGAGCTATTGTATTTCCTTCTCCAACTAACTTATTTGTCCATTTAAATATCTGAAACTTTAAATGCTCGAGTTCTTCTGCTTCTGTGCCTTTCGTTCTAGGATTTAGTAACAAATATTTATATCTTTCAACTATATCAGTAGCTAAATCATTAATAACCGCTTCAAGAAAATTCTGGTCGTCACAGCAAATGCTTAGATTAGAAATCCATTTGTGTATTTCATCTGTAAGCCGTAGTGTGTACACATCAAAACTTGTGAGCCCTCGTAAATCTGACATACCAGCAACATGTTTTAGCAGTGAATTCACGTACGGACGTTTATCTTCTGGACGACCTTTAAACTGGAAATAGTTTTCACGGAAGAAAAACTCTTTGTAATCTTTTAATATGAGATTAGAAAAATACTTTGCTTTATAGTCTGGGAGCTTGCCTAGCTCTTTAAATAGAGTCGCAATATTATCGACAACAAAATCATCGATATCTGCTATGTATACAATGTCCAATAAAATATCGATCAGTTCTGCTTCAAGGTATTCCATTCTTTTTGCACTGATACCAACGCGCGATTTCTCTAGAAAGAACGTTATTTCGTCTCTGACAAACTCTTTTATCTCTTTTATTGTTGGCTGAATATACGTACCAACATTTTTATTTTCCACATTTAAAATATCATTGACAAGCTTTTCAGTAATTTTGGGTAGAAATTCTTTATTTTGGTTACTCGACACTAATGGGAGCTCATTAACGATCTGTGCTATGTTAGATGTTAAAGTCATTCTATATTCTGTGTCTGATGGTGGCCTAGCCAATACAACAGGCTCTAATTTATCTGTTACAAATTTGAATATATCTTCTTTTCTCAAACTTCTGCCCAAGTAATCCCTCTTTTTGATATTCAAAGTATTTGTCCAATTCGATACAGCTTTCCTTAAGTTTTCTACTTTATGTCGACTACAATATTTGAATAATTCCATCCTATAAACATTAAAATTTCTCGTCTGGGGTGGGTTAATGTACAACTTTTTGAGTTTACGTATGATATCATTGGGCAATTGTTTTCTAAATTCCAAACGTTCATCGTCTCCATCAGAAAATTGGTCGGGTACTTGTTTTAAGTACTTTTCTATTTTCATTCTTAGTTTTTCTTCACCTCCAGGCTTGTTGAGTTTCTGCGCTAATCTTTTGAGTTTGTCTCCCCACACTTTGACTTTTACTTTATCACTTTGGATTTCGAAACACTCTGATGTGTCTTCTCCTATATCTCCTCGACTAATGTCTCTTCTTTTAATAATTTCTTGTTTTTGAGTGATTCTAGTCATTTCCTCCTGTGATTTACTCGCTGCTTCACAGTATTTGCACCTACTTGTTTTTAAATCAATAGAACTACAGACTGCTTGTACAGACACTTGCTTGTTCAACTGTTCTCGTACATCTGTGTCCAAAAGTACTGTAGTATTTCCATTTTTCTTATATGGCTTACCTTTTTTGACCTGAAATGAAATTCATAATCTACTTTCATTGTTTGACATTTTGTCAAATATTTCATAATATGAAATCAACAATCTATATTACTTACAGTTCTATTTTTAAAACGTGTCCGGTCATCATCTGTAATACAAATGTTACGATTAGTTCAAAGTTTACTCACCAAATCTCAGATATTGTGGGATATAGTTGTATGTATGGTTATATGAAGAAAAAATACAATCCAAATCGTACTGTTGCATGTTTTATTTATTTCAAAATAAGTATTTATTTATTAAAAATACAAATAACCCTCACAGCATAGACCACATAAAAATAAATCATTTAATAGTGTTTAAATTCCTAGTGTCTTTAATTATCTAAAAATAATCAATATGACTTAGTTAAAACGGTAAATTGCAATACTCTTCTCGACATAATTAATTTAATTTCGAATACAAAAACATAAAGCATGGATGTCAATTTTCGCAATCCTCAATACACTCTAGTAATGGATGAAATTGAATTTAGTTTTAAATCAAATATTAATAGTAACACGGGTAACGCACGGGAACGCAAGGGGGGTACTCCATTTGGCAGTCATCGGATTGTCTCCGATATCTGCCTCTTCTTACTTTCTTCATACACCTACACATATCTCTCTCTCTATCTGTACTTGTGTCTGTCTCATCCAGTTCTGCGCAACTTCTTTGTTCTCGACACTGATTCGAAGATCTGCGTCTCCTTCTATAATGAGAAGGACACGTTGGGCGTCCAGGGTAAATGCAAGGTATTTTACTGCAGTACGGTTGCTGACATAATGGTTGCTGACATAATATATCGTCCATCGTTTCTCTTATGCAACTATTATCTATGGATTTGCAAAAGTCCGGGCTGATTGAACCCGTCCCTACTGTTGATGGTTGCTGAGCATCAGCAACTTGTGAAGATTTTTGTGCATGGCTGGTACTTGGCTGACCATTGCCGCTACGTGTACTGGGTCCAGGTTCTTGATTTATTCCGATGGCATCGTCCGCTATACCCTGTATATATGATTGCCTTAACTCATCTCTGTTCAAGTCAGGCACTTGGCTGGCGGCAGATACGGGCCCAGAACTTTGTGCTGTCTGATTTAATGTTGGCGAATGTACACTAGATTGTGCGTCAGCGTTAACGCTAGTATGATCATCTGAAAAGCCTTTATTATCATCACGTGGAGAGGTTTGACCAGACTGTGTGGTACCATCGCGTGTACTTGACACAGGTTTGCCAATTGTTTCTTGGTATGGTTGACTTGGTTTTCCATTTCGACTTTGATAAGATTGTATTGAATTACTGCGAGTGCTTCGTGATACTTCGTTACGTGCAGCTTTGAACTGACTTTGATTACTTGGAACTTGAGGAGGCTGAACATTCAAAGGCGCTCCAGGGTCAATACTTTGGTCTTGTTTGTACGAAGCTGATTCTTGACTTTGAATATTTGAGAGATTTTGTTTATTGGAATCCGGGTAGACTCTTCCTGACTGCGCTAAACTACTTTGATCACTTGGCGATACTTTATCAGTAGGAGATTGATCAATGCTTTGGAGTTTTTTAGGAGCATTTTGAATATTTGGTGAAGCTTGACCACTAGCACTAGGTCCAAAACGGTTTTGATTGCTCAAAACAGATCCTGGACTAGGCGGTTTGCCTGGCTTTACCAGACTACCCTGATCACTTGGCGATGCTTGACCAGACCGAGCTTGAACAGGGCTTTGACTTTTCGGAGCTTTTGGTGAAACTTGACCTGTAGCTTCAGTTCCTAAACTTTGCTGTTTTAAACTAGGTCGGCTACTTAGGGATACTGCATCGGCTTGATTATAACTTTGGCCATTTTTGCTACCAGCTTCAGGTCCAACTCCTTGGTCATGTTTAAGTGATGCTAATTCTGGACTTTGCGAATGTGGGGAACTTTGTTCATTCGTTAAAGATGCTGCTCCTCGAGGAGACAGTGGATCCTGAGTTTGAGCATTTTTGTATGTTGCAGTACTTTGCACAATATTTTGAACATTTGGTGCAACCTGACCGTTAGCTTCAGGTCCTAAACTTTGATCTTGGTTGTACGGAGCTAATCCTGGAGATTGATGAGATCCCACACTGGGACTACGACTTTCTGGAGCACCTTGGGATCCTTGAGATGTCATTTGGCTGGTTGGAACAGACCTGTCTTGGGCATTTGAGTAATCTTGATTCGGGTAATTAGTCCCTTGACCATTTGGTATTTGAGTCCTTGGCATTGATCCATTTTGATCTTTTGGAAAACCTTGGCCAAAAGAATCTTGAGGCTGCTGTCCTGGTCGCCCTGGACCAACTGCATTTGATCCTTGAGGATACATTTGGTACCCTGGCAAAGATGCATCGTGCCCACTTGGGAATGCTTGGCCGTAAGGTCCTGGTGGTACACTTCTTGGCTGACTGGGATATGGTCTTTGAGGTTGCATTACATTTTGTAGTGTCCCCGGACCGAAAGTTCCTTGTGGGCTTTGGCCCGATATAGGTGTATATCTCTGATCACCTGTCACCACACCAGTTTTTGGGAAAACTTCTGCATAATTTCTTGGAGGCACTGAAACTGAGTAACGTGGCACATTACCATACGGCGTAGAAGTTGCGATATAACCTTGGCCATACGCATTTGGAATACCTTGCCCATAAGGTCCTTGAGGTGTTGGGCTAGCCCCAGCTGTATTAACGCCGGGGCCATAAGCATTGCCGAATCCGGGCCCATATGGTCCTCTATTGGATGGTTGTGTAAACGGACCTATAATTTGAGATCTTTTAGAACAAGCCTGATTTTCACAACACGGTCCACCTGGCAAACGTCGAGCCGCTTGCGCACCAGCTTTAACGCTCTGACAAAATTGAATTTCACCAACAGGAGAAAATGGGCAAGGAGGTATTGAAGAAAACGGTCCTGGGGCGATTGGAGTAAATGGTCCTTGTAGGTTAGGGTTATATTGCCCTTGAACATAAGGTTGTCCATTGTGAGGTAATTGTTTTTGGAAGTTCCCAGAGAATTGACCAGGAGCTCCATAACCATTAGCGGAATAATGTCCCGGCATTGGCATTTGCTCCGGTATATTTTGGGCATAAGGCTGTGATATATTCTGAATCCCTCCTTGCCAATAGCGCAAATCTGATGGCACTTGAGTTGTCTGCAAAGAAAGCCATTGTGGATCTTGGGATACTGGTTCGTTTTGATTTATCCAATTTCTTGGCGCGGCCTGTCGTACATAATATGAGCCGTCTTGTTGAGATGTTTCGAGAACACTAGAAGCAGCTGGCATATTTCCACTAAACTCTGCATAATTCCGTGGCTCTTGAAATGATACTGATTTTGGACGTGAAAATTTGGATAAATTCCTGATTCTATTCGCCAGTTCATCGACCATAGAATCCACGTTAGTCCCTTCTTTCAGCGGTATCTTCTCTAAATATCTTGGCATTTCTGCCTTTAATGGAGTCACAAAAGCTGAATCGTTATAATTCAGATTTTCTCCCAATTCATCGATTTTCTTTACTAATGTTTCTCTAACTGTTCGCTTTTCTAACGGCCCAGCAGAACTAGGTTTTTGGGGGAGATCGGAAATCCAATTATCCACCTCCATACCGAGCAAAATATCGTCTGCTTCCTCTCTTAATGCAAAAGCGTTAGGAGTTGGAATTTTCTCTAAGGCATTATTAATTTCAATTGCATATGCATTTGTGTCCATGTCATCAATAGCGTGTGTTTTTTTAATATTCTCAAGGAATTCATTGAGTCTCTTTAAGAAGGTATTTTGATGAAGATTTGCTTTTACGTTGTCCTCGTCTTTAAATCTCGTGTGAAGTATATAGTAGTCTGCCAAGTTCTGTTTGTCAAGTTCTTCTTTGTCTTCTTCTTCTTTATTTCCAGTATGCTTCTTTTTCGGTAAATTATTCTCTATACATTGTATTACTTGCTGTTTGTAAGATGCTGGTGCTGTAGATGACTTGATCTGTTCAATCATACTTAAAATCTTTTGAAATAGTTGCGCTTTTAGCATAGGTTTTTGATTTTCTAACTCCATTGAATTTGGAAGATTCTTCATTAGACTTTCGAGCTCTTCATCAAAAGCATCTTGGTAGAAATGAGGATTGTTAAAAATTTGAGGGTCTATTTCCATTTTCGTGACCTCTTTCCAGACGCCGTTGTAAATGGCTAATCTAGCTTTATCCGCTGCTTGCTGTTCTATTGGTGTGTTAACTGGTATTGGTATTTGCTGTACCCACTGATGGACGTAATCATCAAATTCTTCGTTTATTTTTCTAACTGATAATGGCACTGATGACTCCATACACTGTGACCCCGGTAAGCAGGATGAGCTTACTGTGAACTCTATGGGTGACGGTCTTAACTTTGTAGGAGCATAAGGTACCGTGTATGCTGAACTTACTAAACAACCGGGGTAATACACAGGTCCCATACCAGGGTCATTAATAAATTGCTTATACGGAGCCATGGGAACAAAACATTCGCCAGAAGGAGTGGCATTAGTAGACATGTACGGTACACTGAATCCTGTTGGGAGAGCTTTTGAAACCCGCTGCTGATTAGGTACACCAGTTTCAAAACCAGTAGTTCCTGGACCAACTTGCACAATTTGGCCGTATGGCACTTGAGCGAGGCCGAAACCTTCACCTTGCTCTGGAGCAGGTACGGTGTATTGTACAGGACTTGGACCAAAGGATTCTTGAGGAATAGATCCATACTGATCTGCAAATCCGGGTATTGGAC
The DNA here is from genome assembly GCA_958496145.1 of Heliothis peltigera. NCBI lineage: Eukaryota > Metazoa > Arthropoda > Insecta > Lepidoptera > Noctuidae > Heliothis > Heliothis peltigera. The sequence continues at coordinate 5,541,050 of OY292348.1, read as the reverse complement.
TAATTTGTGTTTTTGGGTTTTGATAAACTTGATCATTTTGGAGACTCCGCATAAAGGGTCCAGGAGGAATGAAGTAGTCGTGATGTGTGGTTGCTAATTGTGGGTTTGGACTAATTTGGTTTTGTAATGGACGGGGAGCTGCAGGATAACTATTTGGGCTTTTATCCCATTCATCACTTTGGGTACTCTTATCAACATATTTTGGCGAAATTGGTTCAGTCTTGTTTGTAATCAATAATTGAGGCTTTGGACTAATTTGATCCTGTGTTGGACGCGAAGCTGATGAGAATCTTTTTGGGCTTTGTTCATTCTGATCGCTGTGGCTACTCCATCCAACGGATCTTGGAGAAATGGAGCCGGTCTTCCGTGCAGTCGATAATTGAGATTGTGGACTACGTTCACCTTGTAATGGACTATGGACTATAGGGATTTTATTTGAACCTTGGTCAGTTTTTTCACTTCGAATACTCTGCTCAATAGATTTTGTAGAAATGTAACCGCTCGGATCTGCAGAAGATAATTCACTTTTTCGACTTTTTTCGTCCTGTGATATATGAGGAGAATTGTCGAAACTTTTTGGGTTTTGGTCAATTTGTATACTCTGCCCAATGGATCTAGGAGAAATGGAACCGCTTTGATTTGCACTTGATAATCCAGTTTTTGGACTTTTTGGAGTAATAGATAAACTTTTTTGGTCTTGGTCATTTTGATCAATTTGTATACTCTGCCCTATAGACCTTGGAGAAATGGAACCGGGTCGATCCACCTTCAGTGATTGAGGTTTTGGAATATATTGATCATGTAATGGCGAAGGAGCTTTAGGGGAACTTTTTGAGCCTTTTTCAGATTGATCGCTTTGAATACTTTGCTCTGTGGATCCTGACGCAGTGGAGCCGGTCTGATCCGCATTTATTGATTGAGATTCAAGAATATTTTCCTCTTGTAATGAAGATGGTAAACTTATTGAGCCCTCCTGGTCTGATCTTCGGTCTTGAGGTGGACTATGAGACACTGGAGATGTTTTTGAAGTTTTATCATCAGATGCTTGTATATCTGACCCTGACTGCTCATGGCCTGTCTGATCCGAATGAATCTTTGAAACAGGTGGAGTGCTTTTGGGCGACATCGGCTTTTTGTTTTCTTCAATGCATGCTGTAGGTCCAGTTTCATCTAAACAGGGTTTCATTAGATCCAAATATTTATTATCTAATTGAGTAATTGGGTCAGCAAATTGTTTTGCTGACTGATAATGGTCAGGTGTTGGACTAGAAGGTAAAGGAAAACTTTTTGAACTTGGGACAGTTGTTTGTTCGCTTTGGATACTCGGCTCAATGGATCTAGCAGAAATAAGGATAGTCTCGTCTGCACTTGGTGATTGAGATTTTGTACTACTTAGACTTTTTGGGTCTTGGTTATTTTGGATACCCTTCCCAATAGATCTAGGAGAATTGGAGCCAGACTTTATTGGTAACCGAGGGTTTGGTTTGCTTTGGTCTTGTAATAGACGAGGAGCCTTAGAGCTTTTTATTGAGCCCTGGTTATTTTGATCACTTTGGTTACTCCGTCCAACAGATTTTGGTGAAATGGAGCCTCCCTGTTCAACAGCTGATAATCGAGGCGTTGAACTACTTAAGTCTTCTGATAGGCGGGGAGCCTTAGGGGAATCTATTGCGCCTTGATCATTTTGATCACTTTGGTCAAAGGATCCTGGAGAATTGGAGCCTTCCTGGTCTGATGAACTTTTTAAACCTTCATCAGCAGGTGCTTGCGTATCTGATCCTGTCCGTTGATGGACTTCCTGATCTATTTGTAAATTTGTCTTTGAGGAAGGTTGAGCACTTGGAGACATATTTTCTTCACAACAAGGTTCAGTTTCCTCTATACAGGGCTTCATTGGATCATGATATTGATTATTTGATTGAGCTATTGGGTCAGAAGATTGATTGGTTAGTTGGGTCATTGGGTCAGAAGACTGATTTGTTGACTGTCCCCGTGTTGAGCCTTCTCCTGTACTAGTCAATATTCGTTGTTTTGGGTGAGTCAGCATTGGAACTGGGATTCTGTCAACTTTTACCATTAAACTTCTCGCGTTTCCAATGGTTTCTTGATTATCATCTCCTACTAGTTTGTTTATCCATTTAAATATCTGATACTTTAAGACTTCTAACTCGTCTTCTTCACTTGGTGTGTAAGCGGGATGCAGTTCTAGATATTTATGTCGATCGACTATATCTCCGGCTAAATCATTTACTACTACTTCTCTAAAGCCTTTATCTTGAATTTGTGGTAAGTTCAGCGTGTCCAGCCATTCGTTAATGTTTTGACAGAGTTGACCCGTATAGTCATCGATATTTTCGCGAATATCTTGATCAGTTATGGCTTCGATACTCTCATCGATATTGTTGTTCTTATATCTTTCTCGCCCAGAACTATTGTTCACGTTAAGAATCATGTAAGTCTGATGGAAGTTACAATGATTCAGCATCTCTTGGAAGTCTTGGAGTATGTTGTATGAAATGTTGTTTGCCTGCTTTTCATTCATTTGACCAATATCTTGAAGTATTAGTTCAGTTTCCTCCAGAGCGTCGTCAACGTGTCCACATCTTATACAATCAATTGAATCTATCATTACTTCGAATATCTCGTTTTCCAAATCGTTCAATATATCATCGCATATTTCTAAATCACGTTCAATAAAGAAGTCTAATAACTGCTCTCTTATAAATTCCTTTATATCTCCTTCGGTTAATATCCTTCTTGATTTAAGGTTCGGTCTTCTTCGGATTCTAGCATTTTGCTGATTTGTGATAACATTCTTCATCCGTCTCAACAACACATCAACAAGTTTTTGTAAATAAGTATTCCTGTTATAACTTTTATTAACTTCTATAGGTATATCTTGTATGATTTTAACGATTCCCGTTTTCAGATCAAAATCTTGTTTAGTCCTGTTCTTAAAGAGTTCTTTTATTTTGTCTTCTATTGTATTAAGCAGTTCATTTTTGTCCATATATATAATGTCTTTGGTTCTCAAATTTAAATTACTGATCCAGTCTCTTAGAACGTAGTCCAATTGTCTGCACTCTGATATTCTGAACGACGCTATATCAGATCGCAACATATATTTTGTATCCCCATAACAGTGTCTAAGTTTCCCTACCAGTTCGTAGAAATCCCCTACATAATCACAAGCTGTTGGACAAAAAGTGGAAGCATACTTATGACACTTCTCTCGCTTACTTAGGTTTCTATCACCCGTATTATCATCCCTATCTGTTGCAAACAGTTTCCTTATTAACTGTTCGCGTATAATTTGCTTAGATTTAGTACAATTAGATACTTCTTCTATAAGTTCTAGAAGACTTCTTTTCAAGTCTTCTTTAGTCACTTTTGATAGCAACTCTTGAGATTTAGATCTCCTACCAATTAAAGTTTTCTCGCGATTAGAATGCAAGTCCATACTACTAAAGACAGTTTGAACTGATTTCTTGGGTTTCAAAGTAACATCGGAAGGACAAAAGTTAATTTGTATGGATTTTAATGATGTGGTTATGTCCAGACTTGGAACGAAGTAGCATTCACCTTCCACGTTATCTTCGCCGGCTGACGATGAGGGAGAAACCGGAACTGCTACCTAATAAAAATAGAAACAAGTGTGATTAACGCCATTTTTTAAGCCAAAAGAGACTGATAATGTTTACGAGGCGATGTATCGTAGTTAATTTACTTTGTATGCACCTGCAAACCGGAACCAATTATATTTCCGAGGCAAGGACACGTGAGTGAAAAACAGCGCTATTATCTCATGCCTCGATGCTCGAGACACAGCATTTTTGCGCTGCCCCTTTCCCACATATGTGACGCAACTACAGCGTTTTTGTTGATTTTATTTGTCCATTTTGTTTGTTTGTTGCGTCGCTTTTATGTGTGAATAGATGGTTTTCAATGCTTTGGAGTGACTACAGTTAAATTATTATCGTTCATTCAAAGGAAAGACAAAAATATACCTTTATTTGCATGTTCTCATATGAAATACTTACAGTTTTCCTCGTCATGTCTCTCTGTGCAGTCGCCACTTCCTTAGATATCATTTTCACAGCAGCTATATTATAAAAAAATGTTTAGTAGTATCAGAGGTGCTCGTGGCTAAGTAACAGCCGTATGGGTCGATCGATCATAAGGTTCAGCACCGCTTGGTGCGGTCGACCCGCGTTTTAGTGTTCTGTCATTTTTACATCTTTGGCAATCGCTACGGGTAGTCAGGAGCCAGAAAGTCTTACTAAGCCTGATTGACTGGGTTAAGGAGAGGTCAGATAGACAGTCTTTCCATGTAAAACATTGGTGTTCAGCTGCGTCCAATTACGACTGGAAGACGACCCTAAACTAGATTGGGAAAAGACTAGGCAGGTTATGATAAAGGGCAAAATAAAGAAGATGAGACCAACCTTGGATTCCGTTGTTGACAGAAATTGAATTCTGAAACCAATCAACCAAATTGCTTATTTGTAGACTTAAGAGCGTTAATCAGATAAAATTACATAATGCATTTTCCCAAAATAAAGAAATATTCAAATCTATGGTATCTAAACCTAGAATATGGGAGAAGGTCCCCTAACTTGTTTCTGCCTTTTCAGTTGGTTAATTGTTAGTTGCTAGTACCCTTCTTGGTAATCGGTTAATAAGCAGCACAAGTCATTATGAGGAGAACTAAAATTACCTTGGTCTTATCTAGACAATTTAAAAAAGAATAGACAGAGCAGATAGTCTAACGACAGTTAAAATTGTAGATTACAGTAAGACTGGGACAAAAAATAACTGGAGAGAGTAAAGCTATTTAGTAAAGTTTTTTTTGGATTAGATTAATGGCTAGTAAATACACAGTCGGTTAGCAAAATAGATTGCAATTTCTGATAATAAAAGAGATTTTCATTGACACGTAATAATAATTAGTGAAAAACTGGACAAAAAAACCTACAAATCAATTAGTTTGACTCACATTCGTAGCATCATAAGAACCCCCTTGATAGCCATTATTTTCCTTGATCGTTGGGCACACTGGATGGGCGTATGGCTGTGGACAAAGCTCTTGGTAAGATGTTGGATAGACCAAGAAAACGAACGGTTGTTAGTGAACTTAAGCGGTATTCTAATCTTATTTGACGTTTATATATCCATGGGCACTCGACCAATTCTGACGTCAAATTTTGCTATTCGAGTAAATTTGAACCACAATTTTATGTAGAAATCGCAAACGTTCCAATTTTTATTTGGTGTCGAAGCAGAATATTTTCTTCTGCCACACTCTTCTATCTGCCGTCATCTCACAAGTAATATTCTTTCTAAATATCGACTTTCACACAATCCATCAATCGTTTCTTTGGTCGTCCCCTTCCTCTATATCCATCCACGTTCATGCTCAAAATCTTCCTCTCAACAAGATCCTCATTACTCTGCAGTAACATGCTCATACCTACAAATACCACTATAAAATCTCATACTTACATAGTTCGAATTTGGTCTTGCATTATCCCTCGCCCTCTTCGACACTTCTCTTAGAAACCTCACATCAAAATTCCTCATTGGCCTAAACTCATGGTGGTCGTCTTTCTTCCGGTCCCTCGTCGGAGGGTCTTCGACCTTCTTGCGGACAGTCACCTCTGGCTCGTAAGACCTAGGGATCTTTGAATAGGTACCCTTGGTTTCGAAGGTGTGATGGGAAGCTGGTTCGGGTATTCGGGAGGGAGAGGATGGGTTGCGAGTGAAGGTTTTTGATACTGGGGATAGAAGGAATAGAAACGTTATATGAAATCGTATCAAATCTACTCTATTCTACAGTTTTAACGGTGTAACTGCTAAACTTATATGGATGAAAATGGTACAGAGATATCTGAAAGCTTCGTCATGGTGGCCTAGGGGCTAAAGAGCCAGCCTCTCAAGTATGAGGGCGTGGTTTCGATTCCAGGTCAGGTAAGTACCAATGCAACTATTGTAAGTTTGTATGTACTTTCTAAGTATATCTTGGACACCAATGACTGTTTTTCGGATGGCACGTTAAACTGTAGGTCCCAGCTTTCATTGAAAATCCTTGGCAGTCGTTACGGGTAGTCAGAAGCCAGTAAGTCTGACGCCAGTCTAACCAAGGGGTATTGGGTTGCCCGGGTAACTGGGTTGAGGAGGTCAGATAGGTAGTCGCTCCTTGTAAAAACACTGGTACTCAGCTGAATCCGGCTAGACTGGAAGCCGACCCCAACATAGTTGGGAAAAGGCTCGGGAGATGATGAGATAGCTGAAACCCTAGAGATGGTAGTTTTTGCTCAAGTGCATCTAGGAGATCACAAATATCATCTAGGTAGTGACTCGCCACGCTGGAGGTCGCGGGTTCGATCCCCGCGTAAGTCAAACATTTGTATGCATGAACATGAATGTTTGACTTAGCCTGGGTGTTTCTATGTATAATATGTATGTATTTACAAAAGTATATAAGTAAGTTTACCAGTTGCCTAGTACCCATAGTACAAGCTCTGCTTAGTTTGGGACTAGATGACGTTGTGTGAATGTGTGATGAATATTATATAATTATTGAATACAAAACTTACAGCCTTTAGCTTGCGTATAATTGATGAGTCGCTCCATGACTTCCGAGGATCTATCAGGTGAAAGACAAGGGTACTTCCTCAGCGAGTTAGCGAAAGCGTCCACCTCGTGTGACCCTCGGGGGCTGCAGACGGACCCTGGGGAGTACAGGGTATTTGACTGTCAAACCTTGATGAATTCAGGGTTAAATGCCAGCAGCCCGTACCAGAGGATAGACTGAATATGTTTTCTATAGTATTATCTTATTCGATTATCGCTCAATCCTTCTGTTTGTGAGGAGACGCCTGTACCCAGCAAAATTGCTCTGATGATAATGAAATGTATAGAAGCGATTGGTAAATCCCCATGCCTGGTAGCCTGCCAGGCATATGCTTCAAAAATGAAAGAATTTTGAAGCAATAATGTTCCTATGTTACTTTTCCAAAGATAATAAATATTAAAAACAGTAGTGGTAAGTATCCTAGTGGACAAAGCACCAGCATCTCAAGTATGAGTGTGCGGACTCGATTCCAGATCAGAAAAGTAGCAATGTAACTTTTCCAAGGTACTTAATAGTAGTTAGTACGTAGTTTTTAGTATATCATGGACACCAATGACTGTTTAAAGGTGAAGGAAACCATCTCGAGGAAATCGATATTGTCTGGGAAGTCTGAAATCATCAACCGGCATTGAGCAGGCATGGTGATTAACGCTCAATCCTTCTTTGCAGCCCTGTGCCCAGCAGTGGGACGATAATAAGGCTGATGATAATGATGTTGATTAGGATTAATTTTAATACTAATCATATAACAGTAGTTCACCTCTATCAGGCCATGACAAGCCACCCCTGTAGCTTTGGACTGGAGACTGGGATCTCGTCTGAGTGTGGGTCGCGCCACTACCACATCCACCCACTTGGAAGTTACCATGACCTGAAGTTGAGAAAATTATTATCACCTGATCGTAAGCGTTGACGATAAGGCGTACTGGTTTGTTAAGAGTCTATTGACTCTATCCTTAAAGAAACCTCATAATAATTCTGTAGCGACACATGGAGGTACTAGCAAGCCATAATTTTGCATCACACATGCAGAGTTTACATCATTCTACATTATACAGGGTGTAACGGATACATAGGGAGGTCAATATAATCGTAAAACCGAAGAACTTTCTCAAAAAAAAGGCGAAATTCCATAAAAAAATTGCGGCTCTCCAGGCCTTAAAAGGGATTGTCTGTACCTAGTTCTATCCGGAATGGTATCGGATAGACCTAGTTTTATCCAACAGGGAATGGCTGGACCTAGTTGTAGCCGGCACGATGAAGGATAGACCTAGTTTTACCCGAGAATAATACCTAGTACTAGGTGTAACCAAGAGTTAACACCTAGTTCTAACCGGCTAAAAATAGGTGTAGCGGCACTTCGGGTTTTAGCCGTAACATAACTTTCCGTTACACCCTGTATAGAAGAAACCGACAACAAAATTCGGGGCAGTAGCCTGCCATACACAACACCTGTCTGGTCTCCCTTTACTGCAGGGTATGAAGATTTCTCTCTGGTCTTCCCTACCCTAAAATTGAATAATTTTGACGGCAACTGTTGCCACCAAGGCTTGTTTGGGAATCAAAGTTGCAGTTCCCTTGACGGTGGAAGTGTCATCAGATCAGGCATGCTCACCAGGATAAACATCAGGTCGCTGTGGTGGGAACTCCGTCAACTGCACTGGTGGTGAAGTTGGATTCAAGCGGCAGTGTGTCGTCTGGGTACAAACAAACAGATCAGATAATCCTATAGTATCACACCGTTGCTGTCTATCTATACTTAGGGCCAGTTTCACAAGTTCCAGATAGTTTATCTGGCAGATAATTTCATACAAAATAGAAAAAAAAAACTGTTCCATTTTTTAATTTATCTGGTAGATAGTGGCTATCCGTAACCCGTGAAACTTGTCCTTAATATTATAAAGCTGTGCTCCCTTATTGTAAAACGTGGTTTTAAAAAGTATCGGCTTTAGTACTAGATTTAGACCAATAACTTTGTTCAAGAAGATGGTTTAAAGCTAGAATTAAAGGTGGTACTGTTTTAAGACCACGATTTATTATAAGAGGAAGAGTCTATTGTTTGTTTGGACGCGCTAATCTCAGAAACTAGTAGTCCAATTTGAAAAATCATTTCAGTGTTAGATAGCCCATTGATTGATGAAGGCTATATACTAATAGGCTTTTAGTCGAAGTGTGAAGAATAGTTCCACCAGGATCCGGGTGATATTGCTGACAGAAGCTATTAACTACATTTATTAAAGGATTAAATTAAACTACCGAGTGCCTAGAGTTCAAAGCATCAGCCTCTCAAATACGAGCGTGCGTGTTTGATTCTAAGTCAGGCAAGTACCAATGTAACTTTTCCAAGTTATATGTACTTTCTAAGCATATCTTGGACACCAATGACTGATTAAAAGATGAAAGTAAACATCTCGACGAAACCTGGACTATAAAGTCTGAAATCACCAACCCGCATTGAGCAAGCGTGGTGATTAACGATCAATCCTTCTCTACGTGAGAGGAGGCCTGTGTCCAGCAGTGGGAAGATAAAAAAACATAAGTTCCAAGCAAAAATAAACCTAATTACCTTGTACATAGTAGCGTATCTCCCATCAATAGCTTGAGAGACTCTGTCACATGGCTTAGCAGTCGTGTCAGTGTTGCAGTCGGCAGAATACCTTATGTTGCATTGTTGCGTGGAAGCGTTCGCGTTCGTCACTGGTTGACGTTGTGCTGCTGTGGGCTGTGTTACTATAGAAAAAAATAGGATGTCAAAATTCTTATTCAATATTGATACAAAGTTAGCGCAGATACAGGTGCACTCTCTATTCCCTCACTCTCATAGTCCGATGGGACGGCAATCCGACACGACCAGAGAGAGATCAGACGCAGGACCGACATTTACGTACTCTGCGATGCACGGGTGAATCAATCACCAACTTCCAGACTCGGGGCTGCTTTATGAAAGTTTCTCGAAACCCACAAAGCGATTTCGGCCCGACCCGGGATTCGAACCCGAGACCCCGTGAACAGCAGTCGCGCCTTGCGACCACTAGACCAACGAGGCAGTCGCACTAATCTATAGAACTACTGGACCGATTTGAAAAATGTCTTCCAGTGTTAGATAGCCCATTTATCGAGGAAGGCCCTGGGGCGGCGGGTGAAACCATGGGGGGGCAGCTAGTAAGTAATACTTACAGGAATTAGGCAGTAAAGTATACTGGCGATTGCCGTCCATCAGGGTGACGGCCAAGCCCGCGTCCCTCAACCCCCGAACCACCGCCACCATCCCCTCACCCTCCATTGTCACCTCAGTTCGGGCTCGAAGGTATGTGCTGGAAACAGATGGATACAAGTCTTATCATTTAACATTGCTTATCTGGAGACCAGATGGCGTAATGGGTAGTAGCCACGCTGGTGGTCGCGGGTTCGATTCCCGCAAAACTCAAACATTTGTTTACTTGAACTTGGGTGTTTGACTTAGTCTGGTTGTTTCTATGTATAATATATGTGTAGTTACAAAAGAAAAGTATCGCATCAAAATCCGTTGCGTAGTTTCAAAGATTTAAGCATACAAAGGGACATAGGGACAGAGAAAGCGACTTTGTTTTATACTAGGTAGGGATAGTGATGACAAGTAATAATAATTAAATTATAGGTTTATTATGGCTTTATGAATACTTTAGTTTGCGGCATATCTTTTCATTCTTAAAGGGGGTTTTCAATGGACAAACCCTGGTGAAAGGTTCCCAGAAACCGCCCACACTGCAGTGTATTTTCCAAATCTAATAAATACTTAGACAGAGCACTCACAGACATCTTGAGAAGTCTCAGGCAGGAGTAACACAAATCAGGCCTGTAACAAGCCTGCCAGTCTTCGCCGTGGGGTATTGGCCTAAAAGAATAAACAACAACCCTTAACTAAGTCTTTTTAGCCTTAAATAAGTCCTAGCTGCTTTGTTTGTGGACTACGATGATTGTGGTCGGCGCAGCATGTTTTCTTCTTCCACACTCTTCTATCTGCCGTCATCTCACAAGTAACATTCTTTCTACCTATATCAACTTTCACACAATCCATCCATCGTTTCTTTGGTCGTCCCCTTCTTTTATATCTATCATCATCCACGTTCATACTCAAACCTTCTTCACAACATGATCCTCATTCCTTTGAATCAAGCCCATACCGTGGTAGTCGGATTACAAATATTTTATGGTAACTTGAGCCTTCAATCACCAATTATCAGTCCTTACTCTACTGATTCGCGTAACATCACCCATTCCCATTTTTCCCCCCTTTTGACCTCTCCTACTAAGAGTGCAACTGGAGGGAGTATCAGACTCTTACAGACTTATGCGAACTATGTTACTTCTGGAGTTCCCTATGTGCCAGGGCCTACACGAGAGCGACAACGCTTATCGCAACGTCCGCAAGCGTATTGTATTCCCGGTGACGTTAGAGGTTGTGCCATTCGTTGGTGACGTAGATCTAACACGTTCATGGTACTCACATTTCTCGCAAGAATTTAATATATGTATTAATTATTCACTTTAAAATAATATTACTACAACAATTTGGAATTTTGTGGTCTCGACCTGTTACATATCGGAATTAAAGTGACAGATTTTCTTTTATTTCTTTTCTTTTCGAAGTTTTTCATAGCTAAGTGAAAGAAGTATTAATATTAATTGTCTTAGTGTAAGGCCCGGCGCCCACTATCGGTCGGCATCGGTGCGGCTCGGTAGAGCTCGAGCGCTTTACGGTGGCTTTGGACGCCTTAGAGCGCTTAGGGCGCCTTAGAGAGGCTTTGGGCGCCTGAGAGCTGCCTCGGCAGTCGTAAACACGCCTAAGGACGCCGAAGCTGATTTTGGGTAGCCGAAGAATAGTTCTGGCTGCAGAAACATCGCAGAGCAGTCACTCTGGAATCGGCTGGTGCTTTAACCACTAAGCTACCACGACATCGAGCAAGTAATACATTGTATTATACAAAACAAAAACACTAAGGACCAGTTTCACAGATTGCTGATAAGTTCCAGATAGTTTATCAGGCGGATATTTACATACAAATTCTGTTCCATTCTTAAATTTATCTGGTAGATAGTTGCTACCCGTTACCAGTGAAACTGGGCCTAAGTATATAAAAAATCTATGACCACATCCATACTTTTTGAACATTCTATCAGAAACAATTAAAAAAATATATAAATCTAAAGTCAAAAAACAAACAGGGCCGCTCACGGCTCGCCCATATTTTGTAAAAAAAACTCAAATTCCGAAAAATAACACTGATGTCCCGAAAGGTGATATTATGACACTTTAGGAGGTCTACCAGAGGTGGCAGCGAAGTGCCATGGCACTTTCGGATGAAGTTATAGCCTTGGTACACGATCTGTCCAGCGCGGGTGTCGCTGTCACTCTGATTGATGCATCGGGCAGAAATCCTGAAGGTAATGTCTTCAGATCCTACTGAGCTAGCGACAGGAGTAATGCGTCAGAGGGGAAAAACCATGCTGAGTATTTCGTATGTCCATGTCCTCTTGAAGCATCAAATTATGCTTTTATTGGTCACTAGCTTTTGCCCGCGGCTTCGCTCGCTTTAAGAAGAATTATTTTTATAATTACGTCTAGTTTTAATTTCCTCTCCCTATTATATCTCCTTTGGGGTGGACTTTACCAAAATCCTTTCTTAGGGGACGCTTACGTTATAATAACTTTAAGCATGAACAGTCTCAGCCCGATCGGTTTAAAATTGACAAAGTTCCATACAAACTTTCATCCCCCATTTTATCTCCTTGGGTGTAAATTGGTCAAAATCCTTTCTTAGCGGATCATCATCATCATCAGCCTTTTTATCGTCCCACTGCTGGGCACAGGCCTCTTCTCGCACACAGAAGGATTGAGCATTAATCACCACGCTTGCTCAATGCGGGTTGGTGATTACATTTAGTTTAGATTACATTAAGTCCATCGCCCACAAACAACATGACACGTAATTTATATCTATTATGATAATACAAGAATTTACTTTCCCATTTCAAAGGCTAGTAGAAATAGAAGGAGCTTCCTATAAAGAAGAATAGTCAAGTATCAGCCTACCAAAAGGTGTTCGTCAATCTTCCCACAGGTTCAAAATCAGAGCATTCGAAACCAACGCAGTTAGAAGAAAGCAATTCTAACGATCCGACGAGAGAAAGCCCTAATGATGATAGCATATCCCAATATAGAGACAGCAAGAAGCAGAAATACAGCTCCATGTCAGCAGAAGTCTGTCCCACTAGAGACAGGGAAGTACTGCAGAAGAAACTTAGCAAGAAGGTCGATGTCAGATACCTGAATGACATCAGAAATTTCAAAGATAAGATTAAGTCTTCGTATATGGTCGTAAGTGTTTCTGATCTATACTAATATTATAAAGCTGAAGAGTTTGTTTGTTTGTTTGAACGCCCTAATCTCAGGAACTACTGGTTCGATTTGAAAAATTCTTCGACAGCTAGTAACATATATACATAATTGTAAAAGAGACTTGGCTGTTTGTGAGATTAAGGGCCAGTTTCACAATATCCGAATAACTGCTATCTCCCGAATAACGAACTAACTGGAACTTATTCGTACGAGGAGAAACAGGTCCTTAAAATAATGTTATTTTGTCTAGTAGTCGTATAGCGCGACTGTTGTGCATAAAGTCTCAGGTTCGAATCCCGGGTCGGGCCGATATCGCTGTGTTTTAAGAGACTTGCAAAAAGCAGCCCGGGGTCTGGAAGTTGGTGATTGATACACCCGTCCACAGACCCACCGCACCCAGAGTTGCTTATCGAACGACCCGTGCAGCTGTTACTAAACCAAGACTCCTTCTAATTCTTCCTAATCCTATCGAAGTTATAATTGGAATAATTTTAGTAGATAGGCAATAAGGAATTCGCATTTTTCCTGCTTAGCAAATTCGCATCGCGCCGATTCGCAGATTTGTGTTCATTCCCTATATAACCGGCTAGGGTGCGTACGCCAATAGACTGGTGCTGACATCAATCCTAACTCAAACAATGTTCCAGACTTGCAATCAGGAACAATGCCCAGTAATCCAAGAGAGATTGAACCAACACCAGCTGGAGCATCACACAAGGAAGACCGATGTTTGTGGCCCTCGAATGAGAATCCGGGATCAAGCTGTAAGTTAAACTTGTGGATTAATAAATGCTTTGGTACTTGCCTGACCTGGAATTGAGAATTCATACTTTTGGGGATGGTGGGAATACTAGGCCACAACCACCTCCAGGTACAGACGCCAGTAAATCAACCTACCTCAATCTGTCAAATATCTTTAATAGATTTTCGACCTTATCACAACACCAAAAGGTTAATATTCGACTGGTAAAATTTGAAAGGTTCGGGTAGGTCTGTTCCATTAAGTATAGTAAAATCCTTATGATTTTTTCTCCAGATCAATGTTTCTCCAACACTTTCAAGAATGCGGTTACCCAAATTCACTCTACCCTTGCAAGACGACGGCCGCACAGTCCAGACTGATATCACCATGACTGACTTCAGTCCAAACCGCTTCTCTGTACCCAAACCAATAAGCAAAATAACGAGTGACTTAACAAACAGTGAAATACCCCTTCGAAAAACTGAAACCAGGGATGTATTGCCTAAACGTAACTTTTACAAGGAGCATTTACAGAATGAAATATTGAACTGGCTGCATCACGTACCAATGTTTTATTCGCTAAACTTTACCACTAAAGATATTAAAGAGAACATTGTTAACAATTTAGCAGAAAAGATTAACTCTTTAGCAGTTGAAGCTCACGATGTTAACTATGAATTAAAAACGAAAATTGAAATTGAAAACTGTTTAAGCAGACTTCCCATGTGGCTGCACGGGTCAAAGCAAGACCAAATACTCTTCAAGGAAGGTTTAAGAGAAAAACTATGGAATAAAATACAAGGACTAAATGAAAACTTCTTAGGAATTAAATATGAAAAGGCTGTAGGATATGACAATGAACTGAAAACTATAAAATCAAACGAGTCTTATGAGAAGGAAGTGACTGATTGGTCTTTGAGGCTTGAGTTAGATCCAGAGAAAACTGTCAACAGGAAACAGATCGTAGAATTAATAATGAAAAGATTATCTCCGCTACTAAACATACCACTTCACACGACAAGCTATAAGCTAATATTAAAAGGAGAAATAATTGATATACTAGATGATTTACCTTTAACTTTATCGAGTCCAAAATACAAAACTGTGCACTTAAATAGATTTGCTGAAGAACTTGCCAACAGGTTACTAAGTATACAAATAAAACGGGAATCATCAGGACAAGGGATTGCTGGGAAAGATACCTCTATTTGTCATCAGTACGTTAGCCAGGTGTTGGGCCTACCCATACCTAAATCGATCTGTAACATAAGAGAACTTATATCGAATAGAGTAGGCGAGTGTTTAGATAAACTACCGGTATGCCACCGAAATGATCTGAAAACAGAAATCTGTTTAACATTCTTAGATTCAGCGAATCGGCTTCGAACAGGCGATGATTCAAGTATCAAAGATGAAATTTGTCAATTTTTACGAGACACGGGGAAGATTTCTGATGATAAAACACAGAATGTTGCCAAAATGATAATGAGACAGGTGAAAGAGGCTTTAATAGAGGCAAGAAACTCTGTTACTACCAGCTTTGATTCCGTGATGCCACAACTGTCGGGAACATTATCAGTTTATAGGTGGGGAGCGGATATGCCTGATGCAACATCTACTCCGAAAAAACGTAGTAAAAAGGAAATACCTAAACTAAGCGCTGATGAACGAGCTTACATGGATAGGGTAGCAAATGCTATCAGAAAATGGATGGACACCTTACCGAAACAATACAACGAGGATAAAAACTACAAGGAAACTATTATCTACGATTTGGCAGGCGACATCATGGATCATTTAAAAATGGAACAACTTGCGCCAGATACATTTACTGATAAAGACAAATATCAAAACTATATTATTTACAGATGGTTGTATAAATTTGATATCTTTGACGATAATAAAATACGGGTCGATGCTAAACCTTTAGTAAAGGAGTTCATGAAAGAGTTAAAAGAAATTCCAGTACCAAAGTTGACATTACCTCAACATGGTACTCGGCAAGCGATGGAGAACATAAAACACATGGAAGGTGAACGTGGCTGGGAAGAAGACTATGTACCGAAAGGCCTTGATGTCCTAGAAGATCAGATATCAGTATGGATGAATGAACAACCGTCAGAAATTTACAGCAATCAGGATAAGGGTAAACGAGAAAAGCAAATACATGAGTTAGCTCTCAATCTTCAAGATCGTTTGCGGAACAAAAGCCCCGAAGGTGATATACACAACGATATCAAACAATGGCTCGATAAAGTCGTTACCCCAAAAGAAAAAGAACACATCGGTTTGTTGTCCGAGGATCTTAAAGAGAAAATCATTCGCACACCTCAAGATCAAACTTTAGAGGCTAGACACGAAGAGAGAAAACGTGACATGGCTGCGAAATTAGCAGCAAAACGACAAATGAGATCAGGGCAACCTTCAGCTGATAAGGAACAAGAAGTTAGCAACATAGGAAACATAGAAGGAGATCCCGATAAAACAATAAGAGATTTTATTGAAAGATACATAGATCATTACTATGACATTAATGATCCAATGGTAAGAGGCGCTTTTGCTCAACTACTCAAAACTGAGCTAAGAAAATTAGCTCCAGTCATTAGAAACGAACTTTACGAAAATTTTGAGCAAAACAAACAACACGAGAAATTTAGTACCGAAAAATTGAACCGAGAATTAGAATACATAAAGGTAATATCAGACTGGCTTAAAACGATACCAATAGAAGCGGCCTATAATTCACCCAATAATAAAGGCCGTATTGACTTTATAAATGACCTCGCTAAAAACATACAAGAAATAGAAGAACAGAGAAACGAAAACCCAGATGCGATGGAGTACAACTACCTCATGGCGTCAATGATACTTCAAAGTATGCATACATACGGTTTACCAATTTTGCCTGAACACAAAGATAACACGCCGTTAATGGTGGAGCAATTAATGCAGAAACTTGTGGACAAAACGCCTGAGACACCTAGTACATCTACCTATACAAGTCAACAACAATCATTAGAAGACCAATCATTAAGTCAATCATTAAACGTAAGCGACATAAAAGAACAAGATCTAAATGAGTTCATAAATGATTATATTCGCGTTAATGGCAGAGAAATAGCAGACGATGATATGAAGTTAGCAGCCTATACAGCAAGTTTGATGAAAGAAATACAGAAAATGGTTGACGAAGGTATTGATCCTCAGACATTAACAAAGGCACAAGTCTATGAAAAGTTTGCCCAAGTTTCTATTCCAACAGATGACACTGTTAAACGATACCGATTAGAAATCCACTATGCAAAAGAAATAAAAGATTGGATGCAAAACCTTCCGTTACTACCAATAGATGACCAATCTGATTTAGAAAGAGAAAGAGTAAAAATGGTCAGTGAATTGTCCGAGAAGATGTGTGATACAGATGAATATAGAAACGAACACCCAAAGGACAAATCTGCTGATAAACAGTTACAAGAGTATATCGCTACTTGGATATCAAAGCTACCGCTTGATAAAACAAAAGACATCAATGTACCAATCCTCATAAAGCAATTAATGAGTAGGTTAGAAAGTAATAAAAATTATCCGGTCTCGCCTGAACCGAAACCCGGGCAAAAAACAAGCGGCAGCATATCAAAATCTGTAAGTATCGCTAGCGATTACAAAACAGGTAAAACAAATGACCAAAAATATAGTAAATCCATTGAAAGTAAAGGTCAGAAGCTAAGCAAATCCATTGAAAGCGGCGAAAGTAATGTAAGCGAATCAAATGGAGGAAGTAAAGACTTAAAGGGTCCACCTGACTTCCTAAGAAAGGGAAAGACGCCAGCAGAAATAATAGTTGAAGGAATAGAAAACTGGTCCAACAAGTTACCAATAATGGGAGATAACAAGGAAGAAATCAACGCTATGAAGGAAGGTATAGCCAGGAGGTTATACCAAAAAACAGGTGAACTAAACGTCGATCCTATAATCTTTAACGACGACTTACTTTACCGAGAAATGTTGGGAGATGAAATAGACACACAATTAGAAAATGTTCCACAAAATCCTGAATTGCAGAAGAATAGAGAGAAGTTAAAAGAAGGTTTATTGACAACAATTATGGAAACTAACAAAATTATAAAGGAAAAATCTGCTGGTGACAACTACAGGCATAAATTGGAAACAACTATTGATGCTTCTATTCCACACCCCGTTCAATCTACACAAATATATGACCCAGCATTTGAAATTTACAAAAACCATTTAGCCGATATGTTCATATTAGAGAATTTTGACCACGCTAACGATGACGTTAAAGAAAATTATGAAAAGAGAATAAGACATGAAATTGATAAATACTTCGTAAGCGCCCAAAATAAGAATGCTTTACCTTTGACAAAAGATGAGATTTACAATGAAATTTATAGCGCCCTGTTCAAAGTTCCTATGCCTAATGAAAGTTCAGTAATTGATGAAGTTGAACAGATCAAAACAAGGTGTGTTGTGGACGCATGGTATGAAGAACTACCTGTGGAACCCACCGATAATATAAACGAGTTGCTAGAAAGAGACAAAATTCTATCCACACTTGCCAAGAGAATACATGAAATAGAAAAGAATCTTGGTAAAGATGATTTAATGCATAAAGAAATAGTCAAATGGCTTGAAAAATTTCATCTATCACCAGTAAATCTAGGAAGAGATATTTATGCGAATAAATTGCAGGCTGCCTTGAAATCAAGTGCCTCCTCCAGAAAGTACGTTCCTCCGGACCCGACAGCAGCCAAAGGAAAGAGTAGGAAAGAAAAGAAAGACAAAAAGGTATCTAAGGATGGTAACCTCAGTCAGATACCGGGACCCAGTGCTGCTCCTCAATCAAAATCAACCACTGCAAAGCCATGTTTGCTCGTCAGTCCAATGGCACATAAGAAACCGGGTGATATAATAGTTGAAGTAGTAGAAGAGTGGTGTAATCAATTGCCGCTAATATCATCTGAGGAAAATAACAAAGCTATCAGAGACAACATATCAACTAGAATTATAATACAAATTAGTGAACTGAATATGGACGCGGAAATATTTAATGACGATGTCGTATACGACGAGCTTTTAGATGAAGAACTCGAAAACGTATTGAGTAACCTACCCGTGTGTTGTGACTTCAATAAAACTAAACCAGCAAGAAAGTATCAACTTAAAGAAATAATAAAATCTATTAAACCACTTATCAAGGAAGAAAAAGCGAGGCACGATTACAAAGAAGAACTCAATAACACGGTGTCTAACTTTTTGAAAGCACCGCAAAATTTAACAACTGACAAAGCAGAGCTTTTTAACAAATTGAAAGATGAAATCGTTGAAAACTTTGTACAATACAATTATAATAGAAATGATGAGGAAGGTAGAAAACTTTACAAAAACCAAGTCCACGATGCTGTCATTAAATATTGTATAGACGTACGAGACAAAGGTGCAAGTGAAGAGGTAGATCCATTAGTGAGAAGAAATCAATTACTATGCGAATTGGAGAAAATACCAGTACCCCGAGAAGCATTAAAAGAAGAAGTAGCAGAAATCAAAATGAGAAAAGAGGTGGAACAATTTTTACGAGATCAATCTATTCCTGAGGGGAAAGCTGAAGATAAGATGAAGAAACATCTCGCCAAACGATTGTGTGACATTGAAAAATCAGGATATACTGAACCCAATGAAAAGAAAATGAAAGCAGACATAACAAGGTGTTTGCAAAAACTTAAAACTGATGTGAGTTCGAAAACGGTTGATGATTTCGTGAATACTTTGAAAAATAATGAAGCAGAAAGAAAGATGCCTCCCTTAACTGACAGTCAAGCTGAAGATTTGAACCAAAGCGGGTTACCTGGTGCCCCTAGACCTATCGTAGCAGGAGCCAGGACTATGTATGGACCTCAAAACAGGACCTATCAGACTCCTCAACAAAGAAAAGAATATACATACTCTAGTAAATCAGGGACTGATGAGCAGTGGGTAACACTACCAGAAACACCATATAAAATGCCAGATTCTAGTTATCACACACCCTACATCAAAGATTACAGACCCGAAGGTCAACTATGGAGTTCGCAAGCTGCTCGCCCTCTTGACCAAAGTTTGGGCCAATCTAACGTGACATACGAAGACTTTGAAGGTGGAAACCTATTAAGCTCTTCTGTAGCTGCAAATGGTCAGGGACCGGGACGCCCATATACTTCTGGAAGGCCTACAATGAGTCCTTCTGGATCGTTTGGACGGCCAAGTCGCCAATCCAGTCAAAAATCAATAGGCAAAGGCTACCAACAAGCTCAGGGTCCCCGTTCTGGTATGAGAGAAGTAATATCTGGTCCAATGCTATCACGACCGAGTTTCGGCCAAATTGCTACTCCCCGACAAGTGGCGCAAAGTCCGGTTAGATCACAGACCCCAACCCAGCAGCATTCGACGACTCGAGGCGATGCTACTCCTGATTCCTTATTCCGAGCGCCAGCTTACAAACCCACACCTCTCGGTCGTCCGTTACCTGTACCCATTATTGAGCCAGTACGTTTACCTACTTCAACAGCCTCCATGCATCCTCGTAGGTCAGTAACTAGTCCAGAAAATACGATGATCGCATCTCCTCGAGGTTTTCAGATGAAAACTGGAGGACGTCCGACGAACGACAGGAGATCTAGAGGCTTAGAAAGCTCTGAGGAGGAAGAATTGTGTATTTGTGAACGATGCACGAAAAGAAATTGCAGAGGAGTTCCATTTTGTATGTTAGCTATGGAACAGTACTTCGAGGATTGTTTCGGTATTCCAATGTGGTGTAGCATGCAGTTCCCTGAATGCCTCTATTACTAAAATGTTAACTAAAACCGTCATTTTATTGCCAGTTCAATATTCAAGTACCTTGTTAGCCATTTCTTGTTCAAACTTGCCAGTTTCAATTGCAATAAATCACGTACTACCTAAATGAATAGCTTTTATTTTTTGCTGTAGATATGACTTAATTGATGAATATCTGAAAGTACACTGAAAGATTTTTTCTAATCTGCTCTAAAATTGCAGTAGTTCATGAGATTAGCACTTTCTACAAACAATCAAACTTCAGCTTCATAATATCAGTCTCAGATATTAATACAGACAGTATCTATATCTGTATTATAGATATTTATCAAAATAAACGTCTTGTCATAGACTACTTTTTATCCGGGTGCGCGGAATAGTACCTCGCGGGACGCAGGTGAAACCGCTGTCAGAAGCTAGTATTTACCTAAGATGGTACTTACCTTTATTTTTTTTTTCTACGGATTTATTAACAAACTTTCCAACTATTTTTGGGTCAGCCTCCATTTTAAATTATGTAAAATGTTTTACTTAACAATACCCACATAATTTGTAAGCATTATCACAAAAATAAAAGTTACCTAACATAACTCTAATTAAATTTAATTAAAGTACCTACCTAGGTATGTAGTAAGTACTTATTTAATGTATATATATTAATATCCAAATAGCTAAAAATAAATATTGTACCTATATGCTATCTATAAACTTTTATTATGTTCCTACTATCTTACCCGTGTATCTTATCTATATTGAACGCCTTCCTCTCTTCTAACGTGCTGTGCCTTATAATTTCATAATTTTCCACCTTATGTACATTATGGAATGCAATAAAAAATATGAATAACCGAACGCAGTGCACACACATAATTAACCGCATAAATATGTGTGGTGTGCGGCTTAAGTGATTAACACTTTTATTAGTTTAACGGTTTTATTTTTATTTACGCGCCAAAATTAAACTCTTAAAAAATAAAACATCATTTGTCTATGGTTAGTTCGTAATAATTGCCAGTGACAATAATTATAGCTTTCGCAAACCGCTATAAGACTTTGTTAAAAATAGAAAATTTATTCTATATCGAGAACTTATACCATTTAATTCACTAATTTAATATATTTGTAAAGACATTTTAATTTTATGTCCCATCATAAAATTATTGAAGGAAGTATGACCACATTCCAAAGCAATGCTGCAAAACAATTAAAAAGTTAGTAAGACGCCATGACAGGTCACGTGATGTAAATTTTCGTCGGACATGCGCGATATCGCTGAATTTTTCAAGTGATTTTGAAATGGTGAGGGTTTTGTCTCGTGCAAATACTGTTTAAAATTAGTTATAGTGTACCCATTAAGTTGTTTCTGGTGTTAAATTACATGTGTTCCGCGAACTGTGCGTGTGATCAGTTGATTAGTGTTGGCCAAGGAAGTTTTTGTTTCCAAAGGTCGTACCTATACATGGTAACGTTACCTTATATTGATATTTTCGCATTGAAATAGTTAATCAGTGCTTTGTTTTACTAGCGATCGAGTTACTTCAGGTAACAAACATGTATTTATTGCTTTATTTTCATTGTATTGTGAATCTGTGAGGTTGCAACGGTCGTCAAACGGGTTTGCTGATTTTAGCATGACAGTTGCTTTGTCAGACCTTGCAGATTGCAATATTCCTTGCGAGAATCCTTCGATATTCTAGTTTATATGCTATTTTTATGCACTATAAACGATTACCAGCGCGTTATTTGCACTTACATTAACTTAATATTGTATTATGTGTCATCTTTTTTTTTCGATTCGCGTAATTGTTTAATCCGAGGATTGCAAGTTAAAATTTAGCCAACTAGCTTCAATCGGAGACGACGATGACATCATGTAGGCAGTCCCACTATGTCGAGGAAAAGTTTTAACATACAAACATCATGTACATACATACAGTCACATTTTATTACATGAATGACTCAATATTTCTTCATTGTCACCTTAAAAACGATCTTAAACTGATTGATGTCGCGTTTAACATCGCTAGGAACGTGTTAAACTTATCTTACGACATTAACTTGAGTTCTAAATTGAATTATTTGGAAAATTTTCTTGTACATGTCAAATTGAGCTTTCTAATAGCCTTCCTTCCATCTGTTTTCACCCATAGACATTAGAAACTTAATCTTAAAAGATATCAAAGCATTTTATATCTGTTTATGCATGTATTAGACTAACTATTTATGGTGTTATTGCTACCATATGTTTGTAAATACTATTTTGACATAGTTTATTCAATATTATATAGGTTTAGGAATTTGGTTATATGAATAGGTTAGGTACTAAAATCTGAATCAAGAAGACATTTGAAACTGCCTGGCCTACGGGTTTGTAAGAGATACCGTGGCCCTGAAACCTCCAGAAGTAACATAGTGGGTTTAAGACAATCTATCTTTTATCCCAGGGTGCCACTATCTCCATGCTAAATCCAGTCATTTTGGCGGCAAGCGTGGTGATTGACGCTCAATCCTTCTGTGTGTGAGAGGAGGCCTGTGCCCAGCAGTGGGACGATAAAAAGTAATATAATACAAAAAGTTCAGTGGTTTCGTAACCTTACCCCCTGTATACATAATTACATACTCAATATTATCACATTTTAACATATGTAATAAATATAAATATACAATAAAGTTATAAAAGATATCATTAGTGACCTCTAGAAAGCGCCTTCGTAATTATAATGATGATCTTATTAAAACATCTATTTACAAACATATGGATTATCTTAAACTTAATAATAACTTTTGAACTTGAAAATGATAAGTTTAAAATGTTATTTATGTTTATTTATCAATGATTTTCTTATCTGTTAATAACATATTATGAATGTTCCGATAATAAGTGGATAGATTGTCGGATTTGATTAAAGTGAATTTGTCATATCTATGTGTTGCATCTATGTATCTATATTTTGTCTACATTCCAAAATAATGCAAGTTTATCAGATGCCTGGATAAAAATTTACATGCCTTATTCTCTTAGAGTTAATGATGATCGCATCCAGGCTGGTTGTCGGCTATGGCGGCCATTCTCTTTTATGGAGATCAGCCAGCAGCGCAGGACATGTTATACTAAGACTAAGAGTTAATATAAATCATTTAAGATTAGTGTTTCCTAAGTCGTGGTGGCCTAGTGGGTAAAAGAGCCAACCTCTCAAGTATGAGGGTGTGGGTTCGATTCCAGGTCAGGCAAGTACCAATGCAACTTTTCTAAGTTTGTATGTACTTGAGTATATCTTGGACACCAAAGACTGTGTTTTGGATGGCACGTTAAACTGTAGGTCCCGGCCCAATCATTAAACATCCTTGGCAGTTGTTACAGGTAGTCAGAAGCCAGTAAGTCTGACTCCAGTCAAACCAAGGAGTATTGTGTTGCCCGAGTAACTGGTTTGACGCAGTCGCATATGCAGTCGCTCCTTGTAAAATACTGGTACTCAGCTGAATCCGGTTAGACTGGAAGCCGATCCCAACATAGTTGGGGAAAAGAGATGTTTAGTTCAATTTCAGCTATCTTTTTTTTTGTTTTTTTTTTTTAGTAATTATTAAGCAGCATTATGTTATGGCGTGAAAGACTAACAGATAGACAGAGTTATTTTCGCATTTAAATAATATAATTATAGATAATTTCAAATGATGTTATTCCAATACCCATGACCGTATGAGTAAGCAGTAACCTACAGACATTATTTATATGTAATACACAAGGTTCTATAAGAAGTTTATCTTGTATATTATGATGTAGGTTGATAGATATCATTGAGGTAACCATGACCTTATACATTCTTTGCCTTGTTATAGAAAAAGTTGATCTTTAGTCTGTATTATATCTGTTGTGAAGATGTTGGGTTTATTTTTGCCTTTCGCGTGTTGTCTAGTTCTGGGTAGTTGTGTTTTTAAAATGGCAACACTGATTTGCAGTGATCAATTTTATCATTTCTTTTTCCCAGTGATAACACATTGAAAGTGGTAAAGAGAGGGAGTTTTTGGGGGCCTTTTTTCGTGCAGCTGAAGGCACTGGCAGACTTACTGACGAAAACCTACCATTTTCCTTCTGCAGGTCCCTGTGTGCCAGGGCCACGATAACTCTTATCTCTCTATGACAAACCTGCAGCCCATTTTGTGGGGCCTATCTTTTGTAATACTGACCTTCTGTGTGCTTCTGAGTGCTGATTTTCAGCCTACCTTGAGTAAATGATTTTTATCTATGACTAGAAATAACTTAATGATGCATTCGGAACGTCTTCCCATGAGGGAGCTCCTCAACAGTTCAGCATGCATCATTGTATAGTTTGTTTTAAAAATATTTTCAAAACTCCAAAAATAAAGGCAGACTAAGCCGTATGTTAAAACTAGTTTACATAATTAATTCATAAGCATACCTCTTGTTATGAAGCAGGTCAATAGGTTACTAAAATGACTAAGCTACATTATTGTTTTAAATTACCTATAATTTAGTTTTCCTCAGATGACAATATACTGAATGAAAAACATGACTTTGAAAAAGTCATTTCAATTATACATAATGTCTCTACTAGACCACAGGACTACAGAGTCCCGGATTTTTAGAAAGCGAATGTGGGGCCGAAGCCAACACGCTGAAGCCCATTTGAGACAACTTTAATGTATGTAATGCTGACACAAAACCGAAGATTATCCCTGTGTACACTATCCTACTACTATTATAAAGGCGAAAGTTTGTAAGTATGGATGTATGGATGTATGGATGTTTGTTACTCTTTCACGTAAAAACTACTGAATGGATTTGAATGAAACTTTACCACAATATAGCTTATACATCAGAATAACATATAGGCTACTTTTTATCCGGGTATGGAAAGTACTTCCCTCAGAAAGCAGGTGAAACCGCTGGCAGGAGCTAGTAGAAAATAATACATTAATTATTATTATATAGTAATTTATTTTTTGGTGCTTACTTATACATTATGATATATGAAAATTTGTAAGGTAGTGAGTTGTGCCACTTCTTCCCAGTGAAAACACAAGAAGTGGTGAGAGGTGGCCGTTTTGGGGGCTGTCTTTTGTTTTGATGTTCGAAAAGTACTGATTTATCAGCCTAATTTGGTGTAACTGCGGGTTGCTCCTAAAGGTTACCATGGCCCTGGCACACAAGAACCTCAAGAAGGAACATTGTGGGTTTTAGTGACTAAGAGTCTGATACTGGGTTTGGCTGGGGGAGCACCTGGAAGGATCCTGCTGCAACCTCAGCCAGACCAGCCAGCCAGGGTAATTTGATGACATTCCACGAAAACAAAAATTGCTGATTTATCAGCCTAATTTGAACACACTGGTTTGCGTTTGGACACCCTAAAAAGTCCAATATAAAACTAGTAAAGGTCTTTACCCATTGAGGTAGATCAAGGCGAACACCAGCGAAAACCTATGATCCCATGAAAAGACCAAACAATACACTTTTATGTCAACGGACGGAAATACATACATAACACGTACTCGTAAATTTTCTCACAATTATCGGCATGGGGATTTAAGAAAGTTTGTGAAAAAAATATGTGGATTACACTTGACGCTATTATATGGTAATCGTGTTTAGAGATCCCTAGGTTAGGTAGAGTTGCCGAAATATCTCGTATGTTTTTTTTTGTTAATCTTATGCGAAATAGAGGTCCGTAAAACTGGCAATATGAAATGGGTGAAAAATAAAAAAAAAAATCAAAAAATTAAAAATCGTTTATTACCAGAAAATAATCTATACTAATATTATAAAGCTGAAGTGTTTGGTTGTTTGTTTGAATGCGCTTATCTCCGTAACTACTAGTTCGATTTGAAAAATTCTTTCAGTGTTAGATAGCCCATTTATCGAGGAAGGCTATATACCATCACGCTAAGACACACGGGAGCGGAGCAGTAACCAAAGATGCGGGTGAAACCGCTGCGGACAGCTAGTATACAATATTGGTTGTGCCATAGATCCTACATTAGGATTCCCTGTGTTTTAGGACCCAACCTCCATGATCCGTTCACAAAAAACTCAATTGTAATACTTAAAACCTAAATTAGAACAACATAATTCAAGTGTGTGTGGTGTATGTGAGTTTGTGTGTGTGTGTGTGTGTGTGTATGTTTGTATGTTTGTATGTGCGTCTGCGTCACCTAACCTACAATAATACCAATCTTTTCCTTCAAAACGATAAATGAAAGTGGCATTATTTTAAGATGCTTTACCAAATTAATATCATATAGGATTTTACTTTTGACCTAGTCAACTAGCCAATTCAAAACAGGAAAGTCAAAATGGTATCCTCTCTTTTCTGAGTTTGTATCACAGACGCTCTCGTTGCCATGGCAAAAACAAACTCATTAGCTCTCTACACGATAGTAATCTGATACTAAACTTTATCTTTTAAACGACACATTTAACCCGACACCGCCGCACTGAATAAAATGGATATACGCTTGACGAAATTTAATTTTCATTAAGGATGTTGTTGATGGATTTCGTGAAAGACTATGTGAACTCGTGGCTAAGTAACAGCCGCACGGGTTGATCGATCATAAGGTCGTGCAACGCTTGTGGTCGGTTCCTGCTTGGGTGACCATCTAGTCATGACGAGTTCCTCCGTGTTTCAGAAGACACGTTTAATTGGTGGGCTGTCATTTTTAGCAGTCGTTAAGTGTGGTCATAAGCCATAAAGTCTCGACAACCAGTCTTACCGAGGGGTATTGGGTTGCTCAGGTAATTTTGTTGAAGATAGACAGACAGGCAGTCTGGTACTAAGCTACAGCAGGTTTTGACTGGTAGCCGACTCCAACATAGCTTGGGAAAAGGCTAGGCTTTTTGAGGAATATGATTCTTCCAACTGTTCAAATGGAATTGGCTAGTCTTTTAATGTTCTTCTTTATCTTTATATTTAGTGATGTAGTATATTACCCCATTGTTACATAATGAAGAATTTGGTTATCAGACAAAATAAACTAGGATTTTTTTTATTTGCATAGCTTAGAACTTGAAACTGCTGACTGATAATTTTCGCTTTATTAATACCTATACTTGCGTCTGTTTGCACAATTTTGTTCCTTAATTTGGTTCGTTTACTCTAATTAAAATTTAGGCAGGTATAATAATAATGGCGAACAAGCCGATTGCCGGCCACGGCGGCCGTTCCCTCTAAGCAGATCAGTCAACTGCCCAGGACATATTACCGTGCACATGCATTAGCGCAGACACACAGGTGCACTCTCTCTTCCCTCACTCTCATAGTCCGATGGGACGGCAATCCGACACGACCGGAGAGAGATCAGGCGCAGGACCGACATTTACGTGCTCTCCGATGCACGGGTGTAACAATCACCAACTTCCAGACTCCAGGCTGCTTTGTGAAAGTTTCTTAAAAACCGGAGTCCCCGTGCACAGCAGTCGCGGTATGCTACTGCTAGACCAACGAGGCAGAAATACTTATTAAATGTTTCTCTAACGCCAGCTCATCAAGTTTCTACAAGCTGTCAAATCTAAACTAATATTATAAAGTTGAAGAGTTTGTTTGTTTGAACGCGCTAATCTCAGGACCTACTGGTTCGATTTGAAAAATTCTTTCAGTGTTAGATAGCCCATTTATCGAGGAAGGCTATAGACTATATACCATCACGCTTAGACTCACGGAAGCGGAGCAGTTACCAAAGATGCGGGTGAAACCGCTCGGGACAGCTAGTTTCCTTAATAAATTTTCAACCTTATCGCTAAAGCACATGGTTCAAAGTTGATGGGAAAAACTTGACAGTACGTACCTGTTTTAAGAGACTATAGTACAGTTAAGAAGCAGGGATTTACGTAACAACATCGTCAGTAATAGGGATGCGGACTAGGTCATAAATAAAATACTTTATCATATTCATATTGTAAAGCATCTTAAAATAATGTCAGTTTAATTTATCGTTTTGAATCGAAAACTGTTTTTATTTTTTTATTGATAATTTAATTGAAATAAGTATACGGCTTGATGCGAAAAATCTGTGACGTCATATGTGGTGTTTTCATATAAATTGCATAGAGAGTAACCGTTTTTGACAGTTCTAAAAAAGTATTGAATTTGATTAGTTGCCCACATCCCTATTAAACTCCACTTAGCCTAAACCTTGGCTTTCGCGACATAACGGCATTCTTAACTCTCAAGGTTAACCTAGCTTTTAAAGGTTTCAGTAATTGTTGCTGCCATCGACCGGTATTCTCTTAAATAATTAACTGAATTTAACCGTTTTTGACGTTGAAAGCTTACACTACCCCCCCCCCCCCTGTCTGAACCCTTAAATGTTGACTGACAGGGGTGTCTAAAAATAACTGATAAAGGCTATTGTTTTTGCTCATTCCAAATTTCATGTTTATTTAAATAAACTTGCTGAAACACCTGGATAACAAGTAGCATATGTCCTTTCTCTGACTCTAGAGTAGATGTCTTCTAAAATGTATTTAAATCGGTTCAGTAGTTTTGGCGTGAAAGCGTGTCAGACATACACAGAGTTGTTTTCACATTTATAATATAATATAGTAAGAATATCTATTTAATTTATATGTATGAAAACTACTTCGCGCAGTAGGATAAAAATTAGTCTGTAGCCTTCCTCGATATACTAAGTTAGAAACAATAGCTAAGTCCCTAAGACGCGCCTGTCGGGGCTGCGCGTTGTTCGCAAGAGTTACCGCGGTCCTGGCACACAGGAACCTCCAGAAGTAACATAGTGGGTTTTAGTCAGTAAGAGTCTGACACTCCCTCCAGCTGCACCCACAGCGGGAGGATCATTTGATGATTTCTCACGGAAAAGAGGCGCTAAGACGCGTTAGAAGGAGACAAACCTATTCATCCTCTCTGCCATCTCTCTCTAGCAATTGGAATTTGCATGACGGTTATAATAAAACGATTTCATGCAATTCCTTGTATGCGAAGCACGTTACTCATGTATTACTCATTTGGTATTGTTTTATACAGAAGTAATTCTATTGAATAAAATTGCTAACTTTTCGTCTAGTAGTCGCATAGCGCGAATGCTATGCAAGGGGTCTCGGGTTGGATTTCCGGGTCTAGCCAAAATCGCTTTGTGGGTTTTGAGACACTTTTCATAAAGCAGCCCCGAGTCTAGAAGTTGGTGATTGATACACCCGTGCTTCGGAGAGCGCGTAAATGTCGGTCCTGCCTCGATCTCTCTCCATTCGTGTCGGATTGCACTTGTCTGCGTATGACGCATAATATTAAAAGTAATTTATTAAAAGTAGCCTGAAAATCAGCAGCCCCATAAACGCCCGCCCTTTGTGTTATCTCTGGGAAGAAGAAATGGTGGAACAAACTCCCCAGCAACACAATTCTGTCTGTATGGTTTGAAGAACCGATTTTATACAAAACTAGCTGTTGCCCGCGACGTCGTCCGCGTCCGCATTAGATGATTAAACATCACCCCCCCCCCCCCCCCGTACTTGATAGCATTATAATATGTAGCCTATATGTTGACCCGACCTCTTAGTTATATTCATGCCAAATTTGAAGCAAATCCATGCAGTACTTGTTGAGATATACAGACAAACAGACAAAAATTCTAAAAACAATATTTTTGACTTCGATATCGATTGTAGATCACACCCCAATTATTCTTTAAAAAAAGTTCAATGTACAGTTTTGACTTTTCTACGATTTTATTATATGTATAGATTAGTAAGGATAGATAGTTTAATAATAACCTAGGTCCTAAAAACAAAGTTGACCTAATTCCCAGACCATAACAACTCGGAGATGTTCCACAAACACAGATAACCTCAAATGACGTCACACTGGCGTGATCATGTCATTTTATCATTGAAGGTACTATTAACCTGATGCACGTCACGTCTTGAAGATCAATTGGTCTTCATTGTTATTGCTAATGAATATACTATACATATATGTATATATCCTATACTGAATGTATATTTGACATAGCGCAACTGCTGTGCATGGGGTTTCGGGTTCGATTCCCGCTTTGTGGGTTTTCAGAAACTTTCATAAAGCAGCCTGGAGTCTGGAAGCTGGTGACTGATTCACCCGTGCATCGGAGAGCACGTAAATGTCGGTCCTGCGCCTGATCTCTCTCCGGTCGTGTCGGATTGCCGTCCCATAGGACTATGAGAGTGAGGGAATAGAAAGTGCACCTATGTCTGCGCGAATATGCGTGCTCTATAATATGTCCTGCGCAGCTAGCTGATCTTCATTAAAAGAGAACAGCCTCCGTAGCCGACAATCGGCCTGGATGCCATCACTAACAATATTATACCAGGAAGTACTTCGCTGTATTGGTCAGGCATACTTCGCAGACAGACAGTAAATATAATAGATCAAAGTGTTACTATTATTAAACAACTATAAATAACGACTTACCTACTTACCGAGAGTTGTTTTATTTTGGTATGCATAAGGCTTAGAGATCACCAATAGCGGAGCGAAGCGTAGAAATGTTTCAACTACCTATAGAAAATCTCATCATCATTATCGTCCCACTGCTGGGGACAGGCCTCCTCTCACACAGAGAGGGATTCAGCGTTAATCACCACGCTTGCTCAATGCGGGTTGCCGATTTCAGACATTATAGTCCAGGTTTCCTCGAGATATTTTCCCTTCATCTTTAATCTGTCATTGGTGTCCAAGATATACTAAGAAAGAACATATAACTTAGAAAAGTTGCATTGGTACTTGCCTGACCACGAATCTAATACGCACACTCATACTTAAGAGGCTGGTGTTTATATTTATATTTAACCCGGTCTGTTTCATCTCTTGAACTCTAAACTATGATAAAGTAATAGTTAATCATTATAAATTATCTTAATAAAGTACTCGTAAATAATGCCGGAGCTTTTGAAGCTGTTCAGGGGTTTACACGTGTAACTTTTCTAACGTACTTTCTAAGTTTATCTTGGACACCAATGACTGATTAAAGGTGAAGGAAAACATCTCGAGGAAACCTAGACTATAAAGTCTGAAATCACCAACCCGCATTGAGCTAGCGTGATGATTAATGCTCTATGCTTCTCTGTGTGAGAGGAGGCCTGTGCCCAGCAGTGGGACGATAAAAAGGCTGATGATGAAGAATGAAAGCTTTACAAACAAACAAAATCGCTTTCCCTTTTTAGTAGGCATAACTATAGTACAGTCACCCGCACATCAGTGGAAACATTTGAACTGCGAAAACAGCTCTTATGTCGTAGGAAATAGAGGCGGTCTCAAGGTCAAAGTGTGTCTACTGATGTGCGGGTGACTGTAATTGCGGACGACTCCGTCAGTAAGAAACCCTAAAAGTATATAAAACATGGATTAAGCGACGCCGTTACGCAATTCTGCGTATATAAAATTTTGTTGTGCAATATACTGAAACAAAGCGGCCTATATTTGTTGCGGTCTACCACTCGACCCTACTCACTTAGGGCCTACTTCTCAACAAATGTTACCTGTTCGGTCTGTATGTATTATTTCCTAATCTACTTATTCTTAATAGACTGCCTCGTTGGTCTAGTAGTCACAAGGCGCGACTTTTGTGCAAGGGGTCTCGGGTTCCATTCCCGGGTCGGGCCGATATCGCTTTGTGGGTTTTGAGAAACTTTCATAAAGCGTATTTTTTTTTGCAATAAGTAGCTGGGTCTTTCCTGAAAACAATCCGAAGATACTTGTCTTGTGATAAACTTTTCTCTTCCTCGTTCAAAGAGATCTGCTCTATTCCCAAGTTGTTTGGGATCGGTAATAGTTATAAAAAGCTTAATTTAAGTATATACACGCATGCTGTGCTGGTTGTGGGTTGTTCGTAAGAGTTACCGCGGCCCTGGCACACAAAGACCTCCGGAAGGAACGAAGTATGTTTTGGCCAGTCACTCCCTCCAGCTGCACCCACAGTGGGAGGGGTCATTTGACCATTTCACACACGAAAAAAAGGTGTTCCCGTTATGATCCGTCCTAAGTTTTCTTTGACAATAATTCCAAGCTCGTAGTATTTTCCAAAACTTGTCACTCGATTCAAGTAAAAACATTCAATTCGATTCATTAGGAAATCGATTAACATCGTCTGTTTACCGTCGCGTGGGCAGCAGTTTTGGCTGTGGTGTATTTTTTCTTGTATATTGATCAAAATCCTCCCACAATGAGACCTTCCGATGTTTTTATTTAGTTCTGTGACCTTGTGATTATTGTTACTGGATGCAATTTTAGTCTTTTGTTATCTGAGCGTGGCTAAGTCACAGCCGTACGTGTCGATCGATCATAAGGTTAAGCAACGCTTGACGCGGTTGGTCCGTGGATGGGTGACGGTGAATGTCGTAACTAGTTTGTCTGTATTATGACAGGCATGTTAGTCATCCTGGTAGTCAGTGGTACAGACGCCAGCACACCAAGCAAACGAAACTTTCATAAAATTTTCCCAATCAACTTTAAACCAAAATTTTGCTACAGCCATAAAAATCCTATTAAGCAAATTTGACAGATTGCAGTAGCTTGATGTGCTGGCGTCTGTACATTTTCGGAAGTCGTTCCGGGTACTCAGAAGCCAGAAAGTCTGCTGACAACCCGGTTGAGAGGGTCAGATAGGCAGTCGTTTTATGTTGCACACTGGTACTCAGCTGCATCCGCTTAGATTGGAAGTCGACCCCGATATGGACATAGGAAAAGGCTAGGCAGATGGTGTTGTTAGTTAGCGCCATCACGCTATTCTCTCTGTAATTTATTTCTATAGGCAAGGACTATCAAATGATCACGCATGAGTCGTTAATTAATTATAGGCAATAAGGTTTATAATTGACTGTCTAACTCCAGCCAAAACTAAGGCCCATTTAGACGGAGAGAGTTTCTCGCACGTTTCGGTACGAGAATGTCTCCGCGACTATCGCAAGCAATAATCGCCATAACATAATCGTAACCAAATGTTTACATTCAGGCAACAACTAAAATGTCGCCAGCGAGATTCATACATATATGACATAAACGAATTTAGCGAAATGACACGCCGCTTGTCGGCCATGTCAACGGGCGAGTTTTTTTTTTTAATATTCATTTAATTATCATATCTTCGAGAATCCGCTTAGACTGGAAGCCGACCCCAAGGTCGGCTAAGCGGATTCATATCATAGTTGGGAAAAAGGCTCGGGAGATGAGAATTGTCGTATCTTCGAGACGAGAAACTCTCACCGTCTAAATGGACCTTTAGATGACCCACCGTTTAAATTGTTCATATCTAACGGAATATGCGTCGCGTGTTATCGGTCGCGTAACGCCAGAACAGACAAATGTATAGAAAAACGCTTGACCGTTCACATGTGTCATGATACGTTAGTACGACTGATAATACGCTCGGCGTATTTTACGTCAGATATGAACCGAAACTGAAGCTGTCTTGGGATTTTTGCTCAATGTATTCATTTTGTTTTTTAGATTGTCAGTGAACGAAGTTGATGAGTGCCTAAACGTATCTGTGATTAGCAGTAAGAAACAGCGAGTGTGAGATGATATTATGTAGAGCAGTGCCGGTCCACAACACGCCAGATTTCGTCAAGTGAACTAAGCACCACCCCTGGCTGAACGGTGAGTTTTAATATAATTTTAAATGGGCCTTCTTTTTGATTGCGTTTGCAGGCATGATGGTGGTAGACGACCTTTATGAAATAGATGCACTCAAAAGCCAAATAAAACTAAATACAATAATTTTTGAATGGGCATTGAGATTTTACTACTTGTAAGACAGTTCAAGATGGCTAAGACTAGGTTTCGCCAGCGCTTTCACCCGCTTCCTAAGGGGAAATACCTCTAGCACCCTGGATAAAGAGTAGCGTATATTTTATACTCATACATAACTTATGTAGTTGCCAAGTTTCCTCAAAATCAAAAACTAGATATCTTCAATGTTTTCTATTGTCTTGTAAACGTTCAAAAATAAGCGTTCCTGAGATAAGCGCCGATAATTAAACATTATTTTTTATTGTAGAAAGAAAAAAAAAACGTTTAAAGAGGCATGTATAATACACAAAAAATTAACGTGAGGGTAGTATGCGTCACAACCACGCAACGCGTCCCTCACTCAGCATGATGCTGCGACCTTACGAGTATGATGGCAGTCCCAACGCTGTCATTTAGCGACAGCCGAATAATATTGCTTGTACTTCTAGAAGTAATGTAAAATATCTCCCACAGATGGCGCATTACCCCCAACCCGCGTCCCTGGAAGCGGCCCTACCGCTGACAACGCGGCCAGATCTCCGCCTCCGACAGCAGTTGGGCGACCAACTGACCGCTCTCGTGCGCCGCGAGCCGGAGATCACGCACGACGTTTCCGCACAGCTCATAGACTCTATGATCGCCTGGCTAAATGGAGGAAATTTTAAGGTGAGGATGGCACGTTAATCTGTAGGTCCCGGCTGTCATTGAACATCCTTGGCAGTCGTTACGGGTAGTCAGAAGCCAGTAAGTCTGACGCCAGTCTAACCAAGGGGTATTGGGTTGCCCAGGTTACTGGGTTGAGGAGGTCAGATAGGCAGTTGCTCCTTGTAAAACACTGGTACTCAGCCGAATCCGGTTAGACTAGAAGACGACCCCAACATAGTTGGGAAAAGGCTCGGGAGATGATTTAAGGTGAGTTGAAGATCGTCCTAATAAGTCAGTATCGTGTTGCCCAGGTAACTGGGTTGAGGAGGTCAGATAGGCAGTTGCTCCTTGTAAAACACTGGAACTCAGCTGCGTCCGGTTAAGACTGGAAGCCGACTACAACATAGCTTGGGAAAAGACTGGGCTGATGGTGATGATCCTCGAAGAGAAGTCAGCAATATCTGTCGCCAGCAGCTACCCTCGTTTCCCATAGGAACAACTCCGTGCCACCTGTTAACAGCTTTCCTAGATAAATAGGCTATCTGACACAGAAAGAAAATTATTTCATACATTATTTCCTGAGATCAGCGCGTTCAAATATCGCGGAATTAAAGAAAGGATCCTTGGACTTGCTTCCTTGAATTTAAAGAAATATTCTTTAGGCTAGCTGTCCCCAGCGGTTTCACCCGCATCTTTGGTTACTGCTCCGCTCCCGTGTGTCTTAGCGTGATGGTACATAGTCTATAGCCTTCCTCGATAAATGGGCTATCTAACACTGAAAGACTTACTGACTAGACTAGACTGAGTTTTTCAAATCGAACCAATAGTTTCGGAGATTAGCGCATTCAAACAAACAAACTCTTCAGCTTTATAATATTCTTTAGATAATAGTTTTTGCTCTAGATGTTACCTACCTACATTTGCGGCCACGTCACATAGTCTTAAGATGTCGTGCACTCAATATATCATACACACTCTGATTCCGATTAGCTTTACAGCTCCGTCTGCATGCTTCATTGCACCCGCGGCAGTATTCTGGACTTTAAACTAGTTGCAATGTAGAAATTATTACTATAGGACTTTCTAAGTGTGTTTTAAACATCAATGAGTGACGGTGAAGGAAAAAATCACTTCATTCTCTCTCTATATGAGCATTAATTAAACAATTAATTAATTTAACATCCACAGTCAAACGGCTAAACTAGTTTTGTGGGAAAATTATCGAAATAAATGTTGTATTTGTACACTGTTATAAGAGTTATTCTGGATCCGTCATTCTACCGATTGGTCATCAACAAAAAACGTGTTCCAATTTGTAATTACACAAAATATTTTATTTTACATTGTACCGATTCGTCATCAGTACTGTATGTATTTTGTTAAAAGTACTATCAACAAGAAAAGCTTCACTATAGTTTTTTTTTTTTTTATAATTTATATAGTGTGAACTTGAGTGTACGTGGTGATTAACGCCCAGATCCCAGATGCCCAGAATCATTATTTTAGTTTCCGCATCTAGTTAGAGAAGACCTCTCCTGCTGTGGGTGCAGGTGGAGGGAGTGTCAGACTCTTACTGACTAAAATCCACTATGATCCTTCTGGAGGTCTTTCTGTGTCTGGCAGAAGACAAGTATTTAAGTTAACACAAAGACTCGAAAATTTTCGAGTAAAAACGGTATACCGTCGTATACCGTAAAAATAGTAAATGCTAAATAAAATTGCAGATTCAATCATAAAAAGTATTATTATTAATTAATTACGGTTCAAAATTACTTAAGGGCGAATCTTCACAATTTCATTTTCTACTTCAACAACCACGTCTAAGCGTTCAGAATAGTACCATAATCGTAAAGCGTACGTAGATCACCAGTCTGTTATTATACGCGAGGCGGCACGTTGCTATACCGATACGCTGTCTATTTGCCAAACTAGGTAAGCAGTTTCCTACGTCCTTTAAGAGCGCGTACCTAAAAAATTAGCAACGTCGCAAATAGCTTATCAAATATTAACATGTTTTAATTAATTTGTCAATTTTACTGTATGGAAAAGTGTTCAGTGTGTTTAGGAGTCGGCTTTCTTTTTTTGTATTTTTGTAAAAAGTTTCTTTTCATTGTCCATGTCCAAAATCGTGCTTCGTTTCATTTATACACTTCACTTGACTTGACAGCGGTTAGCTGTCATAACTCACGGTAGTGGGAAATTCTCATTAACCTGCCATAAGCTGTTAGAGTTTCCTGAACTTCCTGAAGAGTTATGGAGTGTACCTGAACTGTATCTCGTAGTAAAGTTATCGTCAATACGAATAATGCAAGTCCTGACAGTGTAGTGCGGTAAAAATTGATAAGATAATGCAATAATAAGGGCCAGTTTCACCGGTTCCGAATAGCCACTGTCTACCAGATAAATTAAAAAAATGGAACAGAAATTATCTGCCAGATAAACTATCTGGAACTTATCCGTAACCGGTGAAACTGGCCCTTAATATCGTAACCCCGAATGTGTAGTATTTAATATTTTCCGTTTGTATGTTCCAGGTGGCCCAGAATGCTCTGGAGGTGCTGACGGCGCTGGCAGAGCGCATGGGGCCGGAGTTCTCCCACTACGTGCCCACCGTTCTGCCGCATATTATTGATAGGTAAGGCTTTGTCTAAATCATATGGTTATATCTCAAAATTACCTTATACAGGTAGCAAAATGTCCCTTTCGTAAAATGCCCCTTCCACAGAATGTCCCTTTCGCAGAATGTCCCTCTTGCAGTATGTTCTTTTCGCAAAATGTCCCTTTCGCAAAATGTTTCTTCCGCAGAATTCCTTTCGCAAAATGTCCCTTTCGCGAAGTGTCCTCCACGCACACTGTTCCTTTCGCAGAATTCCTTACGCAAAATATCCCTTTCGCAGTATGTTTCTTTCGCAAAATGTCCCTTTTGCAGTACATATATTCTTTTCGCAAAATGTCCCTTTCGCGAAATGTCCTCCACGCAGACTGCTCCTTTCGCAAAATGTCCCTTCCGCAGAATATCCTTTTCGCAAAATTTACCTTTTGCAGTATGTTCCTTTCGCGAAATGTACCTTTCTTAGAATGTCGTTTTCATAGGGACATTTTGACACAGAGCTAATGAAATAAGGGTATTCAATTTCGCATAAAATCGACCCTATAGTTTCTTGACGTCCATATATCTCACTTTTAGGGTGATTCATCACCTTTTTAGCTTTAGCCTGCATCATTAGTCTAGTAAACTGGGGTCTCGAGTTCGATTCCCGGGTCTTGTGGTTATTGATTCATTAAAAAACAATTAAATACAAATTGGCTTGAATACTAGCCACGCCCCTTTTTGTCGTTTAAGTAATACTTTTCATTCATTTCATGGAACAAACAATGTATCGTCAAACCCCATATAGTAAATTATAGGCGCGTTTCAGTCGACCGCTCTCTAATGGCGCATTGTCTTATGTCCGTCCTGTCTTAGATCTGCCGAAGACATGTTATTATAATATATATTGATGTTTGTTCGTCACGCTCCGTTTGTAGGTTAATTCAAGGTCATGTTTAGGAATTTATAGGTATGATTTAAAATATTGACAAGTATTTTTTTCTCCCCTCAAAAATAATATATATATAAACCGTTTCAATTTTAGGTTATATCACTTTTATGTACTAATTTTACTTAACTGTGACGTCATAAGCCCCCACCCTCGAACTAAATTTTTATGGTTTTGTTAAAAGCAAATATAAGTTTCCAATGTTTTATGCTTATTTAAAAGATAAACTAATTAGAAAATGGATGACCATCTTGTCATGACGAGTTCCTCCGTGTTTCGGTTGGCACGTTAAATATCTGGGTCCTGGCTATCATTTGAACATCTTGGACAATCGTTACGGGTAGTCAAAAGCTACAGGTTTGACAAGGGGTATCGGGTTGCCCAGGGAACTGGGTTGAAGAAGCTCAGATAGGCAGTTGCTCCATCTAAAACACTGGTACTCAGCTGATGATGATGATGGCATCCAGGCCGATTGTCGGCTACGGTGGCCGTTCTCTTTTATGGAGATCAACCAGTTGCACAGCACAGCAATTCCTCAGGGACGGCAATCCGACACGACTGGAGAGAGATAGATGGCTTATGTTTGTTTTTGTGCCTATAGGCTAGCGGACACGAAGGAGGCGGTGCGGCACAGCGCGCGCAGCTGCGTGGCCGGGCTGGCGGCGTCGCGCGCGGTGGCGGCGCGCGCGCTGCTGGCGCGCCTGGCGCCCGCGCTGCAGCACAAGGCGCCGCACGCGCGCGAGGAGGCGCTGCGCTGCGTGCAGGCGCTGCTCGAACAGTAAGATACGCTTTACTTTACTAAGGGCCGGTTTCACAGGTTACGGATACCCACTATCTATCAGATAACTTAATTTTTTTTACAGAATTTGTATGGAATTATCTGCTAGATAAACTATCTACAACTTATCAGTAACCGGTGAAACTGGCCCTAAATATATCAAATCAATGTCTGATAATAACTAAGGCTGTATACAGAGAGAAAGCTAGAAACTTTTTTTGTTATTTTGATTTGAAGTCATCTAGTTCATGCTAAGGATCATGTTCACCACAAAAAAAGTTATGAAAACAACAACATATTTTATTAAATTTATCATCATAGTCACCAAACTGTACGCATAACGCCTATCTCTATGAAGGCGCTCGGTCGTTAACCCCTAGGTCATTCAACTTTTTTGTGGTAAACATGATCCTTAGCATGTACTAGATGACCTGTAAAAATATGGTGCACTAGTATTGTTACACCCTATATAAAGAAAAGGTGTATTGGGTTGCCCGGGTAACTGGGTTGAGGAGGTCAGATAGGCAGTCGCTCCTTGTAAAACACTGGTACTCAGCTGAATCCGGTTACACTGGAAGCCGACCCCAACATAGTTGGGAAAAAGGCTCGGGAGATGATTATATAAGGAAGAGAAAAAAACGTGCGCTCACTGTTAGCGACCGATAATACGCTTGGTTTGAAACAAAAGGAGAATGGCGAGATTGTACCCACATTAAAGAAGTGACCTTCACGATGCAGTTCATGTTTACTATAATTAAGTCTTAATAAGGGGAATATATAACATAATATTGAGATTTTACAAGTCCGGAATTATAAGTTAGATTTTTTTTTATTTACTTAAAAATAAGTCATTTTCCAGTTTTTGAACGCACCTCGTTCGTATAACATTCCAACCTACTCTTTAAATTATTAATAATCTTACATTTACAGAGGTTTAAAACTATAATTATATTTTTTTTTAATAAATTGTAAAATAAAAAAAAAGCATACAGAAGTTAATATTAAAAATGCATTTACATTTTTTTTTGTAATAATGTACAATAATCATAACGATTATTTGTGGTAGCGTAGAATGAAATGTTATAATGTCAATATGAGCTGACTGAGATGAGATACAATGAGAGTCTACATAATATTAATAACATTCCAGTCACGGCGCTACCGAGCTCCAGCTGAGGGCGGCCGTGCCCAACCTGGCGGCGCTGGTGGGCGACCCCAGCAGCGCCGTGCGCGACGCTGCCATGCAGCTGCTCGTCGACGTCTACCGGCATGTCGGTGAGTGCACTACGTCACAAACAATTTTCAGGTACAGACGCACATCAAGCTACTACAATATGTTAAATTTCTTTAATACATTTTCAACTTAGTCGCTGAAGTATGTGATTCAAAGTTGATTGGGAAAATTTGTCAGTTTCGGGTAGCTTGATGTGCTGGCGTATGTGCAAATACGAGATGTAACGATCAATGAAAATGAGTCTTTAACCAATAAATATTTTTGTTAACCCCACGGTATATGGAATTTCAGAGAAAACAAAAAAAAACTATATGACCGTTTTTGAACAAAATAATGAATATGCATATCGTTTTCCTAGTGTCTAGTCGCATGGTGCGACTGCTGTGCTCGTGGTCATGGGTTCGATTCCCATGTCGAGCCAAAATTGATTCGTTGGTATCAAAACACCTATCACAGAGTGTGGAAGCTGGTGATTGATACACTCATCCATCGGAGAGCACGTAAATGTTGGTCCTGCTTGTGACCTCTCTCCGGTCGTGTCGGATTGCCGTCCCTGAGGACTATGAGAGTGAGGGAATAGAGAGTGCACCTGTGTCTGCGCTAATGTGCGTGCACTATATGTCCTGCGCAGCTGGCTGATCTCCGTACAGAGAACTGCGAGGCAGCGTGGCTAACAATCGGTTTAGACGCCATTATATTATTATTTTGGTTTTGTTTCTAGGTGAGAGATTAAGACAAGACTTAAAGAAGAAAGAATTGCTGCCGGCGCAGAAGTTTGCTCTGCTCGAACAGAAGTTTGACGAGGCGAGGGAAGCCGGACTTATGTTGCCTACTGGTCAGTAGAATATTTGAATAAAAAATAATACAAAACATTTAGGGCCAGTTTCACCGGTTACGGATAGCCACTATCTACCAGATAAATTAAAAAAAGGAACAGAATTAGTATGAAATTATCTACCAGATAAACTATCTGGAGCTTATTCGTAACCGGTGAAACTGGCCGTAATAATTAGATTTGAAGTCTATTTTGTTGATAGATTTCCCAAAAAAGGAGGTTCTCAATTCTACCGCGTATAATATATGTTTTGTTATTTTTTTTCGTATTATATTATTTGCATTAGTTAACTCTTAATAATAAATTTGAACCGTAGAAAGTAAGTAGGTAGTCCTTCCTCCCCACAGCGGGAGAGGGGGCATTTGTCTTCTATTACCTCTCTCTTCAAGCATTTTGTCTTTAATCTGTAAGCACAATAAGACAAATAAAAAAATACATTGGGAACCTTCTCCTTTGTAAGGTGTAGTTATAAAAAAACGTACTTATAGCAACAACAGACAGAAATAACCACCAAACGCTTAACAAAATTAAAAAAAAATAAACAATATCTTTCCACAGCGACAGCGGGAGCGGACGAGCCAGACTTCGTGTCCCGGACGGTGAAGCGCACCATGACCATCCCCACCTCCGCGCGCTCCCGGGACGGCGACAGCTCCGGCGCCTCCACGCCAGGTCTGTGCCCGGGATACGCTTACACAATCTATGAGGCGCAGCGAAGATGCTGAGAATCTATACATATAATAAAATCGTAGAAAAGTCAAAACTGTACATTGAATATTTTTTTTTTAAAGAACAATTGGGGCGTGATCTACAATCGATATCGAAGCCAAAAATATAGATTTTAGAATTTTTGTCTGTTTGTCTGTATATGTAATCGGTTAATCTCAAAAAGTACTGCATGGATTTGCTTCAAATTTGGCATGAATATATTACTAAGAGGTTGGGTCAATATATAGGCTACATATTATCACGCTATCACGTACGGGGAGGGGGTGAATGTTTAATCACCTAATGCCCAAGCGGACGACGTCGCGGGCAACAGCTAGTTTAAAATAAATCTTGACACCTATGACATGACCAGTCTATCGCGCGTCTGTTCTCGTCAACTCGGCAACTTGGCGGCTAGTTTCGTTGGCCGTTTTCAACTGTATGTAATAATACTTAAGGTTTATTTTGAATTGATTTATTCTCAGTTGCTTCGCCGCACACTCGTGGCGCCTAAGCCGTCGCTACTTATGGCATACTCTTACTGATATTTAACAGTTCTATTCATGACACCATAATTTTCTCTGTCTTCCATAATATACTACAGGCTGACTTTCACAACTAATCTCGATAAAAAACAACACTCTAAGTGGGAATAAAGTACAAAATGAAGAACATTTTTTACTACAATAACCGCCAAGTAACTCTCCACAAACTTGCCAATTCAATAATCCTAATATCCTAATACTATTATAAAGGCGAAACTTTGTAAGTATGGATGTTTGTTACTCTTTCACGTAAAAACTACTGAATGGATTTGAATGAAACTTTACCACAATATAGCTTATACATCAGAATAACATATAGGCTACTTTTTATCCGGGTATGGAAAGTACTTCCCTCAGAAAGCGGGTGAAACCGCTGGCGGAAGCTAGTTTCTACTATTTATCAATTATTGATTTGGATTTATCAAATTTCCTTAACAGTAGTTCATTGGGAAAATTGGACAGTGTTGATATCTGTACCTTGCGCATGCGTGATATTGTTTTCTTTTAATTTCGACAGTTGCGCAAGCGCAGGTACCCAATTTAAGAGCAACGAGATCAGTCTAAATATACTTAACTTACGTTCACACATAAAAATCACCATATTTATTAAACCCTAACAAAAATTATTTCTTCCACCATGTACCATCGGCCTAACCGGGTCTAACACTATCACCAAATAACCGCATTGATCACCAATAGCGTGTGACGCGCCCAAGCGCACGGTAGCGGGGCTGTACAGCCTGCCGTCCGCTAACAGGAAGCCGCCTCCGCCGGCTAAGCTAACTAGCACGGGAAGCGGTAAGTCATCCATTCTAATCATTACGTCATCGTTAACCTTTTGACCGCCACGTCAAAAAAAGAATGACGTGCCCTCAGCGCCCAAGCTAAGGATTCATCCATAAATACCTACAATATAGTAGTGAGTTCGGAATTATAGCGAATGCAACTGACTATTAATTTGAAGTTTTAAAGTTTGTCATGTATTCGTGACAGTAACATGCTGGGTACATTTTGGCTCGTCATTTATACGTGACAGTGGCGGTCAAACGGTTAAATCATATGTTTAAAAGTAACAATGTTTTTTAAGGTACGAAAAACCAGTTGCATGATATAATAATTTACAAAAATTTTTACGTATTCACAAGGCTAAGATGATATCTTAGCGGATGCCTACGTCATAACATCTGCAAGCTAAATTTCAGCCTAATCCGTCCAGTGGTTGGGGCTGTGCATTGATAGATCACTATAATCAGTCAGTTACCTTTAAGTTATATATAAGGTCTAACAATACTAGTGCATCATTTTTTTACAAGTCATCTAGTACATGCTAAGGATCATGTTTACCACAAAAAAGTCATGAAAACAACAACGTATTTTATTAAATTTATCATTACATTCACCAAATTGTAATTGTGTTCTTACGCATAGCGCCGGTCTCTATGAACGCGTCTTAGGTCATTAACCTTTTTTTTTGTGGTAAACATGATCCTTACCATGTACTAGATGACCTGTAAAAATATGGTGCAGTAGTTTTGTTAGAGAATGTATTACTAAATAAGTATCTGATGTGTGTGGCAGTGTCGTCGGGCATGAGCTCGCTGGCGGGCGGCGAGGCGGGCGCGGTGTCGGGCGAGGCGTTCGAGGCGGCCTTCCTGTCGGCCGCGCCGGCCGCCGTGTACGGCCCGCGCGGGC
This sequence comes from Heliothis peltigera, assembly GCA_958496145.1. Taxonomy (NCBI): domain Eukaryota; kingdom Metazoa; phylum Arthropoda; class Insecta; order Lepidoptera; family Noctuidae; genus Heliothis; species Heliothis peltigera. Next base: position 5,496,764 of record OY292348.1, on the reverse strand, counting down.
TCGACGACCTGTGCCGCCACGCCGCCGCGCTGCTCGGCGACCGCGCCGCCGACTGGGAGAAGCGGGTCGATGCTGTAAGTCTCTATAATCCAGCCACCTTCACCTCCAGTTTCAACTCGACAAGAGCTACTTAATAAAACTGTGATAGTTGACAACGAACAAACTTTATTTGAAAAAGGAAGTTACATTACGCATAGATAAGAAGCGTATCCATACACAATATTTGGTTGCTTATTTGATGTTAGTAGCTCAGAATACATATTTTCTAACTACTGTCAGAGTGTTCTCAAATCAGTTTTAACCTTTTGACCCATAGTCACGTATAGATGACATGCATCTTTTCGTGACATCCATTTTTTCGTGTTAAATCAAATGCCTCTCCCGCTGAGGTTGCAGATGAACTAAAACCCACTATGATCCTTGTGGAAGCCTTTGTGTGCTAGGTCCACGATAACTGTTGCGAGCATCCCGTAGCCAAGTCACGTATAGATGACATACCAAAAAGTGTCCAGCACGCCACGGTCACGACTACATGACAGACTTTTAAAGTTTAAAATAATAGTCAGTTTCAATCGATATAATTCCGCACTCACTACTATATTGTAGGTATTTGTGGATGAATTCTTAGCTTGGCGCTGAGGGCACGTCTTTCTTTTTTTGACGTGACTGACCGCCTAATAAGGGGGTTTATGTTCCAAAATAAACAAATCAAATACAATATACAATTTTTCATCCCACAGCTCAAGAAGATACGGTCACTGCTGACAGCGAACGCTCATCAGCAGTACCCGACAGAGTTCGCGGCGCATCTCAAGGATCTCTCCGTGCCTTTCCTAGTCGTCATCAAGGATCTGAGGAGTCAGGTCAGTGGATCCGCTTAGCCACTTTAGTAAATAGTGTTGTGATGTCTGTGGTTGCAGATGACAGCCCAAATTGTGGCGTGAGGCCGCGTTGTTGTTAGTATAGGGTGTTTGACTCTTTTTTTTCATTATTCATATCAAAAGTAACATTTAACAAAACCAAAAACAGAAATATTTTTTGGAATTCGTTGAGAAATAAGTAATTTATAAACCTTTCAAAACCAGTAGAAACTCAAACTTTTAAATAACAGAAAAAGGATGCACGTACAAGCTTGTGACGTCAGCGCTATTTGATCACGCATGTGCAAAAGAGATGTCAAATGTCCCCACTAATATAAAAAATGTTGATTGCTGCTCCATTTATCGACCAATTTTGACGCTGTTTTCAGAAAAATGTTCCTTGTGCATGTGTTTACTTTTTTTTTTTTTTAGGTTTTGTAGAAAATCAAACACAGTCAAATACCCTATTGTAGTAAATAATTAAGTCTAAGCTAGTAAATAATAATCAGAGAACCCACCCCATGCTATGCAACAGAACAGATTGTAACTTAGGAAAAAACTTTTTATATTTGAACTTCAACTACTAATTGTTTAATTTGTTTGTCAGGTGGTGCGTGAAGCCTGCATAACGATAGCTCACATGGCTAAGGTTCTGCGCAACAAGATAGACCAGTTCAGCTTGTACATATTACAAGAGTTGATCAACCTCATACAGAATGCTGCCAAGGTAAGACTTTTCTTTTACATTTCCTAGATTATATATTTTTATAACCTTAAAGTCGTGGTGGCCTAGTGGTTAAAAAGCCAGCCTCTCAAGTGTGAGGGCGTGGGTTCGATTCCCGCAAGTACCAATGCAACTTTTCTAAGTTTGTGTGTACTTTCTAAGTATATCTTGGACACCAATGACTGTGTTTCGGATGGCACGTTAAACTGTAGGTCCCGGCTGTCATCGAACATCCTTGGCAGTCGTTACGGGTAGTCAGAAGCCAGTAAGTCTGACGCCAGTCTAACCAAGGGGTATTGAGTTACCTGGGTAACTGGGTTGAGGAGGTCAGACAGGCAGTCGCTCCTTGTAAAACACTGGTACTCAGCTGACTCCGGTTAGACTGGAAGCCGACCCCAACATAGTTGGGAAAAGGTAAGGGAGATAATGATGATAACCTTATAGTAAGTGGCCGTACACGGATTGCTTCAAGCAGTTGAGAATGACTGCTTAAAGCCGCGACCGCGCGGTGAACTATAATCATTTATTCGCTGCCGTACACACGACTGCTCGAGCGGTCGCGAGGCGTACACCGACTGCTTGAGCAGTCCACAGCTCTCCAAACTTCCTCGTCCGGAAAATAATGTTGCAATCAACTGTGGTAAAAAATCAACTGCTCGAGTGGTTGGTGGTGACAGCAGTCATCGCTGACCCCTCCAGTGGTCCATGTAGAGGCCAGCATATCAGGCATCAGGCTAAGTCAGCAACATGGGAGGGGTCCCTAACGACTAAGGTCTGCCGGGGCTGCAGGTTGTTCACAAGAGTTACCGTGGCCCTGGCACACAGGGACCTCCAGAAGGAACATAGTGGGTTTTAGTCAGTAATAATGATACGCCTGACTACTTTATACAGACGCCAGCACATCAAGCTACACGAAACCGTCAAATTTTACCAATCAACTTTGAACCATAATGCTTTAGCGATAAAGTTGAAAATCTATTAAGGATATTTGACAGATTGTAGTAGCCTGATGTGCTGGCGTCTGTACGTCGCTCAGCCGCTAACTGCTCGAGCACATATCGAGTCCGTATATGACCGGGCTAGGTCTAAAATCCGGTCCAAATAATAATTTACTTTTAAAGTGTATATTTTAAAATTAATTTTGACAAAAATTTCACCAGGTGGTGTCCTCAGCGGGCACTATATGTGTTAGATACATAGTGTCATACGTACACTCACCGCGATTGCTGCCAGTTATAGTCACCAATCTCACCACGAACAAGTCTAAGGAAATTCGGTCCACGCTAAGGTATGTTAGTTTCTTATATTATTTTAGTAGCTTCAGATAGAAAGAAAGAAGAAAAATAAGAAAATAACTTTTATTACTAGTTTATTACTAGTGGCTGTGACACAAAATACAGAAGGACAAATTGTACAAAATTGAGAAGTTAAGGGGAGAATATGCGTCGCAAACACGCAATGCGGCCGTCGCTCAGCTTAATGCTGCAACCTTGGGAGAGACAGGGTCACAGCGCTGATTTTCAGCGATAGCCGATCAAGGAGAGATCTTGGTTTAACCGGCATCCCAGTGTAGCTAATCGTATCCCCCTTTTGAGCGCCACGTCAAAAAAGAAAGACGTGCCCTCAGCGCCAAGCTAAGAATTCATTCATAAATACCTACAATATAGTAGTGAACTCGGAATTATATCGATTGAAACTGATTAATAATTTTGAATTTTAAAAGTCTGTCATGTAGTCGTGACACTTTTTGGCTTGTCATCTATATGTGACGGTGGCGGTCAAAACGTTAATATAATAATGGCGTCCAGGCCTATTGCCGGCCATGGCGGCCATTCTTTCTAAGGAGTCAGACCATATTATAGTGCACGCACATTCGCGCAGACACAGGTGCACTCTCTATTCCCTCACTCTCATAGTCCGATGGGACGGCAATCCGACACGACCAGAGAGAGATCACAATCAGGACCGACATTTACGTGCTCTCCGATGCACGGGTGTATCAATCACCAACTTCCAGACTCCGGGCTGCTTTATGAAAGTTTCTAAATTAATGTTTTTTCTCTTCGAACAGTGAAGTCCTAGTTCTGATGCTGGAGAAATGGCCGGCGCAGACTATAGAGAAGCAGCAGGCGGCCGTGCGCGACGCCATCCGCCGCGCATGCGTCGACGCCGACAGCACCTGTCGGACTTACGGCAGGAGGTAATGTACCAGATCAAGCTACCCAAAACTGACAAATTTTGCTCAATCAACTTTGAACCATATGCTTCAGCGATTTGCTTCAAGTTTGGCAAGAATATAACTTAGAAGTCGGGTCAACATATAGGCTACATATTAACACGCTTTGACGGAAGGGGGGGGGGGGTGAATGTTTAATCACCTAATGCCCACGCGTACGACGTCGCGGGCAACAGCTAGTTTTTAATATTAGTAAAGATTATCTTAAAATATTATCTTCTCCACAGAGCTTACGCAGCATACAAACGTCACTTCCCCGACGACGCAGAGCAGTTATTCGCCCGCCTCGACTCGGCGGCGCAGAAGCAGATCGAGAGAGAACGCAACATCGGCAGCGTTGACAGTCTACACCATGTTGGAACAGGTTAGATAATATTAAAATTATTTTTTGAAATGGTAATCGACAGTAATTACAACTGTCTTAGATGTTTTTTTAGTAATAAATTATCTTATTTATAAGTTATATTTAACTGTGTCTGGATAAATCTATTCTTAATAAAATAAATAAAAAATCCTTTTATTTCATGCATAATTTAGAATTTTTACAGGTTAAATAGGTAAAAAATAATCTTACTTACATATATCTAAAAAAAAGTTACAATAGAGGTAGATAGATTAGGTACTCATTAATTTTCTTACATTTTGCGAGCTTTTTCTTAATCAAGTTGTACTGAATTCAAAATAATTAATCTATTCTTATAATATTTTAAAGGGGAAATATCTTTAATCCCGAAATGTATTGTGTTAAAAGTTAATACATGCGTCGAATATATTTTGCTAACCCAAAAAAAGAACTTAAGAGGCACATGTTGCCTGCGGGTTGTTCGTAAGAGTTACCGTTGCCCTGGCACACAGGGACCTCCAGAAGGAACATAGTGGGTTTTAGTCAGTAAGAGTCTGACACTCCCTGCAGCTGCACCCACAGCGGGAGGGGTCATTTGATGATTTCCCACGAAAAAAAAGAGGCACATGTTGCTGAGCAGTTTGTTGCTCCATTTCTTCTTCCCAGCGACAATACATAGGAAGGATGGCCATTTTTGGGGCTCTCTTTTGTAAATTATGACGTTCAAAAAGTGCTGAATTGCAGCCAAGTATGAATAAATGTGTTTTGAGTTTGAAACTTATTTTTATCTTGAATCCTCTCTTCAAACAAACTTTTGTGTATATGATAAAACTTAAATAGATAATTTATTGTTATAGAAAGGAGAGCTATTACAAGTCCTAGAAGCCCTTCAGCCAGTGTTTCAGGTCAGTATATATATTTAATTTTTATTTTCTTACATTTTTAACAGTTTGAGAGACTCTTATTCGGGTGCCATGTTGTAGCCAACTAATAATCATTGAAGTATGTATACGGGGTGAAAAAATATTTTTAAAAGAAACTCAATACAATTGTTCTCCACGTTAATGCGATAGTTTTTATGTATTACATCAGAGCTGGTAAATGATTTTTTTTAACAAAATATTTAATTTATGTTTTTAAGAAAATACTAGTACTCAGCTGCATGCAGTAAGACTAGAAGCCGACTACAACATAGTTGAGAAATGGCCTAACATACTAGGCATGTGATCGAATTAATAACATACATATAGAATGCGAATAAAGATTTAAGTGTTTTAGATTTTATTTTTTTTTTCACCCTGTATAGATAGATATGCTACCTAAGAACACTACATTGAGAGCATGTTGTAGATAAGTTCATACAAATACTGTTACATTTTTTAATTTATTCGGTAGATAGTCGGACATTGTGAAACCGACCCTAAGGGCAAGTATCACAGGTTACGGATAGCCACTATCTAGCAGTTAAATAAAAAAATGGAACAGATTTTTTGAGAGATTATCTGCCAGGTAAACTATCTGGAACTTATCAGCAACCTGTGAAAATGGCTCCTAAGTGTGATGTACTGTATTGTAGATTTTAAATAGATAACATTATCAATCGTAAATTATAACGTAATTTAATTATTTAATGCTGCATATGGGATTTGGGTAACTATAAAATATAGCGTCGACGGAAAGCTTGGTGTGTGGCGCCAGTCGGTCGGGCTCGTTGCGCAGGCGCCGCGCCTCGCACGAGCGGCCGCCCGCCTCGCACATACCTGTCGCCATGCGGGCTGACGGTACTACGCACACACACAAACACACAAACGCGCACACACATACAAAATACACATGCATGCAGACTTATACACATATGGTACATTTGGTCGGTCCACCGCATGGGCGACCTTCCTCATGGTCTAGTGCCTTCAATTTTGCTTTGAACGATGAGACTGGCTACTATAGGAATAGCTGTTCCGCCTTGGGACATGACCGAAAAAACTTGAGAATACGGTAGATGACATCTAGTCAAATTCATTAGTTTTATTGAACTGTTAAAAACGGTTACTATTTGTATGAAAATACTTAGTTCTGATGTCACAGATTTTTCACATCAAACCATATACTTATTTTATTTCAATAATCATTAAAAAAATGCAATAGCTTTACCTTCAAAACGATAAATGAAAGTGACATTATTTTAAGATGCTTTATCAAATTAATATCATATAGGATTTTATTTTTGACCTAGTCAACTAGTTTAGAGAGTGTCGCTATTGAATGTAAGAACTCTACTCACACACACACACACACACACACACACACACACACACATGAATATACCACCAGTGTAGCAATTTCTGTACTATATACAACAGTACTGTAATAGTGAAGTTCCCCCGTAGAGCGGTCCCCGGGCGGGCCGGCGGCGCGGTCGGTGTCGGCGCTGGACGCGGCGGCGGCGCAGCGCGCCCGCGCCCGCGCGCTCTACTCGCACATGAGCCGCAACAAGATCCCGCCCACCGCCAGCCTGCGTGAGTACCTTGTCTATACTAATATTATAAAGCTGAAGAGTTTGTTTGTTTGTTTGTTTGTTTGTTTGAACTCGCTAATCTCAGAAACTACTGGTTCGATTTGAAAAATTCTTTCAGTGTTAGATAGCCCATTTATCGAGGAAGGCTATAGGCTATATACCATCACGCTAAGACACACGGCAGCGGAGCAGTAACCAAAGATGCGGGTGAAACCGCTGGGGACAGCTTCTTCGATATGCAATACTAGGACCTGTGCATACCAAGTATTTGAAACGCGCTGTTGATGCGCGTTTGTAGTTATACAAGTCAGATGCAACCTGTAGACCTTTACTCTGTAGTTGTAGGCTAAAAGCGCATTGTAAACGCGTTTCGACGACGCGTTTAAAAAACGTTGTGTGCATAAGCCCTTATACAGTTCATGTTTTCAAACTTTTGCGATTATTACACATTTTAAACACAACACACAGGTCTTACTCGCGATTAAAAGTATTATAAAGGTGGTAAGGTAGCGTACATGCTACCTCTATTTCTCCCGACGTTTCGGCCGGTGTAACTCGGCATAATATTTTTCTCTCGGTATAATATTTTTAATCGCGAGTAAGACCTGTGTGTTGTGTTTAAAATTAATACAGTTCAGTTCTCGCCAAACTTAATGGCGGCTTGCAATTGATTTTGGAGTACAGGTATTCTCGTGTGTCTCCATACCCCTCGAGCACCTATTCTACCGCAAAAAATGTTTATATGACTCGGCGATGTACCGAGCCACCATTAAGTATGGCACGAACTATATAAGGTCTAACAATACTAGTGCACCATATTTTTACAGGTCATCTAGTACATGCTAAGGATCATGTTTACCTCAAAAAAGTCATGAAAACAATAACAGTTATGTAACGCAATGTAGATGACCTTTAAAAATATGGTGCACTGTTGTTGTTAGACCTTAGATAAGTAAATCAGGCACACACAATTCAGTAAACGTCGCTGAAATACTCTGGTGTCCTAGTAATTACTTGTTAAAGTCGCTAACTTGCGCTTGCGCAGACGCGAAGTACCGGACCCAATTTTGTGACCTTATAGTATCAAAAAATTGAGGTTTGCTGTGTAAGGCTTTGTTTATTTTATTAATATGGTGGTAAGGTGTATAATATACTAAAACTGTATGATGGGGATACTACATATATTATAAAGTACAGACGCCAGCACATCAAGCTACTACAATCTGACAAATTTCCTTAATCAATTTTCAACTTTATTGCTGAAGCATATGGTTCAAAGTTGGTTGGGAACATTTGACGGTAGCTTGATGTGCTGGTGAGTATGCCTGAGGGTTATTAACAAATTTTCTTCGGAATCAACTCGACATCGCTGAATATATGGGAAGGTATGTCTTGAAGCATGACAACATATTATCATCTTATTAATTCGTTCACTTATAAATTTTAACCTTCATATTTTGCTAACTTGAAAGCAAAGAGATTTGGTTTATTAAAACATGCTTATCTATACTAATAATGGCGTCCAGACGGATTACCGGCCACGGTGGCCGTTCTCTCTAAGGAGATCAGCCAGCTGCGCAGGACATATTATGGTGCACGCACATTCGCGCAGACACAGGTGCACTCTCTATTCCCTCACTCTCATAATCTGATGGTACGATCATCCAACACGACCAGAGAGAGATCACAGGCAGCACCGTTTTACTTGCTCTCCGGTACACGGGTGTATCAATCACCAACTTCCAGACTCCGGATTGCTTTATGCAAGTCTCTTAAAACCCACAAAGCGATATCTCACCTGGTTGCCAATTGAATACTGAACTAAAATGCGTCATTTTTCAATCAATAAGACCTAGATAATACAGAAACCATAGTAATATAATGATTTCGTTAAATGCATTAAACAATGTCTTGTCAACTTATGCAATGCATGTTGGCTTGTTCATACATCGTACTAATACAATTAATAACATAATTATAATTAATTTGTGTCCCTATTACATATTTTAAAGTTGTCTCAAAAGGCTTTAGCGTGTCGGCTTCGGCCTCACGTTCGCTTTCCAAAAATCCAGGACTGTGGTCTAAAAAAAGACAGAAATAATCAGTAATAACAACAAATTAACTGATTAACTACTGCTAAATACATTATCATAAAAAAAAAGTAAAATAACATGGCGTCTCTTAAAACGTTTTGATAGAGATATCGCCTTCACTTGCTAAACTAACAATGTAGCTAACAATTTTAATGAGTTTTGTTTTTATTTTTCATTGTATATACATATGTAACAAATTAATATAAAAAAAACATACAGTATCACTCAACGTAATTATATTTCTGTTTCGTCAAAACTAGTTCAAGCACCTTGCTTCGTATAATAATTTTATATATACATATAAGGTGTTCCAAAACTAGTGCACCATATTTTTACAGGTCATCTAGTACATGCTAAGGATCATGTTTACCACAAAAAAGTCAGGCAAACGACAGCATATTTTATTAAATTTTATAGTCGCCAAATTGTACTCATAACGCCGTTCTATATGAAGGCGCTCGGTCGTTGACCCCTAAGTCATTCGACTTTTTTTGTGGTAAACATGATCCTTAGCATGTACTATATGACCTGTAAAAATATGGTGCACTAGTTTTGTAAGACCCTATAATACAAAAAAAAAATGTTCCTTATTATAATTCAACGGAATTCAAAAACATTACTCTTAATTTACTGCTCACAGTCATCTTACATAATTTTAATTAAAAAAAATCCATATACACCATTTTTATTTTAATAATTCGTAAAAATCAATCGTTCCTAAGTAAAAATATTCTGAGTAAAGTTTTTGAATTTCAGCTTGGGAACAAAGTGACCGTGAAGAAGATATAAGCGAATAAACGAACAACGAAGAATATATATTAGTATATAAATATATAATTATATAGCTACAAGTGTATATAGAAGGATAAATAATTATAAATAAACAATTAAATGTATAATCATAAGCTTAACTTTAATTTTTGCTATGCCGAAGAAGGAGATGTTTCGCAAACAGGTATATTTTAATAATTCACTATTTATGTAATAAATATATATATTATTTATTTTTAGTAGATTTTTTTTTGCAAGTTAGATAAGCATAATTGTCGTGCCAATATATAATTTCCAACAAAAATATAGCGCCATATTTTGACAGGTCATCTAGTACATGCTAAGGATCATGTTTACCACAAAAAAAGTCATGAAAACAAGAATTTATCATCACATTCGTCAAATTGTAATTTTGTTCTATCGCGTAACGCCGGTCTCTATGAACGCGCTCGATCGTTGACCCCCAGGTCTTTCAACTTTTTTGTGGTAAACATGATCCTTAGCATGTACTAGATGACCTGTAAAAATATGAAGCACTATTTTTGTTAGACCTTATATATTCTCAGAGTATATTCGCATATTCTCGTAATATACTCGTAATATTCGCTCATAAATTACGAAGATTTTGTGGTAAAGTAAATTAATCCCCGTAGTTTTTTGGAACTTCACTTTTCTTCCTTCAAGAAGGATAGCAATTTTAGTAGAAAAAAAAAAAACTTTTTTTCTCGTTTAGCTAGAGAAATCAGTTCTAGATTGTTTCATTCTCATTTATGAGTGTTTACTAGACTTATCGATCGATGGGTATAGTCAAATATCAATCAGAGATGACCAATTAATTCTACCATCGATTGTTTGTCGATCGGTTGGTCTAGTAACACTGTGATTTTGTAACTATTATGTTCTCTGTGGTTATGTAAAAGTCGTAGTATTTTCAAATATTATATTTACAGTACAACTCTTTCTTATGAACGTTACTGTCAAAGCTCGAACTACGGTAAATTCTGAGATTTGACGGTTAGTTTAAGATTTCATCTTCCATGTAGTCGGCCAGGCCTCTTTTGCAAACTGTGGGGGCAGCTGGAGGGAGTGTCAGACTGTTACTGACTAGAACCCACTATGTGTCAACTGGAGGTACCTGTGTGCCAGGGCCACGGTAACTCTAGCAAATAAAGTCGGTCAAACCTAAAATTTACCAATGTTCGGACTTGGACAGTAACATTTATATTACTTTTTTTTCACTATCGTCAGCTTCCTTTTACGTCCTCTGATGATATCTACAAGTAGAACATAACCTTAATTTTTATCTCCTTTAGCGAGAGCGAAGAGGTCGCCAGTGACGTCCAGTGGTGTGCCACCCAGTCCGGAGCGGACGGTTGGAAGGTCCAGGTCCAGACCTGGAGTGTCCCAGTCACAACGTAAGTATTTGTGTAGTACATATTTAACCCCTCAAATGTCTTAAGTAATAAAAAACAAATGAGATATGACATTTCCCAATTTAATTTGAAAATATTCACAATTTCAAATGAAAATTACCTAAATACTTAAGTTTTTTATACATATTTATTTTTCATTATTATTATATAGGGCAAGTGGAGATTTTTTCTTATGTATACACGGTGATCTTTAGACAGTCGAGAGGTTAAAATTTAGAATACAGTTTTTAACCTTTTGTTCGTCACAGTCACGTATAGATGACAAGCCAAAAACTGACCAGCTGTCACGATTACATGACAGACTTTTACCACCTTATTGTAAAACGTGGTCCTAAAAAAGTACCAGCTTTAGTACCATGTTTAAAACACCATCTTGAACAAAGTTAATGTCCTAAAAAAAAAACCAGGCACTAAACCTATTACTTTTTAATACCACGTTTTGTTATAAGGGGGTTATAGTTTAAAATTAATAGTCAATTTTAATTAAAATAATTCATAACTCACTACTATATTGTAGGTATTTATGGATGAATTCGTAGCTTGGCGCTGAGGGCACGTCTTTCTTTTGACGTGGCCGTCAAAAGGTTAATTTGGTTGTATTATTATTGCCGTCGTGTTGAGGGTGTTTAAATAAAGTCCAAGTCCAGCTATATAGCACATATAATGGCGAAGGCACAAAGCTATAGTTCGCACACGTTCACCCATCCCCGGACGAACCGAGCCAAACCTTTTTTTTATAATATAGCGGGACACCTTTTTGACACACGGTCGGTTAGCCCCATGGTAAGCTACTGATTAGCTTGTGTTATGGGTGCTAACACAACTGATGAACTACATATACCGTACACATATATATTTATAAATACATATAACACCCAGACACACAGCCAACAATCATGCTTATCACACAAATGTCGACCATGCCGGAAATCGAACCCGGGACCCTTAGCTCGGCAGTCCGACGTGGTAACCATTGCGCCATCGGGGCCGTTACTTTTGAGGTATATGAATAAAAACAACATATAGCTAGTACCACGGTTTATTGAGGACTGTCCTTGAAATGACTCAGCGCGCTCATTGCGCATACGCACAATAACATAAGTACTCGTATATCACAACTTTATGATCGACCAGTGTGGTGGCTACCATCAGGTCTAGCGATTACCAGTTAATCCTGCCATTTATTCACAGCTACATCGAGATCCTCATCACCATCGTCTCGCAGCAGTGGGCCGATGTCGTTAGCCAGCGCCCGGCGAAGACCCTCGGGTATACCGCGCTCGCTAGCTGGCTCCCGGGAGACCAGCCCCACCAGGTCAGTGCGTCAAGGAAGATTTTAGAGTTGTATGGAAATTATTTTAAACTAGTTTCCGCTGATTGTTTCGCTGCGGCCTACTTCCCGCATCCGGATAAAAGTCATTATAAGTATTTATGTGTGTGCCAATATTCTGCTCATTTTGTTCAGCCGCTAAGGCGTGGTTAAATAACAAACATACAAATATTCAAACACACAAACTCTCACATCCTACTTATACTATTATACTTAACTAAAGAAATACAGAAAAATATTATGCGTAAGCGCACACATAGAACACAAAAAGTGAAATTAAAAAAAAAGAATCACACGAAACGGACTATATCTAGAAACCACGGAGTAATCTGTGTACATACATAAAAACCATACCGATCGAATTGACTACCACCTCCTTTTTTAGGAAGTCGGTCTTTAAAAAGAAAAAAATAACTTTAAAAACTAGTGTTCGGACCTCTATGGTCTCTATGGTGGTATGGTAAGAGTTTGTTTGTTTTCTTAATCTCAGGAACTACTGGACCGGTTTTAAACATTCTTTTCCTCCCACAGAAGTGGTCGTTCAAGCAGTGTAGTAAGCTCTGGTGTCCGGCGGCGCGAGTCCATCGAGAGGACCGCGCCCTCCCGCGCGCCCGCCGCCACCCTGCGCCTGCTGCAGCAGAGCAGGGATGCTGAGGCTATGTTGAGGGTCAGTATACTATAGAAAGCTAACTGTCGACCGTACCGGGAATCGAACCCTCAGCTGAGCAGCAGTCCGGCGTCACCATTGCATCAACGGGGTCAAACTCAAGTCATTTATTCCAACTTGGCTGCAAAACATCACTATTTGAACGTCAAAAATTACAAAAGACAGCCCCCAAAACGCCCACCCTTCACGACTTCCTATGTGTTCTTGCTGAGAAGAAGTGGCACAACAAATTCCCCAGCAACACATGTCTGTCTGTTAGGTTTGAAGAACTTTTAACCTTTTAACTGCCACAGTCACGTAAAGATGACAAGTCAAAAAGTGTACAGCACGCCACTGTCCTGACTACGTGACAGACTTTTAAAGTTAATATTAAAAGAACAACCTTTTAATATTAACTTTAAAAGTCTGTCAATCGATATACTTAATTCCGAACTCACTACTATATTGTAGGTATTTATGGATGAATTCTTAGCTTGGTACTGAGGGCACGTCTTTCTTTTATTGACGTGGTGGTCAAAAGGTTAAACAATAATGACATACGTTAAATTAATACTGAATATTTTGTCCCTAACAGAGTCCCGAAGACAGTTCAGCCTGCGAAGGTGGTCGCGGACGGGATGACGACTCTGAAGCTTCCAGCGTCTGCTCCGAAAGAAGCCTGGACTCTTACCGAAGACATGATGTATGTATATACCCACCTGACGTGACCCAGCTGTGGGTGCAGCTGGAGGGAGTGGCAGACTCTTACTGACTAAAACTCACTATATTCCTTCTGGAGGTCCCTTTGTGCCAGGGCCACGGTAACTCTTGCGATAACTGCATCGTTTGTCTAGCAGTCGCATAGAGTGATTGCACTGCGCGTGGTCTCGGGTTCGATTCCCCCTAGAAACTTTCATTACTTCGGACTATGACAGTGAGGGAATAGAGAGTGCAGCTGTGTCCGCGCGAATGCTTGTGCACTATAATATGTCCTGCGCAGCTGGCTGATCTCCTTAGAGAGAACGACCGCCGTAACCGACAATCGGTCTGGACGCAATTAATTCTTGCGAATAACTCGCAACGTCAGCAGAACCTGACGTCTTGCCTTGCCTGGAGATACCTTCCTAAAAGTATCTAAATATATATAACTTAAAAGTGACAGACTGACGGACAGAGTGACTTTTAAAGCACTCCCCAAATTTTATATATAGGGGGTAAAATAACGGATGGGATATACATCCTTAATAAATGATTTATAAAAGTAGTAGGTTGTATGTTGTGGTATATCAGTGGTTGTGGTTGCAGAGCGTGTCTTGGTCGGGGTCGGGCTCGCGGCTGGGCTGGGAGTGCGGCTCGCCGCCGCCGCCCCCGCCGCCCGACGACATCATCGCGCTCTGCGCCTGCACGCACTGGACCGAGAGGAAGGATGGACTCACGCATTTGGTAACAACCTACTCTCTATTCTTCCTAATTAGGCTAATTCTTTGTCCTCAAATTGGGTTAATTACTTCAGTGTCATCGGCCTAGCGTTGTCCCAAGCTATGTTAAAGATAAGATAAAAAGTCATTTAATCAAAGTAGGCTGAAAATCAGCACTTTTTAAAGGCAAATTTTACAAAACTTACCACTTCCTATGTGTTATCGCTAGGTAGAATATGGTGGAAGAAACTACCCAGCAACATAATTCGGATGATGACTAGGTCAAAAATAAAATATTTCATCACATTCAATTTGTAAAACATCTTAAAATGAATGACAGTTTCATTTATCGTTTTGAACCGAAAATTGTTGTCATTTTTTTTTTATTGAAAATATAACCGAAACAAGTATGCGGCTTGATGTGAAAAATCTGTGACGTCACATATTAGTATTTTCATACAAATTGCATATACAGTAACCATTATTGAGAGTTCAATAAAAGTATTACTTTGACTAGTTGTTATCTACCGTATTCTGTGTGTATGATTTGGAGAACCATTTCTATATAAAACAAAATAATAATACATGAAGTATCAAGTCCAATTCAATATTAATAACCAAGGGCTCGGCTTCCAGTTGGGTGCAGCTGAGTGCCACATGAAACAACTGCTAATCTGAACGAAGGCCCCCCCAAGGTTCGCCAGCTCGAGCGGTCTGCAATCTGCATCCCCTGCTAATCCAAATTGAAAATGACAGAAAAAAATACAACATTAGTACTTTTTCATAAATTAAACATGTCCTATCTCAAATGATTTTTTCTCAATCTTCTCCAGGCTAACTACCTGAACAGCGGCCGACTCCTAACAGATGAACAACTCCGCCGGCTGACGGAACTCCTCAACAAGATGTTTGTTGATGCCCACACCAAGGTGTTCTCCTTGCTGCTGGACGCCGTCTGCGAACTGCTGTTGGTTCACTGGCAACAGCTGAAGGACTGGCTGTATCAGCTCATGTTCAGGTAAGTGTGGGCAAAGTTTCCTAGTGCTGAGATTTAGTGTGGGAAAAGTTTCCCAGTGCTGGGATTGAATGTGGGCAAACATCCCCAGTGCTGGGATTGAGTGTGGGCAAACATCCCAGTGCTGGGATTGAGTGTGGGCAAACATCCCAGTGCTGGGATCGAGTGTGGGCAAACAACCCCATTGCTGAGATCGAGTGTGGGCAAACATCCCCAGTGCTGGGGTTGAGTGTGGGCAAAGTGTGAACAAACATCCCCAGTGCTGGGATTGAGTGTGGGTATCCTAAAATATCTGCTTAGTGACACACCGACTTCAAATAAGGTGAATTTCACGACGAAGTATGTATGTGAAATTTGAATACTTATATAAATAATTATAACGTGTCAAGTTGTTTGTCCGCATTGGAGTTCTAAACTACTTAACCTTCTGACAGCCACGTCAAAAAAATAAAGACGTGCCCTCAGTGCCAAGCTAAGAATTCATCCATAAAAACCCTACAATATGGTAGTGAGTTTGGAATTATATCGATTGAAACTGACTACTAATTTTTAACTTTAAAAGTCTGTCATGTAGTCGTGACCGTGGCGTGCTGGGCACTTTTTGGCTTGTCATCTATACGTGACTGTGGTGGTCAAAAGGTTACATTTCCGCGCTAATAACATTACTAGGATGTATGTATAAATTGGGATGACGACTAGGTCATAAATAAAATACTTTATCATAATCATTTTGTAAAGCATCTTAAAATAATGTCAGTTTAATTTATCGTTTTGAATCGAAAACTGTTTTTAATTTTATTGATAATATAATCGAAATAAGTACACAGCTTGATGTGAAAAATCTGTGACGTCATAGGTTGTGTTTTCATACAAATTGCATAGAGAGTAACCGTTTTTGACAGTTCTATAAAAGTATTGAATTTGACTAGTTGTCCACATCCCTATTTATCTGTTTGTTCCAGATTATTAATGAAGTTAGGCACAGATATCCTGGGTTCAGTCCAAAGCAAGATTATGAAGACTTTAGATGTTATACATGAATGCTTCCCCGCTGAGCTTCAGCTGCATAATATATTCAGGTAAAAAAAACGTGCCCTGAGTGCTAAGATAAGAATTCATCCATAAATACCTACAGTATAGTAGTGAGTTCGGAATTATGTGGATTGAAACTGATTGTTCATTTTTAACTTTAAAGTTTGTCGAAATCATTATTAGCCTATTTATCTTCCATCTGCTGGGCACAGGCCTCCACCACGCTTGCTCAATGCGTGTTGGTGATTTCAGACTTTACAGTCAAGGTTTCCTCGAGATGTTTTCCTTCACCTTTAATCAGTCACTAGCTTTTGCCCGCGCGGCTTCGCTCCTGTTCTTCCCTACTCTACTTTACTCTACTATACTCCACCCTACTCTACTATTCGGCTATTCTGCTATTCGGTGCGGAGTCAAATCCAACAAATCAATAACCATGAAAATTGGTTCAGCAGATCTCGAGTTATAAGTGTTGTAACAAACTCAACTTTGTTTTATATATATAGATTGGTGTGACTGCAACCCTTTAGATCTCCACACATACCGGTTGGAAGCGACCTGCATCCAACGTCTTCCGGCGACCTTTATAAGGTCGTCTGTCCTTCTTGTTGGTGGACATCCTTAACTTGAGCGAATTTAAATATTAAAGCATTGTTTCCTCAGGTTCCTAGCGGATGGAGCGACAGCGCCGACTCCTAAGACCAAAGTAGCTGCTCTTCGGTTCTTGGCCGACCTGGCGCATGACTATTGTACGCCAAATAGCTTGGCGCTAGCTCTACATGGTAAGTGACGTGGATTTTTTTATTTAAGGTGATAGTTAACGGTTGTAGGTTGCAAAAATTAACCAGCTCTTTTTATACAAATTTAAGTGAATATAATATATGATATTCATCACACTTCCACACAACTTCATATAGTCCCAAACTAAGCAGAGCTCGTACTATGGGTACTAGACAACTGAAAAACATATTTATATACTTTTTTTTGTAGATACATACATATTATACATAGAAACACCCAGACTAAGTCAAACACCCATGTTCATGTACACAAACATTTGACTTATGCGGGAATCGAACCCGCGATTTGTAGCGTGGTAGCCAGGTTCACTAACCACCACGTAATCTGGTCTTATTATTATCAAAAAAGGCTCTTCAAACATACGGACAGATGTGTTTCTGGGTGGTTTCTTGCGATTTGAAGGGACTTTTATGGACATTTAGCTGATGTAACTTGGGTTTACATTTTAATCGAATGCGGGAAGTATGTCCGTTTGGCCGCGAGTGAAGCGACGGGGAAGGGCTGCTGTTGAGTAGTGTATGTGTTGCAGGCGGCGCGTCGGGCGTGGCGGGGCGCGCGCTGGTGAAGGTGTCGGTGCTGGCGGGCGAGCCGCGCGCCGCCGACCTGCGCCTCACCGCGCGGAGGGCGCTCGCCTGTCTCTACGACTGCAACCCTGTGCCCGTGAGTACTGGTCCTCTGTCTAGTGAAGGTGTCGGTGCTGGCGGGCGAGCCGCGCGCCGCCGACCTGCGCCTCACCGCGCGGAGGGCGCTCGCCTGTCTCTACGACTGCAACCCTGTGCCCGTGAGTACTGGTCCTCTGTCTAGTGAAGGTGTCGGTGCTGGCGGGCGAGCCGCGCGCCGCCGACCTGCGCCTCACCGCGCGGAGGGCGCTCGCCTGTCTCTACGACTGCAACCCTGTGCCCGTGAGTACTGGTCCTCTGTCTAGTGAAGGTGTCGGTGCTGGCGGGCGAGCCGCGCGCCGCCGACCTGCGCCTCACCGCGCGGAGGGCGCTCGCCTGTCTCTACGACTGCAACCCTGTGCCCGTGAGTACTGGTCCTCTGTCTAGTGAAGGTGTCGGTGCTGGCGGGCGAGCCGCGCGCCGCCGACCTGCGCCTCACCGCGCGGAGGGCGCTCGCCTGTCTCTACGACTGCAACCCTGTGCCCGTGAGTACTGGTCCTCTGTCTAGTGAAGGTGTCGGTGCTGGCGGGCGAGCCGCGCGCCGCCGACCTGCGCCTCACCGCGCGGAGGGCGCTCGCCTGTCTCTACGACTGCAACCCTGTGCCCGTGAGTACTGGTCCTCTGTCTAGTGAAGGTGTCGGTGCTGGCGGGCGAGCCGCGCGCCGCCGACCTGCGCCTCACCGCGCGGAGGGCGCTCGCCTGTCTCTACGACTGCAACCCTGTGCCCGTGAGTACTGGTCCTCTGTCTAGTGAAGGTGTCGGTGCTGGCGGGCGAGCCGCGCGCCGCCGACCTGCGCCTCACCGCGCGGAGGGCGCTCGCCTGTCTCTACGACTGCAACCCTGTGCCCGTGAGTACTGGTCCTCTGTCTAGTGAAGGTGTCGGTGCTGGCGGGCGAGCCGCGCGCCGCCGACCTGCGCCTCACCGCGCGGAGGGCGCTCGCCTGTCTCTACGACTGCAACCCTGTGCCCGTGAGTACTGGTCCTCTGTCTAGTGAAGGTGTCGGTGCTGGCGGGCGAGCCGCGCGCCGCCGACCTGCGCCTCACCGCGCGGAGGGCGCTCGCCTGTCTCTACGACTGCAACCCTGTGCCCGTGAGTACTGGTCCTCTGTCTAGTGAAGGTGTCGGTGCTGGCGGGCGAGCCGCGCGCCGCCGACCTGCGCCTCACCGCGCGGAGGGCGCTCGCCTGTCTCTACGACTGCAACCCTGTGCCCGTGAGTACTGGTCCTCTGTCTAGTGAAGGTGTCGGTGCTGGCGGGCGAGCCGCGCGCCGCCGACCTGCGCCTCACCGCGCGGAGGGCGCTCGCCTGTCTCTACGACTGCAACCCTGTGCCCGTGAGTACTGGTCCTCTGTCTAGTGAAGGTGTCGGTGCTGGCGGGCGAGCCGCGCGCCGCCGACCTGCGCCTCACCGCGCGGAGGGCGCTCGCCTGTCTCTACGACTGCAACCCTGTGCCCGTGAGTACTGGTCCTCTGTCTAGTGAAGGTGTCGGTGCTGGCGGGCGAGCCGCGCGCCGCCGACCTGCGCCTCACCGCGCGGAGGGCGCTCGCCTGTCTCTACGACTGCAACCCTGTGCCCGTGAGTACTGGTCCTCTGTCTAGTGAAGGTGTCGGTGCTGGCGGGCGAGCCGCGCGCCGCCGACCTGCGCCTCACCGCGCGGAGGGCGCTCGCCTGTCTCTACGACTGCAACCCTGTGCCCGTGAGTACTGGTCCTCTGTCTAGTGAAGGTGTCGGTGCTGGCGGGCGAGCCGCGCGCCGCCGACCTGCGCCTCACCGCGCGGAGGGCGCTCGCCTGTCTCTACGACTGCAACCCTGTGCCCGTGAGTACTGGTCCTCTGTCTAGTGAAGGTGTCGGTGCTGGCGGGCGAGCCGCGCGCCGCCGACCTGCGCCTCACCGCGCGGAGGGCGCTCGCCTGTCTCTACGACTGCAACCCTGTGCCCGTGAGTACTGGTCCTCTGTCTAGTGAAGGTGTCGGTGCTGGCGGGCGAGCCGCGCGCCGCCGACCTGCGCCTCACCGCGCGGAGGGCGCTCGCCTGTCTCTACGACTGCAACCCTGTGCCCGTGAGTACTGGTCCTCTGTCTAGTGAAGGTGTCGGTGCTGGCGGGCGAGCCGCGCGCCGCCGACCTGCGCCTCACCGCGCGGAGGGCGCTCGCCTGTCTCTACGACTGCAACCCTGTGCCCGTGAGTACTGGTCCTCTGTCTAAACCGCCCCCCAAACTATTTTGGCTTCGACCTCTAACCAGATGCAGCCATTAACCTTTTGACTGCCACTGTCATGTATAGATGACAAGGCAAAAAGTGCCCAACACGCTCCGGTCACTACTACATGAGACTCTTTTAAAGTTATTTAGTTTAGTATATTATACGGTAGATGACAACTAGTCAAATTCATTACTTTTATTGAACTGTCAAAAATGGTTACTTTTGAGAATAGAAGAAATTGAGAATACTAAGATTTGACGTATACTTATTTCGGTTATATTATCAATAAAAAAATGTAAATAATTTTCGGTTCAAAATGATAAATGAAACCGTCATTATTTTAAAATGTTTACAAACTGAATATGATAAAGTATTTTATTTTTGTATTTTATTATGTATTATATTGTAGGTATTTATAGATGGATTCTAAGCTTGGCGCTGAGGGCACATCTTTCTTTTTTTGACGTGGCAGTCATAAGACTAATAAGAATTAATGATATTTATTTTGCAAATAGGTTGAAAGTCATCAATTTTATAGGTCAATACATTTTTTTCCAGTTCACGGCGCTGATGAGCGAGTTGCCGGCGGAGACGCAGGCGGTCGTCAATGGCGTTGTGCAGCAGCACGTTAGAAGAACTTCCAGCAGTGAGTACATAACTTTATCTTCTTACTACCTTCCGGCAGCTGCTACTCCTTCTTCCCGTGGGGACTACTTTGAGCACTAAGATAGAATATAGTCTAAAGCCTTGTTTTATAAATTGGCTATCTTACAATGACTTATTTCAAATAGGACTAGTAGTTCCCGAGATTAGCACGTTCATGCAATCAAGCAAACAAACTCCTCAGCTTTATTTATTTATTAGTTTCTATCAGTAGTTTCACCCGCTTCCCCAGGGAACTACTTGCCGCACCATTCAAACTCGAGTAACGTACTGTCAAGTTTCATTCAAATCGGTTCAGTACGGTGTCACTTTCAAGTGACAGCGCGACAAACCCTAACTCATTTGCGCATTATTATGTATCAAATAAAGATAAAAAGGTGTAAGTTTGTGAGTGTGTGTGTGTATGTTTATTTCCTCTTCCCACCCAAATGGCTAAACGGAAATCCGTTTATGATGGCGGTAATATATCTTAGACCTCAGTATAACGTATGGACTACTTTTCATCCGCGTCCGGGAAGTAGTCCCCTCAGGAAGCGGTTGAAACCGCTGGCGGTAGGTAGTGATAGAGTATAAGTATAAGTAAGCGTGCGGTGGTCGGCAGGCTCGGACAGCCCGCTGCGCGCGGCGAGCGGCGCGGCCGCCGCGCCCGACGACGTGTACTCGCGCATCCGCCGCACCACCACTGAGATACATACCTACACCGCGCAGCACAGCAACGGTGCGCATTACTTATATTTATTTTGCTAATAGGTTGAAATCAACACTTTTACACGTCAAGACGTCGACGTCGGCATTTCCTAACTGACTACCTTGAGAAGAAACGCCGGTCTTAAGGGTAGCGTTTAGGCTCTACAATATCTAACCATAAAAACACGTTTTTATGTTTTTAACTTAACGATAATGATAGTTTAACCTTTTGACCGCCACAGTCACGTATAAACGACAAACTGAAAAGTACCCAGCACGCCACTGTCACGACTACATGACAGAGTTTAAAAGTTAAAAATTAATAGTCACTGTCAATCGATATAATGCCGAACTCACTTATGGATGAATTCTTAGCTTGATGCTGAGGGCACGTCTTTCTTTTTTGACGTGGCAGTCAAAAGATTAATACAATCATCTGCCTAGCCTTTTCCCAAGCTTTGTTGGGGTCGGCTGCCAGTCTTAACTGGATGCAGCTGAGTACCAGTGTTTTACGTGGAGCGACTGCCTGTCTGACCTCCTCAACCCAGTAACCTGGGGAACCCGATACCCCTTAGGCAAAACTGGTTATCAGACTTTCTGGCTTAACGACTGCCAAAGATGTACAAATGACAGCCGGGACCCACCAATTTAATGTGCCTTCCGAAGCACGGAGGAACTCGTCATGACAAGACGGACCCACCGCGCCAAGCGTTGCTTAACCTTATGATCGATCGACCCGTGCGGCTATTACTTAGCCACGAGCTCCTCCAAGATGGTTTATTAATACAATAATGTTTAAATTTTTAGCGGATTGCGGTAATCACATGTCAAGTAAGGACTCGGGTATCAGCCAGATGTCTGACGTCACACTCTCTAACAAAGGACACAATGGGGTACCCAACGGACATTACAATGCGTAAGTATACAAAGTCTAACAATACTAGTGCACCAAATTTTTACAGGTCATCTAGTACATGCTAAGGATCATGTTTACCACAAAAAAGTAATGAAAATATAATTTTCATCACATTCGCCTTCTTCTTCTTCCTGCCCTGTTCCCAATTCTATTTGGGGTCGGCGCAATATGTTTTCCGCTTCCACTCATTTCGGTCAGACGTCATACTACTATCCACTCCCTTCTTAATCATATCGTCTTTCAGGCAATCAATCCATCTCTTCTTTAGTCTACCTCTATCTCTCCATCCATTCACATTCACACTTAACAGACGCCTTTCATCACATTCGCCTAATTGTAATAAATTGTGTACGCATAACGCCGGTCTCTATGAACGTGCTCGATCGTTGACCCCTAGGTCATTCAACTTTTTTGTGGTAAGCAAAGGGGATCTATGCTTACTTTTATAGACGGAAGATTTTTTTTTTATATTTATGTATCATAATTTTTTATTTCCTTTTTTTTTCTTATATATACATATTAACAAATATATTTACCTTTACCTCTTTCTAGGGAAGTGCTGAACCGTGCGGCGTCAGCCGACAGCTCTGAAGAGGCGAACAGCACGAAGGAATCTTCTCCCGTGCCCGCTAACCATAGGATGGACTTCCAGCAACATGGGTGAGATACAGCTTATATTATTGAAGTTAAGGTCAAAATAATACATTTAAAGTGCAGACGCCAGCACATCAAGATACCCAAACTGAAAAAAAAAAATCCCAATCAACTTTGAACCATATGCTTCAGTGATAACGTTGAAAAAGTTCAAAATTAAGTCAGTTTCAATCGATATATGTATGTACTTCCGAACTCACTATGTACTATATTGTAGATATTTATGGATGAATTCTCAGATTGGCGCTGCACGTCTGCAGGGCAGGGAAACTCGACAGATTGTAGTAGCTTGATGTGCTGGCGTCTGTACCATACACCCGTGCATCGTGTCGCACGTTGGTGTCGGTCCAGCTTGTGATCTCTCTCTGGTCGTGTCGGATTGCCAACCCATCGGACTATGAGAGTGAGGGAATAGAGAGTGCACCTGTGTCTGCGCGAATGTGCGTGCATGTCCCATACAGCTGGCTGATATCCTTAGAGAAAAAATGGTGCACTAGTTTTGTTACATCCTATATGTATATGGCCACTTGACCGTATTGTTGTATGTCTTGCAGGGAGTTTAACTCGAGTCAGCTGGGCCGCGACAAGATCAGACCCTACGAGACCGATGAAAACGGATACATCATTACCAAATGTAAGTTTTTATTTAGAATTTCTCAAAAAATTACGACCTTACTACAAAAAAGTTAGACAGACGTTTGACACGACGTGTTTAAAGAAAAACTTGTATGCAAAATTATTTTAAACACGTGTCGAACGTCTTTTTTGTAGTAAAGCCCTTAGTGTGTGATGGGGCTGCCGGGTTTCTGTAGTGCTTCAGAGGTGTTTGCAGAAGCCCATCAAATGAGATTGTTTGTTTGAATGCGCTAATATCGGGAACTAATGGGCAGATTTGAAAAATCCTTTTATTATTAGATAGCTTATTAGTTGCATTGGTCCAGGTCAGGCAAGTAGCAATGCAACTTTTCTAAGTTTGTATGTACTTTCTAAGTATATCTTGGACACCAATGACTGTGTTTCGGATAGCACGTTAAACTGTAGGTCCCAGCTGTCATTAAACATCCTTGGCAGTCGTTACGGGTTAATCAGAAGCCAGTAAGACTGACGCCAGTCTAACCAAGGGGTATTGGGTTGCCCGGGTAACTGGGTTGAGGATGTCAGATAGGCAGTCGCTCCTTGTAAAACACTGGTACTCAGCTGAATCCGGTTAGACTGGAAGCCGACCCCAACACAGTTGGGAAAAGGCTCGGGAGATGATATTAGATAGCTTATTTATTGAGGAGGCACTAGGCACGTTTTCATCCAAGTGCATAGGGGAAACCGCTGGCGGCCCCTAAAAATTAGCTTATTCAAACAAATAATCAAATCTTTCCTCGTTATAATATAAGTTAGAATTATGTTATAATAATAAACTTTTTAATACATTTCACAGCGGGTCTTCGCGAACCCGAAGTTCTAGAAGCATTATGCAAGCTGGACGTATCGGCCGCACCTCCCGAGCAGTGGGAGCGGTTACTGCTGGCGACACACGAGATCCTCAAGTACGGGGACTGCAGGAAACCCCTGGAATATTTCAAGTAAGTTTACAAACCTATCAGAGGGGCTCGTGGCTAACTAAAGCCCCATATAGACGGGGAGAGTTTCTCATCTCGAAGATACGGTAATTCATCATCTCCCGAGCCTTTTCCCAACTATGTTGGGGTCGGCTTCCAGTCTAACCGGGGTCAGCTAAGTACCAGTGTTTTACAAGGAGCGACTGCCTGTCTGACCTCCTCAACCCAGTTACTTAGGCAACCCAATACCCCTTGGTTAGACTGGCGTCAGACTTACTGGCTTCTGACTACCCGTAACGACTGCCAAGGATGTTCAATGACAGTCGGGACCTACAGTTTAACGTGCCATCTGAAATACAGTCATTGGTGTCCAAGATATACTCAGATACATAAAAACTTAGAAAAGTTGCATTGGTACTTGCCTGAACTGGAATCAAACCCACGCCCTCATACTTGATGGTTTGGTTCTTTACCCACTATGCCACTACGACTCGAAGATAAGATAATTGAAGGAATATTAAAACATTACCTTCGTCTAAACATTCACTCTTCTCGCCCGTTGACATGGGCGACAAGCGGCGTGTCATTTCGCTAAATTCGTATATGTCATATACGAATCTCGCTGGCGACATTTTAGTTGTTGTCTGAATGTAAACATTTTGTTACGATTATGTTATGGCGATTATTGCTTGCGATAGTCGCGGAGACATTCTCGTACCGAAACGTGCGAGAAACTCTCCCCGTCTAAATGATTTCTTTTTTTACTTTCAAACAGAAACATACTCTCTTTTATAATTTTTTGACTTTCAGAAAGTAGTTTTGCAGGCAAGTTTCTATAAATATAAATGACTGAATAAAGCTTTTTTTTACATTCTACTAGAAATATAGTCCGCGTGGCGCTGGCTGCGTTATCAATAGAGGAGACATCTGGTGATAAGGAGAACACAGAAAATGCTGGCGTTGCTCAACAAACCTCTGGTAAGTTTATCACAAAACAGCTGATTATTAGTTCCCTCGGGCTCAACTTTCCTGGTGCGGGATGTAGTTCCCTCGGGCCCAACTTTCCTGGTCCGGGATGTAGTTCCATCGGGCCCAATTTTCCAGGTGTGAAATGCAGTTCCCTCGATCCCAACTTTCCGTGCGCGGAATGAAGTTCCCTCGGGCCCAACTTTCCGGGTGCGGGATGTAGTTCCCTCGAGCCTAACTTCTAACTTGTGAACTATACTAGTGAACTTTGAACGTTAAGGCAACAGGAGAAAATGGCTGTTGAGTTTTACTATGGTTATAAGTATATTATTGCTCCTGATGGAGGGATGAAATTAGTATTTTTATTTTATATAATATGTATAAGCAAGATTGACTGCCTCGTTGGTCTAGTGGTCGCAAGGCGCGACTGCTGTGCACGGGGTCCCGGGTTCGTTTCCTGGGTCAGGCCGAAATCGCTTTGTGGGTTGTGAGTAACTTTCATAAAGCAGCCTGGAGTCTGGAAGCTGGTGATTGATTCACCCGTGCATCGGAGAGCATGCAAATGTCGGTCCTGCTTGTGATCTCTCTCCGGTCGTGTCGGATTGCCGTCCCATCGGACTATGAGAGTGGGGGAATAGAGAGTGCACCTGTATCTGCGCGAATGTGCGTGCACTATAATATGTCCTGCGCATCTGGCTGATCTCCATAAAAGAGAACGGCCGCCGCAGCCGACAATCGGCCTGGATGCCATCATAAGCAAGATGTGCCTAAAAAATCTTAAAGACTGATTTCATAGAAACAAAATTTGTAACTCAATTTATCTTTCGTGTTGAGTTTTCGAGATCACACCTTCTAAACTAACAAAAATTCTCGTAACTTCCAGGTTGGGGCACAGCAAACGAACGAGCGGCGGCCGAAGCAGTGAAGGTCCTCATCTGGTTGTGCCGCCGGCCTGAGACCCGGCCCCAGTGGCAGGATTACTTCGACCTGATACTCCTGAAGCTGATCCACGCATACGAGAGCCTGAATAAGGAAGTCATGAGGGCTGTCGAAGCCGGCATGCCGCATATCGCTAATGCGTTGCCAGCACAACAGGTAATAAATTTTCGAGATTTTTAAGACTGTTTCCTTATTGTATTCTTTTATATTTTATATGACTGTTCCTTTTTTTTTCTTAATAGTTCTTTATAAGTTAAATTTTGTGTTTTGTTTTGAGGATTAACTTTTATAAACTGAGTAGTTTTTAAGAATGATTGCAATATTTGTACGCCTTCACGGCAAAACATAGCGCACGTATAACAACCTGATCCACATGTAATATTTCACCTATGTTTCACAAATAAATATTCTGATTCTGATTCTAAAACCTTTAAACAATTTGACCGCCACAGTCACGTATAGATCATCATCTCCCGAGCCTTTTCCCAACTATGTTGGGGTCGGCTTCCAGTCTAACCGGATTCAGCTGAGTACCAGTGTTTTACAAGGAGCGACTGCCTATCTGACCTCCTCAACCCAGTTACCCGGGCAACCCAATACCCCTTGGTTAGACTGGCTTCTGACTACCCGTAACGACTGCCAAGGATATTCAATGACAGCCGGGACCTACGGTTTAACGTGCCATCCGAAGCACGGAACAGTCACGTATAGATGACAAGCCAAAAAGTGCCCAGCACTCCACGGTCACTACTACATGACAGACTTTTAGAGTAAAAAAATAATAGTCAGTGTCAATCTCTCACGTATGAGAGTGCGGGTTTGATTCCAGATCAGAGTAGTACCAATGTAATTTTTCTAAGTTATACGTACTTTCTAAGTATATCTTGGACAATGACTGATTAAAGATGAAGGAAATCATCTCGAGGAAACCTGGACTGTAAAGTATGAAATCACTATCCCGCATTGAGCAAGCGTGGTGATCAACGCTCAATCTTTCTCTGTGTGAGAGGAGACCTGTGCCCAGCAGTGGGACGATAAAAAAAAAGGCTGATTATGCTGACGATGATGATGTGGGAATCGAACCCGCGCCACCTGGTCGTCATCTGAGGGCACGGGAGTGCCCCAGCCAATATTATTTACTCAAAATAACCCGTTATTTTTTTCAGGTACTAGCTCTACTGAAGCCAGTTATCCGCACCCGTGGATACCCGACGTCCCTGTGCGCCCTGAAGCTAGCCGCTGAAGTGGCGAAGGCTCGGCCGCACGAACTTACTGACGATCTAGTTCAGCACCTCATGGAGGGGATAGGACAGGTAATTATAACTACAGTATAGATTTATCATCTGCCTAGCCTTTTCCCAAGATATTAAGGTCGGTTTTTAGTGTTAACCGTGACACATGTGAGTGACTGCCTGTCTGACCTTCTCAACCCAGTTACCTGGGCAATCCGATACCCCTTGGTAACATTGGTTAGACAGGCCGTAAGATTATCGTCTGCCTACACTTTTCCCAAGCTGTTTTAGAGCTGAACTTCCAGTCTCACCTGGGGCAGCTGAGTACCATTGTTTTAACGAGAAGTGACTGCCGGTCTGACCTCAACCCAGTCACCTAGACAAACCGTGATACGCCTTAGTAAGGCTGGTTGTCAGACTTTCTGGCTTCTGACGACCCGTAACGACTGCCAAAGGAACTCGTCTTGACAAAATGGTCAACCATCCATGGACTGACCGCGCCAAGCTTTGCTTAAGCCGGGGATCGAACGACCCGTGCGGCTGTTACTTAGCTACGAGCTCCTCACTTTCAACCACACATTTAAATATAATATAATAATAAAATCTGGACACCTTTTTCATACACGGTCAATTAGCCCCAAGATAAGCTATTGATTAGCTTGTGATAAACTACATATATTTTACACATATGTTATAACATTTATAAATACATATTATAACACCCAGACCACAGCCAACAAGCATGCTCATCACACAAATGTCGACCGTGTGGGGAATCGAACCCGGGACCCTTAGCAGGGCAGTCGGGGTCGTCAAATAATATTTTTTGGTTGTGCTTACAGCTAGCAGATCACCAAAACAGTGCAGTGCGCAAGGCGGCCGTGTTCTGCATGGTCGCGTTCACGTTCGCGCTCGGCGAGGAGCGCATGCAGCCGCATCTCAAGCACTTGTCTGTCAGCAAGTACCGGCTGTTACAGGTACTTACATAACTACGTCGTCTCACGTACAAGATTGCGAGTATGTATGTATGTTTGTCACTAATCCACGTTGAAACTATGCTGTATATAGAATATTTTGTAGTTTGGTCAGTGGATACTAAATTATATTAGAAAAATTACACCAAAATCCGTTGCCTAATCAAGCCTACACCTCGAGGGCAATGACCCTTTACTTCAAGGTCAAGGTCAAAATAAGTTGAGCGAGAAACTTATATTTAATATTATATAAATGAAGAGTTTGTTTGTTTGAACTGTCTAATCTCAGGAACTTCTGAATCGATTCGAAAAATTATTTAGATAGATAGCCCATTTATCCAAAAGGCTATAGGCTAGTTTTAATCCGGTTGCGCGGACTTGTTCCCACGGAACGCGTGTGCAAGAGCTAGTAGTTCAATGTTCGTTGACGTGTTCCCCGCAGGTGTACATAAGCAAGCAGCGCGAGGAGGGCGGTCGGCCGGCCGCCGCCGCGCCGCCCACGTAGCGCCGGCGGCCCCGCGCTCGCACGCGCACGCGCAGCACGCAGACGCAGCCCCACTAGTCCCACGCCCGCGACACCGCTGCCACACTACGCAGCTACGCGGCTCTATTCTGATCACCAACCTACGTAGTCAGCGTAGCCGCGTAGCTACACAACTGCGTAGTCAGCTGAGACGTGTGGCTACGTAACTGTGTAGTCAACTGAGACGTGTAGCTGTTTAACTACGTAGTCTACATAGTAACGTAGCTACACAACTGAGTAGTCAGCGTAGCCGTGTGGCTACGTAACTGCGTAGGCAACATAGTGACGAAGCTACATAACTGCGTAGTCAGCGTAGCCATGTAGCTACACAACTACGTAGTCAGCGTAGTCGTGTGGCTACATAACTACGTAGTCAGCTGACAACTTAGTGGCGTAGCTACGTAACTTCGTAGTCAACTGAGACCTGTGGCTACATAACTGCGTAGTCAACGTAGCTGTGTAGCTACAGAACTACGTAGTCAGCAGAGACGTATAGTTTACTACGTAGTGACGTAGCTGCGTAGTTAACGGCGTCATAAACCTACACAGAAACCGTGGTGATATAGAAGTACCGCTTGATTGTGTGAAATGGTTAGTGTTTGTTATTACGGTAATTTTTTTAACTGCATTTTCTTTTGTAGAGCTTGAAGCTAGAAGCAGGATTTTGTTAATAACATTGTTATATTGTCTGTTGGACCCAAGAACATTTACTTCATAATAAAATTCTGCTTAAATAGAATGACCTCAATTACTACCCGTTGCACACAATGAAGTATATGGCAACACAGACTAAAATATTACCATTATTTACAAAAATCTTCCAAATACAATACCCATAGGTTCTTCATAGACTCTCATCAGTTTTTATTCCCAGTGTGTATTTGAAAACAGAATTTTAAGAATAGGGATGTGGACAACTAGTCAAATTAAATACTTTTATAGAACTGTCAAAAACTGTTACTCTCTATGTAATTTGCATGAAACACACAAACTATGACGTCACAGATTTTTCACATCAAGTCGTATACTTATTTCGATTATATAACCAATGAAAAAATTAAAACAATTTTCCATTCAAAACGATAAATTAAACTGACATTATTTTGAGATGCTTTACAAAATGAATATGATAAAGTATTTTATTTTTGACCTAGTCCACATCTCAATTCCTATATCTTGTTACTTTTTTCACAAATTGTTCAAAATGACCGATGTATCTAATAAAACAGTAAAATAGATTTTTATGTATGTTTATAGTACTTGTATTGACTATACATATGTATATAATTTCTTAATCCTTCCTACATGGTCAGAAAGTTGGTTAAAAAAGATTTCCAGATACTTATACTGGGTTGAGGAGGTCAGATAGGCAGTCGCTCCTTGTAAAACTCTGGTACTCAGCTGAATCCAGTTAGACTGGAAGCCGACCCCAACATAGTTGGGAAAAGGCTCGGAAGATTATGATACTTATCCAAAAATCTTTAACCATTTTTAGGGTTGAACTACATCTGGCAGCGCGGAATCGCCTTTTCCGTCGCGCTTTCTCTTTCTGTCGCTTAGAACTGCCATTTGCTAGAACGAGACAGAAAGCATAATGCGATAGCACGCGGCGGAATCCTTGAGGCGATCGGTTGTCTCGGTCTAGCAAATGGCAGTTCTAAGCGACAGAAACAGAAAAGGCGATGGAAAAAAACGATTGCGTGCTGCCAGATGTAGTTCAACCCTTAAAGTACATTTTGAAACGAAACAAACTCACATACGCATTTAAAAATTATCCATAACAAAGACATTAGTTAATACAAGTGCTAAAATTAAAAAAAAAAAATCTATATCAAATACATACATACAAAATTTATAATATTTTTTTAAATGTCTAAGAAGGGGAAGTGCACGCGTGATATATAAGAGACTGGACTGACGAGCGCGGAAGTTAATTTGTGCTGTATATTGTTTGTATTAGGGGCGAGATTTAATTGTTTTCCTGTATCATATACTAAAATATGTGTAAAAACTTTGGTTTAAGAATGAAACAATAGGAATTTGTCTGTCTATGGCTTTGCGAGATGGGATAACTTATAGTCTATATCGCTTCAAAAAAAAACATACTTTTACAAAGAATACCGTCTTCAAAAAAACTGGATAAATTATTGATTTTTGAGAAAGTACAGACGCCAGCAAGTCAACCTGCCCGATCCACCAATCGAATTTTAACCTACCGGCATCGTGATAAGGTAGAAAATCTATTAAAGAAGTTTGACAGATTGATAGGTAGGTAAGTTGACGTGCTGGCGTCTGTGGGTACTTTGTAAAAATATGTTTTTTTTTTACTGTGTAATTCTAGGTTTATTGGGTGAAATGGGAAATCCCATTGCACCCAATTCAACAGGAATGGAATGTAGATACCCACGCAGGTATACGGTCAATTGCGATAATTATATCATGTTAGATAATTTACCTTGGCTTTCGCTAAAAGCTTATTGGAAGCGTTTTATATACGTGTGTGAAAAGTTGACGAATAGGATTATTGTAATATCATGTGTTCAAAAATTCCCAAAAAATCTGATTGTTTTTGGAAAAAATATCGTATCAATTATTGTATCGTGTCGTTATAAAATACGTTCCCAAATTACAATGTGATTTTAAATTGTTCCTATGACATCAGAGAAACTACATGAATATAACTACATATATAAGTCTGCTTTTAATCTTGTACACTAAACAGACATTACGAGTGTTGTCTGCAATTCTTTAATAGTTATATTATTACCGTTAATAAAATCTAATATCGTTTTTTTTTTCAATTAGTTACCCTTGTCGGTACTTATTTAAAACGTAATAATACAAAAATTAGACAACATTATTTGTAAATTTGAGATTTGCATGTGTCAATTTAGTCTACGAGATTAAGAGCCGGTTTCACAGGTTATGGATAGCCACTATCTACCAGATAAACTATCTGGAACTTATCAGCAACCTGTGAAACTTGCCCTAAAAAGCAGACTAGTTTCTCTGAACTGTATAATTATATATTTACGGCTATATTGTCAATCACTATAACGCTGTAACATATAACGTGCTTAGCCAAAGTAAGTGTGCAAATCTCGCCCCAATAAGTAAGGTAGTCAGCGGTGTTGTATAAAAACGAAACTATATTGTCTATGTACAGGCGTTTTGTATATCTGTGGAAGCATTTCGGTGTTGTAACATTGGTTTTTGGTCGTGGTAAAATGACCACTTCTTATAGTCAAGATTCCCAGTTCACCCAGGTAATGGGAATTTGACTTTTTTTGTATGGAGACTGTCAAGTGATCTTGTTAGTATATTAGTATGTGCTGTGGTCATTTTACCACATTCCCAGTGCTGTCGATAGTGGTGATAAGTTCTGCTAAATGATGTAAAGATTTTTGGCTTGGAATATGTAAGAGTTAAGGTGTAGAGAAGGGTATTAATTTACAAGATAGAAATCATTCCTAGGAACCATTCCCAGTTGGGAATACATTTTCCCATAACATGGAATACAATTTATTCCCATAACGTGGAACAAAATTTATTCCCAGTTGTTCAATCTACCCATACTGAAAGTATGTTTACTACAATAAATTGTTTTCCCATTTGTCATGATGTGCGTGTGCCTTTTCGCTAATTGTTGAAACATTTCATGTAAAGTAAACATTGATAATCATGAATCAAAATGTTTTGATTTAAAATCGTGAGTTATTATTGTCTTTTGTTGGAAACTTTATTAAGTTTTTGATATTCATATCGCCTGTTGTTGCTGAGGCGTACGAGTGGCATTTGTCATGGTATGCGTCACGCGCTTTTAGCATGAAGTATCTTGAATACGACACTTTGACGCAACGCAAAACGGCGGGGGCGCGGCGAAGATAGTGAGAAAGTAAATCAAGTTAAAATGAACCTTAACTTGTATGACATGCGGTTGAAAACGACAGTCGAGGGCAGCTCTCGTGGCAGCTTGTCGGCTCACAGCGCGTGACTGCTGTTTTCAACCGTATGATACAGAAGATAAGGTTTATTTTTAGTTGATTTATTCTAAGTATCTTCGCCGCGTCTCCGCCGGCTTGCGTCGCGCCTTGAAGTTACACCGCCTGATATTAACGTAGAGATATGCTTACTAATATCTCTCCATGCTCCATTAATACTGACCTATTTCTCCATGTAGTGTGGAACTTTCGAGAAAGATAAACAGTTCCCACCTTACCTAGAACCTGTTGCGTCTACCAGTTCAAATTTTATCCCATCTGGAGGAAATCAATAGTAAAAAAAATAGATTCCCATTTCATGGAATATTTTCCCATTTCAAGGAATATTTTCCCATTTCATGGAAATTTTCCCATTTCAAGGAATATTTTCCCATTTCATGGAACTTTTTCCCATTACAACCAGATGTTTCCAAAGTGATATTTTAGAGTCTGTAGGCCCAACAAGAGATTAGTCTCGATTCTAATAACAAAAAAAAAATAAGACAGATAAATATTTTTTTCCCAATCAAGTGACAAAATAGTATAACACTTTGCCTTAACATAGGAATAATGATTAAAAAAAATTAAAAAATGTTAAACTTACTATCTCAAAACCCGACAAATAGGCTTAAAATTGTTGGTGATAATATTTTTTATGATATAAAACTTTTCAATTCAAATTTAGGTTTGGTGTTCACAGAAGGTGGACATTTATTTCCTATTGATATCGGCATTTTTTGAGATTAAAAGTGATTATGGACGACCCATTTCGATATACCCAAAGCGACCCAGCTCCCATCTGGATTTTGACTGGGTCGTTCAAAATCACGGACGAACGACTAACGACACTATAATAACGACTTAACGCGGTTTTTTTGTTCATAAAATAAGTAATAACTGATTTCAAAACGCATATATGTACATACCGAGAACTTGACGATGATGGCATTTGTATAGATGAGAAATGGCAGTTTATTTAGTGCGAAAGAGACGGATAGATTACAAATATTTCATGGGAGACATTTTGGAAAGTGTCTCTTTGTCTCTTTCGCACTTTATAGAACTGTTTTAATTGTAGTTTGGCTGCGAAAAGACAAGTTTTTTTTTTCTTTTGAGACTGGCAGGTTGTATAGAGTGTTTGCAATACTGGGTTGTTGTGGTACTGTTGGCTGCGAAGCTGTTTCGTTACTTTTAACTTCCAAAGTTAGTAATTTTCATGTTTTAACTCTTATTTTGTATCGAAACGTGGGTTTTTTTCGGCGAAGAATTTTGGTAATGACTAACCAGCCTTATATTCGCCCGGCGCGAGTTTTCAAAACTGCGCCCTTGAAAATGTTCTAACAAGGCTCTTACGAAATTCAGAACCGGATGGATGTTTTTGTCACATGTTGTTTGTTATAGCGTGCGTCCTTAGCTTACGGTAACCGACAGGCAATATTTCCAAACGATTGTATCAACGAACAACAAATCAACCTTGCATGAAATAAAACTAGATACTCGCGTCTGGTCTGGTCATTTCTGCGCCTCCCCCTACCCCCAGGGTCTGCGCATGGCTCGCACCGCTCTATTTACGGCGATTACAAAATAATTTCAGAGAATTATTGCACACTCTTCTACCAAAATTTGCCGAAGGCTGGCCATACTGTCAACGCAGATCGCCGAAGAAACCCACGAGATTAACACGACATCTCACAAGTAATTTATATTAAAAAAGAACCATTTCATCACCCTTATGTTTTATATAACGCTTGTATAATTGTAAGCGGTTAATTATTGAGTCCAATACCGCAAAAATGGCTTCCTAACTACAATTTGATAATGTAAAAATAAGGATGAACGATCTACTAATGCCTCAAGCATTATTTTCTTGTAAAAATATTAAAGATATAACAAAATTGTTGTAAGCCATTTTTGGTGTATTAAACTCGCGTTTTGTTTTGTAACAATATTTATCATTTTGTATACTTTTTCAGTGTAATATATATATTATATATATGTTATGTATTTGTAGTGTTCGGTCGCCGGTGTGGAGGGTAGGCCGTGTATATGGACGCCCGATTCAGTGTTTTAAAATAATGTATTGAATCTCAATTTTTTTTCGATGCTTTAAATGTAGATTGTGTTTTTAATAATGTCTTTTGTTCTTTTAAGGGTTAGTCTTTCACTAATTTTGAAGTGTCGTCTTGCCCTTAAGGCTAAAACCCGGCTCACAATTAGTTCTAATACAAAAACAGTTTTTAGTACCTTTTGACCGCCACGTCAAAAAAAGGCGTGCCCTCAGCGCCAAGCTAAGAAAATCATCCATAAATACCTACAATATAGTAATGATTTCGGAATTATATCGATTGAAACTGACTATTAATTTTTAACTTTAAAAAGTCTGTCATGTAGTCGTGACCGTGGCGTGCTGGGAACTTTTTGGCTTGTCATCTATACGTGACTGGCGGTTAAAAGGTTAAAGCAACTTTAGTGTAACGATGGTAACAATTCTTCATTGTTCTTTTTTTAACATTTACAAGTGTTCAAGTTAACCACAATATTACAGAAATATTGAAATAATTTTAATCATTTTACTGTGTACTAATTACCGACAGTATACTTAATATCATAATTTGATTTTTTTGATATATAAATTACTGTATTTCCACACTTTAAAAGTATTAAAGACATTATTAGAAAACACAATAATTTGCACCTTGCTTTACCACGTATATGTTTTAAAACACTGATGTCTGATTGTTGCAAATTGCATAGTGCATGGAGCGTGTTGCGTTTAACATTGTCATATGTTCATAATGAAACTGTTATGTTAATTAAGAAAACTTAAGTAATAAATTGCGTCACAGAATTGTAAACTGTTTGAGTGTATTTTCTTTTATACTTTTAACCGACTTCCCAGAAAGAAGGTTATAAATTTGACCGTGTATCAATTTTTTTCCTTAGGGTCCTCCCACACAGCAGTTATACAACATTATAACACGATAACATTCATAATCTTATCGTGTTACACAATGTTGTATAACGTTATATGACTGCTGTGGTAACGTTATGTGACGTTATATTATGACATTTTGTTGGTAGTTCTTTTCTTCTCATTTTCTGTCATCTATATCATTTTTAAAATTGGGTATATTGTGGTTTATGTAAAGTATAACAAAGAATTAAGCAATTATTTGGGATATAGTTTTTCATTAAATATAAATTAATATCGGCAAAAAATTTGGATATGTTCTGTGACTAATTTATTATTTGGTATAACTCATTTTTTCTTTCAATGTTACACGTAACATGCTTTAGAATTTCATCAGAAAATGTTTAGACTTCCATTAACGAAATTGGTATGGTATATTTTTTAATTAAAATTGGGATTTTGACTTTTTTTTCTTTTATAAAAAGCTGAATTTGATTAAAAGTTTTTGATGTAAATTCGTCATGTTCTATGCGATTGTATTTATGTATAAGAATTGCATTTAAAGTATATAATATGTAACGCTTGAGTGCGAGTGACGCTGTGTCAAATGTCGTAATTACTTACTGTATTTAAATTTATAATTAATAATTATTGATTATTAATGTACGATAGTTATGAATAAAAATGATTTTTAAGCCTTTATATTTTTGTTTTATTTATTTTAATGATTTGGGAGCAAATGACTTCATTTATTGTTGATTTTTATTCAGATACTGTGGATTGTTAAGCTTTTGACCGCCACGTCAGAGATGTGCCCTCAGCGCCAAGCTAAGAATCCATCCATAAATACCTACAATATAGTAGTAAGTTGGGAATTATATCGATTAAAACAGACTTAATTTATGACTTTAAAAGTGTCATGTATTCGTGTCGTGGCGTGCTGGGCACTTTTTGGCTTGTCATCTATACGTGACTGTGTCTGTCAAAAATACTGGGATTTTGTGTTGTTAAGCTATTTATGAAGTCTATGTTCAGCAATTTTGAAGATTTGAATGTGTTCAGCTACTTTTGGGGCTGATTGCTCCGCTGCATCCGGGACTGACTATACTCAGCTGAATTTTTTTATTGGAAGTTTACTCCAATATAGTTGGGAAAAGGGTAAGGTTCCATTAGGGTTGATTACCAAAAAAATAATAAAACAACTGTCGAACAATTCACATTATTTATTACAACTTATAATACAACACAACGATCAGTCCGCCAAAAAATTCTTACTGAACAGGGCAAGCGTGCTGACACAAAATATTTTTGCACACAGCTACGCATCAAGCTATATAAAACCAGTTTGTCTTGAACTCGCTTCAAATGTTCTTTCTACAAATTGAAAGGTCAGCTTATACTAGTTTTATATAGCTTGATGTGTTTTGCGTGTTTTAGATACAAAAACTGCACTTTGCATGCAAATTCACTGATTCTAATATTTTATCATGAATTGATATAAAAAAATGTCAAATATGAGTAGGTATTTTAATTTCTTAAGAGGTGTTATGCGGGTATAGTGAATTTCACCTGTCATATGCCCAGAATCCACCAAAGCGGAGAAGTTTTTAAACGATCAATGGAATTTCCGATTATGGATCAGCTCACACCGAGACGCGACGCTGCACGCACATTTGAAAAGAGCGATTCAAAATAGAAAATACAACTTTATTATCTACACGAAAAGATACACATTTCATTGTGAGAATATAGAATACTTTGCACCATGCAGCGCTATTAGGCGCTTAGTAAAGATTTTATAGCCGTCTCGCGGCGGCGCAGTGCGAAATCACTGGCCTCTTCCAGTATCGTCGCGTCGCATTACGTCTTGGTGTCAGCTGACCCTATGGATACCAAGATAACGACACTCTTTTGTTTAAAACTTCCCTGCTTTGGTGTAGTCACATGGTGGGTAGTAGATAAACACAAAATACTTTTAAATGTTCGTTCATATCTAGACACTGAACTAACAGACACATGGCGTGACCGACAAGAAAATATCATTAAATACGCTTCATATTTTAGTCAGTACCCAAAACCTTTATTAGCTTGTTAAGGTAAGGTTTCCTCTATGCCACTCATCTAGGATAAATAAGCTTGCCGACACATACATATATATTATCTACTTCTTTTCAACAAGTTTGCTTGTCAGTCAGGGGCGTAGCTACCGCCGCCGTATCTACCGTATCAATTATACGGGGCCCTTGGACCACAAGGGCCCCCAACGTGCTTAAGCAAATATTCTCATAAAGATAGCAAAAATAATGTATCAATCACAACTCTCTTAGATCCTGACCATGTATGAACACATATACATAACTAATTTAATATAACGTATTTTTTTGTGAATTATATTTACTCTTCCTAAGGGCCCCAATAATTTTTTTATACGGGGCCCCGCCAAAGCACGCTACGCTAATGTTGTTAGTGTCTATTCGTGTTGGATGCCTCATTGATAATCATGAAAACAGTCATTTGACCGTATCAACCACGCTACATGTTTATAGATCTGTCCGAACCTTAAATTGAAGGATACTTTAAGACAGTGAAATTCACATCCCGCCAAAAACGTAACTTATGCAAAAAAGATTTCAATTATTACGTAACAAGTCACACTCACACATCTATAATACTACACACATACACTTACAACTTCTCTAAACATATAGATATATATAATTTTATTGTATTTATTGTGCTTTTTAAAAGTAATGGCACTTGCAGATTTGTTTCGACTATTGGAGAGCAATGTGGGGTCATTACGACAAGATTTAATAAGAATTTTCAAAAAGTGTAAATCAAAAAATTAAATTCAAAAATTGTACGTTAATATTTGTTTTAGGAAATATTAGACCCCTTTCAGACATTTGGGGTCTAAAATATTACAGCCCCTTCCGACTTTTGGGGTCTTAAAAATTAATTTATGGTAAAATAAAGCATAAAAAGTAGTGCAGAGAGTAAATTATAGTATCCTAATTTTCAATATAATAATATACTTAGAAATAACTATTTATTAAATTCGAATCGCAAACGAAATATATATTTTGAGCGAAACGACGGAACGAGAAAAAGGAATGACAAAATACAAAAGAAATGCATCATTTCTTATACATTACAAGTAATACATAGAAGGTAGGGAAACCTATATAAATATCGAGATTTTCTCGAGTCTCATTTAGAAAGTAAAGAAAAAACAGTTCAAAACACACTTATATTCGGTGAAATGCTGAGCTAAATTAATAATGTTCAGTTAATTTTACATAGAAAACAGGCTTCAAGCAAGAAGTAAAAATTAAAGGAAATTACCCCCCCAATTTCAGTCAAAGGGGTCCGCGCTATTGGGGACATACAGATTGGTACATTTATATAAGAAATTTAAATTAATACTAGATAAGGCCTTTCATAGTTTTTGATGTTTATAAGATGTTTGTAAAATTATGAATTGTTTTGGAACATAACTACCTACCTATTGCATTAGGCGAAGCCTGTTATAATAGTGTAAGTTTTTATTGAATAAATAAATAAATCTTTCATACTTTAAAAGTGGGGTGAAAAATAGACAATATTAGATTCATATTCGTTTTGATAATTGTTTTAGAAAAAATATGTTATGAATTTGCTGGCCCAGACTAGATAATATAGAGGGACTATACCGAATATTTTAAAGAGAGTATTATCGGGAGGAAGGCTAAAAAGAGATCAACATAGCGCCTTAAATAAAATACATACTTAAAAATATATTTTATACTTAAAACTATCAAGTGTTTTAATTTTTCGAAAAATATTCAATTTGAACAAGGTACCAAGAAATGGCTGATTATTAAAAAAATAAGTTTTAGGATTTAAAAACTTCAGTTAAAGGTGAAATACTTATTTTTATTTGTATTCTTTTTACTTTTCAAGTGACGCGATAAAAAAAAATATGGCCACGTGTGTTCACTCCAAATATCACCCTTCTTCCCAGCGAAAACACATAGGAAATGGTGAAGGGAGGGCGATCTTGGGGACTGTCTGCTATCGCGAGGAAAGGTAAAAAGAATTCAACAAGAAAAACCTAATCAATTCTAAATAATTTTGAAGGTACAAAGTAGTCACGAATACTTATATTTTGTGCTTTATCTTATATATTTTTTTTTATTTTTAACACACACACTAAACTAAGTAAAGCTATTCACGAGATTTTTACACACATACAAACACTTTTCTTACAAATTACCTACCTTATATCATTATTTAATAGTGGAAAAGCATATATTTACGTACGTGTAGTTTTAATAGGAAAATAAAGCTAAATACTGGCGCGTTTGAGCTATATAACCCCCTGAGAGTGAATGACCCCAATCGGCCAAAAATTATTAAGACCCCATTAATAGATCAGTGACCCCCTTTAAGCAAATCATCAGGGTAGGATTAATATAGCCGTGTTCAAAATTTTACTAACATTTTTGTTTTAAATTAGCTTTTTTTTTAGAGATCAATACTATTAGCAACCATGATTTACCTCGCAAATATTTGATGTTTCATAATCTGCCTAGCCTTTTCCCAAATTCCCAGTGCGATGCGAAACCGTGAAATGTTTGGTCTTAATCAATTTTAAGAGCGCGTATACCGAAAGTTGGCAACGTCGCAAATAGCTGTCAAATATTTACACGTTTTAATTAATTTGGCCAATTTACTATATGAAAGTAAGACATATGGCTCTGTAGTGCACTAAAACATTGAATAGGAATTGCAATTAAAACACTAAATTATGACGGCTAACAGAGACAAATGGAAGCGGAAAACATATTGCGCCGACCACAAATAACTTGGGAACAGGGCAGGAAGATTATTTTTGTATCTGATATAGCTTTGAAGTACGGATTCGCTTGCTGTTTTACTTATAAAATATTTTTGAGACTCACACAGCTGAATCATTTTTTTCATAGTAAGACTTAATATTGAACTTTAAAAAAAATCCGCCATTTTGTTTGTCTAAAGTGCTTTTTAAATTTGTGCCTCCTATTTCGTTGTAAATCTTAATATCTAACAAAAATACTATAATATTTTACTATACTTACCTACTATTTTATGTACATAAATGGCCACATTTTGCTAGCTAAGCATTGTTGAGAGTGCCCGGCTAATCTTGATAGTTGAATTTTTCAACATAACTGCTTGATTTTTTAAGACTTAATTAAGAAAATTCAAATTAATTACTATATCAGTGCATTTTACTGGCAAATTATATATTAATTGACAAATATCTAAATGTGTGTTTTGTCTCTTTTATTCATGTTTGAGACAATTTATTAAGATAGATTTTAGAAGAAGATTATATAAGATCTATCAAAACTACTGCACCATATTTTTACAGGTCATCTAGTACATGCTAGGGATCATGTTTACCACAAAAAAAAGTTAAATGACCTAGGTGGCGCGCCTTCATAGAGACGCGCGTTATGCGTACAATTTGGCGACTTATAAATTTAATAAAATATGTTGTTGTTTTCATGACTTTTTGAGGTAAACATGATCCTTAGCATGTACTAGATGACCTATAAAAATATGGTGCACTAGTATTGTTAGACCTTATATATAAAGATTAAAATATTTGTCAAATAATATATGTAATAATGAATAAAAAACCTATTTTAATTGAAACATGAAGTTTTTCTTATAACTATTGAACATCGATGCTTATAAAGCTATGGCATATAAAATCCTTTGATTATTAATTACAAATAATTTTAACTATTTTTAATGAAATAGTTAATAAATGAATTTAATTAATTTTAAAGCAATTATTATTGAAATTGCGCCTAAATATAATTTTACTAACACCTGTTTTTTATACAAACAAACAGCATTATGATAACTTAGCTTTCTTGAACTGAAATATTTTTCGCTATCGGTCCAGTATTTCCGTAGATTTACCGACACATACAAACTAACAGATTTAGTGCCAGTTTCACAGGTTGCTGATAAGTTCCAGATAGTTTATCTGGCAGATAATTTCATATAAATTCTGTTACATTTTTTAATTTATTTAGTAGATAGTGGCTATCCGTAACCTGTGAAACTGGTCGTTAATATCTTTATAATATTAAAACTATAGGTTATATAGGCTTCCAGATTACAATATAAACAAACTTACATGTAATTTATAATTATTTATAGTGTCTGTATGTATTGCTATGTTATATTTTTTTATCACAGTGTAGTGAATGAGATAAGGGTGTGTTCACACTTGCGACTGTTTATTAAATTTAATGATTTGTAAAATTTGAAGAATATTAATGTCATAGAAGTAAATGTGATATAATTTAGAAGGTAATAAATAATAATTCGTTATAATAATTAAATAGCAATGAAGAAATTAAGGGCCAGTTCCACAGGTTGCTGATAAGTTCCAGATAGTTTATCTGGCAGATAATTCCATACAAATTCTGTTCCATTTTTTAATTTATTTGGTAGATAGATAGTGGCTATCCGTAACCTGTGAAACTGGCCCTTAGTGTTCTTATTGCGTATTTAATATTTTATTATCTAATAATTTGTTTATGGATATAGGTTAACTAGCTGACGCGACAGACGTTGTCCTGTTTTTTTTTCTTTCACAAAAACCTGACATTAACAAACATAACACAAAACCTTATTTTCATTTTATATACATATAGGATATATACGAAAAAAGTTGAATGACCTAGGTGTCAACGATCGAGCGCCTTCATAGAGACCGGCGTTATGCGTACAATTTGTCAACAGTGACGATAAATTTAATAAAACATGTTGTTGTTTTAATGACTTTTTTGTAATAAACATGATCCTTAGCATGTACTAGATGACCTGTAAAAATATGGTGCACTAGTTTTGTTACACCCTATAGATGCCGTCGCAAGTGTGAACACAGCCTTATATCAAACATAATTAAAATTTTCATTAGAATGTAATTTTTTGGAGATAAAATAATCCAATCTATGCATTTGGAATGATATTGAAATTTACCTGATATGGAATGTCCTAAAAAAAATTGTCTAATAAATAAATTTGTATTATCATCGGAAAGTATTTAAATTTCACAAAAAATATTATATTCAACTGATTTATTATTTAAAATTATTGTATTGATGAACAGACGCTAGCACATCAAGCTACTACAATCTGTTAAATTTCTGTAATAGATTTGATTAGGAAAATTTGTCAGATACAGGTAGCTTTATGTGCTGGCGTCTATACAAATTAATAATTTATCTTCTTATAACCAAAAGGCGAGATGATTTCAAAACAATTTCCAACCTTTGTTTATTTGTGACGTTTAAATAGATATAGGGCTAGCTCCACAGGTTCCTGATAAGCTCCAGATAGTTTATCTGGCAGATAATTTCATACAAATTCTGTTCCATTTTTTTAATTTATCTGGTAGATAGTGGCTAACCGTAACCTGTGAAACTGGCCCTTAATCCCTTATACTCGTATTTTGTTATAAAAAGATAAACTATTATTGTCCTAGAATTTTAGGTAAATGCAACGACTGGTAGGAACAAATTGAAATATGTATTTTTTTAAATATATTTTACCTAAAAACATCAGATATGAAGCATGAACTTATATATAAATATATAATACTAGCTGTTGCAACCTGCAACCTATGACGTCACAGATTTTTCACATCAAGCCGTATACTTATTTCGATTATATTAGCAATAAAAAAAAATGAAATCAATTTTCGATTCAAAACTATAAATTAAACTGACATCATTTTAAGATGCTTTACAAAATGAATATGATAAAGTATTTTATTTTTGACCTGGTCATTTATTGCTACCAGTCGTCGCATTTACCTTTAATTAATTAATTATCTACAAAGAGAAATAAAAATATTCATTTTGAAAAGATTTTTCTAAGTATAATAACTGACAGTATTTAGTAGAGTGCTCTCAACTTTTACTATGAGACAGTTTTAATTCACAGACTTTGAAAAGAAAATGAATCAAATTATATATGAAAGACAAATTATATTTGCTGGGCAGTTCTTCCCAGCGAGAATACATAGGAAGTGGCGAAGGGTGGACGTTTTGGGGACTGTTGATTTTTGTTAATTTTTGATTGACGTTCAAACAGTGCTGATTTATCAGCCTAATTCCAACTAACGATTTTAAATTTGAGTTTAAAAATCTTAAGTAATGAGTATTATTACCAGCTTAAAAACACATCAAGCTACTACAATCTGTGAAATTTCTTTAATAGATTTACAACTTTATCTTTTATACATAAGGTTCAAAATTGATTGGGAAAATTTTACAGTTGCGGGTAGCTTGATGTGCTG
The DNA here is from genome assembly GCA_958496145.1 of Heliothis peltigera. NCBI lineage: Eukaryota > Metazoa > Arthropoda > Insecta > Lepidoptera > Noctuidae > Heliothis > Heliothis peltigera. The sequence goes on along the minus strand of OY292348.1, from coordinate 5,452,346 downwards.
GCGGCTGTACCTGCTATTATTGGAAATAAGCATAGTTATGTTTACTTTCTTGGATACCAATGACTGATTAAAGGTGAAGGAAAACATCTCGAGGAAACCTAGACTATAAAGTCTGAAATCACCAACCCGCATTGAGCAAGCGTGGTGATTAACGCTCAATCCTTCTCCGTGGGAGAGGAGGCCTGTGCCCAGCAGTGGGACGATAAAAAGGCTGATGATGATGAATATTCTTCAGCCTGTCTTGGCATGTCCAAATGTCTCGGGATATCAGTTGAGCACTCAACTAAATACTGTCTATACATATATATATATATATATTTATCGGCGCGTGGCGTCATACTGTTTGACCAACTCCGGTATAGCATTGGGTTCCACTGGTACTTTTTGCATCAACTCCGAAAGACTTCGAACGTAAGACAGTTTGCGAAAGAATTTTGAACTGCGGAACGCGAAAAATATCGATTATAACATACGATTAATAATAATTATATGTATAGGGTGACTGGTAATTAGTGACCGATATTTAAACACGTGATTGTACTCATGATTACAAACAACTTTCCCGAAGGAACTTTTTTTGTTATTTTTTTTATCATTACGACAAAATTCAAATTTCGCCCGATCAGCTGTTAGCGGCGAGGCCCCGCGCCCGCGTTGTCAGTAATTTTGCTATAATGATAAAAAAAAAAAAAAAGTTTCTTCGGGAAAGTTGTTTGTAATCATGAGTACAATCACGTGTTTAAATATCGGTCACTAATTACCAGTCACCCTATATATCGGGACGCCTTTTAGTGGTTAGGCCCTTAGTAAGCTATTGATTAGCTTGTGTTATGGGTGCCAACACAACTAATATGTAAGGTCTAACAAAACTAGTGCACCATATTGTTACAGGTCATCTAGTACATGCTAAGGATCATGTTTACCATAAAAAAGTTGAATGACCTAGGGGTCAACGATCGAGCGCGTTCATAGAGACCTACGTTATGTGTAAGAACAAAATTACAATTTGGCGAATGTGATGATAAATTTAATAATGTATGTTGTTGTTTTTATGACTTTTTTGTGGTAAACATGATCATTACCATGTATTAGATGACCTGTAAAAGTATGATGCACTAGTTTTGTTAGATCTTATATAATTAATACTTTTGGAGTAAAACTGTGTGTATAGCATACCTTACAAACGGCTTGGTGAGGATGACGAAAGATTTCAGCCAAAACGTTGGATGTACCAGGTACAAGTGTTTCAAACTTTTACGTAACCTGAAACAAATGGATGTTCATGTCTTAAAAGTCAAATTCTAAATAGAAAGGAACTACTCCGTATCCCGAGGGAGCTACTCCATGTCTCGCCTCACGACGCCATGCACCCCGACGCCATGCGTCCCGACGCCATGCGCCCCGACGCCAGGCGTCCCGACGCCATGCGCCCCGACGCCAGGCGTCCCGACGCCATGCGCCCCGACGCCAGGCGTCCCGACGCCATGCGCCCCGACGCCAGGCGTCCCGACGCCATGCGCCCCGACGCCAGGCGTCCCGACGCCATGCGCCCCGACGCCAGGCGTCCCGACGCCATGCGCCCCGACGCCAGGCGTCCCGACGCCATGCGCCCCGACGCCAGGCGTCCCGACGCCATGCGCCCCGACGCCAGGCGTCCCGACGCCATGCGCCCCGACGCCAGGCGTCCCGACGCCATGCGCCCCGACGCCAGGCGTCCCGACGCCATGCGCCCCGACGCCAGGCGTCCCGACGCCATGCGCCCCGACGCCAGGCGTCCCGACACCATGCGCCCCGACGCTAAGCGTTCCGACGCTAGCGTCCCGACGCCATGCGCCCCGACGCTAAGCGTTCCGACGCTAGCGTCCCGACGCCATGCGCCCCGACGCTAAGCGTTCCGACGCTAGCGTCCCGACGCCATGCGCCCCGACGCCAGGCGTCCCGACGCCATGCGCCCCGACGCCAGGCGTCCCGACACCATGCGCCCCGACGCTAAGCGTTCCGACGCTAGCGTCCCGACGCCATGCGCCCCGACGCTAAGCGTTCCGACGCTAGCGTCCCGACGCCATACGCCCCGAAGCTAGGCGTCCTGACGCTAGGCATCCCGATGCTAGGCGTCCCGACGCCATACTCCCCGACGCTAAGCGTCCCGACGGTAGGCGTCCCGACGGTAGGCGTCCCGACGCCATGCGCCCCGACGCCAGGCGTCCCGACGGTAGGCGTCCCGACGCCATACTCCCCGACGGTAGGCGTCCCGACGGTAGGTGTCCCGACGCCATACTCCCCGACGCTAAGCGTCCCGACGCCATACTCCCCGACGCTAGGCGTCCCGACGCCATGCGCCCCGCCGCTAGGCGTCCCGACGCTAGGGGTCCCGACGGTAGGCGTCCCAACGCCATGCGCCCCGACGCCATTCGCCCCGACGCTAGGCGTCCCGAAGGTAGGGGTCCCGACGGTAGGCGTCCCGACGCCATGCGCCCCGACGCTAGGCGTCCCGACGCCATTCGCCCCAACGCTAGGCGTCCCGAAGGTAGGCGTCCCGACGCCATGCACCCCGAAGCTAGGCGTCCCGACACTAGGCGTCCCGACGCCATACTCCCCGACGGTAGGCGTCCCGACGCCATACTCCCCGACGGTAGGCGTCCCGACGCCATACTCCCCGACGCTAGGCGTCCCGACGGTAGGCGTCCCGACGACATACTCCCCGACGCCATACTCCCCGACGTTAAGCGTCCCGACGGTAGGCGTCCCGACGGTAGGCGTCCCGACGCCATACTCCCCGACGCTAGGCGTCCCGACGCCATTCGCCCCGACGCTAGGCGTCCCGAAGGTAGGCGTCCCGACGCCATGCGCCCCGAAGCTAGGCGTCCCGACGCTAGGCGTCCCGACGCCATGCGCCCCGACGCTAGGCGTCCCGACGCCATGCGCCCCGACGCTAGGCGTCCCGACGCCATGCGCCCCGACGCTAGGCGTCCCGACGCCATGCGCCCCGACGCTAGGCGTCCCGACGCTAGGCGTCCCGACGCTAGGCGTCCCGACGCCATGCGCCCCGACGCTAGGCGTCCCGACGCGTTAGGCGTCCCGACGCCATGCGCCCCGACGCTATAGGCGTCCCGACGCCATGTGCCCCGACGCTAGGCGTCACAACCGAATCGCTTGTGTAGTAGAAATTTCAACCTCACAGGTGACCACATATTCCCCGGCACAGAACTACAACGTACCTCCGATCTATAAGCTTGTAGCACTCGTGCAGCCAGTGGAAAGTGGGCAGCCGTCTGCGGCCGGCGCTGCCGTGCAGGTACACCAACACATAGTCGTCTGTCACTAGACGTTCGAGCGTCCAGATAACGTACCTGGGGGACAAAACAGTGTTAATAGAAAAAAACAATACAAATTAACATTGAAACGTCGCGTCGCTACATTAAATACAGAGATTGGAACAAGACAACCAGTACAAGTGGTACAACTGACCCATATTTCAATTAACCCATGGTACAACTGACCAATGGTACAACTAACCCCTAGTACAAGTGGACCCATGGTACAACTGGCCCACGGTACAAGTGGACCCATGGTACAACTGACCCTCATTACAACTAACTTCTGGTAAAAGTGACCCCTGGTACAACTGACCCCTGGTACAACGAACCCCTGGTACAACTGACCCATGGTACAAGTGACCCCAAGTACTCACAGGAACAGGTTGTCCATGCAGTAAGTGTAGTCGGGTCTGGCGCAGTCGGGCAGGTGGCAGGCGCTGAACACGATGAGCGCTGCGCCGCCGCCGTCGTAGCCGCCATGCGATATAACTCGCTTGTAGGGCTCTATAACCTTTGAAAAACCAAAAAAATATAATTAACTAGCTTCCGCCAGCGGTTTCACCCGCTTTCTGAGGAAAGTACTTTCCATACCCGGATAAAAAGTAGCCTATATGTTATTCTGATGTATAAGCTATATTGTGGTAAAGTTTCATTCAAATCCATTCAGTAGTTTTTACGTGAAAGACTAACACAAACATCCATACATCCATACTTACAAACTTTCGCCTTTATAATAGTAGTAGGATTTTAAGGATCATGTTGTGAGGAAGGTTTGGAAGATGAACGTGGATGGATACAGAGGAACCGTATTGTCTAATACAGTAGTAGACAACTAGTCAAATTCAATACTTTTATAGAACCGTCAAAAACGGTTACTCTCTATGCAATTTGTGTGAAAACACAAACTATGACGTCACAGATTTTTCACATCAAGCCTTATACTTATTTCGATTATATTACCAATAAAAAAAATGAAAACAATTTCCAGTTCAAAACGACAAATTAAACTGACATTATTTTAAGATGCTTTACAAAATGAATATGATAATAATATCCCTCACACATTCACACAACGTCATCTAGTCCCAAACTAAGCAGAGCTCGTACTGTGGGTACTAGACAACTGATAAACTTACTTATATACTTTTCTTTTGTAAATACATACATATTATACATAAATAAATGATAAATGATATTTATTTTGCAAATAGGTTGAAATCAACACTTTTACACGTCAACACATTTTTTATAAAAACGAGATGAGGTCGGCATTTCCTAACTGACTACCTTGAGAAGAAACGCCGAAACAAACTCAAGGGTCACAGTCTCTTTTAGAAACAATTCATAGAAACATATGATAAAGTATTTTATTTTTGACTTAGTCCACATCCCAATGTGTATTACCTTCATATCACAAGTTACATGTCCCCCCGCTCTTGGTACAGAGATCCAGGCTCGCTCGTTGCTCAGCTCTTCAGCCGCGGAGTACTCCGGGATTGGGTCACTGGCCTCTGACAGCGTATTTGTTGATTTTGAACTGGAAAATACAGTTATAGTTTTTTAAGTTAACCTTTTGACCGCCACCGTCACGTATAGATGACAAGCCAAAAAGTGCCCAGCAGGCCACGGTCACGAGTACATGACAGACTTTTAAAGTTAAAAATTAATAGTCAGTTTCAGTCAATACTTATATACTTTTCTTTTGTAAATACATACATATTATACATAGAAACACCTTTTTTTTAAGTTAACCTTTTGACCACCACTGTCACGTATAGATGACAAGCCAAAGCACGCCATTGTCACGACTACATGACAGACTTTTAAAGTTCAAAATTAAGAATCAATTTCAGTCAATACTTATATACTTTTCTTTTGTAAATACATAACATTTTATACATAGGAACACCCAGACTAAGTCAAACACCCATGTTTAAGCACACAAATGTTTGACTCATGCGGGAATCGAACCCGCGACCTCTAGCGTGGCAGGCAGGTTCACTAACTACTCTAGTATGTAGTTGAAAATTGCTGATTATAAATAACTAATAGTCATACGCACATCTTGCTCCCCTCATCATCGCTAAGCACCAGGTGCTGGTTGACCGGCTGCGGTTCTAACTCCTGGGGAGAAGGTGGCTCCTCTTCAGACTCCATGGAACACGCGCTCACGCTGTCTAAACTACATCTGTCTTCCTCAGGGGGCTGGAAAAAGATAAAAAAAAACCTCTGATGCTGATGATGATGAGGTTAAGTACCCCTTTTTTTGAGATAGGATATCATCAGATTGCCCCTCTCGTGGTGGGTGCTGGCGGGAGTGTCAGACTCTTACTGACTAAACCCACTTTTGTTCCTTCTAGAGGTCTTTGTATGCTAGGGTCACGGTAATTCTTGCGAACAACCTGCAGCTTCGGTAGGCCTTTGCCCTACGGGGTTGTGCCCTTCCAATGTTGCTAACATCTCTTCGAGGAGTGCTTGGAATGGTACACGCCGCCGACGCGGCCCGTCGTCCTTACGACGTGCGGACGGTGAGCCACCCAAAACTCACCGCACACAGATACTCGCCTACGGTGTCCGGGAGGAACTTATGGTGCTTATGGGAATAAAACCGTCTCGTGAGCTTTCTTGTAAAAATTTTAGGGCTTGCTAAGAAGAAAAAGCCCCATAATTTCCCCCTAAAAGCGTTTGACATCAAAGGCCTAGGTACCATAGTCAATATCCCATATCGTATCATTTACACAGTTCACATAGAGTACAGACGCCAGCACATCAAGTTACCCGAATCTGACAAATTTTACCTATCGAATATTAACTTTCCGGTATTGTGATAAAGTTGAAAATCTATTAAAGAAATTTGTTCGATTGAGGTTGGTTTGTAAGCTTGTCTGTACAATCGACAACAAAAAGGTCTATGAAACTAGCTTAGTATGTGCGCACGAGTCGGCTCATTGTTTGTATGGTGCCCGTGTGAAATGTGAACAATTGCGACATTACGCTGCGATACAATTATAATAGTTTTTTAGGATCGACGATATATTGGTGGCCTAGCGGTTAAAGAGCCAACCTCTCAAGTGTGAGGGCGTGGGTTCGATTCCAGGTCGGGCAAGTACCAATGCAACTTTTCTAAGTTTGTATGTACTTTCTAAGTATATCTTGGACACCAATGACTGTGTTTCGGATGGCACGTTAAACTGTAGGTCCCGGCTGTCATTAAACATCCTTGGCAGTCGCTACAGGTAGTCAGAAGCCAGTAAGTCTGACGCCAGTCTAACCAAGGGGTACTGGGTTGAGGAGGTCAGATAGGCAGTCGCTCCTTGCAAAACACTGGTACTCAGCTGAATCCGGTTAGACTGGAAGCCGACCCCAACATAGTTGGGAAAAGGCTCGGGAGATGATGATGATGAATTTTATTTCGAAAATCACTCACATTATTGTCATAAGTTTAGTTTGGTAATTAATTAATTTTAAGCACCAGTACGAGTATAATAGGGAATCTAACTAATGACAGTAACACTAGACGCCGTAAAAACTTCACTGACCTGCTATCAACATTTTTTTTAGTAAACATGATCCTTAGCATGTGCTAGATGACCTGTAAAAATATGGTGCACTAGTTTCTTAGACCTTATAAGGGTCTTAGGGTCTTACCAGTCGTATTTTCCTCCGCTGCAAGCCAGGGCTCCTGTTAGGGGCTGCTGTGTGACGTAAAGCCACGCTGCCGGTGTAAGGGTCCAGGAGAGCCTGGTAAGCCGATCGATCCTCCTGCGTCGACGCGGAGATCACGTCAGGAGAATCTAACTCCTATAAAGAAATCAGATGGCTATTAAAACTTACAAGTTATATAATGTCGCCAGCACATCAAACTAACCGAAACTGTCCAATTTTACCAATCAACTTTGAACCATATGCTTCGGCGATAAAGTTGAAAATCTTTTGAGGGAATTTGACAGATTGTAGTAGCTTGATGTGCTGGTGCCTGTGCCTTAACATGACGTTTCGGGTCGACCTTTTTAGTTCCCACCCAAAGACATTCAAATGTTTAGACGACAGCACTTCAAGCTACTACAATCTGTCAAATTTCATAGTAGTTTTTCAACTTTATCGCTAAAGCGTACGGTTCAAAATTGATTGGGAAGTAGGCACCCGGATAAAAAGTACCCCATAAAAGCCTTTTTTGATAAACAGGCTATCTAACACTGAAATAATTTTTGAAATCGCACCAGTAACTCCTGAGTTTAGCGCATTCAAACAAACAAACACGCAAACAAACTTCTACATCAGAATAACATATAGCCCTACGAATCTATAGCGTATACGTGTAGGTATATAACATATATACCTACACGTATACGCTATAGCTTAGCGTACGTGACACTCCCGAGACGAGGGTCGTGAGCGGCGGGGGGGGAGGGGGATTAGTTACATGTTCGCGGAGACATTAGACCATTTGGATCGTTATATCCTTCATATTATCAACCCGCCTTACCATCCCGCATTGAGCAAGCGTAGTGATTAATGCTCAATCCTTCTCTGTGTGAGAGGAGGCCTGTGCCCGGCAGTGGGACGATAAAAAGACTGATGATGATGATGATCCTTGATATTGACGGTAAAATTACTTGATTAAGAATTGGTTTAGAAAGACAACAACAAATAATAATTAAAAAATAGCTACTAATTATATGTATCAATAGGTCAACCTACCCTAATCTGTCAAATTTTATCATTCGAACATTAACCTTCCACTATATTGTAATAAGGTTGAAAATCCATTAAAGAAATTTGACAGATTGAGGTAGGTCGATGTGCTGGCATCTGAACATACATATCAGCTGACGATGACGTCATCCCGGCATCGTATCATGTAGGAATTTGCGAGGCTATAGTTAATAAAACTGAAGAGACGATTTTTTTCAAAAGTGCACTCACATTATGCAATCCTAAGCTGCTAGACATCTCAATGGGTAGTTCGAAGTTCGGCATCGATCTGAGATGTGATGGCGATTCGCACCACTCAGCCACCTGCAAAAACATATGGTGATTATGATGGCGTCCAGGCCGATTGTCGGCTACGGCGGCCGTTCTCTTTTTTTAAAGGAGATCAACTAACTGCGCAGAACATATCTGTGCACAAGCATTCGCGCAGATACAGGTGCACTCTCTATTCCATCACTCTCATAGGCCAATGGGACGGCAATCCGACACGACCGAAGAGAGATCAGGCGCAGGACCGACATTTACGTGCTCTCCGATGCACGGGTGAATCAATCACCAACATCCAGACTCCAGGCTGCTTTATGAAAGTTTCTTGAAAGCAACAAAGGGGTTTTGATCCGGGAATCGAACCCGACATCCTATACAGAGAAGTCGCGCTATGCGACTACTAGACCAACGACCAGTTAGCCCATTTTATATTAGACTATTATCTAATCTAAGGTTTAGCATGATGCATACTTTGTCTGTAGAATCACACACGTTCTAACATCGTTTATAACAAATTTCTTCTAAGTCCAAAAAATTTGATCTGAATCCGAAAAAAAAACATTGTTAAGTAACCAAAGAACTATAAAGTAAATAACTTACCGAATGAAACTCCTCATTCACAGAAATATCCACTGGCAAAGTCTTTGGAGTACTCTGCTTAGACGACTCCTCAATATACTTCAACATCCCATCTTTTTGGGGGGTGCAATCCCTTAACTTGGGCACGATCTTCCTGCGTTCCACCTTCTCTACCCTGGCCACATCAGGGGGAACCGTCAGGTCCAACCCCGTCAAGTCCTGACTTTCAGCAGTCACAAAGCATTCAGTGAAATAAAGATTATTTTTCGACGTATTCCTTTGCGGGCTGTAGAAGCAAGTATTTTCGCTCGCTCGTTCATCTTCGATACTCGATAAGCTGAGATCTTTCTCATCTTCGACTTTATGCAGTTTCTTTGGAATTAAATCCGGATAATTTTCATCTGGACTCATTAACGGATGACTTGTTGTTAAAGTAAGGGTTGAACTAAATTTTGGTGGGCTTATACCGAGGTTTTTAGGACGTATCTCCTTTGGAGAGTCCAAGTGTAGATTCGATATCTTGGTGATCAGGCTATCGTTAAACCGCTCGGATTCAGATAAACGAAGGATTTCTGGGTTTTGGAGTCTCAATACAGGCTCGGGGTGATCTCCTTCAAAGTCTGAGGATAGGACAGAGTTGGGAGTATCCTGGGAACGAAAGGATTCAGAACCTGTGTCCATCTTTTCATCTGAAGATGGGGATGTTAATTCTTCGTCATTTGTACGATGAGTTTTGAAGTTACTGGAACAAAGAGGGTTTATGAGATAAGCCAATTGATAAATGCAATGACCTGTCGATAAATGCCATGTATCGGTGGTAAATTGGAATAGTCCACGTCGATCGAAAATTGTCACCATAGTGATCAGGCCGACAAATTCTTGCTACCACGGCGTCAATTTACGGTCGATCAATAGGTCTAGTAACACTTTTAAGCCCGGCGCTCATTATCGGTGGGCATCGGTACAGCTAGGGCGCCTTACAGCGTCTAACCTAATGATAACCGATAGCTACTCTCGCCTGAAAATCATTCTTAACAAATCTTTAGCGACTATGATCAATTTGTTCGTTTTTGTATTTTTTTTTTTTAATAAATATACGGCAAGAAATATAATCCCTCGTGGCATAAAGGCTTTTTGAACCTTTGACCGCCACAGTCATGTATAGATGACATACCAAAAAGTGCGCAGCACGCCACAGTCACGACTACATGACAGACTTATATAATACCTACAATAAACTAGTGAGTTCGGTATTGTATGGTTAAAAGGACAATAAATTTTTAACTTCATATATCTGTCATGTAGTCGTGACAGTGGCGTGCTGGGCACTTTTGGTATGTCATCTATACATGACTGTGGCGATTGAAAGGTTAAACTAGAAGCCGACCTAACTCTAAACACAGTAAAGTCGATACTGATGACGGCATACGGTTTTTTATCTTCAAATCCGTGCCATTTAGAGGAAATATACAGGACATTAATGAATAAATAAAACATGAGTCAGACTGCGAGTTTATTGTTAGCGACGCCCAGTGACTAATGGTCTTTCGGTTTTAAATATGAAGCGAAAATCGTATGAAATTCAACTATTGCTTATAATAGGAATCTATACATATAATAAGATCGTAGAAAAGTCAAAACTGTACATTGAATATTTTTTTAAAGAATAATTTGGGCGTGATCTAAAATGAATATAGAAGCAAAAAATATATCTAGTTTTTGGTTTTTTTTTTCTGTTTGTCTGTATGTACATATGTCCGGGCTTATCTCAATAAGTACTGCACGGATTTACTTCAAATTTGGCATAAATATAACTAAGAGGTCGGGTCAACATATAGGCTACATATTATCACGCTATCACGTGCGGGGGGGGGGATGTTTAATCGCTTAATGCCCACGCGGACAACGTCGCGGGCAACAGCCAGTAATATTTATTTATATTTGTAGTATACATTTCATGGGTTCATTTCATTGCTTGAATAAATCAAACTAGCTTCCCGTGGGAACAACTCCGCGCACCCGGATAAAAAGTATAGCCTTCCTCGATAAATGGGCTATCGAGCATTGAAATTTTTCAAATCGGAACCAGAAAATTTCTCACAAGGGAGATCAGCCAGCTGCGCAGGACATATTATAGAGCACGCACATTCGCGCAGACACAGGTGCACTCTCTATTCCCTCACTCTCATAGTCCTCAGGGACGGCAATCTGACACGACCGAGAGAGATCAGGCGCAGGACCGACATTTACGTGCTCTCCGATGCATGGGTGAATCAATCACCAACTTCCAGACTCCAGGCTGCTTTATGAAATTTTCTCAAAACCAACAAATCTATTTCGGCCCGACCTGGGAATCGAACCCGAGACCCCATGCACAGCAGTTACGTTATGCAATTAATTGCCTGACTTATGAACATAGCATGGTATTCGCCCATACGTAGAGTGAAAGTGAAATATTTTAAAACAATGGGGCTATACCATGCTTTTTGCGGCCTACGACTTTCTACTCGTAATTAGAATTTTAGTAACTAGAGAACATTTTAGTAACGGGGAGCTCGTGGCTAAGTAATAGCCACACGGGTCGATCGATCATAAGGTTAAGCAACGCTTGGCGCGGCCGGTCCGTGGATGGGTGACCATCTTGTTATGACAAGTTCCTCCGTGTTTCGGAAGGCACGTTAAATTGTTAGGTCCCGGCAGTCATTTGTACATCTTTGGCAGTCGTTACGGCTAGTCAGAAGCCATAACAACCAGTCTTGCCAAGGGGTGTCGGGTTGCCCAGGTAACTGGGTTGAGGAGATCAGATAGGCAGTCGCTCCATGATGATGAGTTACTAGAGAACATTCTGTTTTTGTTGTTTACGCTTTAAAAATGTCAGTTAAGCATGGTAGGAGCGGAGATACACGCACAACGAAAATGCCAATGCCTACAGGGGCTATGGGATTGTTCGCAAGAGTAATCTTAGCCCTGACACATAAAGACCTCCAGAAGAAACAAAAATGGCTTTTAGCAAGAGTCTAACACTCACACAGCTCAAAAAACAAAAAAAAAGGGGCAGAAAGATCAGATATATCCATTCCAAGTCTAACCCCTAAATTTAGATGGGGTGGGGGGAAACTACAAGGGGCGACTATGTATGTTTTGTTTGCGATTTTTTGATTTTAGAATTTAACTAGTACATATATTTCAGTTTTGGTTCACAATCGAGTTAGCAACAGTACAGCATAAATTCTTATTATTTCAACTAACATAAATTGAATTAACTCAGCATTAATTTTTAAACAAATACCTACAGAAAAAAATTAACACATCATCAAATGTATATGACATACTTCATAGCAAAAGTGCTGATTTTTATTCATTATGAGAATTCTAAAGTACGATTTTCATTTGCCTTTAATAATATTGTAAAATTACGCTGTCTATCTGTGTGTTACAGTAAAGAAACTCATATATTTTTGCAAAGAAATTAAATTAGACGGACATTCACATGGAATTTATTAAATTTATTTTTATCTATTTTAAAATAAAACAGAATGAAAAAGCAAGGAATTATCATGTGGGATGTTGGATCTTCTTATACAGAGAAGGATTGAGCGTTAATCACCACGCTTGCTCAATGCAGGTTGGTGATTTCAGACTTTATAGTCCTGGTATCCTCGAGATGTTTTCCTTCACCTTTAATCAGTCATTGGTTTCCAAGTTATCTGTACTTTCTAAGGATAACTTATAAAGTTACATTGGTACTTGCCTGACCTGGAATTGAACCCGCACCCTCATATATGAGAGACTGGTGCATTAACCACTAGGCCATCATAACTGCTTATTATAAATCGCAGGAACTAATGGACTGAATTTAAAAATTATTTCAGTGTTAGATAGCCCATTTATCGAGGAAGGCTATAGGCTACTTTTTATCCGGGTGCGCGGAGTTGTTCCTACGGGACGCATTTGAAACCGCAGACAGAAGCTAGTTTTTAACTAATTGTAGTCTAAAATCCATGTCTTTAATTACTTTATTGCGCAAGATTTTACGTTTGAAAACTATAAAGTAAATGCCGATAATGAATTAAAATTGAAAATATCACCGCTTTTCTTCAAATAAAATATTTTACAAATTATTTCTCATTGAGGGTAACTAGCAATTACTAAAACAGCGAATATGTATAAAACCTGTTCTCAAACCACCTCCTTCGACCTAAAAATAGTTAGACGTATGCATTATTGTTTAAAAAAACATGAATTTGCATAAAATGCACACGATTTCATTGATTGAAAATATCAATAACATAATATTTTAATTTCAATTATCGAAATTCTCAAGTAAAACTAGCGAAACTAATTAATTTGAAGAACTCACCTCATTTGTAACTTCTGCGGCTTTTAAATTGTATATTATCGTGTCGAAAAATATATATTGGAATTATAATAAAAAAATATTAAATATCGCACTGGTGTCATCGGGTTTCGCTTAGGTAGTATTTGACAGCTGACGTTTCGTTTCACGATTTTTACGCAAGCCGTAGTTGTTTAAGATACTGATGCGTTCAAAATACAAGGGAATGATTTTGGGGTTCCATATTATATTTGAAAAATGTGAATGACCTTTTTTAGGGTCCGATGTTTATTATTAAGTATTTTCTGTGAAACTGTATCTCATGAACTCTGATAGGCAGTTGAACTTTTTCATAAATGTTGCCGCTATAACAAATACTGAAATAGTGAATAAAATATAAATATTTGAGGGTCTCCCATATAACAGGCTTGTCTTTTCCTCATTTTTGCTTGAAATATATCACATTTCGTGTATGAAATACACAATCACAGTCTTATTACTGAGTTTTAAGATTATTTTTACTTCTTTTTCGAAAGAACGTTAGCAAATAATAAAAAAATACCATCTATTTACATTCTATTAAAGAAAAAACAATACAAAAATAATACTCACTCATTTATTGAACTTGATTAATCACACGGCGATGAATGGGAGACACAATGGTCAAGTTCTAAGAATGTAACTTATGCAACTGAAAACACATCACAAAATTGGCCTCGAACTCTATTGCAATCTGTTTTTCCTTCATTTATCGGCATACTTGCACATTGACCATTGTTCCTTGCTTTGTTGGAAATTTTGCTTTTCTCGCCATTTGAAATGGGTAAGTTACGTGCCACTGCTTTGGATTTGGATTTGTAGCTGTATTTTAAATGCTTAAATGGTGCCATTCATTCGTAATACAAATTTTATTAATGTGGTGTGTTTTAATTCAATTTGTTTAAATGTAAAGTTTAGAGGATATTTTAATAATACAGCATAAATCTAGAAGCTGTTTATTTTTATTTACTGTTAATTCTGTGTAGCCGAATTATAAGTGTAAATAAAATATGCTAGGGTGAAATTATAATTTAAATATTGAATATAATCTCACGGATATTAACTCACCTATATTTTTATAATCGCTAATCCGCCCAGCATGTTATGAAATCCATGCCGTGAAGATGATTAACCAAAACACGAACGGGAACCGCTCGTTATTATGTTTGTTGAAATTTTTCGCGGAAACCAGCTGAATTGACATAATATTTTACTTCTTTTCGCCTTTCTAGACGGTGTCTTCTTGGTGATTGTTTTATAAATATTTTTCAACGACAAGTGTATTTCTAGGCCGTGTTGGTTAAAATTATGTTAGTTCCTAATTAGAGTTTGAGCGTAGAGGGTGACCAGCAAAAAGTGTTTTGCTTCACAGGTGAAGTCAGCGTAGTGAAAATGCAGCTGGGAACGCTCATTTTCTTATTTTACTTCATATTTCCCGCCTTTTTTGCTGAAGATGTGAGCTGTAAGTATTATAAGTGTTTTTTTTTTATGTATTAATAGACGCCAGTACATCTAGCAAACCGAAACTGTCGAAGTTTCCTAAACAAATTTGAACCTTATACTTCAGTGATAAAGTTGATAATCTATTAAGGATATTTGACAAATTGTAGTGGCTTGATGTGCTGGCGTCTGTACATTTTTTTCTGTACATGATGTGAATAGTGAAAGTTAAGAATAATAACATTTCTTAAACTAACTTTTCTTAGTTAAAAGAACAACGTTAAATCGCTTCTAAAAGTCATGATTTATTTCTAGTAAATCAAAGTGAAAACAAAGAAATGCAGGCGTTGAGTTCGTTTATTTGCGATTAACTTTATGATTGTTTTAAGTTCTCGGTATTGTGTTGGCGACGGCAATCTAAACATTGTACGAAGCTAGCCAAATTAGCACAGGCTTGTAATCACTCCCTTGACCTCTTAAACAAACCTTATACTCGTAATAAACCCACTTATAGTGGTTAAATTTGATCCTCCTCTGAGGACTTAGTAATGTTATCAATGCGAAAGTAACTCTCTCTGTTTGTCTGTCGCGCCAAAACCACTGAACTGGTTTAAATAAGATTTGGTAGAAACATAGTCTAGAGACTGAGAAAGGACATAGGCTACCATTTATCCGGGTGCAGGGGGTAGTTCCGTCGGCGGGTGGAACCGTGGGGAATAGCCAGTTATTGATATCATCATCTCCCGAGCCTTTTCCCAACTATGTTGGGGTCGGATTCCAGTCTAACCGGATTTAGCTGAGTACAAGTGTTTTACAAGGAGCGACTGCTTATTTGACCTCCTTAACCCAGTTACCCGGGCAACCCAATACCCCTTGGTTAGACTGGCGTCAGACTTACTGGCTTCTGACTACCCGTAACGACTGCCAAGGATGTTCAATGACAACCGGGACCTACAGTTTAACGTGCCATCCGAAACACAGCCAATCATTGATAAACCTCTCAAAAATACCACCTTTATTCCTTCAGTGTTCCAAGTTTCTTTTTGTAAAAGGGTCACTCGGCGTATTTGGAAACAAAACGGTTTATTAAACTCTTCAGAATAATCTTATATCACTTTCTCATTGTAATGGCCGGATATTCCAGATCAAGCCTGCGTGGATAAATACTCGAGGAAAGGCTACCAGCCATGGCAGGAATGGTCAGATCATTACACGTGCCACCGATACCGCTGCGAGATTAGAGACGGAAAATACTTCATTGCCGCTGTTGGGTAAATATTACTGAAGGCTACTAAAAGGTTTATTGGTACGTTAGCGAAAATACATAAGACTAACAATACATAAGAAAAGTTAATACTACTTTTTTAATTGATTTCTTGACTGTGGAACGACCGCATTCGTAAGATACTTTGCTAAGATATCGAATCAGTGCCATACCAAGAACCTGTTAGCACACTGATCCATGTTGGTAGGTAGGTGAACGTATGAAGCACCTGATTGGGTACATGCAGGTACTCTTTCTTTATTTATTTACCAGTTTAAAATACCAGCACATCAAGCTACTACAGTCTGTCAAATTTCCGTAATAGATTTTCATCTTTATCGCTGAAGTTTATGGTTCAAAGTTGATTAGGAAAATTTGACAGTAGAAAACGAAGACGAAGAAAAATATAACAATCAGGTACAAATTCGATGCAGACTAAGTGTTATTATCACCGTCATTAGCTAGAAACATGTAGGTAATAGAAGAGCGCTCCCCTAAGTTTTTGATCTAAGACTTATAGTTCCTATCATTAATTTGAAATTGACCCTTCAGATGTAGAAAACCGAAAATACCAGAAAATGCATTGGAATGTCACGAATACATTGAAGATGAAAACGTAGGTATGTATACATATTTATCTAATTATAATCAAGGCCACCATTTTACACAATTTAATAAATAATCCTCAAAGGACGTTTCTAATAGAAATTTACGCATATGCTCAGAGTTTCCAACTTGCTGCGCACGCCTGAGGTGCGTCGTTGAAGTCAACGGTGAGAGAATAGTTCAGACAAGAGGCCAACCTGGTGAACTCTTCCCTGATAAGTAAGATCTTCGTTTAAACACACTGGTATTAAGTTTATTACAGAGAGAATTAAATTTACAAATAATAACTTTGCTCTACAGGCCATGGAAAGGCCAACAGAATGAGCCTAACCCAGCAGTTGTAGGAATGGGCGGCATTCAGCAGAATACTGTCGGAGGTGAGCCTCAGGGTCAGCCCGCACCCGGCATCTTCAACAGTAGAGGAGCAGGCAAGGAGAAGTTGTTATTAGCTCTTGATTAGGCCGACCCCTGGCTTAAAAATAAAATAACTTAAAATAATATCTCGCAATAATTACTGTATTGGTGCTTTAGTTCGTTGTTATGCAATTTAAGGTAGTTTATTTAAATTCCGGTATTTTTAGTAATGCACCCGATTTGTCCCATGCCAATGCAATGTTAAATATGTATATTGTATTATGTATAGTATATCTAATTCTTATTTTGGGGTGTTATAATATTGTAATTAAAATTTTCCAAGTACCTAAATATGTCGCTTTTAATCGGTTGTAATACTTCACAATTTACAATGCAATCAATCGATTTTTTTTTTTTACTTTTCAAAATGTAATTAATACCTATTTTTGGTCTTGAATTGTAACAAAATAAAGTATTTTCTATCTATCTCCTAAGTTTTATTTATATTAGCAGTAAGTTGTGAAATTGCGAGTAGTTAAACGTCAATATTTTATTAATTTAGCCAACGATATTCCCGACAGCGGATGGCAACGATATTAATGGACGGCGCTACGTAGATCCATACCCCAACCAACAGATGCAAGAGTCGCCAAGGAAGAAGAGATCTACCGTCTACCCCCTGTTCGATAGAACTCTTGGACGTGAACCCAGCTCATACCAACCTCACCAAGTCAAAATACACGGATACTCCCCTGAAAGATACACCTCCTACTTTTCTAATAATAATAATCTTAAAAGCCTAACAAATCCTAAATTACGTCTCAATATTATGCCTTAATTATAAATATTAATAGCTATTGTTACTTTTGTACTAATTGCACTTGTTTGAACATCGTTTTTATTATTAATCCTTGTGTAACACTTTTTGTTAGTAGTTAATATTTATAATTAATGCAAGAACAAATTATTTTTAACCGTTGTTCCGTTTTTGTTATTGTTATTATGCAGTAGCAATTTGTTAACCGCTGTATTTTGTTGAATCATCATTATTAAATGTTTAGTAAATATTTTGATTTCCTTAATTTTAAAATAATATACAGAACCCTTTTTGCTATAATAAAATTAGATAATCACAAAGAAACGAAACGTAACATCTAAAACACAACTGTCAAAAAGAAATCGTTCATGGTCTATACAGGTTTCTATTTCAAGCATCATATGCAAGCTAGCTCTTTCGCACTCTGACTAAAACAAATGCACTTCTCTTTCACTAATGTCAAGATCTGTAAATGTTCCATGTGTACAGTTAGTATACTGGAACTCTACTATTAATCAATCAATTAAGATTTTTGGACGGCCCGTCATTAATTTGCAAATAAACTAAAATAAGTTGAATTTGATTAAAAAACAACAAATAAAGACGAAATCATAACAAACAACTAACATATCTCTCTAACTTAAAATGTGAAAACCGCGAATAACAACGAAATAAGGAAAACAGTTTCTGAAATTGAAAATGTAAACAGGAAAAAAATACTATAATTTTTTTTTGTTATCATTAAGAAGTTAACTAAAATGGTTGAACCGGCTAAACCGTTTGCCTGTACGATGCCGGATTGTGGCATGACGTTTACAAACGAGGATCATTTGCACGTTCATACTAAAAAACATGACATGGTGCTTTCGCTGGGTATGGAGCAAAAAACAGCATTTGTTGGTAAGTTTTTGATACCAACCTCGTTTTGTGCAAACCTCTATGGATGAGTCATTCGATAAACTTGGATATAAAAAAAAAAACTGCAGCTAAGGGCCAGTTTCACCACCTACAAATAAGTTCCAGTTAGTTTATTTGGTAGATAGTTTCATACAAATTCTGTTACATTTTTTATTTATTTAGTAGATAGTGGCTATTCGGACATTGTAAAACTGTCCCTAAATATAGTATTTTCATCAAAGATTTTAATGTGATTCTAAAACAGTACAAATATTTTAGTTAAAATCTGATAGTGTGTATAGATAAATAAATACTTAAAATTGATTGATAATATTGATGAACAAAATACTTAATTATTTTCTTATCTATCATTCATAATTTATAAATGATAATTTTTGAGTATTTTTCCGCTATTATCATGTCGCTCTATAGCTAGTTAATTATATACTTATATTAATCTACTGGCATGGTGGCCTAGCAGTTAAAGTACCAATCTATAAAGTATGAGTGCAGGTTTGATTATAGTTCAGACAAATACCAATGCATCTTTTCTTAGTTATATGTATTTTCTACATTTATCTTGGATACCAATGACTGATCATAGGTGAAGTTAAACATCTCAAGGAAACCTGGAATATAAAGTCTGAAATCACCAACCCGCATTGAGCAAGTGTGGTGATTTACCTTAAATTTTTCTCTGTGTGAGAAGAAGCCTGTGCCCAGCTGTTGGGACATTTTTTTTATGTGTATTGGTACTTGTCTGACCTGAAATCGAACCCGAACCCATAAATTGTGAGGCTAGAGCTTAAACCACTAGGCCACTATGACTTAAAGGATTTATAATTTATGTAACTACAATATATTATTAGGCAAAGCCTGTAATAATAGTTGAGAGTTATGTACTTTTAAAAAATAAATGATATACCTTCTAGCCGACCAGACTCCCACACCTACACGTTTCATAAGGAATTGTGAAGAGGTCGGCCTGTTCCAAGATCTTCAGAATGTCAACCCTTTTGATGAGGGCTTCAAGAGAGCCATGGAAGCTAAGTAAGTAGTATCATCGTCAAGTGCATATTTATTTGCAAAATATAAGAAACCTATTTATTTTAGAAGAATATCCATAGCTTCTTTCCAGTTTTCTCTGTAGAACCAAGTTATGGAATCGTCCACCTGGTTTTGAGTGGGAAGTCAACAAATGACCTCTGCCGCTGTGGGTGCAGCTGGAGGGAGTGTCAGACTCTTATTGACTGAAGCCCGGTATGTTCCTTCTGGAGGTCTTTGTATGCCGGGGCCGCGGTAACTCTTGCACAATACCGGAGTCTTGACAGGGGCAGCAGCAACCAAACGCCTAGATTTTGACATAAACAGAAAACTTAAAGTAAAAAAAAATCAATCTTAGCTGTCCCCCACGGCTTCTCCCGCGTCACTAGAGTGCTACTACTCACTATGTAAAATAACTGTATTTTGGGGTACAGAAGCCAGCACATCAACCTACCTCAACCTGTTGAATTTCTCTAATAGATTTTCAACCTTATTACAATAACGAAAGGTTAATATTCGATTGGTAAAATTTGACAGATTTGAGTAGATTGACCTGGTGGTCTGTACCTCTGATCTCCCTCCATATTTCATGTCACGAGTTATACCTTGAAAGAATAAGAAATATCCATATATAAAGACAAGCTTTCTCGATCTTAGTATATTTAAGAATATTTGTTGAAATTACCACTTATACTTCCTCAGACATGGCATCCTATCACTGGAGAGTGCCTTATCCTCATCGGATGAGCTGCACACTCCTCAGATGGTGTTCCCTCTCGTCGACGGAGACTCCGCCCTCTACAGTACGACGAACAACCAAAGAAATATCACTATTAGCAGGTAAGTCCGAAAATTGTATCAATAAAGCCTTTTGACCGCCAAAGTCACGTATAGATGACAAGCCAAAAAGTGCCCAGCACGCCACGGTCACGACTACATGACAGGCTTATCATCTCCTGAGCCTTTTCCCAACTACGTTGGGGTCGGCTTCCAGTCTAACCGAATCTAGCTGAGTTTCAGTGTTTTACAAGGAGCGACTGTCTATCTGATCTCCTCAACCCAGTTACCCGGGCAACCCAATACCTTCCCCTTGGTTAGACGACGTGACAGACTTTTAAAGTTTAAAAATTAATAGTCAGTTTCAATCGATATAATTCCGAACTCACTACTATATTGTAGGTATTTGTGGGTGAATTCTTAGCTTGGCGCTGAGGGCACGTCTTTTCATTAACGTGGCGGTCAAAAGACTAAATTCTTCAATCTCCTCCATCAGATCCTCAAGCGACGAATCAGGTGCAGTCAAAGAATTTGAAAGAACAACGATATCTAAACTCACAAACGAAGTTACAACTATAAGCCGTATTGTAGGCAAGACAGAAGAAAAACTAGATGATCGAAACAAAGATATAAGGAAAGACTCTCTTTCATACACGAATAACGTCATCAAAATAAGCAATATGGTTCGCAAAGACAGCGTAGAGAAGAATCCAGTACAGACTCTTATATACGAAGATACAGTCATAAGGGATAGCAATGTACTTTCAAAGGATTTCACAGAAAAAATACAAGAGGTCCCACCTATCATGAGCCAGAAATCCCTAGACTTCATAGTAGATAGTCTTAATACAGATTTAGAAGACACAGTTAAGAAGAAACCTAAAAACGATACAGAAGATTATGAAGTTACAATCAAGCTACCAAATGGGAGACAAGTTAAAATGCGAGCAGTTGACGAGACACAAGAGAAAGCGAACGCAAAAGAAGTTCTAAAAAGAGCTTTGACAGAAAAAGTTGAATCTAAGAAAACAACTCAAAGACTAGGCAGTGTAAATAGTGTTAATTTAGTGCCAAGTGTTATAGTACCAAATATAGTGCCAGGGACGTATATACCAGTGACGTTGACTTTTCCACATGTGAATAAAGTGCCTATAACACCTTTGAAACAGACAGAGATTCCTAAAAAGCCGGTTAAAAGAAAGGTCAGGAATGACAGAGCTGATGGTAGCAAGGACGGTGAACAAAAACCAGGTGTGAGTAAGAAGAACTGTGCTGTCAATAATGGGAATAAAGATTTGGTGGGTAGGTCTGCTGCATCACGGAGATATAGGTAAGGGAATATTTATTTATGTGGTACTAGTTGATCTCCGCCACTTCCCACAACTGGATAAAAAAGAGCCTATGTCCTTTCTCAGACTCTAGATTAGGTGTCTACCAAATTTTAATGAAATCGGTTCTTTAGTTTTGTTGTGACATACATACAGGGTTATTTTCGCATTTAGAATATAAGGGGATGATGATGGCATCCAGGCCGATTGTCGGCTACGGCGGCCGTTCTCTTTTATGGAGATCAGCCAGCTGCCCAGGACATATTATAAGTGCACAAGTATTCGCGCAGACACAGGTGCACTCTCTGTTCCCTCACTCTCACAGTCCGATGGGACGGCAATCCGACACGACTGGAGAGAGATCAGGCGCAGGACCGACATTTACGTGCTCTCCGATGCACGGGTGAATCAATCACCAACTTCCAGACTTCAGGCTGCTTTATGAAAGTTTCTCAAAACCCATAACGCGAATTTTGCCCGACCCAGGAAGGAATATAACCCGAGACCTCGTGTATAGCAGTCGCGCTATGCGACTACTAGATCAACGAGGCAGTTAATTTAAGTTACAATTAATGATATTCCAGGGCAAGATTAAAAGAAACGTGGATGCAACAGGCTCAGGAAAATAAGGAACTTCGCGAAATAAATGATAAGCTGTTATCAGAGCGAGCTGTACTGAAGAATATTATCACACAACATCTTAAAAAATGTCACGATGCTGCCGATCTGAGTGAGTATAATAGGGTATTTGCCTATGTTTGATTTTGTACAAAATTTTTAACAAAACAAATAAACACACGCACAAGGAACATTTTTCTGAAAACAGCGTCAAAATTGGTTGATAAATGGAGCAGCAATCAACATTTTTTATATTCGTATGATGAGGAGTGGGGTCATAGTGGGGACATCTTGCTATCTCTTTTGCACTTGCGTGATCAAATAGCATTGACGTCACAAGCTTGTATGTGCATCCTTTTTCTGTTATTTAACTGTTTGACTTTTGAAAGGTTTATAAATTACTTAGTTCTCAACGGATTCCAAAAATTATTTCTGTTTTTGGTTTCGTAAAATGTTACTTTTGATGTGAATAATTAAAAAAAAAGACTCATATAACTAATTAAAGGCCCATTTAGATGGAGAGAGTTTCTCGCACGTTTCGGTACGAGAATGTCTCCGCGACTATCGCAAGCAATAATCGCCATAACATAATCGTAACAAAATGTTTACATTCAGGCAACAACTAAAATGTCGCCAGCGAGATTCGTATATGACATATACGAATTTAGCGAAATGACACGCCGCTTGTCGCCCATGTCAACGGGCGAGAACAGTGAATCTTTAGACGAAGGAAATGGTTTATATTCTTTTAATTATCGTAGCTTCAAGACAAGAAACTCTCCCCGTCTAAACGGGTTTAATAATATTTAAGTTCTAAGCCTTTGACAGCGGGATCTCCGCGACTATAATGATTGTGACCATGTTATATGTATTTTCTTTTTTTTACCCTTTTTTTCTCTTTTTTGACGACCCCGTTGATGCAATGGTAACCACGCCGGACTGCTGAGCTGAGGGTGCCGGGTTCGATTCTCGGTACAGTCGAAATTTGTGTGATGTTTGACTTTTTTTAATGATTAGCTTATTGCGAAGTTTTTTTTAAATTTCTAGTCATTTTTTAATGATTATTTGCCCACATCTAGCAGTATAGACCTAAGTAAGCGTCGAATATTTGTGATTTGGTGGCTCTATGCAATACCTATGTTTGGTTGGTTTGCAAATATCACTTGCAAGTTGTAAAACTATTGTGTTAATAAGATACAGTGGTGCCATCTATCCTAAACATTTAACGTACCTAGTACTTACAATGCAACATAGATGGCGTTACTTGTATGAAAGAATATTCGAATAAAATTTGTTTTCTTTTGTTTCAGAAAATATTTTGGATAGATTAAAACAAGTGGAAACTAACTTATAGTGTTTAGACAAAACCAGACGTGTGATGTTTTTTTTATGATATATCACATCACTAGCTGCTGCAGGCTCAGCATGGCGATTCTATGTCTATTCTATCAAGAAAAGACAAAGCTCTTTCTGTCAATGTCAACATGTCTTCTGCCCGAGCATGGCGCAACCTGTCAACTCGCATATAATCACTGGTAGACTTATGTCGATCGAAGAAATGAAACATTTCTTCAAAAAATGTCAAAGGAAATCTTACGACAATCTGTCACTTTTCTGTCATTATGTCCATTCTCCGGTAGACAAAACTTGTTTTGTACCTAAGGACCTAAATGACACGTCGCGCATTCGTAGAATCGTTTTGTTCATACATTTGAACTATACAGGGTGTAAGGGACAGCCCTCTACAGATTGATAGGGTGCATTCAGCTTCAACCAATGCGAAGGACAAGAACTTTATAAGGTTTCAAAAATAAAACTACCAACTTTATAACAATTTCTATAATTATGGCACTTTAATATTTGACAAGAAATGATACATATACCATAGGTTTGAAGCTATATCAACGTAAAAACAAATACAGTTATTTTTTCCGCTCATGATTTCCTTAGCTATAAGCAAGAGAGAAATATATTCGTATCCAGAATTGTTCATTATCTATACAATATTCCATTTCCAAAATGGATTCCAATTAAAAAATGGAATTCAAATCGAACCACAAGATTCCATATTTAAAATGCTTCTGTTTCATACAATGTTCTAATTTCAAACCAAAAGTTTTACAATTTTCTTAACATTCTTAAATGTACCATTACCAAAACCATATACAGGGTCATACGTATACATAAATCATAAGGTCTAACAATACTTGTGCACCATATTTTTACAGGTCATCTAGTACATGCTAAGGATCATGATTACCACATAAAAGTCATGTATGCAACAACATATTTTATTGAAATTGTCATCACATTCGCCAAATTGTAATTGTGTTTTTACGCCGGTCTATATGAATGCGCTCGAGCGTTGACCCCTAAGTCATTCAACCTTTTTTGTGGTAAACATGATCCTTAGCATGTACTAGATGACCTGTAAAAATATGGTGCACTACTTTTGTTAGACCTTATATGATACAGCCAACAGGTATACCATCGTGTGAAATGTGAAAAAATCTGTCAAACGGGCCACAACTCCGTGGAACTGTGTTATTAACGACTTTAAAAGAATGTACAAACGCCAGCACATCAAGCTACTACAATCTGTCAAATTGCCTTAATAGATTTTCAACTTTTTCGCTGAAGGGTATAGTTCAAAGTTGATTGGGAAAATTTGACAGTTTCGTGTAGCTTGATGTGCTGGTATCTGTACGTCAAAATTGAGCCTAATTTACTTAAGATTATAATTAATTATGCAAATTAATATGTATAGTTTAGTATACATATATTAATAGTCAAACAGGTGTATTGACTTTGTTTGTTCACTGTAACTGGTTCATTTTCTGCGAATAGTATTTAAAAGATATTCAAATTGAAATATCTTATTTATCGCGCCGTCTAATGGCTTGCTTCAGATCCGAAAAGCTACATCTTTAGTTCTGTAGCCATCTAAATAGGCTAGGCTAAAAATAATTTGAAAATTGTAACAATATATTTTGATAAAGTCGTTAATTCACAGTTCACAACAATACACGGCAGTTCTCAACATTGGCCGTTTATAAGCAATCAGCTTGTTAGTGTATTAATTAAAAATAAAGTGCAATAAATCTCTCCATTTGGGTAAAACGATGTCCACGGAATGTTACTCGCGCGTTGCAGGATTACTAGCGCCACCTACTTTCAAAAGTTGTAACTAGTCGTGTTTCCTATGTCCAATAGATGGCGCTAGCGGTATCATTACAGGGGTGGTTTTCTAGCGAATTATAACATGTAATAGAACAGTAATTTAGCGGTGTAAGTAATACTTTTTTTTATATATACTTTTTTAATAGCTTAGCAATAGTTTAATTACTAATTTAAAAGAATTTTGTAATGATATAGTGAAGAAATTCGAAAGAAATTGTTCCTAAAACATCGTCCTACCCTCGATTTTAGTACATGCTTTTCAAATCTATGCGTTTTTCGTTTCTGGGACACAATCCAAGCGAATATCAACGCGGATATGTAAACTTTCTAATTGACAGTATTAGTTTTTGGCTAAACAGTACTAAGGGATGCGTGATATGCATAAAATTTTGAAAAAACTGTGAAGAAAGAAGAATATTATTCTATAGGTGTGTGGTGAGTTATAGTTTTTAAATATTGGTATCGATTTAATTTGTTTATATTCCCAACAACTAGAAAATTTTATCGACGACTTTATTTTGGAAATTCCCTACCTTGAATTGATTTAATTAAAAAACAATTGAACGTTTCTTTAGTGTGTAAATCAATCCTGAAATGATATTTTCTTATAGAAAATATTAGAGAAAATTATACTGAAACCATTAAAATTACTACCATCATTTATCATTATCTTTTGAAATACTATCATTCCTTATCCTACTTAATTGTATATTAAGCGTAATGATTCTAAATATTTCAAGACTTGCCATTTTTTTTCTACCCTCATTTTTATCGTTATTTTTCATTTTCGTTTTAAAAAATATAACTCACCACTACAATGCAATCTTAAAGTACTAGTTAATTTAAATTAAAGCGATCAATCTTTAAACTTTAAAGTTAATATTAACAGGTATTTTTTTATTAAATAAAAAAGTCTAGTCCATACCTAATTTTGAGTTAGCTGTTATGTTACTTACAATTTTATATGTAGGTAAATAACTACATTTAGGAATCGAAAATTTAATGTAGCTTATTTCCAATGACATAGTATAACAATTTGTAGTGTTATACACATTATCAATTATACATTTAGTCTAGATTTACAATTTTATTATGTATATTTGACATTTTAAAATAATGTAGATATTTTCGGCCAGACTCACACCAAATAGTTTTCACCATTTCAATATTTCAACTTTAAATAAATGTTCTCGTTATATCTCTATCATTCGTTATAGTTCTATCTCATTTTCGCAATGGTATACAAACAGTACTAGCGTGTCATATTGTAAACCTATAATTATACCTTTGCGAGAATGAGACGGCGCTATACATAATGAATAGCTTCATCTCTTTCTTATTTTAGAAGAAGTGTACTTTTGTTGGAATTGATTTGCATAATTTCAGTAACGTCAATTGGTATTGTATAAAGGTTCTCAAGGTAGTTAGGAAATGCCTACCTCATCTTTTTTCTTGACGTAAAAGTGTTGATTTCAACCCATTAGTATCATTCAATTAAATAATAAAAGTAATATCTCAATAATTTTCAATAATAAATAACAGCTAACCCAAAAATTAAACAATTTATTCTTATGAACAGCATGCCAGTGATTCGCAAGCCTGACTACTGTGCGCCATGCTGATCCCAATCACAATATCTAGGATCGCTTGTTATAAAATAACATGCAATGATTGCTATGATGATGGCGTCAATCTTCCAAACTGACAAGCAAACATTGTTTAGAATTTTTTTTTGTATTATCTCATTATTTTTATAGTCTGTGACTTATACAATTTGATTTTGACATGTATACATTTGACGTTGACATGTATATTATTTGACTTTGATTTTTGTATTACTGTGTAAGTAATTTTATTTTATGCTGTCATATTTAAAATGTTATTTTAAAAAGATTTTGTATTTTTATGTGTATAATCAAATTGTATAATACAAACAGCAGTCATGGCGGGATGAACTATATATTCTTATCATAACTATCATCTATGATATCATAATTTATCGTTCCCTTAATATTATTATAATTTTATAATCCAAACAATATCCGCTCGCGACTAACTTATGCAAGAAATATAAAAAGGAATTATTATATATTTTTTACTTTAATTTACTAAATAATTAATAACAATTTTAGGAAGTACATATCATGACGGTCGTTATTAATATTATTATTTATATATTTGTTTTTTTTTTAGTTTATTTACTATAAATTATTAAATATTTTACATATTTATAACACCTATTATGCTTTGCACTCCTCTTTAGATACCTAAAGTCTATTTTTTATTGTGATTTTTACGAGCTGTAGATTCTTCAGGCCTTTCCTACAAATAAAGATAACTATACGTCATTAAAACTGGCCAATAAACAATTGAAAATACACCATCTTATTATAAAACGTGGTCTCAAAAAAGTACAAGCTTTAGTGCTATGTTTAAACCATTATCTTGAACAAAGTTAATGGTCCAAACCTGGCACTAAATCCGGTACCTACTTTTTAAAACCGTGTTTTATAATATGGTGGAAACATTTTTAAGCAAGAATTGTCTGCCTCGCTCAACTGTTAAAATACAAGTTCAACATTGAGACAGACAGAACTATTTATTTATTCGTGCGCTCTTTTTCTGTTGGCATAAGGCGTCTTTTTGATGTTCAAAAATGTATCTCAATCAATAAATGTCTTCCGCGTTTTGATACTGTGATCTTACGAAATCATATCATCATCAAATTCTTGCTAAATGTTTATCCCACTCTTTGTATTCGTTTCAGTTTGAATTAATTTCTTCTACTTCTGATATGATTACACAATATTTAAACACACCAAACATCCGTTGTTTAAAAATATATAGAATACGAAACATCGGTATCCTGTGATGGGACACCTATGTGTTTGTACGAGTATATCTACGTATTTTTTTAGTCCGCTCAGCTCGACAGTAATAGTCGAATAGTTTTGAGACGATCATCATTTGCCTAGCCTTTTCCCAAGCTGTGTTTGTGCTGGTTTCCAGTCTTAATCGGATGCAGCTGAGTGATAATGTTTTACGTGGAGCGACTGCCTATCTGATCTCCTCAACCCAGTTACTTGGGCAACACGATACCCCTGGTAGCACTGGTTGATAGACTTTCTGGCTTCTGACTACCCGTAACGACTGCCAAAGATGTACTAATGACAGCCGGGATCCACCAATTTAACGTGCCTTCCGAAACACAGAGGAACTCGTTATGACAAAATGGTCAACCATCCAAAATTCGGCCTGGAGGCCTAATAATTTTTCTTCTGTAATATATAATTGAATGTTGAATTCTTATAACGATTTTCATAAAATCGTTGATAGATTCTATCGATGCCGATATCACTGGTTTGCAACTAGGCATTCTATATTAACTAAAACGCCGTAAAAATCACAATAAAAACTTCCTATTAAAATAACTAGTAACGAATTTTTATCACTAAACTTTGCTCATCAATATTGCACCCGTAGCTAACTAATTAATTAATTTAATGTTTAAAATAAATAAATATAGAACTCTTTAAGATATTTCGTTACATATATTTTTAAAAACACACAAGTACTTATATGGAGCACTTTATTTTTTTTTTTGCCTTCAACTGTCTCCTATAGTAAATGGATTTTGTTAAACTGAAAAACTCAAGTTTTACTAGAATTTTCTACGTAATCAGCTCCCGAGCCTTTCCCCAACTATGTTGGGGTCGGCTTCCAGTCTAACCGGATTTAGCTGAGTACCAGTGTTTTACAAGGAGCGACTGCCTATCTGACCTCCTCAACCCCCCGGGCAATCCAATACCCCTTGGTTAGACTGGCTAATTTTCTACCTATAAAAACTAAATTATTCACTTATTTACTTAAGCTTTTTTCTTTTAAAATAATAGCCAACTTTGGACTTTCTAAATGTTTATAACATGTAAAAATGTGTTTTTTTTGTATGCATCAAAAAGAGTTCTATATTTATACATTTAGCCTATATATTCAGCCGGTATAATGACGGATATCAACTCTGTATTTCGACGTCGACTTGTATAATTCATTTTTAAATGTATAATAAATGTATAAATTGCGTTCTCAGCGTTGGCTAGCGTGGGTTAATAAAATGTATACTTTTTATGGCTTATATAAAATTTTATTTTATATTCATAAATCGTAGTAGGTTTTTTATTGCAGTAGTGTTTATTAATAAATATATCCCTTCTTTGCAGTCGGGTTAAAAAGGAATAAGCTCTCCACGCAAGTATCCTGGAGAGACTAGACTTCTCTGGGATTTTTTTTGTCCATAAAAAATATTTTCTTAATCGGATGCAGCTGAGTGCCATTGTTTAAAAGGAGCGACTACCTATCTGATTAGGTTAGACTGGCGTCAGATTTACTGGCTTCTGACTAACCCGTAACGACTGCCAAAAATGTGGTGCCTAGTACCAATGTAACTTTTCTTAAGTTATACGTACTTTCTAAGTATATCTTGGACACTAATGACTGATTAAAGGTGAAGGAAAACATCTTGAGGAAACCTGGACTATAAAGTCTGAAATCACCAACCCGCATTGAGCAAGCGTGGTGATTACCGCTCAATTCTTCTCCGTAGGAGAGGAGGCCTGTGCCCAGCAGTGGGACGATAAAAAGACTGTGATGATGATGATGAAATTAAACAGTCAGAGAACAAACATGAAAGATAAAAAATATAAACATGTTGTATTGAGAGCGTCCTCCATTTTGGGAAGTCGGTTAAAAATAGACACTACTGCAGTAAAAAACCTTTATACATTTCAACGTCTCGCTAATCCGTCTGTATTTTTATATGTCTAGCAAAATTATGCTGAAAAATATATTTTTGTACTAACAATATACCGTTTCTAAGATATTATTTAAAACCCTCTTAAAATTCTTACGGATTGAGCGGAACTTTAAGCGGTAATGATAATGAACTTTATTGTATACGATTTTGATACGATTACGATCCGACTCGACGATTCCGATACGATTATAAACCGATTCGGAAGAATCTGATACGATTTCATTATCTTTTTGACCGCCACAGCCACGTAGGTATAGATGACAAGCCAAAAAGTGCCCAGCATGCCACGGTCACGACTACATGATAGACTTTTAAAGTTAAAAATAAATAGTCAGTTTCAATCGATATAATTCCGAACTGACTACTATATTGTAAGTATTTATGGATGAATTATTAGCTTGACGCTGAGGGCACGTCTTCCTTGTTTTGACGTGACGGTCAAAAGTTTAACGATGTGCGAACTTATGCTTATTAAAAACGTCAAAATCCTTGCCATGTTATACGTGGCCGTAGATGCCTACTGGATTAATTCATTTCGCGATGTACAATTGGGTACGTTTGATTTTGTACAATTTTTTTAACAAAACAAATAAACACACGCACAAGGAACATTTTTCTGAAAACAGCGCCAAAATTGGTTGATAAATGGAGCAGCAATCAACATTTTTTATATTCGTATGATGAAGAGTGGGATCATAGTGGAGACATCTTGCTATCTCTTTTGCACATGCGTGATCAAATAACGTTGACGTCACAAGCTTGTACGTGCATCCTTTTTCTGTTATTCAACTGTTTGACTTTTGAAAGGTTTATAAATTACTTATTTCTCAACGGATTTCGAAAATTATTTCTGTTTTTGGTTTCGTAAAATGTTACTTTTGATATGAATAATTAAAAAAAAGAAAGTCAAATACCCTATTACCTATTCCTAAAAAAACAGTTTTGATTTTAATTAAAGTATTTGCGTACTATTCGTCCGTATCTTTTTAACAGTTGAGGTTTCTCACTGTTTTTTTAGTTAGTTTTCTTTACCGCTTTGAAATATCCCTAGACTTTGAGGATTGAGTGACTGCTTACGCACAGAAGTGACAAACCTCAGATTAATGAAGTGACAAACGATAGCTTGCCACCTACAAGCGTTTTTAACCTACAATATATTATAATTAACTTAATATTAATGATTAAAATGTATTTGGTGTTTAATTTCATAAAATTATTTATTCTTTACGCTATAATTATAAAACTTTAAACCGTTTCGCGACTAAATTCTAGCATACTTTTTTAACTAATTTTGTTTTTTTCTTTTATAATCTATGTCACCCGCAGATTATGTCAAATAAATGTCAAAATTATAATGTAGGAACGTTAAATTTTAAACTGACCGGCTTTTATAAAATATATTATAGCTTCCGAGAATATTTTAAATTATAACATCTATACTTAAACTCATTAGGACCTATTCAATATATAGGGTGACTGGTAATTAGTGACTGATATTTAAACACGTGATTGTACTCATGATTGCAAACAACTTTCCCAAAGAAACTTATTATTTTTTATCATTACAGCAAAATTTAAATTTCGCGCGCGCCGTCGCCCGATCACCTGTTAGCGGCGAGGCCCCGCGCCCGCGTTGGCAGTAATTTTGCTATAATGATAAAATAAAAAAAAACAAAAAAGTTCCTTTGGGAAAGTTGTTTGTAATCATGAGTACAATCACGTGTTTAAATATCGGTCACTAATTACCAGTCACCCAATATATGTAGATTAATTTATATAACATCACTGTTTTTAAACGCACGATGCGTTTCAGAGATGTGACAATATCTCACTATCGATATCGATAATTTCAACAATATTGCGAATCGAGTACTCTTTGGTAAAAAATGTGTTGCCGTCATTAAAATTAACACATGATACACGCTAAGTAACTAAAATTAAACTCAATTGACAATTTAATTATCTACGTCTTCGAGAAGACAGTAAAAACACAACCGTTTTTTAAACACTAATCTCAAAAACTGATATATCTCCAATCTGATCTTTTTATCGTAACTATTTGTCTATAGTTCGGCAGTACACGCTAGTTTCATTCAAATTTCGTTTTTTTTTTAACTATCTACAGGTGTTCACTTCTAAATTTATTAGGTGCAACTATGAGCAAATTTTATTGGTCGATAATTGGACCAATCACAAGCGTTTGCAGGAGAAATTAGTAACTCGAAAAACTCACTAGATGGCAGTGGTCATGTTTTTGATTGGGTAGTTGAATCGGTCAAAAATAAATTTCTTTATGATAAACATTTGGTAAAACATCTTAAAATAATGTCACTTTAATTTGTAGGAAAAACTGTTTGGATTTTTTTATTGTTAGTAAAAACAAAATAAGTATACAGCTTGATGTAAACATCTGTGACGTCATAGCTCTTGTTGTAAAGAGGCCAGCACGTCAAGCTACCCGGAACTGTCAAATTATCCTAACCAACTTTGAACCATATGCACCACATAAAGTTGAAACTATTAAGAAAATTTGACAGATTGTAGTAGTTATTGAATTTGACTAGTTGTCAACTACCGTATTGTAAGGGCTGTAGTCCACTGCCATTTAGTATAGCAAACACTAGCATATCTATGACTGTCGTATGTCTAACGCCTTTTTATACCAGCTTATGCTATATACATGCTTAATTCAGGTATTTTTTTTAATAATATTAGAGCAAAAATTGCTGAACATGATATTAGCTTCTCGAGAAAATTGTGCTTAGTTTTGACAATACTGACTGGAAGCTAGAAGCTGATTTGTGATGCATTGAAATGTTTATCTTTGATGTGTGACACTCCTTGACCTTAAGATAGCTTTAAATAACTTGTTTAGTCATTTTTCTTTTGTTTTGTAGCAATTATAATATCAACATGTGATTTCTACGCCAGATATTTACACATATAAGGTGTAACAAAACTAGTGCACAATATTTTTACAGGTCATCTCGTACATGCTAAGGATCATGTTTACCACAAAAAATCATGAAAATAATAACTGATTTTATTAAAGGACATTGCCACCCGTTGGGCCCCTTATTTGTGATAGAGTGTCAAGAATATTTTATTATTAAAAATCAAGTCCTAATTTTATAAAACTAACTATTTTTTTTCAGAATTTCTTGTACCCTAGCATTGGAAAACATAATTAATATTTATTTTATTGAATCTAAGCTAGTTCCGCCATTAAAACTTAACCTGAATGTTGCCAGGTAGACGACAGACTATCTCATTTAAATGAACGAGGTGATCGATTGAAAATATCGATAAAATATATTTCTATTTAAGTCACTAAAAGTGCCAAGATGAAGTTACAATAATAGTCAGTAAAAGTCTGATACTATTTTCCACTCCACCCAAGGGAGGGGTTGCCAATCCGATGATTTTAGCTCACCAAAAAACAATTATGTTGTGTTTTGGCGTCGGAGCTGGATCCGCCCTTGATGGTCAAACCAAGACTTTTCACTTTAAAAAAAATGTGGGCGGTCCCTGTCTTGTAGCGAAGAATTAGGTTGCAAAATAACATTTTTCTCTTATATCATAATGTACAAGTATATATCTTAAGTATGCACACGTAAATAGTAAACAAGAAAGAAAAACTGTTTATAACTGTTGCACAAACAATAAAATATCAACACTAACAAAAGTGACCACTATATCTATAAAACGGTTACACCTAACACCATACATGGAATACAACAATTAGTAAATTATATTATTTAAAACAAATCGATTTAGGAAATCGATTAACAAAATATTTAACATGGTAACATCTACTCGGAACGGGAGGCTATGATGTATCTGTCAAATCAATACGTCATTCAATCAAATTGTTTTCGCGCCGGTTGTTATGCGTTTATTTATGTTTATTTAGTTTAAGTGAGCATTGGACTCTTGTTTTTAGTGATAAGTGAAGTGTTTTAAGTGATATTTTTGTATTACTCCGGAAAAATGTCTGCACCTGGTAGAAGTCGAGTAAACTACTCATTGTCTCGCCGGTGTGTTAATTGCTCTTTACGTATAGCGCCTAATCTTCGTAGACGTCAAATTGAAGATATAGATGAACCAATGCTTATCCTTCTAAGATCCTGGGTAACACCTACATTGGTAAGTTTGTTTTATTATGTTTGTGGATTTCATGTAATGTGATTGGTCGATCCCCACACGTCTCTAAACTGTCTTAACTACCTTACATTTTATTTTGTCATTTTTTCCAGATATCGTCTGATGACATCCTGTGTGTAGAATGTTTTGTATTATTACAAAACCAGACAGCATCTAACTCAAATCTGTCACTTGTATCCCCTGCTCTTGGACACCTAAACATATGTTACGCATGTGGCTTGTCAATAGCAAGTCGCAGAACTCATAGAGTCAGTCAAGATTGTCCTCAAAGGAATGTTATACTAAGATGGACACCAGCACATCACGTAAGTGTTTATTCTTATTTATTTAAACTTAATGTATGAATGCATATGTATGTGTGTTGAACTAATTAAATATTAATGAATATCAAGTATCTAAATATAATATTTTTGTTATTAGGTGTTGCATTTGGAACGAGTTTGTCTTCCTTGTTGGGCGGCTGCATCAAGACAAGTCCAGAAGCAACCCGTTGCTGGCAGTAGCCAACACACTGTGGAGTCTGCACCATAAGTAAAGAGCAAGATAGGGCAAACTCTTTAGAAAGCATCATTGCTCATTATTGTACTTGCTTAGTGGGAAATCGTACAGTAGGATGCTGCGCTCATACGATGACCGTGTTGTGGTATCTAAGCTGGGGTCGTTTTAATGATATAAGCGCTCCAGCACAATTTCTAGACAATATATTCCTTGAAGAATAAATGATTATTATTATAATTGGTTGTGTTTTTACTTATTAAACATCTGTATAGCATTTACTATATTTTAAACTCCTTTATAATTAAGCCCTTTCTAAAATAATCTACAGCTAATCATGGATGTTACAGCGATCTTACTAAGTAGCAGGGCAGTGATTTTACTATGTCGCTTGCAGTAGATGCTGTCATATACATACTCTATATACTAGGTACCTAGCAGTTTGCCAACAATCTTGGGGTCGGCTTTTAGTCTAACCGACGCAGCTGAATACAGTATTGCTCAAAGAGTGATTGCCCATCTGACCTTCACACCCGATACACTGGGTTATAACATGTTACCTCCTGGTAAGAGGTTGTCACACTTGCTGGATTCTAGCTACTCATAACAAGTATATAATGCACCCAGAATCAACAGTTCAAATGTAAGTACTAGCAGCCACCCAGCTGAAGTTTGTAATGGATGGTCACCCAAGTGCAATCTGACCAAGTAGCTTAACTTAAGTTATCTCCTTGTGGTTGTTGTAACGTAGCCACATGCTCCTCCAACCAATTTAGCCCTAAGTATATTTATTTCTACTGGTGCCAGCAAAACCTACTTC
This sequence comes from Heliothis peltigera, assembly GCA_958496145.1. Classification (NCBI taxonomy): domain Eukaryota; kingdom Metazoa; phylum Arthropoda; class Insecta; order Lepidoptera; family Noctuidae; genus Heliothis; species Heliothis peltigera. The sequence goes on along the minus strand of OY292348.1, from coordinate 5,416,481 downwards.
TGCTGACTGCGAGATAAACAGTTTAACATATTATTTAGCAAGAAAGGTGATATCTGATGTTTTTATTTCATTTGGGAATCAATATTAATACTAAAAATATTTTATTGTTTTAACGCAAATTGTTTTTGAAAAAATATTGTCTAATAACCTCAATTTCTTCATCAGAAAAAAATCAATAATTCTCGGAAACTAGGGTGAAAAATTATAAATTGTTTTCAGGGTCTGTAAAGGTAATTGTAGTTCTTCAAAATAAAGTTAAAACCACCATGGCACGCAATTTTTTTCTGGGGGCCCAAATCTCCTAACAAAACGGGCATTCTCCTTTGTCATCTCATTCGCAAAATTGTAATTGTGTTCTTACGCATAACGCCGGTCTCTATAAACGCGTCTCTATGAGTCATTCAACTTTTTTGTGGTAAACATGATCCTTAGCATGTACTAGATGACCTGTAAAAATATGGTGCACTAGTTTTGTTAGACCTTATATATCTAAAAGAAAATCTTGTTAATTTTTCTATTTAGAATTCAAGACCGGCAGGAATTTGATGGTGACATAGCTTAGAACTTAGTATTGTTTTCATAATGAAGGTAATTAGTTCTCTCGCGACGCCTGGTGAAAGCTGGTGAGGGTATATCTAAGCCACCTCTCTCCACCAATTTTCAGCCTAATCTGTTCAGCTGTTCTTGAGTTATGAGTAGATAATAACACGAGTTTCTTTTGTATGTATGTGTAGATACCTATACAAATTGTTTTAGTAATTTATTTCCACCCCTCCCAAAAAATAATTGTGTTTTTTATTATTTTTGGACATCAAGGGTCACACACATTTTCTCAAGACCAAGTAGTTCTCACAAACGATTTAATCACTATGATTTCAAAAATCTCAAGCTAAGCATTTCTTGATGCAATTCAACGGGAATAGTCAAAAGTCGTGTTGTAAAAACTAAGCACAACACTAAGCTACGTCTACAGTTGGACGAAAAATGTAATTAAATCTCAGCTAGGGTAGGGCCCAAAGATACAGTCGATCGATTGTCGATTCATCGATACTAATCGCACATCACTAGCGCTTAGGGTTGACAGTTGACAATTTTCTATCGATATCGATGACTCATTTGATCGACGTTAAAAACCGTCACAAGTCGACAGCGTCGTAGGAAAATGGAAAAAATGGACAGTTTGTTTGTAGTCATCGCTATCGGATTTCGACAATCGACCGCACGGGGCAGTCTCTACGCCTACTTCACCTCATGCATGCACATGCGACCAGTGTTGCGATCAATGCGAGTGCTGCGACGGGAGTCTGCGCAGTATTGCACATGTCTTCCTCGCAGAAACACATGTGGCCCGTGCCAGTACTTTCCATCATACACACGTGGTCTACCATGAACAAGTTTATCTGCAGCTGCGAGGTGCACGTCCGCCGGACCACCTCGTACGCTGGAAACAGATAAAACTCAAATTAATCAAGAACACATTTAAAGTTTACAATTTAATTTCACCCACGTCTCATAGGAACAACTCCGCGCATCCGGTCAAAAAGTATACCTACAGCCTTCCTCGATAAATGAGCTATCTAATACTGAACGATTTGTTCAATTCGGACCAGTGGTTCCCGAGATTAGCGTGTTCAACCAAACAAACTCTTCTGTTTTATAATTTTAGAATAGATAAATGAAAATAATCAGTGTCATAAGTCATAGTGGTCTAGTAGTTAAAGCACCAGCCTCTCAAGAGTGTGCGGGTTCGAATCCATGTCAGGCTCTCAGTCATTTTCAAAGTATGTCTGAGTCACCAATGGCTGATTGAAAGAAGGAAAACATCTCGTGGAAACCTAGACTATAAAGTGTGAAATCACCAACCTACATTGAGTAAGCGTGGTGATTAACGCTCAATCCTTCTCTGTGTGAGAGGAGGCCTATGTCCAGCAGCGGGACGATAAAAAGACTGATGATGATAATGATTATTTATTTATTTTATTACCGGAGAGAGATCAGACGCAGGAGCGACATTTACGTGCTCTCCGATGTACAAGTGTATACATCACCAACTTCCAGACTCCGGGCTGCTTTATGACAGTTTCTTAAAACCCACAAAGTAATTTCGGTACGACCCGGGAATCGAACAAAAAAAAAATTAATATAGTTAAAATAACTGTATGTCTAAACTGTTTTTCCAGCCGCCAATCACAATAACACCTAACATGCGTAAGTTTTTTGTTTATTTTTTTGTTTTAACAAAACAACATAACTTTTTACTCGGTAAATGTCGGATTGTCTACCGCCATTAAAATTGTCAAATGATGACAAACAGACATCCATTTCATTGCCAAAAATTAACTAACCAAAGCTTGGCTACTTGCCCAATATGAGTGCAGCTTTTAAATGAAGACCTCTTGAGACACACCGTATATTTTACTATCGTGTTGTAAAGTAAGATTTAACAAAACTAGTGCACCATCTTTTTACAGGTCATCTAGTACATGCTAAGGATCATGTTTACGATGTTGATATTGTTACTTGTGAGATGACGGCAGATAGAAGAGTGTGGAAGAAGAAAACATGCTGCGCCGACCACGAATAGGGCAGGAGGATGACGATGATGTTAATTTTTTTTATGAATATGTGTATGTTTGTTTGTTTTCCTAAGCTAGGTTGAAGATGGCTTCCAGTCATACAGGGAAGTTACATTGGTCTGACATCTGACAGCTGGAATCGAAACCGCACACTCATACTTAAGAGGCTGGTACTTTAACCACTAGGCCACTGCATCTTTCATAGTAATTTAAATATACATATTTTCTAAATAACTTGTTGTTAACTGTTAACAAAATCTGAGGGCCCCGGCCAAGTCTCAAGCAGAGCGGGCACGGTCGTTACCATCTTTTCTCGAAGCGATTCTGACACTATTATTATAATGTAAATAAATCTATTGATACAGTCTTTAAATATTGATTTATGATTACAAAATAAGTTGAACACAATTTGGCTACGATGCGATCTCAAAACTTTTTACGGTAAAAAAATTGCATAGAGAGACTTGGCTTCTTTTTACATTTAATGTTTTTCGTGATAAATTACGTTAATAAAGTTGACTAATACTTACGACTCTTAGAATACCGGACCATCTTGACGCAGCATCCGTTGCAGGTTTGTAGAGGTGGCTGATCTCGCGGCAGAGCGGTGTAATTGAAGGGATCCTTGCAGCGTGGATCAGTCCAGCTGTCGCATTCGTAGCAGTATATCGTCCGCGCTGGGAACATTATTGGCGATTAGGGCAATATCTTGTGACAATTCGGAATTTGGGGGATTCGGAATTCGGGCGATTCGGAATTTGGGCGATTGGGAAAAACCTTGCTGTCAGTTTGACTGATGCACATGTATTAATTGGGATAAGGTGCGATTGGGTTTTGGTTGCGATTAGCTCTCTTCTAATGAAAAGTACGATTGGGAAATTAAAGCGAAGCGAATAATGAATTAGAACTGTAGCTTCATTGGATCATAACATATGATGTTGACTGTATCAAACAAGGATGTTGTGTTGATGTTTTTCTAGTTGTTTAGTGTCTTACTGATAAAATGAAGTGTTTAAATTAGCAATAATTATCTTATTGTTGCCATTTGCGGAGTGATAAGGTTGACCTATCCAGGGTCCCAGGGTCCACCTATACCAGGGTCGCGACACCTATTTACATTATTAATGATGTTGTACTACATACTTCAACTCTGGGGAGATATTTCAAAATAATAATTGTGGATTGAAAAAAGTTTTAAATGCGTTTTTTACTCTAAAAGAGTTTTTCGCGTTTTTATGCGTTTTTTTTCTAAGCGCGGTGGTTTCAGATGTGATCGTGCGTCCCGGTCGTTGTCAATTGTTTTATATTGCGCATAAACGCGCGGAAAATAGAATATTCTATTACACTTAGTGTTTGAGCGCTATAAAGGCCCATTTAGGCGATAATTGAAGGAATCTAAAACATTTCCTTCGTCTAAACATTCACTCTTCTCGCCCGTTGACATGAGCGACACGCGGCGTGTCATTTCGCTAAATTCGTATATGTCATATACGAATCTCGCTGGCGACATTTTAGTTCTTGCCTGAATGTAAACATTTTGTTACGATTATGTTATGGCGATTATTGCTTGCGATAGTCGCGGAGACATTCTCGGATCAAAACGTGCGAGAAAATCTCTTCATCTAAATAGGCCTTAAAGGATAGATTCCAATTAATAGGTATTTGACTACTTTCCATGTGAATTTCTGATTATAAAAAGACTGTAAAAACCTAGTAATAACTTGTTTTCAATGCTACAATCGATCGACCTACTAGCCTACTGGGCTAGAACCTACACCATTGCAATACCTGTTAACCCAGCCTACAAAGGCACAGTGCGATAAAAATCTATTTAATTGACAAAGCTGGCGGTGCTGACGGCAAGGCTACTTCCACACGCGATGTCAAGGAAACCTTAGCGGTCCTTGTTACATATTCCAATAGCGGGAATTGGAAAAAATGCGCTTAAGAGCGCGTGCACCGAAAGTTGGCAACGTCGCAAATAGCTGTCAAATATTTACACGTTTTAATTAATTTAGCCAATTTACTATATGAAAGTAAGAAATAACGCTCTGTAGTGCACTAAAACATTGAATAGGAATTGCAATTAAAACACTAAATTTGATGTTTTAAACGTTTTACTTGTAAAAAAGGCACTTGGAAAGTTTCCAAATACGTTTTTTACATATAAAACTATATATTCGGTGTTACGATATTAATGATTGCAGTCTCTATTAACTTTCTTAGTGCACTATAAAGCATTATTTTATGATTTCATAAAATGAAATTGAGAAATTAATTAAAACATGTAAATATCTGACAGCCATTTGCGACGTTGCCAGATTTTCGAACACGCGCCCTTAAATTACCCATTATTGTTTTGTGGCGACTTGGTTTTTGTAATACCTACTGGGCCTGCATTAGCGGGTTACAGCGAATAATGATGGCATCTAGACTAATTGCTGGTCATAGCGGCTGTTCTTATTAAGATCAGCTAACTGTTATAGTGTACGCACATTTGCGCAGACACAGGTGCACTCTCTATTCGCTCATTCTCATAGTCCGATGGGACAAGAAATCAGGCACAAGACCGATATTTACATGCTCTCCGATGCACGGGTGTATCAATCACCAACCTCCTCTCCCACGAAGAAGGATTGAGCGTTAATCACCACGCTTGCTCAATGCGGGTTGGTGATTTCAGACTTTATAGTCTAAGTTTCCTCGAGATGTTTTCCTTCACCTTTAATCAGTCACTGGTGTCTAAGATAAACTTAGAAAGTACGTGTAACTTAGAAAAGTTACATTGGTACTTGCACGATCTGGAATTGAACCCGCACCCTCATACTCGAAAGGCTGGTGCTTTAACCACTAAGCCACCACGAATTTATGCGCTATTATGGTTCGAATTTTTTTTGAAGTCGCCATTGAGTTTGGTAAGAATATACGCTGTATATAAGGTGTTACAATACTAATGCACACTATTTTTAAAGGTCATTTAGTACATGCTAAGGATCATGTTTACCACATCAGCAGTCATGACAACTGTTAACAACATATTCTTAATTTATCATCATAGTCGCTAAATTGTACGCATAAGCCGATCTCTATAAAAGCTCTCGGTCTTTGCCCCTTGGCCATTCAACTTTTTTTGTGGTAAACATGATCCTTTGCATGTATTAGATGACCTGTGAAAATATGGTGCACTAGTTTTGTAACACCCTATATCGCTAGAATTCTCGCCCGATAATATAGCCCAGGCATACACCAGTCGCCTGTATGTCTAGCGTAGTTCATGAAGCGGTTTATAAACTAGGCCACTGTGTCTGCCTGGGAATGTAGACTACCTGTCGCATTTGGCTCGAATTCTTGGAACTCCTCGTTTGGAATGGCGAAAAAGGATTTGGGGGATTTATTTTATTGGCAGAATGCAATTGCTTCTAAGTTTCTTTTAGTTATACAATGTTATAAATATGTTGTTTGATTTTTCCGAGTCTGTGGACGTTCTATTATTATATGTAAAACAATTGCTGTATGCCATATGAAATACTATGGTATGAAGTTATGAACATTGTTTTTTCGTGGTAAGTCATCGAATAATCCCTTCTCGCTGTGTGTGCAGTGGGAGGGAGTGTCAGCCTCTAACTGACTAGAACTGACTATGTCTCTTAAAAAATCAGTAAAAGAAACTATACTGAAGCGTCTTTATAAGTTTTTTGAGGAATTTGTCTGTACCTACATAGAAAAAAAATATAAGATTGGGACGTTATTTTCAGATACAACAAAAAGGCCGGGGTCTAAAGTACCGAAGTACCATAAGTTGCCACTTATCACTGTAAGTTTCTTGCGATCGCATAAATTTGGCGTCTAGATCGCTTACTGCTCGAGTTAATATATAGGTCAGGTAGACTCGTATAGGTCTATCATGTAGGGTTGCTAGGATTTCAAACCAAAAAGGCGAACAGACAAACTCGTTCAAATGAAATACGAAAAGATATTTCTTTTCACTTTCTAAGAAACATTAAAATAATATCCCTCACACATTCACACAACGTCATCTAGTACCAAGATAAGCAGAGCTTGTACTATGGGTACTAGACAACTAATAAACGTACTTATATACTTTTCTTTTGTAAATACATACATATTATACATAGAAACACCCAGACTAAATCAAACACCCATGTTCATGCACACAAATTTTAGACTTATCTGGGAATCGAACCCGCGACCTCTTGCGTAAAAGGCAGATACACTACGAGCACGGTGGGTTGTTCGCGCAAGTTACCGCGTCCCTGGCACACAAGGACCTCCAGAAGGAACATAGTGGGTTTTAGTCAGTAAGAGTCTGACACTCCCTCCAGCTGCACCCACAGCGGGAGGGGTCATTTGATGATTTCCCACGAAAAAAAGGTCAATCAGACCAGACTTCGTCTAATTTCGCCGTACCAAGAATCCTGTGTGTTTGGCTTTATACGGACGTATGCCAACGCTAAAGTAAAAAACAGTACAGTCAGCATATCAAGCTACTACATACAATTTGTCAAATATCCTTAATAGATTTTCAACTTTATCGCTGAAGCATATGGTTCAAAATTGATTGGGAAAATTTTAGTTTTGGGTAGGTATGTGCTTGCGTCTCTACTGCGAATTTACGAGGACATTACAGCGACTAAGCAAGGTAATCCTTGAGCTGGTAACGAGTATAGGGGTTAAAATATTCAAAGTGCCGACACTTGGGATCAAGTACATTTTCAGTGACGACGTATTGAAGAAGGCTTTAATTTTTGGGCATGGAACATTTTCTTTAATAGTATCATTCATCATCTCCCGAGCCTTTTCCCAACTATGTTGGGGTCGGCTTCCAGTCTAACCGGATTCGGCTGAGTACCAGTGTTTTACAAGGAGCGACTGCCTATCTGACCTCCTCAACCCAGTTACCCGGGCAACCCAATACCCCTTGGTTAGACTGGCGTCAGACTTACTGGCTTCTGACTACCCGTAACGACTGCCAAGGATGTTCAATGACAGCCGGGACCTACAGTTTAACGTGCCATCCGAAACATAGTCATTGGTGTCCAAGATATACTTAGAAAGTACATACAAACTTAGAAAAGTTGCATTTTTCTTCAATAAAAAATCGTACGCGACGCTCTCATGGTCTGGGCGATTGTATACTACAAGGAATTTTATTGACCGTACATCCAATTTTTTACGGTCCGAAGTGGCATGAGAAACACGGATTGCCTTGTGCACTTGTCCGTCTTTTCTCGGCTGATACACCTCAGTTTAGCCGGTTGCTAGCATGGTATGGGCATGTAATGCGGAGGAATGAGGATCATGTTGTGAGGAAGGTCTTGAACATGAATGTGGATGGATATAGAGGAAGGGGACGACCAAAGAAGCGATGGATGGATTGCGTGAAAGTTGATATGGCTAGATAGAATGTAGCTTGTGAGATGACGGCAGATAGAAGAGCGTGGAAGACCAAAACATGCTGCGCCGACCACAAATAAAACTTGGGATAAGGGCAGGATGATGATGATGATGATGCCTTAGTTTAGGGTAGTCTTATCTTTGAAACTACACGCCAAGCACGTGAAATTAGAAAATACTTTTCAAGAAACAAATGTATTCTTCTGGGATGCTCCCATTTTCATCATGTCCAGGATCTGATGATGTTAACATTTTTTACATAAAAATAAAACCGACGAAATTTTTATGGGACCAAATGGCAAGTATACTGCATCGAACAAAAAAAGCATTACACTAATCGGACTAGAAACCTCGGAGTAATCGGTGTACATACATAGAAAAAAAACATACCGGCCGAATTGAGAACCTCCTCCTTTTTTTGGAAGTTGGTTAAAAATTGTATTTTCTTTCTTCGGAAAGTTTTCAGAAGTCGGTTTTCTTTCTTTCAGAATTTGCTTTTAAGATAATTAAAAATGCTTGCTTCTGCTAGATGTTTCCCTAATAAACAGGTAAATATTTAATAGTTCTAACGAGACATTTTGCTATTTATTTATATTTACTGTAAATAGGATTTTTCTCATAAACAGAAGACAGAACGGTCGATGTATGTATTACACAATCGATAAAACTAATTGGTTTACGATATTTGCAGCGCAACCCTACATGTGTCATTAGCGAGATTAGTGATGTGGAAATCTCAAATTTGTTTAATGTCGATAAATATAGAATAGGTACTTAAGTATTTAAATTTATTTATAATCTTTTTAATGTCATTGAAAATATTGGATACATTGGGATATATTATTTAAATATTGGGATATAGATTATAAATATTAGAGAATACGTTTTTGATCTTTGCAAGAATAGGTCTCAGTTAAAACATTAAATAATTTCACATTTCTTTTAACAAATGATCTTAATGTATGCTTTTACTCCATCGATAAAAATAATCGATTTTGTGCACGATTTTTGCGGCACAACCCAACATCTTTGAGGATTGACTTTAGGATTATGTTTTTTTTTTAATATTCAACATATTTTTTGTTTCTTAATCCTAAAATTAAAGTCAAAATGTGAAAAAAGCGCATTTTAATAGGACTTTCGCCATTAATGCTGAATAAGTCAAAAAGACTTTACTTTCTTTTAGACCGACTTCTTAAAAAGAAAATTGATTTGTGTCTTTCAAAAATACTTTTTATTGGAATGATGTTTAGGTCGACATAATTTTGAAGAAAAAAAATCGATATCATGAACAACAAGCATTTAAAATTACAATTTGACATTCAGAAGCCGAAAATCGATCTCAGTGGCGTGCACTTGGAGAGGCCTATGTCCAGCAGTGGACTGCGATAGGCTGATGATGATGATGATTCAGTACACAACGTTTACAGATGAATTCTACAGATACAAAAATGTTCCCAATAAGTTCTGAACCATGTATTTCAGCGATAAAGTTCAAAATCTATTAAAGGAAATTTGACAGATTGTAGTAGCTTGATGTGCTGACCAAAACCCTATCTACTATTTATTCGTTTGAACACCTTTTTAACTTCAAACGAGATCAAAAAGAAAATAAATCAGTTAGTCGCATACGTTTTGCAAGATAGTCATTAACTAAATTCTAATTTTAACTATTTGATACCTACGTCAGCGCCGTTATACTGTACCTACGACCGTCGCACGCGCCGCTTTTAGAATCGAGAATATTATCGGCGTTTATTTTAGATGTGTCTTCTTTATAATGTTTTTCATATTTTATGTAACGTTGATAAATTCGGAGAGACGTTTTTTTTTAAACTGGGTTTGATTTCGCGATGTTGTTTTTTTTATATTTTTGTAGTCTATAGTTTTTTTTTAAATCTACGTTTGATTATTGTATTATCAAATTACGGAAAAGAATCCTCATTCTTTTTATCATCTGCCTAGCCTTTTCCCTAGCTATGTTGGGGTCGGCTTCCAGTCTTAACCAGACGCAGCTGAGTACCAGTGTTTTACGTGTAGCGACTGCCTGTCTGACCTCCTCAACCCAGTTACTTGGGCAACCCTTACTGTGTTATAACGACTGCCAAAGATGTACAAATGACAGTCGGGACCTACCAATTAAACGTGCCTTCCAAAACACGGAGGCACTCGTTACGACAAGATGGTCATCATCACCACGAGCACGAAAAGATATGTATATCTCAAATAAAATATGTTTGACTGTATTAAGCCATCTTATGTGACAAAAGCTTTTAAAAAGTCCTGCAAAGCTGATACTTTTTGTTTGTGATAAGAAAAGTACTGTGAAGTACATAAGATCTGATAAGCATAATTAATTAAGCTTGGCTTCAACTTGCTAGCTTATTTCCTAAAAAAAAATCAGTGGTGTAAAAAACCTGACAAAATGAATCGTTGGGATTAGACTTTCCATCATCTCCCGAGCCTTTTCCCAACTATGTTGGGGTCGGCTTCCAGTCTAACCGGATTCAGCTGAGTACCAGTGTTTTACAAGGAGGGACTGCCTATCTGACCTCGTCAACCCAGTTACCTGGGCAACCCAATACCTCTTTAGTTAGACTGGCGTCAGACTTACTGGCTTCTGACTACCCGTAACGACTGCCAAAGATGTTCAATGACAGCCGGGACCTAGTTAACGTGCCATCCGAAACACAGTCATTGGTGTCCAAGATATACTTAGAAAGTACATACAAACTTAGAAAAGTTGCATTGGTACTTGCTTGACCTGGAATCGAACGCACGCAAAAACTTGAGAGGTTGACTGGGATTAGACTTATGTAGTGTGGTGTTCAGTATTATGGGATGTTTTGGAAGCTGTTACGGAATCAAGGTGTTAGGTAGCATACTTATACAGTGCATCAGTAAAATAATACGTCACCTTTTTGATATAATTTAACTCACCTCAGCAGATCTGAATCGTACATACTTAAATAAATTCATTCGCTGTAGATTTTAGCATGGCAATTAGCATTACCTACTTATCTCGAGATTGCTTCCATGCACCTTCTTATTGAGTTCCCGATATTTATACAGGGTATAACAAAACTAGTGCACCATATTTTTACAGGTCATCTAGAACATGCTAAGGATCATGTTTACCACAAAAAAGTCATAAAAAACAACATACTTTATAAAAAAATATCATCTCAGTCGCCAAATTGTACACGTAACGCCGGTCTCTATGAACGCGCTCGATCGTTGACCCCTAGGTTATACAACTTTTTTTGTGGTAAACATGATCCTTAGCATGTACTAGATGACCTGTTAAAATATGGTGCCCTAGTTTTGTTGCACCCTATACCTATATATGATTCCGAAATATCGGGAACTCAATAAAAATGTATATGGTAGCAATCTGGAAATAAGTTATTCCAATGTAAATGACAGTTTAAATCAACATATATAAGCATGGTAATTTAAAAAAAAATACCTTCTATGTAGTTCATAGACAATCACACAAAAGGTTTATAATAAAGACGCCAACACATCAAGCCACAACAAATTATCAAATTTACTTAATAGATTTTCAACTTTATCGCTAAGGCAAATGGTTTAAAGTTGATTGGGGATGGACAGTTTCGACTAGCTTGATGTGCTATGTACATAAACTCACACAAAGATGCGACAAGATATGAAGCTTCTTACGAACACATGCAAGGTAATAACGCATAGAGCAAACGTAGCTGTGACATGACGGCTTAGCGAGTGTCATGCTCATTATCGTCTCGGCAACCGACATCTTAGAAGCGTGTGCTAATACCATGTTTTATATCATTATTTAATATTTATGAGCTGATAACACAAGCCAGTATGACGTTCAAACAGCTTTACATGGATATTTAGTCAGCATTTCATATAATAATAATAAAATATATCGGGACACCTTTTTTTAGACACGGTCGGTTGGCCCCATGGTAAGCTATTGATTAGCTTGTGTTATGGGTGCCAACACAACTGATAAATTACATACATATATGATATATTTATAAATACATATTATAACACCCAGCCACAACCAACAAGCATGCTCATCACACAAATGTTGACCGTGCCGGGCATCGCACCCGGGACCATTAGCATGGCAGTCCGGCGTGGTAACCATTGCGCCATCTGGGTCGTCGTCATTTCATCTTTTAAAGTTCAGAAAATCAAATTTTCAAAATCAGTGTCATATTTTTTAAGTTTTTAACAGATATACTGGCTTAGTTCTATTTTTAAACAAACAATAAATGATCGCTACATAACCAGGGGGTTAGCAAAAATGTCTTTTAACATATTTACATTAAAAAAATGTCGTCAAAAAATTCCTCCTCATCGCTGCTCACTGAGAGTGTACCCAATAGGCTGGCAGCATTGCCACGCTGTATTAATTAACATTTGTCAATATGTATGGTAAATAAACAAAAGATGTCTATCTACAATCGTAAACGCTAAAGCGCAGGCCACACAGCGAGCTAGCGGGTGAGCAGGCTGACGGGCGAGCTAAGCTAGGGAAACGCGGCCGCGCCAACGAGGCGAACGATTACCTTCGCTGGAATCTTCGCTTCTACTAGCGTTTACGATTATAGGAAGATAATTTGGCTAACCACACTGGTTACTGAGATTAGTCTCTGCTTAAATAATACTATAAACTAGTAGGTAGGTAAAAAAACCAATGCGGTAGTATACCTAGGTGCAGTAAAGCAATGATATTAGCTAAGATCATTATCATCTCCCGAGCCTTTTCCCAACTATGTTGGGGCCGGCTCCCAGTCTAACCGGATTCAGCTGAGTGCCAGTGTTTTACAAGGAGCAACTGTCTATCTGACTTCTTCAACCCAGTTACCCGGGCAACCCAATATCCCTTGGTTAGGTTACTGGCGTCAGACTTACTGGCTTCTGACTACCTGTAACGCCTGCCAATGGATGTTCAATGATATCAGCTAAGATCTTGGAGGAATTAAGCAATTTGTGCTTTTCATTCTCAAAAATTCCATTCCATTAAATCGTATGCAATTGACGCATATTTTTACGAATATAACTATCAACATAAGCTCTACAGAAGAATATTATCATGCACAAAACGACGATAGAGATAGAAAAACAATAAGTAATGTATTTTTCTATTTTACTCACTAATTTTAGTTTTATTTTTAGTTAATGGTTAGCTAAAATGTGTTACCTGCAGTTTGTAATCAAACAAAATAATAAAAAAATAAAACAAAAAAGCTGGAAATGACTTTTTAGTGAAGATTTTTTTTTTGCGTTAGCCAACCCAGTCTACGACATTCTTTTTTCAACTTTTTCATATTTTTTTTCTTGTTTTTATTAAATTTATCGTAGTTAATGTAAGCGATAAAGCGTCTGGCGAGTGTAAAAATGGCTTTTATTAGCTTTTTTATTTTATTTCTGTAAAAGCCTAAAAGCTTGTGAGTTATTTTTGTTAAAAATAAAAAAAGAAAAATCAATACTTACTCTGGCATTCGGCCTGAACAAGGGGGCTGATACTTAGTGCCCATAATGCTGAAAATCCATGCTTGAATTAGTAAAAAAGAAAATAAATATATAAGAATAAAAGAAAACACTACACAGTTTTCTAGATAGAAAGAAGTACACAGTAAAAATATAAATCCTGTAAATAACTGAATTAAAAAAAGTAAAAAAAAAGTTTTTAAATTTTTTTTCCTTCTCATGTTCATAGACTGGTTGGCTGATTTCTAGAAGAGAGATAGAAAATAAAAAAATGCTATTAAAAATAGTAAAAAAAAGTATTTGTGTTTAGAAAAAAGTGAGACTGTTTTTTTTATTTTATATTATGTTTCTTACCAAATCATTGTAATTAGAAAAAATCTGAAAGTAAAGATCAGTTATTCACAGGAAGAAAAATGTTTGAGTGTTGTTTTTTTTTTTGGAAAATTTAAGTATTAAGTTTTTTTTTTAATAAAATTTATTTCGTCTATTGTGACTAAAATGTTACATGCAATTATTGCATTCCTCAATTCCAACATTTAAAACACACATTCCCGTGGGCACTCAAACACAATACACTTATCGAGCTGCGGAAATATCGATAATTTCACATCACTGGCTTCTGTCAAAAGTCTTATGACAAATGTACGCAAAATAAGTTCATAATTTCTATAGCAAAAAAATACGCGTTCCAGATAATAAAACGATAAATTAAATAAAATTTAAACTTTTTTTAAATAATAACTAAACGTAGGTACTATTTTTAAAACCTCATTTTGAAACAACCTTATTTCAATTAATCGAAATATGTAATATAGTTGTTAACTATTGAAATACTCGCATTTACATAATGTATTTCCAAACAAAAGTGAATTTTTATGTACATTATTGAATGCCAAACAATATGAAAAAAAAATCCTATTGAATACCTACACGGTAGGATTACACACACACCGACACACAATTATAATTGTTCCGTATTTGTGTGTTTGTGCATGAGATATACCAGAAATACCTACTTCTTAGTGCGAGAAAAGGTTAAAAAAAAACGACGCACGTCAAAAAATGCTAGCCTGAAACTGCTCTCATTAATAAGTATATCTCTATCTGTTCATGTTAACTGATCACACTGCAGTGGTGTCTAAGCTTCTATAATTCCAATATGGCTGCTGCACTCACTGGTGCGAGAGACTGCACCGTCGCTAGATAGCTATGATCGTTGCTTTTATAGTTTCCACATCGCATAGCAGACATTTTTTTCACGTAATACTTTAAATAAGGTATCTATACAACGTGTAACGTTAAATGCGCAAAACCTGGAAATAGTTTGATCAGAATAACGAGCAGTATGTCTTGTCATTTTACAAAAAAAAAACATAGATTTTAACAATAGTGATGTGACACACTATATCGATATTTCCGCAGCTAAACACAACACAACTAGCAACAAGTACGCTATGGTACAACACTGGTGACAACGCTTATACTTCATCGCATATTACCAGTCCGGATGCAGGAATTAGACTTGACGTGGTCCACTCCAAACCACGACATCAGGAGAACTGGAAAAATACAGCATTTTAATTAATTAATATCATTATAGCAAAATTACTGACAACGCGGGCGCGGGGCCTCGCCGCTGACAGTTGATCGGGTGACGGCGCGCGCGAAATTTGAATTTTGCTGTAATGATAAAAAAAAAACAAAAAAAGTTCCTTCGGGAAAGTTGTTTGTAATCATGAGTACAATCACGTGTTTAAATATCGGTCACTAATTACCAGTCACCCTATATATGTATAGCGTCCAGACCGATTGCCTGTCGCGGCTTCCGTTCTCTCTAAGAAGATCAGCCAGCTGCGCAGGACATATTATAATGCACGCACATCCGCGCAGACACAGGTGCGATCTCTATTCCCTCACTCTCATAGTCCGATGGGACGGCAATCCGACACGACCGGAGAGAGATCAGGCGCAGGACCGACATTTACGTGCTCTCCGATGCACGGGTGTATCAATCACCAACTTCCAGACTCCGGGCTGCGTTATAAACTCACAAAGCGATGTATGCCCGTCACGGGAATCGAACCCATGACCCTGATCACAGCAGTCGCGTTATGCCTCTGATATTGGTTTAGTAGCACAGTTTTGAAGCTATAACTAAAATGTGTCATTTATTTCTATAATAATGGCGGTTTTAATAGTAGTTCGCGGGTATCCGCCATGTTTAATATTTTATGGCGAATTGCCAAACACAGGAAATAAGGAAAGCAATATCATTTTAATAAATGAACTGTATTTCTATTTAAATGTCAGACATAGCGCGGACAAGGACTGCTTCAAGCAGTTGTGACCGACTGCTTGAACCCGCGGTTGCGCGGTGACCTATAAGTCTTTCCTTGTAAGAGGTAGGGTAGGAAGACGCGGGCTAGCCAACATGGTCAAGTATTTCATTGAATTTGATACTTCATGAATTATACGTCCGGGATTGTCGGCTACGGCGGCAGTTCTCTTTTAAGGAGATCAGCCAGCTGCACAGGACATATTATATTGCACAAGCATTCGCGCAGACAGACACAGGTGCACTCTCTATTCCCTCACTCTCATAGTCCGATGGGACGGCAATCCGACACGACCGGAGAGAGATCAGGCGCAGGACCGACATTTACGTGCTCTCCGATGCACGTGGGTATCAATCAACAACTTCCAGACTCCGGGCTGCTTTATGAATGTTTCTCAAAACCCACAAAGCAATTATATAATCGAACCTGAGGCCCGTGCACAGCAGTCGCGCCTTGCGACTTCTAGACGAATGAAAAGTCGTTAGTTAATAATATCAGTCTGACAAATACCCCCCACAAGAATGCTACGCTCAAATCACAAAGCCTCGTAGTTTTAATGTATCGTAAACTGAGGCAAATGATTAATCTGACATTTGGTGTAACATCTCGTAAAAAACCGGCCAAGTGCGAGTCGGACTCGCGCACGAAGGGTTCCGTACCATTATTTATAAAACGGACAAAAAATCATGTCTGTTTAATGGGAGCCCCCCTCGAATATTAATTTAATTTTAATGCAATTACTTATTTTTGAATTAAGTAATACATTCCATATTCTGTGAATATTTCAAGCATCTACCTGTTGCCGTTATCTATATCGAGCAAAAATGAACAAAAAAATCACGTTTGTTGTATGGGAGCCCCCCAAAATATTTATTTTATTCTAGTTTTCAGTATTTGTTGTTATAGCGGCAACAGAAATACATCATCTGTGAAAATTTCAACTCTCTAACTATCACGGTTCATGAGATACAGCCTGGTGACAGACGGACGGACGGACAGAGGAGCGAAAACAATAGGGTTCCGTTTTACCCTTTGGGTACGGAACCCTAAAAACGACTGTATGATACACATACATACATCTGGTATTTTTGTAGTTAATAGGCCTTCTACGTACGATCCAACCGTCGACAGAGTTCACCTTGGTCTACTTGGTGTGAAAATCTGTCGCGTATACGTTGGAGCTGGATGCGAGAAGCCGAAAATCGATCTCAGTGGCGTGCACTTGGAGAGGCATATGTCCAGCAGTGGACTGCGATAGGCTGATGATGATGAAGATACGTTAGTCGGCCGTGATAACTGTGGCGGCGTCAAACGACTTTGGACGACCTTGGTCGGAAGCGCATCCATCGCGACAGTGTCCGTGGTCGGCCCCAACCGTATGGAACGCTGTCGGCCGACGGGAGACGCGACCAACGTCACCTCTGTAGACCGGTTTGCATCGTATAGAGCGCGTTTTAGAAACCGTTACAATATATTGAACTAGTAAAACTGTAATTAAAAATAGATTAAAATTTCAGATCGCGTAAAATAATTGACGATCTGAAGGTATGTGGTTATTAAAAACTTTACGATCATTTACGATAGTCAAAATGTGCAAGCAAAGTACAGGCGGCACATCAAGCTACTACAATTTTTCTTTCCTTAATTATTTTTCAACTTTATCGCTGAAGCATAATTATACTTCAAAGTTGATTGGGAAAATTTGTCAATTTCGGGTAGCTTGATGTGCTTCTGTACTATCATTATCTGCCTAGTCTTTTCCCTACTATATTGGGGTCGGCTTTAAATCTAATCAGATGCAGCTGAGTACCAGTGTGCCACATGGAGCGACAGCCTATCTGATCTCCTCAACCCATTTACCTGGGCAACACGAAACCTTGGTAAGACTGTCTTACCAAGGATCATCATAAGACAGAGAGATAAAGGAGACACAGGTGCACTCCCTTTTCCCTCACTCTCATAGTCCTCAGGGACGGCAATCCGACTGAAAGAGATTTACGTGCTCTCCGATGCACGGGTGTATCAATCACCAACTTCCAAACTCCGGGCTGCTTTATTAGTCTCTTAAAACTCACAAAGCGTTACAACTCGGAAATTGAACCCGATACCTTGTGCACGGCAGTCGTACTACGCAACTACTAGACCACCGAGACAGTCAACATAGTACATGCGGACGGGCTATTTTTATCTTTAGGACATTGTCCTAAGATACTCGCGTCGTTCGTAAGACTTGGCCGGAGGTCGCCGTAGGTAGGTCAGGTCAAGATGTAAGGTCTAGATTTAGATGGGGAGGCGTGTTGACCTATCTTTTTAAGTATTTTCATGTGCTATCTATACTAATATTATAAAGCTGAAGAGTTTTTTTGTTTGAACGCGCTAATCTCCGAAACTACTGGTTCGATTTGAAAAATTCTTTCAGTTTTAGATAGCCCATTTATCGAGGAGGGCTATAGGCTATATACCATCACGCTAAGACACACGGGAGCGGAGCAGTAACCAAAGATGCGGGTGAAACCGCTGGGGACAGCTAGTGAGTTATAATTGCCTCGCCTTTTCCTTAACGATGATGGGTTTAACTGTTTGCAGCTTGGTACCAATCTATGTATATTATGTACAGACGCCAGCACATCAAGCTACCCTGTAAAATTTTTCCAATCAATTTTGAAGCATATGCTTTAGCGATAAAGTTGAAAATCTATTTTGAATCAATTTTGTAATCAATTTTGAAGCATATGCTTTAGCGATAAAGTTGGAAATTTGTTAGATTGTAGTAGCTTGATGTGCCGTCGTCTGTAGTAATATTATAAAGCTGATTAGTTTGTATTTGTTACGATGAAAGCGCTAACCTCACGAAGTAATGGACCGATTTGAAAAATTCTTTCAGTGTTTGATAGTCAATTTTTCAAGGAAGGATATAGGCTACCTTTATCCAGGTGTGCGGAGAAGTTCCCACGGGACGCGAGCGAAACCACTGGCAGAAGCTAAAGCGACTGCATAGCTAATCTCTCAAGCCGAGTTATTTAGGCAACACGATATACCTACATATAAGTAAGACTTGCAGCCTTTCTAGTTTCTGACTACCCGTAGGATAAAAAAAATGCTTCTTCCTTGATAAATGGCACATTAATATCTAAAAGGCTAAGATTTTTTTAAATCGGTACAGTAAGTAGTTCCTGAGATTAGCGCGTTTGGGTTCCAGCAAACAAACAAACTCGTCAGCAGCATTTTTTTACGTTCTTTTAAAAGAAAATACTTTAAAAAATAAGTATTGTAAAATAGTCATATCAAAATAATAAACATTTAATTACTTAGGTTTCGAGGGGAAATTTCTTTAATATTCATGGCAACATTATTATTTTTCTATCAGAGGTCGAAAACAGTTTGAAAAATTCAATAATACTCGTACCTATATTTTAATTATTATAAAGGTTAACTAATATTTTTTCGTAATCATGTTTTCTGTAACCATAAAAAAATTTAGGAAATTTTGCTGCTTTTTTTTTCATTTAATATTTTTATGTATTTTTTAAGCGCACGTTGTAAAGTTATTTGGAGAAATAAAATTCTTGAAAATTCTTGACCAAACGAAACTTATAAATAATCGAAGACGAGTTATAACGAAGAGTTTTTTTTCTCAATTATTTTTAAAAAATTAATGAATATCTCTTACCTGGTACAGGAAATATCCAGCGCATTTTTGTCAGAATTCTGCCTTCTTTCTTGTGAACTCGTTTTCAGCTCGACTTTCCTTTCATTTCCACTTTAATTTTATCTTAAATTTAGTTATTATGTTACGTATTTATCAACTAAATGTGATTTCCAAACAAAAATAGAATTATTATCGAACGGTTGATGAATTTTTTATTAAAAAAATAACAAAAAAATCGATTGTGGGTCACAAGAGAAAATGTCGACTTTCAAGCAATTTGTAGCTATTTTTTTAATTAAGGAATGAATGAATTGATTAAATACATACGTTGACCGACTGTGACATTCATTCAATTCATTTGACGAATGAAGGTTGATAAAAAAAAATTTCAATCAATCTGCCTAGCCTTTTCCCAAGCTTTGCTGAGGCTTCCAGTCTTAACCGGATGCAGCTGAGTACCAGTTTTACAAGGAGCGACTGCCTATCTGACCTCCTCAACCCAGTTACCTGGGCAACCTGATACTCCTTGGTAAGACTGGTTGTCAGACTTTCTGGCTACCTATAACGACTGCCAAGTATGTATAAATGTTCAAAAAGTTATTTTTTTTATTCTAATTTTTCTTACCAGACACAATAAATAAGTTGTATTCTTATATTTTCAATAATATGAAAGACTCTATTGACTAATTGCGACTATATTCTCACAGAATGTATGTAATTATTCCTCCATATATAGATTTGTAGGCAATCGCTGATTTATTTTTCTTTACGCTCACAAAACCAGTAGAAAAAAGAATTTTTGTGAAAATGTATGCTTAAAATGTTAAATGTTGCATAATTCCACAACCGGCAAGAACGGACTGTTCGATTACATTGCGGAGTAAGTTAACCATGTTGATAAGGAAGTACTTTCTTATCAAACAAATGAAACATACAATATCTATTATAATTATATAAAGTATTATACCACTGGAGAGAGATTTAACTTTTTAATAAGCTTTCTTTTATTCTTTAATGACCTAACATTGATACCTGACAGTTATATAACGTATATAATATATTCTATATATAATATATTCTTAACTTCAAACAAAAACTTTGATTATAATAAAAATACATGCACGAAAAACGAACAATTCAGTAAACATTCTAGCGCCATCTATCGAATTTGGAATCAACTAAAACACATTTCACTCTCATTTCATATATCTGCACAATGCGGATAAAATAAATACTTTAAAATAAATTTTAATTTTGACACTTAATGGCGGGAACGGATAGAATTTATGATCATTGTCCAAGCTTCCTTCATTTAATCACTGCAGAGTTTTAAATATCGTATATTCCAGGGATTTACGTAAACGTGTGACTACGTAGTGGTTTCATAAGTAAATTAATTGGATTTTGTTGGAGAAATGGGGCGTTCTAATATGTATTTTGTCGCAATATCATTACTGGGTACTCTAGTGTGTAGGGCCTGAAAAAATCGCCCGACAGCACGCACTAGAATGCGCGGACGTTATTGATTTTACGAACGGCTACATTCCAAGATTATTATTTACCAAAAACACTGTTTGTTCATTCATTTTATAGATACACTATAATCACAGAAAAACTATTGCGTTCACTATAATAGGTACGACATGTTTTTTTTTACTAACCACGAAATAAAAAATATATTTTGTTCTTATAATAAGAAAGAAAATATAGGGTCTTTTAAGGTTTAGGTAAGGTAATAAGGTTTTTTTGAAGAGTAAAATGATAACTGTAATTAATTTTATATTTTTTTACCTACGAATAGACATTATAATAGGCGTTTAAGTGGAAAAATAAACACTACACACTGTTACCTAATAAACTTGTGTTATAAGTATGTTTTAATCATAATTAAATGTGTTTTTTTTGTATTATTCTATGTTTTATAACGTTATGCGCGTATGCAGCGATTTTAAGCCCATTTTACGAGGGACACGCCGACTAGACAGCGCGCGGCGACATACTGGCGGTGTTGCAAGCGTCAATTCCCCGTTACGCAACACGCAAGGGGTAAAAAAACTAAAGATGAAAATCGAAAATTGGTATGTTTTTAGACTTTCGTGTCTTGTACATATATTATACACAATACATATAAGACACGTGTGTTGTGTATAATATTGGAATTTGGTGTTTTATGTCACAATTATGTGAAAAATTTTTTTTTATTAAATACATCCATTTTCAAATGTATTTTCAGTCTTTAAAAGATCTCTTACTTTGTGAAAACGCATGTTTTTGACTTATAGTTTTAAAATTCTATTATTGTCTTTATAATTATTATTATTTCGTATTATTTATCTAATTGTGGATAAGAAGTTGGTCGTTGGAGTAAACAACTCAAGTAATAACTAGGCATATGTAAAATATACCTGTTAAAATATACATATTAAAGTGTTGTTATTCAGTGGTTTACTGAAAGACAGATTTAAAAAATATCTTATTCAGTTTTTTCGGCCGCTTACTCAAATGACTAGTCTAATTCTCTAATGACTTTGGTATAAATTTATCTAATATGAATTGAACGTTAAGTTTGTTTGATATAAAATATATATTATTATGTATATATACCTATATGTATATACATATACCATTACAGTAATAACAAAAAATCACAAATCAAATATTTTATACAATTTTCCCCGAAGATTGGTAAAAATTCATTAGCTGGCAACCCAGTCACTCCGGCATTGGGCCTGTATTACTGCTATGCGGAAAACGGGAAACACACTTTTGGCTTTATATCATAAAATAAAGCCTGTTAGCCTGAAAAAAATATGTAACTATAGTTTGATATACATATATATAAGTAAATAAAGACAATATATGCATTTATATATTGTAAAAACTTCGAAAATGTTGAGCCGTTATATTTTCTTATTTTTTTTTCTAGAATTATTGGAATAATTGTTAAAACGAGTCTTCGCAAATCTTGGATTTTATCTTAAAAAGATGAAGATAAGCACTTAAAAAATATATTTCCATAGCAACGACTTCTTAATTACGAAAATAATTATTACAAAATTATCTTAAATTAAAATACAATAAAATAAATCTAATTTAAATAAAACTGTAACGTCATTTTGACCAAGACTTTTCCGCAAATGCCATCTAGCGGTGAAAATTGGAAACTCTTACAGCGCAAGCTTCCTTGCACACAGTAACACATGTCGCCATGTTTATGAAGAAAATTTAAATGTTTTATTTAGGTGGCGCTGAAGAGGGTAGTCATCAGCCTTTTTATCGTCCCACTGCTGGGCACAGGCCTCCTCTCACACAGAGAAGGATTGAGCGTTAATCACCACGCTTGCTCAATGCGGGTTGGTGATTTCAGACTTTATAGTCCAGGTTTCCTCGAGATGTTTTCCTTCACCTTTAATCAGTCATTGATGTCCAAGATATACCTACTTAGAATGTACATATAACCTAGAAAAGTTACTTTGGTACAGACATCAAGCTACTACAATCAAACTTTTTTAATAGATTTTCAACTTTATCGCCGAAGCATATGGTTCAAGGTTGATTGCGAAAATTTGAAAGTTTCGGGTAGCTTGATGTGCTGGCGTCTGTACACACGGCTACTCCTAAAGCTACAAAACCAATTTATCTTGGCCTCACTTTATATGGTCTTTCTACTAATTGAACGGTCAGCTTATACTAGTTTCTAACCCAGTGACTAATACTTAAGAGGTATAGGTAGTACTACGGATTTTGTTCAAAAGTACCTAATGAGGTTTACAAAATAAAACTCAATTTAATATACTATCCAATGGACGTGAACATTTTATTATTTATTGTTTTTTTAGATATTTAACATGGACTTAAAACAGTAGAACAATATTTGTTATAACTTATTATTGTTACAATAACTTATATATTTGACGTCACAGAATTTTCACATCAAGTCGTATACATATTATTTCGGTTATATTACCAATAAAAAAATGTGAACAATTTTCGGTTCAAAACGATAAATGAAACGGTCATTATTTTAAGATGCTTTACAAATTGAATATGATAAAGTATTTTATTTTTGACCTAGTCATCATCCCAACTAATGCAAGGTGCATAGCACTCGCGATTCATCGGCTCGGAGTTAGCATGCAATTTAATTAATTACATGAAATCATTTTATCAAAATAAAAAGTCGTGGTAGCCTAGTGGTTAAAGAGCCAACCTCTCAAGTGTGAGGGCGTGGGTTCGATTCCAGGTCGGGCAAGTACCAATGCAACTTTTCTAAGTTTGTACGTACTTTCTAAGTATATCTTGGACACCAATGACTGTGTTTCGGATGGCACGTTAAACTGTAGGTCCCGGCTGTCATTGAACATCCTTGGCAGTCGTTACGGGTAGCTAGAAGCCAGTAAGTCTGCGCCAGTCTAACCAAAGTGTATTGGGTTGCCCGGGTAACTGGGTTGAGGAGATCAGATAGGCAGTCGTTCCTTGAAAAACACTGGTACTCAGTTGAATCCGGTTAGACTGGAAGCCGACCCCAACATAGTTGGGAAAAGGCTCGGGAGATGATGCAAATGATGAACTTTGAACCATATGCTTCAGCGATTAAGTTGAAAATATATTAGAGAAATTTGACAGATGGTAGTAGCTTAATGTGCTGGTGTCTTAATGTGCATTTAAGATTCCTTTCTTTAATGTACCGGCTTATAAAAATGCTTTCATTATACATTTATAGGGTGACTGGTAATTAGATACCGATACTTAAACACGTGATTGTACTCATGATTACAAACAACTTTCCCGAAGAAACTTTTTTTGTTATTTTTTATCATTATAGCAATATGACTGACAATGCGGGCGCGGGGCCTCGCCGCTAACAGCTGATCGGGTGACGGCCCGCGCGAAATTTGAATTTTGCTGGAATGATAAAAAAATAACAAAAAAAGTTTCCTTGGGAAAGTTGTTTGTAATCATGAGTACAATCACGTGTTTCAATATCGGCCACTAATTACCAGTCACCCTATATATTATCCAAATGGATGGGATGAGTAAACAGAAAATGAAAAACCAAAATTAAAAATACAAACAGTTTTTTATTCAATAGAATGTTGTGAAAAATCACATTACAAGACTAACATAATACATAATACATATAATGTATACTAGGTATTAAATCACATACATTGTAATTATTATTAATTATTAATATACCTGCCCTTCTTTGTGGGATACTGTGATTAATAAAACTAAACTATAACAACAACAAAATATGAATTTAGTTTTAAAAAACTTACATAAAAATGCAATGTTTCATCGTTGGCGACCTTTATCATAGCTGGCGACCTATATCACAGCTGGCGACCTATATCACAGCTGGCGACATATATCACTGTTGGCTACCTTTATCACAGCTGGCAACCTTTTTCAAAGCTAGCGACCTTTTATCAGCGCTAGCAACTTTTATCACGGTTAGCATCCATATCATAGCTGACAAACTATAACATACCTGGCAACCTATAATATAGCTATCTACCTATATCATAGCTGCAGACTTATCATACCTGGCGCCTCATATTATAGCTAGCTACCTATACCTATAAGGTGCTATAAAAATATCTGCCACGGCTTTAACGGGAGGTAGTATTGTGTTTATACATTACAATAGTGAAGATCTTTCGTACCCCGGAACAGTTAATTCAATTTAACATTGGTTCTACTCGGTATAACGTGGTACACAATTTATACGTACATTTTTTTGTATGAAAATATAACAAAAAATCAATAATTTATCATCACTATTGTAATCTATAAACACAATACTACCTCCCATTAAAGCCGTGGCAGATATTTTTATAGCACCCTATATAAGGTCTAACAAAAGTAGTGCACCATATTTTTACAGGTCATATAGTACATGCTAAGGATCACGTTTACTACAAAAAAGATGAATAACTTAGGAGTCAACGACCAAACGCCTTCATAGAGAACGGCGTTATGCGTATAATTTGGCGACTGTTATATTAAATTTAATAAAATATGTTGTCGTTTTCATGACTTTTTTGTTGTAAACATGATCCTTAGCATGTACTAGATGACCTGTAAAAATATGGTGCATTAGTATTGTTAGACCTTATATAATAAACGACCGAAAACATAATAGTTTAAACCAGGAACACAGTAACTCTTGGTGGCATAAATATTCATCAAAGATGGTTTTTTATCTCAGCGAAAATTGTTGTTTTTGAGATATCACAGCAACCCACAAAGATAACTACTAAACAGATCAATCACAGTTATTAAGATCCCACAACTGACTATTTTACGACACCAATAGGGTGATTCCGCACAGCAGTTATATAACGTTATAGAACATTATAATTATTATAACAAGATGTTGTAACACGATAACGTCATGGTGGCCTAGTGGTTAAAAAACCAGCCTCTCAAGTATGAGGGCGTGGGGTCGATTCCAGGTCAGGCAAGTACCAATGCAACTTTTCTAACTTTGTATGTACTTTCTAAGTATATCTTGGACACCAATGACTGTGTTTCAGATGGCACGTTAAACTGTAGGTCCCGGCTGTCATTGAATATCCTTGGCAGTCGTTACGGGTAGTCAGAAGCCAGTAAGTCTGACGCCAGTTTAACCAAGGGGTATTGGGTTGCCCGGGTAACTGTGTTGGCAGTCGCTCCTTGTTAAACACTGGTACTCAGCTAAATCCGGTGAGACTGGAAGCCGACCCCAACATAGTTGGGAAAAGGCTCGGGAGATGATGTGTAACACGATAAAATTCATAATATTATCGTGTTATACAATGTTATATAACGTTATATAAGTGCTGTGTGGGAACACCCTTACAGACAAACTGAATTTGAATCATTACTTTATAGAATCGTTGAGGAATGACAAGAATTTGTTGTATGTCTTATTTATTATGAAAATAAACATGATTTTTTTTTACATATAGCCAAAGACAACATAATAGACTGTGGATATTTTTAGCCGTACCCCGCGGTTTTGCCCCCGCCCTGATAAAAAGCTAATCCTCGTTAAACTACCTGCCAGTGAAAGTCTCGTTAAAATCGGTCCAGGCATTTCAGAGATCAGGCGGAACAAACATACAGATAGACAAAAATGAGAAAAAATATTTTGGTAAATGTACCGTGTATACATCCGAGTATTTTAATATAAATCAGTTGATTTTCATAACGTTTCGACATACAACTAACGCGTTTATCATATATATTTATAATATATGCATTTTGAGTAATCTATTGAAATGCTTCGAGTGTCAAAATTATGGGAAATGTCGCTACATTATATTTTGTCTACAAATAATATATGTACAGGCGCCAGTACATCAAGCTACCCGAAACTGTCAAATTTTACCAATCTACTATGACCCATTACGCTTCAGCGATAAAGTTGAAAATCTATTAAAGAAAATTTACAGATTGTTATAGCTTGATGTGCTGGCGTCCCTACATATACTTCTTTTTTTGATAAATTTTAGCTCTAAACCGCTCATAGATATTTCTGCGTATTCCATTTCAAGGAACAAAATACATACACATATTTATATAAGGTGTAACAAAACTAGTGCACCATATTTTTACAAGTCATCTAGTACATGCTAAGGATCATGTTTACTACAAAAAAGTCAAGAAAACAATAACATATTTTATATAAATTTATCATCACAGTCGCCAAATTGTACGCATAACGCCGGTCTCTATTCTAGGTCATTCAAATTTTGTGGTAAACATGATCCTTAGCATGTACTAGATGACCTGTAAACATATAGTGCACTAGTTTTGTTACACCCTGTATATTATTTGTCGACAATATCATACATTCGTCAATAATTAGAATATAGTTAGTAGATTTAACTGATTACTTATATTCTAGTTTTATTTAGACCATTTTATAATTATAAATTGTTTGATGTTTTCGTGTCGTGTTATAATAAAATATAATTATATTTTTTTATGCTCATCAACATAAATAAAGTCTAACAAAACTAGTGCACCATATTTTTACAGGTCATCTAGTACATGCTAAAGATCTTGTTTACCACAAAAAAAGTTGAGTAGCCAAGGGGTCAACGATCGAGCGCCTTAAGAGACGTTATGCGTACAATTTGGCGACTGTGATGAAAAATGAAATTGTTATTTTAATATCTTTTTTTGTGGTAAACATGATCCTTAGCATGTACTAGATGACCTGTAAAAATATGTTGCACTAGTTTTGTTACCTTATATTGAGCAGCCGACACCAGTATTTATGACCACTCTTTTTTATATAACTCGAACAAAAAAATCACGTTACCCTTAATAAATGTACACCGTGATAATAATAATTAATATATAACAGTAAATAACACAGCGTCGTGCGATAATCGTCAGACAGTCGTAAGCTAGTCGTACGGCGATCGTCATACAATCGTACGACGATATAGACGGAGAGTCCGTAGCTGAAGAACTTTCGTCATAGTATAAGTACTTGATCTACAGTAGCTGTCATGATGTTGGCGTCTAGACTGATTGCCACGGCGGCCGTTCTCTGTAAGGCGATCAGCCAGCTGCGCAGGACATATTATAGTTCACAAGCATTTGCGCAGATACAGGTGCACTCTCTATTCCCTCACTCTCATAGTCCGATGGGACAGCAATCCGACACGACAGAAGAGAGATCACAAGCAGGACCGACACTAACGTGCGACACGATGCACGGGTGTATCAATCACCAACCTCCAGACTCCGGGCTGCTTTGTGAAAGTTCTCAAAACCCACCCGACCCGGGAATCGAACCCGAGACCCAGGCGCAGCAGTCGCGCTATGCGACTACTAGACCAACCAGGCAGTCTACAATATCATCATGCCTAGCCTTTTCCCAAATATGGTGAGATCAGGTTCCTTTCTAAATGGATGCAGCTAGTTAAAAACCCACATGGCGCGACTGCCTATTAGTCTATAAGTTAAAGTTTTATAAGTTTGTTCCCAGATACTTATACTGGGTTGAGGAGGTCAGATAGGCAGTCGCTCCTTGTAAAACACTGGTACTCAGCTGAATCCGGTTAGACTGGAAGCCGACACCAACATAGTTGAGAAAAGGCTCGGGAGATGATGGACCGGATTCCTATCTGACCTCCATAACGTAGTTACTAGAGCAATATTTTGATTGGGCGACTAAAATGGCTTTCTCTTTCGTCTTTAAAAAAACGGGACTAGATTTTTTTTCAAATATTTTGCCCAAAGCTACGAACAGTTAATTTTCGTAATAATCAACAGTTCATATTTTAGTAAGGGACGTCATAAATAATTCATACTTTATACTATGAGGGAAATCCCACAACCACGGGCTCTTGACCTAATCGTGTCGCGAGACGATCGAAATCGGATCTTAATCGTATCGTACGACAAAATACAAAAAAAAGTTTGATAATTTTTGGACTTAGCTCATTATTATCGATATTAAATATTACTACCTAGTATATTTAATTTAATATACGCGTTTTATCGATACAAATACAAATACAATAGAAAAAAAAAAACTACATTTAAGCTTTAACAACTAATCGCGTTTTGTGAATTCGGCATTTTTTATTTATATTGTTCGTATAAGTTTTATATTATAAGTTATAACTAGTTATAACTACTGAACAGTTTTTTTTTTTTAATATATAAGAGTAAGCTGTACCCCTGAACATATAATTTAAAAAAAAAACTATGTGAAGTCAAAACATCTGATTTTGTCTAGAATTTTAATAACAAATTCTGTGAATACTTTTAAAGTCTACTAGATCTATATAAATATATATATATAATTATCATACATAACCAGTCGGGGTACCTTTAAATTACAAAAAAAAAATTATCTCGTTGTTCGAGAATTCATAAAAAAATTTGAAACAACCACTTAATTTTATAATTAGTATTTTTTTTTATCTAAATTAACCATCAATGTTAAATCAGATTAGTCACAAAATAATATGTATTTGACTGTAAAATATTAAATTCTGTATATCAGCTCTAGTGACAACCTTAGACCCAGAATCCACCGAAGCGGAGAGGTTTTTAACCTTTTGAACACCATGTCAAAAAATGAAAGACGTGCCCTCAGCACCAAGCTAAGCATTCATCCATAAATACCTACAATATAGTAGTGAGTTCGGAATTATATCGATTGAAACTGACTATTGATTTTGAACAACTTTGGTGGAGTCTAGGCCTAACATAAATCGATAGTTGCTTAGAATTTTGTGTGAATTAGTCAGCATATTTGAGCCCATTAAAAAAATCAGAATTAATAAAGTTGTAACTGTCATTTTGCTAATGAACGTGAAAAAAATATCCAAATTCTCTGAACACATCTTTCGCATTAATATTTTACTAGCATTTTGTATTTTTAACCGACTTCAGAAAAAGGAGGAGGTTCTCAATTCGGTATTTTTTTTTGTGTTAATGGGCTTTTTTGCTGACCGTACATATTTGTTTTAATATACAGTGTGATCATTATTTTCTTGAGCGTACACTAGTTTTTCAATTCTATAGTTATTTTTTTGGTTAAGTATTGGTTTAACTTAGTTGTTAAAACAATAGTTTGCATATAATAACGAGTTACGTTTTAAACCTTTTTTGCTATACTAAGGGCCAGTTTCACAGGTTGCTGATAAGTTCCAGTCAGTTTATCTGTCAGATAATTTCATACAAATTCTGTTCCATTCTTTAATTTATCTGGTAGATAGTGGCTATCCGTAACCTGTGAAACTGGCCCTAGATAGAATTTAAGCATTATCACATATTTAAAAATGTCACACTGTATATTACGTTAAAAATCTGTAAATAATACAGAAAAGCAATATCGTTTCAAATACTTAGAGGTATGAATATATCTTCAACAAATTTTAAATTTCAGGATTTTTTTAATTTTGCTGAATTTTAAATTGATTTTTTTGATTTTAAGTGGCGAGTGATTTAATTGATAAATAGTATGTATATTCATATAATATTACAACAGCGACAATACCGAGGTCTAGTGCCGCCGCCTCCCACGGGTGGCGTCACGGGCGCGAAGTACGCGTGTACCTTTATATTCGGTAAATGATTCTGAAATAAAAAACAAAAATTATTAATTAAATAGGTCACTAAGCGTCACCGCCACGTAAAAAAAAGAAAGACGTGCCCTCAGCGCCAAGCTAAGAATTCATCCATAAATACCTACAATATAGTATGTAGTGAGTTCGGAATTATATAGATTGAAACTTTTAATTTTAAACTTTAAAAGTCTGTCATGTAGTCGTGACCGTGGCGTGCTGGGCACTTTTTGGCTTGACATCTATACGTGACTGTAGCGGTCAACATGTTAACTTTAAATTTGACGCCAGCAACGATCTTGCGTAAACTGCATGTCAGTGTTAACCTTTTGACCGCCGCAGTCATGTATAGATGACAAGACTAAAAATGCCCAGCACGCCACGGTCACGAATACATGACAGACTTTTAAAGTTATAATTAATACTCAGTTTCAATCGATATAATTCCGAACTGTCTACTATATTGTAGGTATCTTTGGATTAATTCTTAGCTTGGCGCTGAGGGCACGTCTTTTTTGACGTGGCGATCAAAAAGTTAATAACATGTAGAATTTTATTTTGGACCTAGTCAACTACCCAGTTAGGAATAAGCGAGATAGGTGGCATACATACCCTTAGCTTGCGGATAGCATTCCGGCTGACCATCTGGCAGTCGTAAAGCTCTATCAGTTGCAGGTTGTGACAGGAGGTCAGGTGTTCCAGGGCTCCATCCGTCACCAAGGGACAGTTGTCTAGACCTGTGAAAGAAGTAGAAATAAATTATCACTATAATTGGGATGCGGACTAGGTCATAAATAAAATACTTTATCATATTCATTTTGTAAAGCATCTTAAAATAATGCCAGTTTAATTTATCGTTTTGAACCGAAAACTGTTTTTATTTTTTTATTGATAATATAATCGAAATAAGTATACGGCTTGATGTGACAAATCTGTGACGTCATATGTGGTGTTTTCATACAAATTGCATAGATAGTAACCGTTTTTGACAGTTCTATAAAAGTATTGAATTTGACTAGTTGGTCTAGAAGCTATATGACGCAACTGCTGAGAATTGGGTCTCTTTCTGACTAAAACCCACCATGTTCCTTCTGGAGGTCTTCGTGTGCCAGGGCTTCAGTAACTCTTACGAATATCCCAGAGCCCGGGCAGTGAGCATTGGTTCTCAGGTTCGATTCCAGAGTCGTTCCGAAATTGATTTGTGGGTTTAAAGAGACTTTCATAAAAGCAACCTGGTATCTGTTCCTTGATACACCAGTGCAGCAGTGGGATAATAAGGCCCAGAATCCATCAAAGCGTAGAAGTTTTTAAGCAACAAATATAATTTCTCGGCTTAGGGATGCTATTGAGTGGGCGAGATAAAATGTTTGAACTCTGCTGTTTTGGTGGAATCTAGGCCTAAGAATTTTGTTTGGAAGTTATTTAAGCCAGGGAGTTTGTTGCACTGACTCTTCTACCCACAAAAAAAAACAGGAAAAAGTGAACCCTTCACCATTGAAAAAGTGATGTATTTCAGGCAATTTTTTTAACCTCTTGACCACCACGGCAAAAAATAAAGACGTGCCCTCAGCGCAAAGCTAAGAGTTCATCCATTTAAAACATCTACAATATAGTAGTGTGTTCGAAATTATATCGATTAAAACTGACTATTAATTTAGAACTTTAAAAGTCTGTCTTGTAATCGTGACCGTGGCGTGCCGGACACTTTTTGGTTTGTCATCTATAAGTGACGGACACTTTTTGGATTGTCATCTATAAATGACGGTGGCGGTCAAAAGGTTAATTTAAAATAAACCTTCTTTTATCTTATCTAATGGTGGAAAGCTAAGTTTTAAGGGAATCAAAGGGGTTTTTTGATGGTCTATTAATAAGTACTTACCCAGGACAGTAAGATGTTCGGCGGCACAGGGCGACATAGACAACTGCTTGATACCATAATCTGTTATCAATTCGCAGTGTGACAGCGTCTGAAAATATTAACAGACATGTTATGACTAGCTGTCGCCAGCGGTTTCACCCGCTTGCTTAAGGAACAACTTCCTACACCTGGATAAAAAAGTAGCTTACGTTTTATCAATTTTTTTGGTTCAGCTGTATGCGCTAAAAACTCTTGCATATATAATACTAGCTTTTGCCCGCGCGGCTTCGCTCGCGTTCTTCCCTACTCTACCCTACTCTACCTTTTAAACCTTCCCTAGACCTCCACGAACATTTCAAGACCAAGATAAGATAAATCCGTTCAGACGTTCTCGAGTTTTAGCGAGACTAACGAACAGCAATTAATTCCTATATATATAGATTACTTGTATAATTAAATATTACTATAATAAAAAGATATAAATAATTAAATCCTTAGAGAGTATATTGTATCTAAACTAATATTATAAAGCTGAAAGAGTTTGTTTGTTTGGTTGAACACTCTAATCTTAGGAAGTCCGGATCGATTGGATAAATTATTTCAGTGTTAGATAGCCTATTTTACGAGGAAGGCTATTTTTTAAACAAATTGGTTAAAATCAAAATAATATTTATTCTTTTATGTTCAAGACATTAGGCGAAACAAATACTTTTTTAATATTAGGTATGAATTAAGCAATAGAAAAATAATGACTCACCAATTTCTCAAGTCTAGGGCATCCCATAGACAAGTGTACCAGGGTGCTGTCAGTAATGAGCACGCACTCTTCAAGATCCATGCGCTCTATCATTCTGCAGCTCTGCGCGACAAACAAAAAAATAACATTAACAATATGCACAATAAATAGTGAAAATTCCTTTATCTGTATAAGCTACATTAATCACCGACACGGGCAATTTAGGTTCACTAATCACCGAGCAATAACTTATACAAAAATCACCGGTCTGGGCATTTTCTTTTGCTGTACCTCACCCCAGACAGACCCCACATCAGAAATGAGGTAATCCGTCAGAGAACCAAGGTCATTGACATAGCCCACCGAATCAGCACGCTGAAGTGGCAGTGGGCTGGCCATATCAGCCGAAGAACCGATAACCGTTGGGGTAAACGAGTTCTAGAGTGGAGACCACGCCTCGGCAAACGTAGTGTAGGACGTCCTCAGGCACGGTGGAGTGATGACTTGCGCAAGACGGCTGGCAGGAGCTGGATGCGAGAAGCCGAAAATCGATCTCAGTGGCGTGCACTTGGAGAGGCCTATGTCCAGCAGTGGACTGCGATAGGCTGATGATGATGATGATGTACCTCACCCCACCTGGACGCCTTACACACATCACCACGACGGTATACGGCGTATCGTTGTAGGTTATATCATTATGACGGCTATTCTCCCTTGTTCACACTAATCACCACTCTGGGCAATATTTGTATTCTTACTACTAAAGGCAATAAATACATTTGACTTTTGTCTTACATTATCTACTTACTCACCCTGGCCAGTGCCTGGAAGCCAGCGTCAGTGAGCTGGCTGCACTGCGCCAACTCTAGCGTCACGATGTCTGGACAGCGTGCGGCCAGGGCTGATAACGCGGCGTCAGTCAGCCGGGAACAGCCTGACACGCAGAGACGACGCATGGCAGGGCCCAGTTTGGATATTGATTCATCTGTTAATTGCTGGATAAAAAATTGCGGTATTAAATAATTATATTGGCGTCCTGGCTGATTCTCAGCCAACTAGTTGCGCAGGATATATTATGGAATGTCTCGTATGCGCAGACATAGATGCGCTATCTATACCCTTGGAAATTGGATTGCATAGGCGCCAAAACTACAACTAAAAATAACTTTTCAAATCGGTCAACGATTTGAAATAAAAATCACTGAAGCTATACCATCCCCGATAAACTCGGGAAGAATTTCCTCGGGGACAAGATAAAAATATAAAAGTAATTTATTCAAAGTAGGCTGAACTGCAGTTTTTAAAAGTCAATTTTAAAAAAGATAGTCATTAGAAACGCTCGCCCTTCACCACTTCCAGTGTGCCAGTCAGTATCCTTCGACAACAGGCAAGACCAGGAAATCGATCGCAGGATCGAAAATGCCTGGAAGAGCTACTGGTCCATGAAGACGCTCATGAAGGGTGACCTTCCTCTATCACTGAAGCGAAAACTAGTCGACATGTGTATCCTCCCCGTCCTAACTTACGGCGCTCAGACTTGGTCTTTGACCGAATCTCAGAAGTCCAGACTAAAAGTATGCCAAAGAAACTGCTAGTGTTGTATAAAATGAAGGTACTTACATCACATCCCTGTACATTGAGGCCGCTGAGATCCGGGCAGTAAGTGGCCAACGTTGACACACAGTTGTCATTCACATTTTTACAACCTGAAAATAATCAAAAATTTATCATACATATATTCAAGAACCCGGAGTTGTGGTGGCCTAGTGGGTAAAGAGTCAACCTCTCAAGTAAGCTTCCAGTCTTAACCGGGTGCAGCTGAGTACTACTGTTTTACGTGAAGTGACTGCCTATCTGATCTCCACAACCCAGTTACGTGGGCAACCCGATACCCCTTGGCAAGACTGGTTGTTATGGCTTCTGACTACCCGTAACGACTGCTAAAGATGTACAAATGACAGCCGGGACCCACCAATTTAACGTGCCTTCCGTAAAATATAGGAACTCGTCATGACTAAATGGTCACCCATCCACGGATAGACCGCGCCAAGCGTTGCTTCACCTAATGATAGATTTATGTTGTGATTAAATTATATTTGTGTGGTGCAAACTTGTTCTGAAATGGTTTTCAAATTTTTTTTTGTCTATTGTGTGAATTTCAAATACATTTTTTTTCTTGGGATATTTATAAAATGAACCTTCCCGCTGTGGGTGCAGCTGGAGGAGTGTCCGACTCTTACTGACTAAAACCCACTACGTTCCTTGGAGAGGTCCCTGTGTGCCAGGAAAACTAATAATGATCGATCCGTGCGGCTTTTACTTAGCCACGTGATCCTCAAATAAATAAAAACATACCTCTACAAATAAAAGTCTTGAGCCTGGGACATGCGCGGGCGAGAGCTTCGACGCCATTTTCTGTTATTGACTGACACCATGACACATTGACATGTGTCAGCATCTGTGAAACGAGAAAATTATTATTATTTTGTATTTTAAAATTTTAATTAAAAATCATATCTTTGATTTTAGTTTTTAAATTGTTTTATTAAGTATTTTTGGAATGATTTTATCTAAAAACAACGTACACACACAGCCGCGTGTACCATGGGAGTGCCACAAACGAATTTGTCAGATTAACCTTATGACCGTCACAGTCACGTATAGATGACAAACAAAAAGTGTCCAGCATGCCACTGTCACGAATACATGACATACTTTTTAAGGTAAAAAAAATTAATAGTCAGTTTTATTCGATATAATTCCGAACTATTACAGGTATGGATGAATTCTTAGTTTGACGCTGAGGGCACATCTTTCTTTTTTGACGTGGCGGGCAAAAGGTTAAACGACACATTTAAACAGGACCAGTTTTACAGGTCACAGATAATTTTATACAAATTCTGTTACATTTTTTAATTTATCTGGTAGATAGTGGCTATCCGTAACCTGTGAAACTGGCCCTTAGAGTTATAAATATAAACGTTACCGGGCATCCATCTGAGAGCGCCTTCAAAGATATGTCGGTTATATTTGAACACGAATCCAGGTTTATCCTGAAATAAATTAGAAGAAAAAAAAAACCGTTAAAAACAACTTATTTTCCCACGTTTTCATTTTCTTGTTTGTTCGTTTGTCGTTCCAGTTGTATTTTTGCAACTCAATTTTGAAGCACTTTCCGATAAGCTAGCAGACTGAAATTTTCAGGGTAGCTCCAAACGGCTATAAAAACGGCTGGACCGATTTTGATAATATTTTTGTAGAGTGACTTTTGAGGCAGTTCGCCATAACTTAGCTGGCTGAATTCAACAATGATAAAGATTATAACTCACGTTTTAAAATATGACTAAGGAAATAATGATTGGATGGATTATGGCTTCCACACCGATTGTTGGCCACGGCAACCGTCCTCTCTAAGGAGATCAGCCAGCTGCGCAGGACATATTATAGTGCACAAACTTTCGCGTCTATAATATTAGCAGGGATGAAAGGATTCGACAGGCGCGGGGGCGCCTCCGCCTGCACCACAGGATTAACCCGTGCTCCGGCCACTATAGAAGCCCTTATTGGGGGACGTGAGGTGCTTACCGTAAGGCGGGCAGTCGCCAGCGGGGGACTGGACGCTATAGACTCCCAGGCCCCCTCCACTCAGGCGAGGTCGGAGTGCCGCTGGGTATTTTTAGTGGGTATACCGGTGAACGATTTTACCGGGGAGTCCCACATACCCCTCTCCCGTCCCCCGATGGGGAGGGGATGCGTGATAGCATTTTTTCCCAGAGCCACAAAAAAAAAGGATTATTTTAAAAGTTTAGCACTGACCTCTGCAGCTTCTTGCATCTCTTCCCAAGAGCTTGACAAGAGTGATCTGTTATCTTCCTGCATTTATTCAGATTTAAGTCTTCAATGTTCGGACAAGACTGCAAATTAAAATATACATTTAAATTTAGATAAAAATGGAGGAGCTCGTGGCTAAGTAACAGCCACACGGATCAATAGTAAAAAGTTTGACGTTGCTAACTTTTGGTATATGCACTCTTAAGCAACGCTTGGCGCGGTGGGTTACCATGACGAGTTCCTCCGTGTTTCGGAAGACACTACATTTTTGGGTCCCGGCTGTCAGTTATACATCTTTGGCAGACATTACCGGTAGTCAGAAGCCAGAAAGTCTGTTCGAAAACTGTGCTACAATTCTAGGACGGGATAAGAAAGATGCGCAAGCGACGTTCCACTTACTTGTGCCAAAGATTTGATGGACCCATCGCCTATACTCTCGCATCCTCGAAGAGATAATTCTCTAAGGAAACCGCCGCATCTGTGAGATATATTCTCTATTACCGGACCCTGAAAATAACAAAAAACAATATTTACATTGTACTAGCTTAGTGAGAACTTCTCCGCGCACCTGGACAAAAAGCCTCTGCTTCCCTCAATAAATGGACTGTCAAGCGGGTAGAGAATTTTTCGAAGGATACAGTAGCTCCTGGGATAAACGCGATAAGCTAAACAAACGAACTTCTTAGGGTAACAAGCCATTATATCGGTAGCGATACGGGTAGTGAGAAGCCAGGAAGTCTGACAACTAGTCTTACCAAGAGGTATCGGGTTGCTCGGGTAAATGGGTTAAAGAGGTCAAATAGGCAGTCGCTCCATGTGACTCAATTTTCCTTAGCCGCATCCAGTCAGACTAGAAGCCAACATAATTGGGTAAAAAGACGGGTTGATGAAGATTTTAGGTTGTATCAATCAATCACCAACTTCCAGACTCTGACCTGCTTTTTAAAGATTTCTTAGAACCCATAAAGCTATTTCGGCCGTACACGGGAATTGAACCCGAGACCGCCGTGCTCAGCAGTTGGGCCATGCGACTACTAGACCAACGAGGCATGGGCAAGAGTGCCATTTAATATATCTTACCTCGACATCCCTTTGGAATTCAAACAGGTCTATCCTTTGCCAGTTGGAGCCGTCTAGAGCCAGTATGTTCCATAACTTCGATACCTGGAAAAACCAATTCAATCAAGCATTCAACCTTTTGAACGCCACATCAACGAAAAAAAGACGTGCCCGTGGTAGACCGACACTGTCACGTATAAATGACAAGCATTAAAGTGCCCAGCACCCACTGTCACGGCTACATGACAGACTTTTAAACTAAAAAAATCCGTTTTAAACTAATAAACTTAAAATAATAAGTTTAATCGATATAATTCCCAACTCACTACTATATTGTAGGTATTTATGGATGAATTCTTAGCTCGGCGCTGAGGGCACGTCTTTCTTTTTTTGAAGTGGCGGTCAAATGGTTAGAAAAAAGTATCATTTTAAATCGAAAATTAACTTAAATCTTTCAAAACTCCCCACTTATATTTCAGTGGATTTTTAATTATTTTTTTTTAACACATAAGACTGAGATAATTTATTATTATTCACATAAATATTTACAATGAATTTACAAATAAAATATAAATTAATATATACAAGTAAAAAAAAAAAAAACCTTATTAATAAATTGCAAAATAATTATTAATAAATAATTTTTAAAATTAAATAATATTACTTTTTTACAACCCCATTATCCAATATGCATTTTTTGGTGCCAGAATTGAAAAAGTATAACTAGATAGTATTGCGATCTCACCTGTGCACATCTACATAGCGAAACCACGTCCAAATACGATAGGATCCTGAGTAGCAGCTCTTTCGGCAGTTTTCTGTTTATATGATAATCATCTTCGCCCGAAAACCGAGCGATCTGAAACAAATATACATTATTTTTAGAGTATACACGACGTCAAGTATACACACACAAGGTCATCGAGGTATGAGAGTGGGGTTTTGATTCCAGGTCAGGCAAGTACCAATGCAAATTTTCTGATATGAACTTTTAGATATAGCTTGGACACCAATGATTGATTAAAGGTGAAGGAAAACATCTCGAGGAAACCTGGACTATGAAGTCTGAAATCACCAACCCGCATTGAGCAAGCGTGGTGATCAACGCTCAATCCTTCAGTGTGAGAGGAGGCCTGTGCTCAGCAGTGGGACGATAAAAAGGCTGCTGATGATGATAACAAGGGGTGTTATTCAGTGGCTTGGGTCTGAAAGCCAAACACTGAACATAATAATGTTCTAGAGACATATATTTGGCCACGGCAGCTGCTCTCTAAGGAGATCAGCCATCGACGCAGGACATATTATAGAACACAAGCGTTTACGCAGACACAGGTGCACTCTCTATTCCCTCACTCTCATAGTCCGATGGGACGGCAATCCGACACCACCGGAGAGAGATCAGTTTCACAATAGTAGGCTATAAAGTG
Organism: Heliothis peltigera; assembly: GCA_958496145.1. NCBI lineage: Eukaryota > Metazoa > Arthropoda > Insecta > Lepidoptera > Noctuidae > Heliothis > Heliothis peltigera. Next base: position 5,377,020 of record OY292348.1, on the reverse strand, counting down.
TCCTTTGCTTCATCTAGATGCCACCCATCCATGAACTGACCGCGGCTAGCTTACCTTAACCTGTATAGACCGTCCCAAGCGGATACTAAGCCAAGAGATTATATTCCGTATGACGTAAAACCAAGAATTTATTTAAACACTTGTACTCTTATGTTTATCTGCTATTTATAGCAGTTTTTCGTAATAACATTTTTTTAAGTCTTTTTTGGAACCAGAACAAGATTTGCGCACGCGTCGCCTCTTTGGTGACCTTTATTTTATTTTGCGGATAATTGGGTCGTGTGTTTCTTGAATAACTTGCTCACTGCAAGGTATCTCTTGGAAATATTCAGCGTGGAATGTTTAAGTAAGCGGTAACTATTTATATCTTGATTTTTTGGGGTTACCACTGGGCCAGTGGTAAAACAACCAGCCTCAGTGGGCTCCATTTCAGGGAAGGCCAATGCAAAATTTTCCGAGTCACCAACCAGGATGATGATGATATACCAATGTTTCATAACTCAATCAATTATTAAATGAAGAGAGAAAAGAATCTCAAAGTGTGTGAACAAAACTATTTTTTGTGCCAATTTAGGTGTAGCAATAAAATATTAATGAAAAGAATCCTAAATTTTTATTTGTGGTCGGCGCAGCATGTTTTCTTCTTCCACGCTCTTCTATCTGCCGTCATCTCACAAGTAACATTCTTTCTAGCCATATCAACTTTCACACAATCCATCCATCGTTTCTTTGGTCGTCCCCTTCCTCTATATTGTATTTCTCTTTATTATATCAATTAATAAGTTTTATTTCAGCATCAATTGTTTTAACACTATTTACATAGCAGCTAATAAATGTATTATTCTTTAATTCTATAAATATGTCAAGAAAACAATTGCAGTTTTTGAAAAAGAAATGTGTTTTTTTCCTGCTTGCATTTCCAACTAATACAATAGAAACAATGGTACCAACATAATTACTCTTAAGTATTCTTTTACCAGCGGTTTCACCCGCTTTCTGAGGGAAGTACTTTCCATACCCGGATAAAAAGTAGCCTATATGTTATTCTGATGTATAAGCTATATTGTGGTAAAGTTTCATTCAAATCCATTCAGTAGTTTTTATGTGAAAGAGTAACAAACATCCATACATCCATACATCCATCCATCCATACTTACAAACTTTCGCCTTTATAATTATAATCTATATTAATATTATAAAGCTAAAGTGTTGGTTTTCTTGAACACACAGATCTTAGTCTATGTTCACCGAGGATAGTGTAGCTTCCCAACAGTGAAAGAATTTTTCAAATCTGTCAATTATTAGCCTAGAGCTAGGGTTGCCATCTTAGAAGGTATCCGAGGAGCATCCGGGGAAGGTTTCATTTATAAATTAGTAATTAGTAGGACACCAATGACTGAATAAAGGTGAAGGAAAACATCTCAAGGAAACCTGGACTATAAAGTCTGAAACCACCAACCCGCATTGAGCAAGCGTGGTGATTAACGCTCAATCCTTCTCTGAGGGAGAGGAGGCCTGTGCTCAGCAGTGGGACGATAAAAAGGCTGGGAATTAGTATAGTAGATACATTTCAATCATTAATTACATACATAATAAGTATCAGTCATGCCTAAATATCAATGCTATAACATGTCTGACCCATATCTAAGTACTTAAATAATTAAATACAACTCAATTAGTCTGCAAAATAAATAAATAGGTAGAACACACGTAAACAAGCATGGAAGGAAATGTAACACAGTCATTTCTTATCTGATAAGAGTAATTTAACAACATATAAATAGTTAGTTTGATAAACAAAAACAATATGCGTTCTAATAAAAATATATTTTTTTAGATGTCAATATTCGCGCTCTATAGAAAAAAAAGTATTTTTTTTATTTCGTGTTGTAGCGCAACGCTTTCGCCATTTTACAGCCAAAGGCACGGACGTAAAAATCCGCGCATCATTAAAAATACGCTTTTAATTTAACAAAACAATCATTATAACGGTTTATAAGCAATTCATGGGTTGAGTGGCCGCGCGCCTGAGGTCATTTACACTGACCTAACAAAGGAAAAACATGTATACCGACCGCCGCATACGATTACACTATAAAAACATACATTTATTAATCGCGAAAAGATAAAAAAATATATATCCACAAGATTATGTAGAACGCAACTTTTGTTGTAATTCAAAAATAGAATGTGTACGCCTTTCGTACATGAGTATTTTGATGTAATTTAGGTTTTTAAATACGTATTTATAACTAAAAAATGTGCGGAAGTGCACCGAGAACAAAGAAAGGGACCCGTAGCACCCATGTCAGCTGTTTTTACCATAACGAAAACACAAACAATGACAATTATATCGATTTGTACTCACCTCGAATTTATTCCTTCCGGAATAACTCATGCTCGGGTAAGGCGTTACCTTAGCCACAATGTATGATTATGAACACTTTTCAAACAATAAAATTGTGCAAAGTGCACCACAAAACAAATATGGAGGAAAATTTTATTTGATTTTTCGCAGACCGACACAGCGAAGGAAGACGTCCTTCATCAGCTGCGGACTGGGTTACCAGGCTATTCACATAATTTTCCCTATATCTTTGTTTTTTCTCCTACTGACATGACGGAAATAGAAACAGTGGGTTTCCAACGCTACTGTGTTTATTAAATTACCACTATCCAAATAATCATAATTTAGAGCTAGAAAGCATCAAGTCAAGCATACGGAGCATTATGGCCAAATATTATTAAATTATATATGTTAGATGGGATATAAAAAAATAAAAAAATATGAGATTTCGTATTTCATTTGTTCTGAGGAAAATAAAATATTACTTAGCACGCATTTTTTAAAATTTTATTTCGAAGGACGAATGATTGATATATGGTTAAATCTAACATTGCCCAGTATCAAGGAAAATTTCTAACGCGGCAACTCTAACAGCGTTCCAGCGTTACGAAAACAATATCTTTAGCATAGAAAATGTTCAGTTCATTATGAAAAGCTTGAAAGTATAGAAAAACAGACATAAAACTCTATGTATCTCCCTCGCTCTTTCGCGTTACTATACACTCGTCTCTTTCGTGCTAAAAATATCGGAGAACAAAAATAATTTGGATTTGTTTAGATTATTTCGGCTTCAATTTACTGGATTTCACTGGCTATAATAAAGAACGATTTAGCTTCAAGCAATTTGTAATACGCTGTGCTAAGCTATGCTAGCAGAATAAAAATATTCAATCAACAGTTTGTTTTATATTTCTTTATAAATAAACATATAGCTACATACATAGCTACTAACCATGTTCACGGAAGAGTCATAATGATTCATAAATCATGAGTTTGTATTTTTTACTACCTAGCTAACTTTATTATAACCAATAACTACACTATTCATATTATTATCTCACTAATTACCTACCTGGTATTTAATACCTAATAAATTACTTTTAATTATGTACTTGTAAATAATATTTCAGCGAACTGATGCCGGCGTTTTCTAATGATTTTTGATTGAGGAAACTAGCTCTAACAGATTACTTAAAACTTTGAACTAAATTAAAAAAAATCTATGTGGTTTTTTGTCAGTAGGTAAGTAGGGAAAATTAAAAAAAAACATTGTTAATTTCATAAAGGTATGTATTTTATTTTTATAAAATAGTCTACAAGTTACATCTTTGCTAACTTCGACTTAAATACATATGAAAGACATAATATCAAAAATTCTAAAAATATAATTTTCGTAAGAATAGGTATTCTACTTTTCCAAAATGGCTGACACATTTAAAAAAAAATGTGCCTCTGCACGAAATATATTTTGTATTTCTATTTTCAATTTTATAAACCAGTACCTATTTAATTAAACATTGTTTTGCATCGATGAAAATAAAGTTTATAAAAATATAGGTACCTAAACAGAAATACATATAAAATGATTACGCTAGTAGGCACACACGCCAGCACATCAAGCTACTACAATCTGTCAAATTTCCTTATGAATTTTCAACTTTATCGCTAAAGCATATGGTTCAAAGTTGATTGGAAAAAATTGACAGTTTCTAGTAGCTTGATGTGCTGGCGTCTGTGAAACATATACTCATATCGTCTAGTTAATTTGAACCAGTCTTATAAACTCTCTTATAATCTTTGAAAGATATGTGACTTTGAATTCTGGTAAATCACTCAACTTTGTATGCATCCTCCATCATGGTCTAAACCCTCAGGTCTTGGGGTCCAAATGTTGTAGGTCTTTATAGTGAGCTATGTAAGCAGCTGGTTGACGCTTCCAGCGACCCAAAGGCTGGCTATTACTTTGGTCAGAGAATAAGCATTGCCATACAACGTGGCAATGCTGCCAGCCTCTTGGGCACGCTCCCTGTAGACAGCGATGGGGATGAGTTTTTCGACGTATTTTAGTTTTTTTTTTATGTAAATATGTATCCTAATATACATATATAGGGTGACTGGTAATTACTGACCGATAATTAAACACGTGATTGTACTCATGATTACGAACAACTTTCCCGAAGAAACTTTTTTTGTTATTTTTTTATCATTACAGCAAAATTCAAATTTCGCGCGCGCCGTCGCCCGATCAGCTGTTAGCGGCGAGGCCCCGCGCCCGCGTTGTCAGTAATTATGCTATAATTATTAAAAAAAAAAGTTTCTTTGGGAAAGTTGTTTGTAATCATGAGTACAATCACGTGTTTAAATATCGGTCACCCAATATATTTCTTTCTTTAAACTTTGTAAATACTTGAGAGAATTTCTAGAATCCAGTCTTTAATCCAGCAAAGACTTTCTCTAGCCCCTGAAGGGGTTAGGAATAGGATCCTTCACTTGCTCAAACGGATAATAAGGATGCGATTGCCAAAACGAAGGGAGAGTGAATCGAGTGTGGGAATCAAATCGATTAATCTTCTCGATTTCATCTTGTTCCAATTTGAAATCGAATATGTTGATGTTTTCAGCAAGACGTTTTGGGTTCACTGATTTTGGGATTGGCACTACGTTTCTGTCGACCTGTAATTAGAAATAGGTATAAGCAACATAAAAATGCAATTTTCAAAAAAACTAAATGACTTTTGGATATTTGGGAAGTAATTCCCAAGGGAACCGGCGACTTTCTTAATCTTCTTTGCCTCTTCCCATGTTAGGTGGGGTCTCCTTATCCTTCTACGCCAGGACAATCTGTTCTGGGTTGTTTGGTCAGGCAGTTGGGATTTCCTAACTAGATTGGCCATACTAGTCCACTAGGTAGTCACATGCTCGCATGTTTCTACACCATCTACAGTTCATATCAAAAACTCAGATTCTACAAGGATTAGAAGTCAGCAATATTGGAGAGACCCTGTAGGGCCGATGCCTGCCGGGCTGCGGGTTCTTCTCATCTTCACAAGAGTTACCGCGGCCCTTGCACATAAAGTGGTTTTAAGTCAGTAAGCGTCTGACACTCCCTCCAGCTGCCTCCACAGTGGGAGGGGACATTTGATGATTTCCAAAGATAAAAAAGACCCTACAAGGAGTTCCTTACCAGCCATCTCAAAACAACTTGAGCAGTGGTCTTGCCATACTTTTCGGCTATGGTGACCAAAACCGGATCATCCATTTTAGGTCCTGGGAACTGCATGCCGTATCTCATGACCAGGGATCCAAAGGGGCTGTATCCCATGACGATGATGTCTTCTGATTTGCAGAAGTCAATCAGCTCTTCTTGGATAATTTGAGGGTGCACCTGGAGAGGAATAAGCGCTTATATTAGCAAGGAATTTATAAGGTTAAGTTGAGACAAATGGTTTGGCTAGGTAACAGCCTAACATATCGATCAAGCTTTGCTTGTAGTACCTACTGATATAACGAGCTTCTACGTGTTTCGTGTAAGTCGTTGTGGCCTAGTGATTAAAGCACCAGCCTTTCGAGAATGAGGGTGCGGGTTCGATTCCAACTCAGGCAAGTGCCAATGTAGTACGTATAACTTAGAAAAGCTAAGTTATACGTACTTTCTAGGTTTATCTTGGACACCAATGGCTGATTAAAGGTGAAGGAAAACATCTCGAGGAAACCTGGACTATAAAGTCTGAAATCACCAACCCGCATTGAGCAAGCGTGGTGATTAACGCTCAATCCTTCTCCGTGGGAGAGGAGGCCTGTGCCCAGCAGTGGGACGATAAAAAAGCCTGTGATGATTATGATGATGACGTGTTTCGAAAGACCGGACTCCCCCCATTCATATCTATCGTACTAATCCAAAAATATACATGCGCCGCACCTCTTATAGAAAACGATAGTTGGTGTGGAGCGTGTCCGGTATTTGCGTGTTATACTCGTAGTCGCAGGCATTGTTTTATTTTGCAAATGATATCCTTAACTGGAATTAGGGCTCTGTTTTTTGGGAGACCTCCCCTTGCCACCCCTTGTGACCCCAAGCTGTATTTTTCTCCTACCTCAATTTGCAAGGCCACAGGCTTCACGGTGCCTTCATCCAGCACTCTGTGCAGCTGCTGCTTATTGAAGTTCGATACTCCAATAGACTTGGCCAGTCCAAGTCGGTGCATATCTTCCATACCCCGCCAAGTTTCCATGAAGTCTACGTCGGAGTGTGTGTAGTCCTCCTGAAAGAAAGATCGGTTAGGTTCCAAAATCTTTGCTAATATATTTTGTTTCCTTAGCCTATACTGTCCCGTGTTTCGGATGGCACGTTAAACTGTAGGTCCCGGCTGCCATTGAACATCCTTGGCAGTCGTTACGGGTAGTCAGAAGCCAGTAAGTCTGACGCCAGTCTAACCAAGGGGTATTGGGTTGCCCAAGTAACTGGGTTGAGAAGGTCAGATAGGCAGTCGCTCCTTGTAAAACACTAGTACTCAGCCGAAACCGGTTAGACTGGAAGCCGACCCCAACCTAGATGGGAAAAGGAGATGAGCCTATACTGTCCCACTGCTGGGCAAAGGCCTCCTCCAAAGTCTTCCATCTATCTGCGTGAAGCGGCCAATCAGCGAGGAAAGTGTCTAAAACGTCTCGCCAGCGCTTCCGTGGTCTACCTCTAGGCCGTCTTCCATACTCGGGGATCCATTGGGTGGTGATCTTATAAATGTGAAACAAACTCTGTCTGATTGTTGGGATTTCGCGTGAAAACTACTCAAGCGATTTAAGTAAAATTTGGTAGACACACATTGGAGAGTACAGAGGCCAGTACATCAAGCTACCCGACACTGTCAAGTTTTCCCAATCAACTTTCAACCATATGCTTCAGAGATTAAGTTGAAAATCTATTAAGGAAATTGATTGTTGACGTTGGCATCCGTACATCGATGGTTGGTATACTCACATTAAGCCCAATAGGCCAGTGCATCAAGTAAAGATCTACGTAGTCAAGGCCTGTCTTGTTCAGGGTCTCCCTCATGGCTGCAGACACCTCCTCTCTTCTGTGCTGGGTGTTCCATAGCTGGGAAAAAAGTAATACTCTTTAGATATTGTCAGGGGGAGAGAGTTCTTGGATGAACAGTACCACGTATGGATTGACCAATCGTGGTTGACTTTCAGGGTCGTCTTTCATCTATTAGAGGTTATTAGGCGCATTAAGATATTGAGGTTCCTATGACCATGGAATATATTTACATGAAAAAAAAATGAATAGAATAGAATAGAATGGAATGGAATGGAATAGAGTAGAGTAGAGTAGAGTAGAGTAGAATAGAATAGAATAGAATAGAACAGAACAGAACAGAACAGAACAGAATAGAATAGAATATCGTTACCTTAGTAGTAACAAAAACATCTTCCCTCTTGATAACCCCTTCGTCTATCTTCTTATTGATAGCTTCTCCGACCTCTGCCTCTGTGTTGTAGATGGCAGCTGTATCAAAGTGTCTGTAACCCATATCTATGGCGTCCATGACTACATCACGAAGCTCCTTGTTCTTGGAGGTGACCACACCATTCTGGAAAATAAATTTAAATCATAAGGTTGTAGAAGATTTTCGTTTTTATATTTAGAGTCAGTGGCGAAGTTAGCATGGGTGGCACTAGGTGCGGGTATTTCAAGTATCACTTCAAAAATCAGTACAAATTTTTCATTTACTACTGATATCTCCGATGCTGATAGTCGATAGTTGATGACCCCTTTTTCACAGACAGCTGGAGCTAGTTTTGGCGGCACTTGGGGTTATATCCGGAGTGGAACCGTCGAGATATGACGTGCGGTATTTTACAGGGTCGGTTCTGAGGAAGCTTCTATGCCATTACCGAGCGGGTGACCCTCGGTGCGCGCCGTGCTAAAAGTCAGCGCACACTGCAAACTTTCAGTCGGTCGATAGTTTGCTCGGGCTCATAAATCACTATGAAGATAAATGGCACTTTGCGCATTACAACAATCAGCAGGGTGTTTCTATAATACTTCATTCTAAAGTGGTATTCTATAAGGTAATTCGCCGTCAGTTCGACGCTCACTTCACACTCAAACCCGCTTCGAAGTGTCAAACCTTATACGAAGTGAGAGCGAACAGCGAAGTGAACGCGAGTATTTTTTTAAATTTTATAGAATTGACGCACAGCCATCAGAGCGACAAAAAAATGTGATTGTAGTCACAACTAAAAAAAAAAGAGTTACAGAGTACTGTCATGCAATAGTTACCTTATCAAACCCAAGATAAGTGCCAAGTCCGATAGCTGGCATTTTTCTACCATCTAACATGGTCAGCTTTGGAACTTCCACGAACGAACCCATCTGGAAATAGAAAGAAGTATCTATATGTAGTAGTGAGTTCGGAATTATATCGATTGCAACTGACTATTAATTTTAAACTTAAGGCTGTGTCCCCAGTAGGCAAACTGTTAGCGGCCGACTGAGTTTGCGGCGTACCGATTTTACGCCCTTCCATATATTTGAAATGGAGTGTCCACAGTCTGCTAGTTTTGCGCTCAATAAACGCAGTTTGCAGCGTTACGCGCGCTGACTATAGCAGTGAGCGGCCGACTCCCACCAAAACCGGTTCTAGTCGCTTGCGACGCACGAAAATAGAGTTTGCAGCTAACTCAAATTTCAGTTTGCCACAAATTTGCGGCTAACTCAGTCGGCCGCTAACAGTTTGCCTACTGTTGACACAGCCTTAAGTTTGTCATGTAGTCGTGACGGTGGCGTGCTAGACATCTGTACGTGACTGTACCTAGTCAGCGCCGGCCCGAAGTAAATTTTAGAATGGAGCAAGATTAAATTATGGCGCCCCTTTTTTTAACCCGTGGATGCCTAAAAGTTAAGGCCTCCAGGCGGGAGGGGGGGGGGGGGGGGGGGTTGAACGCGACGGTCCGACGGTTTTAGTGAGGTCCAAAAGTGAGATTATCTAACATCAATTATCATCGGGCGGATAATTGGCTAAAATAGTCCTGTCCTGTGTGATGATAGCTTGATCCCAGTACCCGTGGCATGGTCATTTTCGAGGTCTAGGTCCGGTGCATACCTACTTGTAGTACGATATTTCAAGATCCACAAGTTTGTATTGCACAGCAAGCTGCTGGTGGATAATCTTGGCCACTTGGTTATGTCTGTGCTACAGGCAGTACAGTACTCGCCGCAGGCCAAACAAGAATTGACTCCTTCGTATGGTGCCCAACATATTTTAACCGTATCAGTGGCCAAAGATAGCAGGGTGAGCCCTTCGTCCATTGCTACGACATCTTGATGCAGGCCATCGTCGCTTTTAAGGAAATATTCCCTGACATACTCACGGTTGTGGAGCGTCTAAAGAAACATTTAAAACATAATTCTGTGGAATGTACAATCTCACCAATGACAATCGTGGGTGATGCATTCGTTCTGCAATCAGCACTATCCAGGCTCTCCTTTCTAGAGTGTCTAATTCCATTTGACTCCACATGAGTAAAACGGAATGGTTATGCCAAAGGATAACATCAGGACTGTTTTTTTTTCCTCATGGACTATCCTCCGCCTCGGGAAAGGCATATCCACCCCGGTGTCTCCTCGCACGGGACCGCGGGAATCCAGATTCTTCCGCAACCACACAGTAGTGCTAGCCCGGTACGTCCGGGCCTCGCCTCCTGCACGGGGCAGTGAGGTGTTGAGCTGCCCCGTGTATCATCTCAAAGGCGCGCTCCTCTGCTTCGGGTCCATCGAATAGGGGGTGGGGACTTCCCCAAGTCCTTCGCCCCTGTACTCATTCATGGGGGGCGAATAGGGCGTTGTGCGCCCTTCACCTGCGCCCGATGCGCCTTCTGCGGCCGGGGAAGAGAGTCGAAATCTCCCTCCCCCGTTCCGTGAATTCCTTCTGCGACATCACGTCTTCGCAGAACACCACATCACGTCTTCGTCGTCGTCAGAACACCACCGCTTTCCACGACTCTGCGCTACCGACCACCCTCCACACCACGGCCGGCTGCGAATCAGGACTGCTATAACCCAACCATTAAAGGTCTTATCACCACTTGAAAAGGAACTTTAAGAACCTTATTCAGGCGGCCAAAGAAACGCTCCTTTGATATTTGATTTATGTCAGCAACATTGATCCCTAAACCCTCTGCAATACCCCTGCATCTGGAGGTATCATTTGAGGAGAGAGATCTCAGGGTTTTAGCATCTGAGAGTCCTATAATAGTCCCTCAGATTTTAAAACTGCACATTTGTCTACACCAAATTCTATCCTGAAGGAGCCAGCTAACTCGTGAGATTAGCGTGGGGGTGAGGTTACTGGGGTTATGTGGTGGCCGGCGCCCCACCGCGCCACCCGTACACTCTATTTGCGCGCGTCACGTGCATTTCTTTGCTTAAAATAAATGGAGAAAAACGAAAAAGACATATTTTTTTGCCATTTTGGCGCCCCCTGGGATTTGGCGCCTGGAGCGACTGCTCCGTTTGCCGTATGGACGGGCCGGCCCTGTACCTAGTGGTCAAAAGGTTAAACCTTGGTTAAACCCTCCTCCCCGACAAACTATTGTCAAACACAACCCGATGATAGCCGATCGCGACCCGATCGTGCCCGCGATCGTTCGGGTTTCAAAATGTAATAGTTACATACGAATGTGAACTCTATTTGTTAGAGCATAAGTATCATTATTATTTGTTGTTTATATCTCGCTTTGTCATGCTACTTCTCAATCAACCCTCATAGCTATGCCAAAGATAAACTATTGCTCTTTGTTTTGTAGGTAGGTTGCTTGCATCGCTTTGTAATATTATTTTTCGTTACATTATCCAATAGTATTATAATTGTAGTCGTGTTGGCCTAGTGGTTAAAGAGCCAACCTCTCAAGTATGAGGGCGTGAGTTCGAGTCCAGATCAGGCAAGTACCAATGCAACTTTTCTAAGTTTGTATGTACTTTCTAAGTATATCATGGACACCAATGACTGTGTTTCGGATGGCACGTTAAACTGTAGGTCCCGGCTGTCATTGAACATCCTTGGCAGTCGTTACGGGTAGTCAGAAGCCAGTAAGTCTGACGCAAGTCTAACCAAGGGGTATTGGGTTGCCCGGGTAACTGGGTTGAGGAGGTCAGATAGGCAGTCGCTCCTTGTAAAACACTGGTACTCAGCTAAATCCGGTTAGACTGGAAGCCGACCCCAACATAGTTGGGAAAAGGCTCGGGAAATTAATGATCCAATAGTATTAATAGTTGATTTCTTCTATAAATAATAATCGTCAAAATATTCAAATCTTTTTTTTAAATCCGGTTCTTAAAACATACTTCACTTGATATTGTTTTGTCATTTTGTCTCTCTTTCTCTTTAAGCGAAGGTAAGGGACAGGACTAATCTATTTTAACAACAAGACTTTTTGAACAGTATTAAAATAAAACTACGTACACACGGCCACACATCAAGCTATGCAAAACTAATATAAGCTGACCGTTCAATTTGTAGAAAGACCATGTAAAAGCGAGGCCAAGACAAACTGGTTTTTTATAGCTTGATGTTTAGCCGTACAAGTGTCCTTCTAAAGAAAGCAGTGTTTTTTATAAGCAAGGGGTCATTCGTATCCCTATCAACATATTTTGAACCTAACCATCATAGAAATAAAGTTTCTTATTACAAAAAACTGAATTTTGTACCGTCTCATAATTATTGACAGGGTATTATTTACTTTATCACAATTGAAATAAAGTTCAAATTAGGAAATCAATCTTAGAAGTGTATCGCCGGTTTTATAATAGGGGTGACGACGGAACACGTTCGATAAATTCGTAATTGGAATGAACGAATGAAATATATAAAATAGTTGACTTTCTGATTGGTAGATGACAACTAGTCAAATTCATTACTTTTATTGAACTGTCAAAAACGGTTACTTTGTATGCAATTTGTATGAAAATACTAAGTTTTAACGTCACAGATTATTCACATCAAGCCGTATACTTATTTCGGTTATATTATCAATAAAAAATATAAACAATTGTAAGTCCAAAACGATAAATGAAACTGTCAATATTTTAAGATGTTTTACAAATTCAATATGATAAAGTATTTTATTTTTGACCTAGTCATCATCCTAATTTCAAAATTAGATACAAAAACATGCAATCAGTTTTATTAAAATTATCAACAAACATTAATACTTATCAATCGAAATAACTATGAAATTTATTTATTTGTATTTCCAACAAGAAAAACACAATACACAATACGCTTATTTAAAAGAAATCACATCATACGTAGTAAGAATAACAGAGTCGAAATCCATTCAATTAGAATTGAAATAAAGACTTATTTTTGAGTTTACAAACAAAAAAAAAAACAAATATAATAAACTATAATTGTAGATAACTACAATATTTTAAGTCAGAGAATTAGTTTTATGAATTAAATTAATGTTTACCTGGGAGAAACACTAGAAATATTAGATAAGAGATATTTTAAAGTAAAAATGTTAAAAACACTACAACGTCCATTCGCGGCGATAACACGCACGTAACTGATTGTTCTTGTATTTAAACCCCTGTTTGTATGTATGTATGTATGGTTTGTTGCATAGAATTCATTGTCAAGGGCAGAAAGACGGAGGGTGAGTTGATAACAAAGTTTTGAAGTTAACAAATCCATAGACAAGGTTATGGTACGGGTTTTGGATTGTTTTTAATATACTTAAATTATTTTGATATTTTATTGAAAAACTTTGTTTAAAAATGAAATGCAGATTAAAGTATAATAATAAATGTTTTTTTGTATTTTTAAATGTTTTTTTTTTATTAATATTAATGCTTTACCAAATTAATATCATATTATATTAATAATTGGTAAAGCATCTTAAAATAATGTCACTTTCATTAATTTATCGTTTTTAAAGGTAAATCTAACTGATTTTTTTTTGCTTTGCTTAGGCGATAAAGTTGAAAATCCAACAAGAAAATTTCATAGATTGTAGTATCTATGTAGCTAGTAGCTTGATGCGCTGGCGTCTGTACCTACCTATAAAAATACTCTTTGCCTATTATTATTTTATTAAGAAAACAAAAAATTAACTGTCTGACCCGATGCCCGAATGATATTTTATAACTATCCAATGTAGTGCAATGACCTTTACATTTTTTTATTGTGTAATCCTTCCTAATACTATTATAAAGGCGAAAGTTTGTAAGTATGGATGTATGGATGTATGGATGTTTGTTACTCTTTCACGTAAAAACTACTGAATGGATTTGAATGAAACTTTACCACAATATAGCTTATACATCAGAATAACATATAGGCTACTTTTTATCCGGGTATAGAAAGTACTTCCCTCAGAAAGCGTGTGAAACCGCTGGCGGAAGCTAGTATACATAATTATACATAACAATTTAAAATGTAACAAGATAAGATAAAATTATAATTAGGTATAGGTAATGTAAACATAACAAAATCATCAAAACAGAGGAGCTCGTGGCTAAGTAATAGCCACTCAAGTCGATCGATAACAAGGTTAAGCAATGCTTGGCGCGGTCGATCCGTGGATGGGTGACCACCTTGTCATGACGAGTTCCTCAGTTTCGGAAGGCACGTTAAATTGGCGGGTCCCGGCTGTCATTTGCACATCTTTGGCAGTCGTTACGGGTAGTCCGAAGCCAGAAAGCCTGACAACCAGTCTTACCAAGGGGTGTTGGGTTTCCAAGGGAACTGGGTTATTTTTAAAAGTGACATAGTGAACATACACCGGTTGGAAGCGACCTGCATCCAGCGTCTTCCGGCGACCTTTATAAGGTCGTCTGTCCATCTCGTTGGTGGACGTCCTACGCTGCGCTTGCTGGTCCGTGGTCTAATTAATTGCTAATCCGTTGCTAATCCGGTGGGCTATATCGGTGACTTTAGTTCGTCTACGGATCTCCTCATTTCGGTGTATGTGGAAATCTAAAGGGGAGGCCTATGTTCAGCAGTGGACGTCTTATGGCTGAGATGATGATGATGATGATAGTGAACATATTTTATAAGCTACTACTTAATCCATTTGCGGAACGTAGTTTCCTCTAGACGCGAGTAAAACCGCGAGCCGATACTAGTATTAAATACAGCCCATTCTCTTCATAAGGAAGACTGTTAATTGATTTTATTAAATGCAGATTTAAATTGGAGAGACAGTCAAGGGCATTTCGCGATATTTTTTGCATTTGTTTACTTAAATTGTTTAATATCTGTTTACGTTTGTCGCCGGCTTCCAGTCTTAACAGGATGCAGCTGAGTACCAGTGCTTTACGTGGAGAGACTGCCTATTTGACCTTCTCAACCCAGTTACCTCGGCAACCCGATGCCCCTTGGTAATACTGGTTGTCAGGCTTTCTGGCACCTAACTACCCGTACCGACTGCCAAAGATGTACAAATGACAGCCGGGGCCTACAGTTTAACGTGCCATCCGAAACACAGTCATTAGTGTCCAAGATATACTTAGAAAGTACATACAAACTTAGAATAGTTGCATTGGTACTTGCCTGATAATATGTAGTCTATATGTTGACCCGACCTCTTAGTTATATTTATGCCAAAGAAGCAAATCCATGCAGTACTTTTTGAGATTATCCCGGACACACATACAGACAAACAGACAAAAATTAAAAAAAAACTATATTTTTGGCTTCGCTATCGGTTGTAGATCACGTCCCAATTATTCTTTTAAAAAAAATATTCAATGTACAGAATTGACCGCTCTACAGATTTATTATAAGTATAGACTAGCTGTCCCCAGCGGTTTCACCCGCATCTTTGGTTACTGCTCCGCTCCCGTGTGTCTTAGCGTGATTGTATATATCCTATAGCCTTCCTCGATAAATGGGCTATCTAACACTGAAATATTTTTCAAATCGAACCAGTACTTTCGGAGATTAGCGCGTTCAAACAAACAAACAAACTCTTCAGCTATATAATATTATAGTATAGATACATATGTATGCATAGATTGGTTTTAAGTAGTTTTTATTACAGATATTAATCAAGTATTTTAAGTTTGTACCTATATACATATTTATTTTAATTGTATGTACATAATATAGATATATTCATCAAAATAAAATATAATATCAGTAAACACGTTACCGCATGACAGCGATGTGGAGGAGTACTTTGACGCCTAACAACGCGCAATGTTTTTGTATATAGGGGTTTTTTGGATTATTATTATATTAGTTTTAAGTATTTTATAAATTTGTATATATTTATGTTAATATACTGCATCGAACAAAAAAAAAAGAATTACACAAATCGGACTAGAAACCTCGGAGTAATCGGTGTACATACATAAAAAAAAATAAAAAAAACATACCGGCCGAATTGAGAACCTCCTCCTTTTTTTGGAAGTCGGTTAAAAAGAGACAAATTAAAATAGTGCATCAAAAAATTCCTCCGCATCGCTGTCAGCGGGGATGTTATTTATGTTAATTGTATGTATTTAGATTTAAAATTCTTAAAATAAATTATAACTTATAATACCAGTAGAAATAGAAATATCTCACCGTCCCCTGCAGTATCAACAACAAAAGTAAACTGTTCACCTCCATCTTCGTTACTTTAATGACGAACTCCCGACTCCGTCCCTCGATATTTACACGCACCTTATCGTAACACGCTTAGCTTACGTTACGCCAAAATATTGAGAATTTTGTAGCGATGAGTAGGTACTGTAGAGATGTAACCTCCTTACATCTTACATTATATTTTGTAACAGGCCGGAACATCAATTTAAAAATAGAATAGTTTTAAGAATAAACTAGTTAGTCTCTAGTCTGACACTAAGTCGCCCGTCAGCTCCCAAACAACGAATACAACTTTATTTTTTTTATTTGATTTTACTCAAGATCCCAAAAGCGGTACCTGGAAGCCTATATCTTTACAATAAAAAGATAGGTTTCCACAGTACCTATTACGACTGTTTTTTTTAGTTTCCCTTGTCATAATCTTCCAGGCCTTTTCGCAACTATGTTTGGGTCGGCTTCCAGTCTAAACGGATTTAGTACCACTGTTTTACTAGGAGCGACTGCCTATCTGACCTCCTCAACCCAGTTACCCGGTCAATCCAAGTGTAGTAGTATTTTATAATATTTTTAATATATATTGTGTAGTACTGTATATGTTTTCTAAGGGCCTTGATGCCTGAATTAAATGTATAAATAAATAAAAAATAAAATTATAGTTTCCCCTGTATGGGGATAAATTCATACATTTAATTCTTTATACGGATATCTATGCGCAGTGGGGTAACTATAGGGTGATAGGGCTGGCAAAATGCCACGGGCACACTGAAATATTTCAAATCGGTCCAATTGATCCGGAGATCGATCGATTTTTATATTTTTATATGGATGTGGGGTATTTCTCAGAAGACGAAGGTGAATTCGCAGGCATTAGCTAGTACTAAGTAAAGGAGAAATTCAGAAGTATTACTTCAACTGTCCTAGTATATTTATTTCAAACTGTAGGTACTGTTATCTCGGACTAAAGTTACGTTGACCAAGGTCTCAGATAAGCTAAAAATACTCTTGATTCTACTTTAATGTCATATTATTTTACTCAATTTGTCATTTCGTTACAAGTCATCATCAGCTTTTTTATCGTCCCACTGCTGGGCACAGGCCTCCTCTCACACAGAGAGGGATTGAGCGTTAATCACCGCGCTTGCTCAATGCAGACTTTATAGTCCAAGTTTCCTCGAGATGTTTTCCTTCACCTTTACTCAGTCATTGGTGTCCAAGATAAACGTAGAAATTATGAAATCGTGCTAACTTCGGAAAACATTATGACACACTATGACAGTGATACCTACGTCAGTTAAGAATTTTAAAATTAGAACTACAAAAAAAGATGGCTGCTCTCCCGTCACGTAAGCCAAGTGTGTCTTTTTACAAAAATAAAAAGTTTTTGTGGCACCCCAAACAGGCTCACGTTCGGGAACGCGCACTGTGTTGTATAGTTGTAGCCTCAACTTTTATTACCCTCATTTTAGTAAAAAGACGAGATACCGGGGTGGTTTTACTAGTTTTAATCCTGGTTAAGAGCGCGTATACCGAAAGTTGGCAACGTCGCAAATAGCTGTCAAATATTTACACATTTTTATTAATTTATCCCATTTACTATATGCAAGTAAGTGATCTGTAGTGCACTAAACATTGAATAGGAATTGCAATTAAAACACAAAATTTGATGTTTTAAACGTTTTAGGTTTAAAAAAGGCACTTGGGAAGTTTCCAAATACGTTTTTTACATATAAAACTACATAAATATTCGGTGCTACGCTACTATTAACTTTCTTAGTGCGCTACAGAGCATTATTTTATGTTTTCATAAAATAAAATTGAGAAATTAATTAAAACATGTCAACATTTGACAGCTATTTGCGACGTTGCCAGCTTTTGGAACACGCGCCCTTAAGCTGGTGTGTATAAGAGGTAAGAGGCGTTATATTACATATATGTACATATAAGGTGCTATAAAAATATCTGCCACGGCTTTAATGGGAGGTAGTATTGTGTTTATAGATTACAGTAGTGAAGATAAATTATTATTTGACACAAAAATGTACGTAGGTACATATTCTGATGCAAATTATTCAGAATAGAGCCAATGTTAATAACTACTTTGCTTTCTCAAATCTGAGGGCATGGGAGTGCCCCAGCCAAGTCTCAAGTAGAGCAGGCACGTAACATCTTTTCTCGAAGCGATTCGCGGCTGTTTCTAGCCCCTATATCTTCGATGTGGACAAAGCTAGGGCTTTGGGTGACCGAGAGTAGTGGTTAAAGAGCCAACCTCTCATGCATGAGGGTGTGGGTTGGATTCCAGGTCAGGCGAGTACCAATGCAACTTTTCTAAGTTTGTATGTACTTTCTAAGTATATCTTGGACACCAATGACTGTGTTTCGGATGGCACGTTAAACTGTAGGTCCCGGCTGTCATTGAACATGCTTGGCAGTCGGTACGGATAATCAGAAGCCAGTAAGTCTGACGCCAGCAATCCATGGGTCATTGGGTTGCCCGGGAAACTGGGTTGAGCGTCGCTCCTTGTAAAACACTGGTACTCAGGTAAATCCGGTTAGACTGGAAGCCGACCCCAACATAGTTGGGAAAAGGCTCGGGAGATGATGAAAAGGTTTTGAGAAAGAAAACCGCCGTTATAATTTTTTCTAAGACTTTATTACTTAAATATAAAAAGTCCTACTTATGTCTAATTCTAGTCGTACTGCGTGTAATCAATAAATGGCTAGGCTTTTCTGATGATTTTATTTAATTTCCCTTTTTAATCTTATATAATAAACCTTTTAAGTACAGACGCCAGCACATCAAGCTACCCTAAACTGTAAAATTTTCCCAATCAACTTTGAACCGTATGCTTCAGCGATAAAGTTGAAAATGTATTAAGGATATTTGACAGATAGTAGTGGCCGGATTTGCTGGCGTCTGTACATTGTTATTATTTGGCTTGTAGAATATATAGGTACAAACTTAATATCTAATACATAAATATAATATATACACATAAATTAATATTATTTATTATTTAAATTGTATAACAAAAAAATCTTCAACGTAATAAAATTTAACATATCCTTCGCAAAGCGATTGCTATCGTCATCATAATAAGACAGCTAGTTCTCTAATAAGTTTACAGCTTTAGGTTCAGTTTCGCAGGTTGCTGATAAGTTCCAGATAGTTTATCTGGCAGATAGTTTCATAAAAATTGTGTTCCATTTTTTAATTTATCTGGTAGATAGTGGCTATCCGTAACCTGTGAAACTGGCCTTTACTATGACAAATATTATTTTAAACAGCTCTTTTTACGCAATTTCGGCATTTTTATTCTTATCTTGAATTGGTTGGTAAGAAATCAGAATTACCGATTTTAAGATATCCATCTTTGTCGACAATATCCCAAAAAATATCTTTTATAAATACATACAATAAAAAGACCTTAAAATATTCTAAACTTCATAATAAAACAAAACAAAAAAAAAATACTTTTTACAAAATAAATAATCTGATTCAAATCTGTGACAAAAGTTCATTCAAAGAACTGTCAACTCCGAACGAACGAAATAAAACCGACCAATCAAAAAGGCTGAGCCATTTACCAAGGCACAAGTGCTGCCATCTATTAGGCGGTCAACCCACTACTGTCCTCTAAAGACACGACATTTTTCTCAAGTTCCCCAGAGCTTAATTTATTAAAATGTTTCCTTTTATCATCTTTATGATGTTTCTTATGCGAACGAGACTTATTCTTCCTCTTCTTGTGGGCATGTTTCTTCTTTTTCTTGTCAGCGTCATCGGAATTGTCTGACAGGACCGCGATATGAACTGGCGCCTTCCGACGGTTCTCTACTGGTGCCATGTATGTCGGTGGAGGTTCCTGGCGAGGATATAGGCTTTATCGTATGCTATGGCAGTAGTTCTGAAGCTGTTTATGGATTTTTGTGAGCAATTACCAACCCGCATTGAGCAAGCGTGGTGATTAACGCTCAATCCTTCTCTGTGTGAGAGGAGGCCTGTGCCCAGCAGTGGGACGATAAAAAGGCTGATGATGATGGTATGCAATTGAAGGAACAGAACAATATAACAGTTATAAAAGAATATGAGCCGGATAAATCTATTTACAAACATAAACACAGTTAAACGAACTGTAGCAAAAAAATCTACTGCCGTGTGCGGGGTCTCGTGTTCGGAAATCGCTTTGTGGGTTTTAAGACACTTTCAAAAAGCAGCCCTGATTCTGGAAATTGCAGATTGACACACCCGTACATTGGAGAGCACGTAAAATTCAGTCCTGCGCCTGATCTCTCTCCGGTCCTATCGGACTATGAGCGTGAGGAAATAGAGAGTGACACTGTATAATATGTCCTGCGTAGCTGGCTGATCTACTTAGAGAGAACGGCCGTCGTGGCCGACAATATGAACGTCATTAGTATGAGACTAGGTATTAGGTTGAGGAGGTCAGATAGGCAGTCGCTCCTTGTTAAGCACTGGTACTCAGCTGAATCCGGTTAGACTCAAACTCAAACTCAAAATCATTTATTCAAACTTGGCTGTAAAACAGCACTTCTTGACGTCAAATATTACAAAAGACAGCCCCCAAAACGCCCACCCTTCACCACTTCCTATGTGTTTTTGATGGGAAGAAGAAGTGGCGCAACAAACTCCCCAGCAACAAAAAACTGGAAGTTGACCCCAATATAGTTGGGAAATGATGATGATAGTATAAGACTAGGTACTGATAGAGTATTACCTTGGGCGGGTTGTTCCTCCTCAAGACACTGTTGCTGGCATCACTGAAATATCCGGTCAAATTAGTGTCTCCAATAAAGAGTGGTGGTTCGGTAGTTATATCAGTACTATGCAGGTATTTGCTACCTCGGTTAAGACCCATGGAAAACCTTTAAAAGAAATTGATAAAGGAAATAAGTCTAACCCCCCTTGGTCAGACTTATTTCGTGTTGGCCTAGTGGGTAAAGAGCCAAATTCTCAAGAATGAGTGCGTGAGTTCGATTTCAGGTCTGGCAAGTACCAATGCAACTTTTTTTAAGTTTGTATGTAGGTACTTAAGTATATCTTAGACGCCAATGACTGTGTTTCGAATGGCACGTTAAACTATAGGTCCCGGTTGTCATTGAACATCCTTGGCAGTCGTTACGGGTAGTCAGAAGCCAGTAAGTCTGACGCCAGTCTAACCAAGGGGTATTGGGTTACAGGGGTAACTGGGTTGAGGAAGTCAAATAGGCAGTAGCTCCTTGTAAAACACTGGTACTCAGCTGAAACCGGTTAGACTGGAAGCCGATCCCAACATAGTTGGGAAAAGGCTCGGGAGATGATGATATATAAACGAATTATTTAGTCTTCAATGGTTAGACGTCTATACATTTTTGACGCCCTTAAATCGACACTTTTAGATGTTAATAGTTTTTTTTCCAAAACGAGATGGGGTCGGCATTTCCTAACTAAAATACATTAATAAACATGATCCTTAGCATGTACTAGATGACCTGTAAAAATATGGAGCACTAGATTTGTTAGACCTTTTTAATGTAAGATATTACCTTTTATAAGAATCGCCTTCTAAGCTTGGTCGCTTGCCTTCCTTGTGGTGTTTCTGTAGACCGTCTTGCTCCGCTGACATCCTGATGAAGATTGTATAAAGAATTAGAATTTTACTTTTGTTTCAAAATAAAAAACAGTATAAAATTTTCTAGTGAAAGAGCTTGTGTGACGGTACAAAAAATGTAATCCAATCATCATCATAGCCTTTTTATCGTCCCACTGCTGGGCACAGGCCTCCTCGCCCACGGAGAAGGATTGAGCGTTAATCACCACGCTTGTTCAATACGGGTTGGTGATTTCAGACTTTATAGTCCAGGTTTCCTCGAAATGTTTTCCTTCACCTTTAATCAGTCATTGGTGTCCAAGATAAACTTAGAAAGTACGTAGGTATTTACTTATGAAAGTTACATTGGTACTTGCCTGATCTGGAATCGAACCCGCACCCTCATACTCGAAAGTCTGGTGCTTTAACCTACCTAGGCCACCATGACCATGTTAGTTTATCCAAATTTATTGATTTTTTTTGATTGGATTTTTACTAATCTCCTTTGCAAGCAAAGTCTTATTTGATTAAAAAAAGAAATTAATATTTTTCTAGCTTTACAAGTCGTAACAAGTTACCAAAATCTTCATCATCTCCCGAGCCTTTTCCCAACTATGTTGGGGTCGGCTTCCAGTCTAACCGGATTTAGCTGAGTACCAGTGTTTTACAAGGAGCGACTGCCTATCTGACCTCCTCAACTCAGTTACCCGGGAACCCAATACCCTATGCTTAGACTGGGGTCAGACTTACTGGCTTCTGGCTACCCGTAACGACTGCCAAAGATGTTCAATGACAGCCGGGACCTACAGTTTAACGTGCCATCCGACACACAGTTACCAAGATCTTCATAACAACGACAAACCTCACCTCTTCTCCCCGCTGCTATCACCAACCAGCCCCGGCTTCACTTGATGCACCTTATCGCTCATCTTTTGAACCACATTTTCAATATCTCTCATCCTCGTCCCAATGGCGTCTACCAGAGCCTGGAGGTTTGAGGGCTTTTCGTCCTTTGAGAGTAAAATATTGTTAATTCCAGGCGCTTTTTGTTGGGCTACCTCTTGGGGAGGGTATTCAGGTTGTTGGAAATCGTGTTCCTGAAAAACGATATAGTATTACGTCATCTGCTTAACTTTTCCCAAGCTATGTCCCCATAGCAACAAAATACGCCTTGGTAAGACTGATTGACAGACTTTATGGCTTTTACCTACCCGTAACAACTGCCAAAGATGTACACACGGCAGATTAAGCTATACAAAACCAGTTTGTCTTGGACTCGCTTTCTACTAATTGAACGGTCAGCTTATACTAGTTGTTATAGCTTGATGTGCAGCCGTGTGTACAAATGACATCCGCGACCAATTTAGAATGCCTTCCGAAACACGAAGGAACTCGTCATGATGACAAGATGGTCACCCATCCACGGGCCGACCGTGCCAAGCTTTAATTAACATTATGATTGATCGACCCGTGCAACTGTTCCTTAGCCACGAGCTACTTGGCTAAAATATTAAACTTTTCTTTCTTCGGCAATTCTTAGGTTGGTCGGTTAATTTCACCAGAAATACGTACGTAGGGGGCAAACACTTACTGATACTCTATTTTCCACCTCCATACCCTCGTGTGGCTCATTCCATTGGTTCTGAGGTATTTCAGTCCAAGATACTTGGTGATGGGTGTTCTGGAAACGAAACGTTATGGATTAATATAAAAGTATATAATTTTAATTCGAAAGAGTGTATTCGCATGTCTTTAGAACAATCCAATGTGATCGCTAATGGCAACTTTTCAAACTTCTTAGGTCTGTTTGGAAAATTTTTTGATGTATGAGGTATCCATTTGATATAACAACATAAGTTTGTTTGTTTGAACGCGCTAATTTGACCAATTTCTTTACCGGTTTAAAAAATCTTTTAATATTATAATAGCCTATATAGCCCTTGTTTTAAGAACGGTTCATAGTCACTGGAAGAAAGGTTCATAGTCAAGAATTTCAGAGAAATAACATAGTAGAGGAAGCTATGATCTTTAATCGGTAGAAACTCGAGGGCAATGGAGACCTATTGCATTTTATAGATTAGTTAAAACAAATGTCATATAATATTTCTTCTTGTCTCTTCTCCTATATGTAAATCTGATGCGCTCCAGTTACTCCAAAAATCCCTTCTACTGAAGAACAAACAGAAATCTATACATACATGAGCCTTAAACGCCGGTTTCTGTGTAACCGCAAAAGAATTGCTGTACATCTTCTCCTCGGAAGCTTCTTGAGGCTGCAAATATTTTGAGGATATAAAAACCATGCACTTAGGACAGTAGAGGAAGGCAGAGAAAGGTCCAGGACCATTCTACCTACCTCTGGAACGACCTGGCATGAGAATAGGAATAACTTACGTACCTAAAAATAAAAGAAATCATCCAATGTATTTCGTAAGTACCTACCTGCCTAGCTAGCTTGTTTTTTCGGGAGGAGGCAGTGTAGGGAGGGTAGTAGACTCAATTATTTGGATGCTGGGCTATCTCATTGTAATACTAACACCAGTGTGGCTTTATAACTTTAAGGGAAAGCAATAATGACCCCTCCCTCTGCAGGAATGTCGTACTGACTTAACTAAACCCATCTCTGTTCCTTCCAGATCTCTTTGGAGGACCCCGATAACATGTCTGAGTGATTCAGCAGCCCCGACCTGAGATTCGAACTCAGGACTCTATACAAACTCCTCGATCTTTCTCGACCTGAGTGATATTAATAACCGCTGGGGTATGTGCTTATAGTTACGGGTATTTTACCCATTTTAGAATAGCGAAGGTATATCCTACTGAGTTCAAAGCACGATAGCTAAAAATTCTCTAGCATGTATGCCCATACCGTAAGTCTGACGCCAGTCTTACCAAGGGGTATTGGGTTGCCCGGGTAACTGGGTTGAGGAGATCAGATAGGCAGTCGCTCCTTGTAAAACACTGGTACTCAGCCGAATCCGGTTAGACTGGAAGCCGACCCCAACATAGTTGGGAAAAGGCTCGGGAGATGATGATGATGTATGCCCATACCGTGGCCTCTTCTGCATCCAGCGTTTCGGGGCTCGGATGTGGTGGTTCGAGGTACCGGGAGGTCTGGACTGGATGCAAAAGTTGTAGGACTGAGGCTTCGGGAGCAACCTTTGGGTGCTTTACGCGGGACTGCGGTTGTACAAAATAAAAAAGGGGAGTTTTAGATACTAGTGAGAGTTTTTGAAGGTTGTGGTGTTGATGATGATGGCATCCAGGCTGATTGTCGGCTACGGCGGCCGTTCTCTTTTATGGAGATCAGCCAGCTGCGCAGGACATATTATAGTGCACAAGCATTCGCGCAGATACAGGTGCACTCTCTATTCCCCCACTCTCATAGTCCGATGGGACGGCAATCCGACACGACCGGAGAGAGATCAGGCGCAGGACCGACATTTACGTGCTCTCCGATGCACGGGTGAATCAATCACCAACTTCCAGACTCCAGGCTGCTTTATGAAAGTTTCTCAAAACCCACAAAGCGATTTCGGCCAGACCCGGGATTCGAACCCGAGACTCCGTGCACAGCAGTCGCGCCTTGCGACCACTAGACCAACGAGGCAGTCAAGGGTGTGAAAGAGGTTGTGGTATATATGCTACTATCTACTGGTATTTAAGTTCATATTTCTATACATAAGCTGTAGGTATTTTGAATTGCAAGGATTTTCGATGGAATGGGAGTTGGTGGACTTTTAAAGCTTGCAAGCAGTGTGCGAATTGCGATAGGCGAAACATTAAGTTTAGTAGTAAGTAAGAACACATGAAAATAAGTGTTTTATTTATTCAATTTAATTTAAACTAATTTTTAATTCAGTCATGCATAATTCTCACAAAACATCAAACATTCTGACATTATCATCTTCCATTTATCTGCAAACACATCAAGACCTGTGTTTGAGTTCAGGAGAGCGTTAATGGAGGCTTCTGTTCGAGGAATAGGCGATTTAAGAAGTGCTATAGTACAGAAACTTGGGAAATTCAGTAGTAATATAATCTAGCCATGTTTATATAGGGTGACTGGTAATTAGTGACCAATATTTAAATACGTGGTTGTACTCATGATTACAAACAACTTTCCCAAAGAAACTTTTTTTGTTATTTTTTTTTTTATCATTACGGCAAAATTCAAATTTCGCGCGCGCCGTCGCCCGATCAGCTGTTAGCGGCGAGGCCCCGCGCCCGCGTTATCAGTAATTTTGCTATAATGATACAAAAAAAAACAAAAGAGTTTCTTTGGGAAAGTTGTTTGTAATCATGAGTACAGTCACGTGTTTAAATATCGGTCACTAATTACCAGTCACCCAATATTAAAAAACACTCACTTTTTCAGTGGCCATAGACATCTCCTCCAACTCGGGGACTTCGGGTTCTAAATGTTTCTTTTCCTCTCTTTCTTTTTCCCGATCCTCTTCGAAGAAATGAGCGGAGGGTGTTGAGGGCGTAGTTTTTCTTCCTCGCTTGTGTCTAGAGTTTTCATTTTTTATGTGAGAACGCCTGTAATCCTCGAAACGAGAGATGGTAGTGTACATATGTCTATGGTAGGTACACGTTTTAAACTTACGACTAAAATATAGCAATCTACTAAGTAAATATAAGGTGCTATAAAAATATCTGCCACGGCTTCAATGGGAGGTAGTACTGTGTTTATAGATTACAGTAGTGAAGATAAATTAGAGATTATTTGTCATATTTTTGTAAATTGTGAACCACGTTATGCAGAGTAGAGCCAATGTTAAATTGAATTAACTATTCCGGGGTACGAAAGTTCTTCACTACTGTAATCTATAAACACAACACTACCTCCCGTTGAAGCCGTGGCAGATATTTTTATAGCACCTTGTATATATATGAGGTCTAACAATTCTATTGCACCATATTTTTTCAGGTCATCTATAACATGCTAAGGATCATGTTTACCACAAAAAAGTTGAATGACCGAGTTCAACGCTCGAGCGCGTTCATAGAGTCCGGCGTTATGCGTACAATTTAGCGACTGTGATGATAAATTTAATAAAATATATTGTTGTTTCATGATATTTTGTGGTAAACATGATCCTTAGCATGTACTAGATGACCTGTAAAATTACGGTGCACTAGTATTGTTAGACCTCACGGCAACCGCCGGCAAGGGTCGATCGATCATAGGGTTAAGCCATGCTTGGCGTGGTCGAACCAACCCAAACCCAACCCGAAGGCACCCTAAACTGGTGGGTCCCGGCTGTCATTTGTGCATCTTTGACAGTCGTTACGGGTAGTCAGAAGCCAGAAGTCTGACCACCAGTATTTCCAAGGAGTATCGGGTTGCCCAGGTAACTGGGTTGAGTAGGTCAGATAGGCAGTTGCTCCAAGTAAAACACTGGTACTTAGCTGCATCCAGTAAAGAAGCCGACGCCAACACAGCTTGGGAAAAGGCTAGGCAGATTATATAAAAGTAATAAAGATTTCTATTCACCTTGTGCCATCATATTTCTTGTGTGATGGCGCGGAAGGTTCTTTAATTTCATTATTCGTTGATAGAGCGATCTGAAATCGAAAACTTAAATTAATATTGTTAATTACAACAAAAATACAAGATCAAGTGTCATCGTTAGTCTGTCATCATCATCATCTCAGCCATAGGACGTCCACTGCTGAACATAGGCCTCCCGTTTAGATCTCCACATACACCGGTTGGAAGCGACCTGCATCCAGCGTCTTCCGGCGACCTTTATAAGGTCGTCTGTCCATCTTGTTGGTGGACGTCCTACGCTGCGCTTGCTGGTCCGTGGTCGCCACTCTAGCACTTTTCGACCCCATCGGCCATCTGCTCTGCGAGCAATATGGCCTGCCCATTGCCACTTCAGCTTGCTAATCCGGTGAGCTATATCGGTGACTTTGGTTCGTCTACGGATCTCGTCATTTCGCATTGAAATTTGAGCTCCATTTGGTGTGTACTACATAACACATTGCGTTGAAATGAATGACATTCATGATGGCGATAATTGCCATCGAAGGCAATTGTGTTTCGGCATCAGTTATTGACGAGACTGTTTTTATAACAGCCTAAATTTTAAAAAAAATATTGAGAATTTTAGAAAGGCCTTAAATAAAATCTGTGATTGTTACGTCACTTATTCCCTACCTACAAAAACTCAGCAACAAAGACTGGATTTTATTTTGGCCAAGGGTTTTATTAAGCATTGCCATACAACGTGGCAATGCTGCCAGCCTATTGGGTACACTCCCGGTGGGCAGCGATGAGGAGATTTTTTTTGACGTCATTTATAAATAAGGATTATTTTTTTATTATCTGAATTATAATCTCGCTTGGAGTATGTGTTTTGAGAACTACAATTTTAAACAATAAATACTAATATTTGCTTGCAATTTTTTTGCTATAGTATTTTCTGTATTTTTGTGTTTAAATCATGTAACTTCGATATTGCAATGACGTATATCACCGCCCCCTAAAAGGGGCTGTCAAGCTCCCATTTCTATTTGATTACCACGATGTCGGGGGGTGGAGGGGCGGCCCGGGGCACGATTTCATTGCAGTCAGGGTTTTCAGTAACTGGCCTCTTGCCTGAACGTAGCACCTTTTCATGGCCGCCTGCGTCTGAATCTGACTCTGATAGCTCGTAGACTGGGCCTTGATCTGGTGTCCTGTGGAGTTCAGTTTTATTAATAACTAGCTTCCGCCAGCGGTTTCACCCGCTTTCTGAGGGAAGTACTTTCCATACCCGGATAAAAAGTAGCCTATATGTTATTTCTGATGTATAAGATATATTGTGGTAAAGTTTCATTCAAATCCATTCAGTAGTTTTTACGTGAAAGAGTAACAAACATACATACACACGCTTTACTTCGCTTTTTTTATTATATAAGTGTGATGAAGCCTGTTGGATGAAATTTCTAGACTTTGAAGCAGTACAGACGCCAGCAGAGCAGGCTGCTACAATCTGTCAAATTTTCTTAATAGATTTTCAACTTTATCGCTAAAGCATTATGGTTCAAAGTTGAATGGGAAAATTTGACAGTTTCGGGTAGCCTGATGTGCTGGCGTCTGTACTTGATTGTTGTATTTTGTTTTTTGTCTCATCAACTATGTTCATAAGTTGTTTAATAACTTAATAAATGTTATACTATTACAAAGTTTGACATTTGGTATTTTTCAAGTTTAAAACTAATATACGCGTCAGAGATCGAGAGAAAGAAAATTTAGATGTTAAGTGCTCTTTTAAATGAAAAAAGTTGATAGTAAAATAGGTTATATAACGGCTTATAAAAGTAGCCTAACATATTATAGTATATATAGCAACATTATTAGCCTAAAATATTATAATATTTAAGCTACTTTTCGTAGGGTGTGCGAAGAAATTCCCTCAGGATGTCCTATAAGTTGTTCATTAACTTTATAATTAGAAATAGAACTTAAAAGAACTGCTCATAATATCCAAACTATATGAATTAAAGTATTTCTGGACAACGTAAAATATTTTTACTTTAACATATATAAATATAATTTATCTATACTCGAATAGAAAAATTTCATAATATGGTCATGAACTGTCATTGCCTATAATGGATAGAGTAAACATTCCTTTTTTTGCCACTAGATGGCAGGATTTCTAACATGTATCTTTGAATCTTTTAGACTTTAAATTCCTGCTTGAATTTCATGCTTCGGATTAGTTCACAAAATAAACATAGGTATATTATAAGAACTATTGTGTATGTGTAGAGTGTTAGCAATAAAAATGCCCTGGATTATTTTTATCAGTAGGTACATATTTTAAATTGAATGTTAATTAAAAAAAAGTGCATGAAAACTGTTCTTAATACTCATAGAATTCTAGCTAAACTTTAGTGAGCGTTTTTGTTTTTCTTTTATAACATAACTTCGCAATTTTTTTCAGAGTCTTTTATTGATTTTCACAATAAGAATGCCTAAATTAATTACTTAAATAAGAAATGCAAAAAAGTGTGGCACATTATGTACCTAGTTTTATCAGTTTTTCATTTAATTAAAAGGATAGGTCAATGATAAATAAAAATTCCAAGTTTTCATATAACAAAAATTTTTATTTAACATAAACCATTCCAAGAACATATAAAAAAATAACTTAAATTAAGAGATCGTTGTCGTTTTAGCACTTACTTGGGTAGGAATGTGGAGTCAGCTGGGGGTGGTTTCTTCATCTTGTACATGTGACTCCACGGGGCTGCAGGGAGCACCTCCCAGGGCTGGCCCAGGACTCTGGTCCACACTTCACCGCGTACCACCACTAGACATCTATAAAAAGATAACTTTTTGAATCAGGCGTTACTTTGCGGAAATCCATTACAATAAATGTTAGAAAAGAATAATATCTAGCTTTAATTCCGCGAGACAAAAATCCAGCATTGGGTGCAGGATGCACATGCAATACCGCCCTCCCGCCCACTTACACAAGCACAGGAAGGAAAGATACCACCCTCCCTCCTTCATGCACCTGCAACCAAGCCAACTCGACACGTGTTTCGCCCCTCCACGGGGCATCCTCAGGAGATGTTGACTCGACGACCGGTCCGTTAAAGCTAGATATTATTCTTTTCTAACATTTATCTATAAAAAGATTTTCCAACGTATTTAACTGGTTCCAATTGACGCATTTCGGAAGGCACGTTAAAAACTGGGTCCTGGTTGTTATTCGTACAGTCGCCAGCACATCGACCTACCTCAAACTATCAAATGTCTTCTACAATACCGGAAGGTCAATATTCGATTGGCATAATATGACAGATTCGCTTAGCTTGACCTGCTGGCGTCTATACGTCTTTGGCAGTCGTTCTGAGTACTCAAAGGCAGAAAGCCTGACAACCAATCTTACAAAAGAGTGCGGTGTTGCCCGGTCTCTAGAATGAGGAGGTCAGACAGGCAGTCGCCCTTTGTGACATGTTGGTACCCTGTTGGATCTGGTTTGACAGAAAGCCTACCCGAACACAATTAGCAAAACGCTAGATGGATGATGATTTGTCTACTTCAAATTAAGCACACTGTCATGTCAATCAACATCATCATCCTCCTGCCCTTATCCCAAGTTTTATTTGTGGTCGGCGCAGCATGTTTTTGTCTTCCACGCTCTTCTATCTGCCTTCTCATGCTGCACAGCTGAGTTTTACAGTTGGCCACCTGCCTGACACCAACCCTCCTTGGGAATGCTGTTGTGGTGGTTTACCCACCCCCATACGGGTGGCCCAAAGTGCTGGTGGTATATTCACTAGGCCTGTCATGTCAATGCCATCTAAGAATTTGTTCTCTCCTGAAGAACACACGCATTTACTTTAACAAAATCCCTGCTCAGCAGAAGCTATCTTTTCTCCCCAAATATACATATATAGTGGTCCTTCGAGCCGGATGAAAAAACTGCTCTGTAAATAAGGTACAAATTCCTCACCTTAGCCGAGTGCAACAAAACGGGAATTGCATATTCGTATCTTCTACAACTTCCTCACACTCTATGGCGGACTCGGGAGCTTCTACTCGCTTGCATCTAAACAGAATTATACATATGTTATTATTGTATGTTATCCAAACATATTGGGCTAGATTATGACATTTTTATATTTAAAAAGAAGGGTTTACTGTATAATCGCCAGCACGTCAAGCTAGAGCTGTAAAACTTTCCCAATCAACTTTGAACCATATCCTAAAGTGGATAATCAAGTAAATTAAGAAATTTGTCAGATTGAGGTAGGTTGATGTGCTGGCATCGAAAATTACAGTCGAAATAGGAGTTATAGACTAAACATTCTATTCTATTCATTTTATGGCAAGCGACGTCGATCCATTATCGACGAAAATGCCAATGAAAGGTGAAATGATTTAATAGGTAGTGATTACACACATTGTTTGGTTGAAAATTTCAGTAGCTATATAAGCTAAACGTCAAAACATATACAGATACATAACTTCAGCCAAACATGGAGGTCTTGTCAAAAATGGCGATCGCGAGCGCAAATGTCAAGCTATCAATACTAAACCAATTGTCATTGGTCATTACAACAGTTTATCTGTCACTTCCAAATTACCTAAAGTAGGTAACTTAATGCCTGCGTGAATATCGATGGATATAGAGGAAGGGGACGACCAAAGAAACGATGGATGGATTGCGTGAAAGTTGATATGGCTAGAAAGAATGTAACTTGTGAGAAGACGGCAGATAGAAGAGCGTGGAAGACAAAAACATGCTACGCCGACAAAAAATAAAATTTGGGATAAGGCCAGGAGGATGATGATGAGGTAGCTTAGCAAAAATAAACTACATACCCAACAGTATATATAGCAAGGTTCCTTCCTCCCGGCTGACACCTGTGTCTCGTGCAGGAGTATGCATCAGCCCACTCCGTGTAAGCTGCATGCTTCCTCATGGTCCTGGGGTCCGTACAATCTGCGGACAAAGGCATCATTGGTAACGACTGATAGAAGTATACACGGCTACATTATCAAGGTATAAAAAACTAGTATAAGCTGACCTTTCAATTTGTAAAAAGACCATATAAGGGGAATCCAAGATAAACTGGTTTTGTTTCGCTTGATATGTAGCAGTGTGTCATCATCTCCCGAGCCTTTTCCCAACTATGTTGGGGTCGGCTTCCAGTTTAACCGGATTCAGCTGAGTACCAGTGTTTTACAGGGAGCGACTGCCTATCGGACCTCTTCAACCCAGTTACCCGGGCAACCCAATACCCCTTGGTTAGACTGCCGTCAGACTTACTGGCTTCTGACTACCCGTAACGACTGCCAAGGATGTTCAATGACAGCCGGGACTACAGTTTAACGTGCCATTCGAAACATAGTCATTGGTGTCCAAGATATACTTAGAAAGTATATACAAACTTAGAAAAGTTGCATTAGTACTTGCCCGACCTGGTACCGAAATTAAATATTAAAAGTTTTATAAAAATAAAATATTCTGCATTATTACGATATAGCCTTAAATATTTCAAATTGAGGGGCTGACCTTATAATAATAAAAATTCTTTAAAATGGCTCTTTTTACGCCATTTCGGACCAAAACCCAAACGTCATTGGTCTTCGGGATTTAATTCTGCGTGAAACGGAACGGTAGTATTCGCGCGCCGTTCACGCCAAAACACGTGCAAGGCGTGAATGTTTGAAAACATACAGCCTCTATCAAACTAGCCGTCTAAACAATGAACTTGACTCTGATATTTGGCGGGAGGTGGTTTAAATATAAGTCTTAGTTTTGGACTAGATGACGTTGTGTGAATGTGTGAAGAACTTTATTTATAATAGCAGTTTCTCCAGTGTTCCCGGGGAACTTCCTCCTGTACCCGGATAAAACATAGCCTATGTTCACCGGAGATAGTGTTGCTTCCCAACAGTGAAAGAATTTTTTAAATCGATCAAGTAGTTTTGAAGCCTATTCAATACAAACAATCAAGTCTTTATAATAATACTATCTGTTGCCCGCGACATCGTCCGCGTGGGTATTGGGTGATTAAACATTCACCCCCCCCCCTCCCTACGTGATAGCGTGATAATATGTAGCCTATATGTTGACCCGACCTCTTAGTTATATTCATGCCAAATTTGAGTCCATGCAGTACCTTTTGAGATTATCCCGGACATACATACAGACAAACAGACAAACATTCTAAAAACTATATTTTTGGCTTCGATATCGATTGTAGATCACGCCCCAATTGTTCTTTTAAAAAAATACTCAATGTACAGTTTTGACTTTTCTACAAATTTTGTTATCATCACTACATCACTACATAGTATAAAACAAAGTCGCTTTCTCTGTCCCTATGTCCCTTTGTATTCTTAAATCTTTGAAACTACGCAACGGATTTTGATGCGGGTTTTTTTAATAGATAGAGTGATTCAAGAGGAAGGTTTATATGTATAATTTAATATCAGCATTGCACCCGTGCGAAGCCGGGGCGGGTCGCTAGTAATGTATATACATATGTATATTATGCTAAATGTATATTATGTATATATCTACATTCTGAGGTGTAGTTTGTGTTGCCGTGTTTCGCCTTGTGCTTTCCATGACCAGAGCCGCTGTCTGCAAACAATTGAGACAACTATGTCATTTTATATTCTATTCTATAAAAACAACCCTTTGGCTATGGAAAGCTAGAATGCTAACGCCCATTTAGATGGAGAGAGTTTATCTCACGCTTCGGTACGAGAATGTCTCCGCGACTATCGCAAGCAATAATCGCCATAACATAATCGTAACAAAATGTTTACATTCAGGCAAGAACTAAAATGTCACCAGCGAGATTCGTGTATGACTACGAATTTAGCGAAATGACACGCCGCTTGTCGCCCATGTCAACGGGCGAGAAGAGTGAATGTTTAGACGAAGGAAATGTTTTATATTCCTTTCAATTATCGTATCTCCGAGACGAGAAACTCTCCCCGTCTAAATGGGTCATTAGACTACCTACTTATGTCATTTTAATAGACAACCTATTCGCTTCTATAAATTAAATTTGACAAGTATTTAAAACTAACAGTTCCCGGGGAACTTTCTTCTCGTACTGAGATAAAATATAGCCTATATTCACCGGGGATAGTATGTAGGTATAGCTGTATAGCTTTTAATAGAGAAAGAAATATTTTTTGCATATGTCAACTTTTGGCGCCTTTTCAATTCTAACAATCAAATTATTTACTCTTTATAATATTAGTATTATAGACAAATTCTGGCTTGTATTTAAAATTACATATAGGTAACTACTTTTTAAATTATGTAGTTAATTTAAAACATAGTTTTTTTATAAAATACTTAAATAAATAAATATAATCTTACATTGATCTTTGTAGTTGTCTTTGTCCGTGGCAGGCCCAGCGGAGGCCACGGCAAGGAGGCCCAAAATTAATATTATCATCTTAAAAAATAATGGCACATTAGCTGCGGTAAATGCGATATTTCCAAATGATTTTCACTTCGTTACTGCGTGTGCTTAGCTCCGCGTACAGTTGAGAAGACATTGCAACAACAAAAAATATAATCTCGTACTGTTTTGTTAATTTTTGTGCAATGTCAGGACTGTTATTTTTTCTGTAGATTATAGATTTATGGGTTAATTTACTTGGGATGGTGTCGAAAGCTTGCGTTGGTGTACCAGATTAATCATGACGGGTATGGTTAGTATACTTATTATTCATTTTAATTTCTTTCATAGTTAAGAAAGTACCTAGTGAGAAACATTACCCTTCAAAACTCGATAGATGGCGTTGCTCGCGTGCTCAATACGAGCACAACGTATAAGCTCAGTGTGAAAAAAGTGATGACATGTCTTCAAATGCGGGAAATATGATAGTAAAACTGACTCATGCAGACATTAACATATAGTTTTAAATAGATAGGAACTTTGCCTTTTATTAAATTGTAAATCATGAAATGAACCTTTTCGCTGTGTGTGCAGCTGGAGGCAGTGTCAGACTCTTACTGACTAAAACCTACTTTTGTTCCTTCTGAAGGTCACGAAGTGCTAGAGTGGAGACCACGGACCAGCAAGCGCAGCGTAGGACGTCCACCAACGAGATGGACAGACGACCTTATAAAGGTCGCCGGAAGACGCTGGATGCAGGTCGCTTCCAACCGGTGTATGTGGAGATCTAAAGGGGAGGCCTATGTTCAGCAGTGGACGTCTTACGGCTGAGATGATGATGATGATGATGATGAAGGTCACGCCAACGTTGCGGGAAATTCCGTAGCCACGGCATAGGTATGAACTTAACCTTTAATTATATTTAAAAATATATATTTACGTTTTTTATTTAAAAAACTTTGTTAGACTTAAAAATCTCTAATAAAATTGCGTATCTATACGGTACTTTTCCTGCCTAAAAAAACTTAAAAAAAAAGGTCTTCTCCTACTATTTTGTCACCGATTGTACTTCGTATAGAGAACAATACACATGTTTAGTACTTATTTACAAACGCGAGAGTACTGCATCCGGCTTTTTTTTCTTCGAATAAAAGTTCAAAAAACACCTATCACTGGGCTATGCCTGAGAAATCCCCGACAATTGGTAAATAAGAAACATTGTCACTACCTTTTTTGTGTGGGAAAATAACTCGTCTGATTGTTGGCGATTGATACAGCCGCGCATCGGAGAGCACGTAAATGTCGGTCCTGCGTGCGCCTTATCTCTCTACGGTGAGGGAATAGATAGAGCAGGGTAGGCGAACCAATGGCACGCGTGCCATTAATGGCACGCGACACAATATTTCGGGCACGTCGCTCGGTTAGAAACCGTTTGACAGATGAATCTAGTTCAGCATGCATTTTGCTAAAAGTAACATCTTACAACCCTAACATAAATTATTTGTCATCTAACCTGCAGCAACAGAAGTCACTAATTTTACTGTTTAATATAAACATACCAAAATGAACCTCTTTTGCTTACTTAATTTAATAAAGAGTTTTGATAGTATTTATAATTATTATTTTCCAAATAATCAGAAAGTTAAAATTATTTGATGGCACGCGAGTGACCCCATTAAACTTTTCTTTAGAAAAAATGGCACGTTGATGTATAAAGGTTCGCCTACCCTGAGATAGAGAGTGCACCTGTATCTGCGCAAATGCTTGTGCACTATAATATCGTCACCTCTCTGGCAAACTTACGTATCTGCATTTTTTGCGAAATCGAGATTTTGATGCAAAAGTGTACCTAATGGGGTACTACACATTGTGGCAAATTTTGGTATTTCTATCTGTAACGGTTACGGATTTCAGGTTTTCAGATTTTGTTCGCATCTGCATTTTATGTTATTACACCCATAGTAAACTAACCTAAGTCACTTAAGATGTTTCGGCGTAGCAGAATGTATATGCTTTAAGTAAAATGTGCCACAGTCAAGTTACGTATCTGGTACTATCGTAACTTTACATTGGTAGCAAATATGATTAAAAGGAGTCAGTTTACCCAAGGGAAACATACGTAACTGACACATTCGTGAATTTACATTGGTAGCAAACATGATTAAAATAAGTCAATCACCAAAGCCAAACATACGAATCTGGCACATTCGTGAATTGACGTTGGTAGCAAACATCATTGTACAGGGTCAACTCATCCGAGGGACATACGAATGTGGCACATTCGTGAATTTACAATTGTATCCAGTACTATTTGTTGAGGAATTGACTTTAACCACTTATGCGAAAATGTTATTATTCGTGAAATAATGACTTATTCGTTACTAGCTTTTGCCTTCGACTTCATACGCAGATCCTGTTGCTTATGTCAGTGACAACGGTTGTCATTGTCCGAGGATCTAAAACGTCTGGTATCGTATTCTAAGAGTTTAGCGTGGGGAAACCAACAGGCTACGCGAGACGATTCGAGACGTTCCAGATCTTTCATTTTGTAAGTCAACAGGAATTGCCCGCCAGACTAAACAAGTTTTGCTAACACGACATTCCTTTATGTGTTATGGTATAGCTGGGCTCATAGAATTCCAAAACAGGTGTTTCAGACCATATTTTTCGTGGGAAATCATCAAATGGCCTCCCGCTCAGAGTGCAGCTGGTGGGAGTGTCAGACTCTTACTGACTAAAACCCACTATGTTCCTTCGGGAGGTCCCTGTGTGTCAGGGCCAAGGTAACTCTGGTGAACGACCTGCAGCCCAGGCAGACCTTGGCCCTAATGAACCCCTCCTAAGGTGTTTAGGACCTTCGATTTTTATAAGTCAACAGATAGTGCTCATTGGATTGAGCAACTTTTGACAAAACGTCATTCATATAAGTGTCACTTGGCGCTTGGAATACCACAACAGGTGTTCCAGAACTTCGATATTTATACGTCTCTTTCAATTTCTAACTGAATATATATATTATTATGTTGTGTGCGTATTCGGGATGATGTATGATAATCTCGATTAGCAGTTGTCACCCTTCACTGGTTTGACCTGTTTACCTGTCAGAAGATGTGCGAATACGTTGAGAAGTCGAGCGTGATTCTATATCGAAAAATGTTTCCGATTCTTAAGGCAACATCTCAAATAGCTGTCAAATATTTACGTTTTAATTAATTTGGCAACTTTACTGGATTAAAATAAGAAATATGGCACTGAAAATGTAATATGAATTGCAATTGAAAACCCTAAATTTCATGTTGTGAACGTTTTTGCTGGGAAGTTTGTTCCACCATTTCTTTTTCCCAGCGATAATAAAGGACAGGCTTTTTTAGGGTCTTTTGTATAATTGGCAGTCGTTACGGGTAGTCAGAAGCCAGTAAGTCTGATGCCAGTCTAACAAAGGAGTATTGGGTTGCCCAGGTAACTGGGTTGAGGAGGTCAGATAGGCAGTCGCTCCTTGTAAAACACTGGTACTCAGCTAAATCCGGTAAGACTGGTAGCCGACCCCAACATAGTTGGGAAAAGGCTCGGGAGATGAATTAAAACATGTAAATATTCGACAGCTATTTGCAAAGTTGGCAACATCAGGAATAAGTGACCGCTTCCCTGCGTTATCGGATAGGCTAAAAATAAATTAGAGTTTGTACCAGCAGAGTCAAATTTTCGATGAAATGTCATCGACAGTTAGTCCTACAGTGCTACCGCCTTCATCTTGTGAAGATATTCTCAGTTTTTATTATTTTATAATTATACAGTGAATTAGTAATATCTTTGATTTCTACATTAGATGTTTTTTATCTTCGATTTTTATAAGTCAGCAGAAAATGCTCATCAGACCAAAAACTTTTGGTAAGACGTCATTCCCATGTTAGTTATGTTGTAGCTGGGCTCTTACCTGTAATAATTAGATAGTTTTAAACCTCTGACACACATTTTGTTTTTCAAAATAGTGTTTTTTTTTACTAGGATGAGAAATAAAGACACATTCGTAACTTTACATCACCATGCCTACAATTTAATAGATTTATTCATACCATGGCAAACTTACGTAAGTGGTAGTTTCGTAAGTTCAGCGAATATTTTTGTAATGTAAGTAACGAAAGTGCCACTTAAGTAAGTTTGCCATGGTACGAATAAATATCTTTTAAATTGTATGTATGGTGATGCAAAGTTACGTATGTGCATTTATTTCAGATCCCTGTAAAATATTGATAAACCGTCAAAAATATCTAAAAGAATGACTATTTTGCAAACCAAATGTACCATAATACCCATTTCAACTGTTACTAGAAAAAAGTTATCGTTGATGTTTACTTTCAAAACGCTCCCCTGTAAAATGACGAAAATGCAGATTCGCAAGTTTGCCGTAGAGGTGACGATATGTCCTGCGTAGCTGGCTGATTGCTTTAGAGAGAACTGGACGTCAGTTTTATTGCTGTTCTGACTTTTTAAATGAACAGCAGTTAATAATCGGAGTCTGTATTTAGAGCACATTTTTTATATTCGTTCGAAAGGCATGTTTAACCAAACCAGGTACATCATATTATTTGGAAGCTATTTTTTATAATGTTTAGTATCGCCATCTTACGCCTAGTAGAATTTTAAAATCCGTTACCCAACTTTTGTTCGTTTAGCTACTCCCCGCTAGATGTCTCTGTACCCAATTATTTTTTACTATAGTTCTCTTTGTTAGTACAATGTTCATGTTTATCAAACCTACAGTTTTTTTTCTTAATAGCATAGGACAGTTATGGTGATCAACAGAATTCTGGATTTTATTTGGTAAAGCTGAAGAGGTTTTTGTTTGCTTAAA
This sequence comes from Heliothis peltigera, assembly GCA_958496145.1. Taxonomy (NCBI): domain Eukaryota; kingdom Metazoa; phylum Arthropoda; class Insecta; order Lepidoptera; family Noctuidae; genus Heliothis; species Heliothis peltigera. The sequence continues at coordinate 5,337,756 of OY292348.1, read as the reverse complement.
CATGCTAATCTCAGGAACGACTGAGCCGATTTGAAACTATTTCAATTTAAGATAGCTCATTGAGCGATCGATTGATATTAGCATAGATTTGGTTTTATGCTATTTATTTCTGGGTTCGTAATTCAGTTCGCGCCATTTTTTTGTTTCCCTGAAGTTTGTCATTTAGACGCTTCGCGCTTGCGCAGTAGTGTTTTCTTCATATTGTTTTTGACTAATGCGAAGACGCTATTTTAACTTTAGACAATATCTATACGAACAATCGCACAATGAGTTAAATTGCTCACTTCAGAGACGCATACTTAATTGGCGTGAACTCTTCTAGTAGCAAACAAAATGCAGGAAAAAAATTGATTATAAAACAGAAGAAATAAAAAACTTACACCATTTATTTTCAACTCTAATATATTTACACTAAATACTAACAATTAACCTTACATACAACAGAAATGCATTGTGATAATTAATACATAGAATATTTTCACAATTTATACAAAACAAAGAAAATACTAGAATTTTAAAAAACCTACGTTATATGTAAGTAATGGTAGTATACATAAATTCTATTGATCTTAAAAGATATCTCATACACAAGGTCGGTTTGTATCGTGTAGAATTACACCTTTTAGATGTTACAACGATGTTTCTTGGGCATATTATAAGCCCCATATGTCTATAGACATACAGTCTAACTTGCAGATGGTATTTATAATATGAAAAATCTTAAAAAAATATGTTTAGGTTAGTTTATTTCAAAGTGTTCATAGCGGCCAAAAATTTTGAAATTGTCTTTTGATTTTCTAAATAATACCGAAAAATCCTACTTTTAAAAATACACATAAAGATTTTTTTATCAATCTTCATCTCAATTAAATTGATGTAGGTACTGGGTGGAAGGGACAGCCCTCCGCAGACTGATAGGGTGCATTCAGCTCCTTATTTTGAATCATATTTCACTGGAATTTTTTTCAGGATTTTTTTATTATTAATTTTTCTTTCTTTCAATGCAAAATAACATTCTTTCTATGCAGAATTTTTTTTTTTTAATAGTACCGCTAAAATTAAAAATCCAGCAATAGATTATGAAATAATCGTAACGATCGACGCTTGAAATCAGCTGTTAAAGTTTTATTGGATTTCCATAACGTTACTGAAACAATTTCATGAACCAGTCTTCTTAGTATGGTATACTGATCTCACCCCATCAGTTTGCAGAGGGCTGTCCCTTACATCCTGTATAGCGTCGGTCAGTCAATTTAGTAAAAATAACTTGATAAGTTTGCACGTATTAAAATGTAATTTTTACTTAATTAAATTGTTTTTTTTTTTTCTTCGAAGTATTACAATAAAATACTAAAATTATTTGAGAATTTGAGTATCGGTACATAAGTAAAATGTATTCAGGTTAGCGAAATATTCACAAATTAAGAGACTTTCATAAAAGCAGCCGGGAGTCTGGAAGTTGGTCATTGATTCACCCGTGCATCGGAGAGCACGTAAATGTCGGTCCTGCGCCTGATCTCTCTCCGGTCGTGTCGGATTGCCGTCCCATCGGACTATGATAGTGAGGGAATAGAGAGTGCACCTGTATCTGCGCGAATGTGCGTGCACTATTAATATGCCCTGCGCAGCTGGCTGATCTCCTTAGAGAGATGGCCGGCAATCGGTCTGGACGCCATTATTATTATTACTGTCTTTCTTGTACAGACGCCAGCACATCAAGCTACTACAGTAGGTCAAATTTCCTTAGTAAATTTTCAACTTTATCGCTGAAGCATAAGGTTCATAGTTGATTGGGATAATTTGACAGTTTCGTGGTAGCTTGATGTGCTGGCGTCTGTATATTTGGACTATTGTGAAATAATTAGTTCCCAGCTAGGGATTGGCAAAGATATATGATCAGAACTGTGTACAGGGTGACTGGTAATTAGTAACCGATATTGAAACACGTGATTGTACTCATGATTACAAACAACTTTCCCGAAGAAACTTTTTTGTAATTTTTTTTTATCATTACAGCATCAATACAAAAGGTAATCATAGTTTTGGGAAATCCAAAAATCAGTGGAGTGCTTTTGATATAGTATGTCATACTTAAAAACCATTATATTTTGGTTTTAATTCTCAATAACCAATTTTTCTGTTTTGTATAAATCACCCACTAAAACCTGGAAATAAATAATTTATTATTAATATTTTGGCTAGCTGAGATTTGACCTAACTTAGCTTAGTCTCACGCCAGCACATCAAGTTACAACAATCTGTAAAATTTCCTTAATACATTTTCAACTTTATCACTAACTAGCGACCCGCCCCGGCGGCTTCGCACGGGTGCAATGCTGATACTAAATACACTACAAAAAAACTCAAACTCAAAAATAACAGTACTTTTCCACTATTTAATGGATGTTATTATACATATAAACCTTCCTTTTGAATCACTCTATCTATTAAAAAAAACCGCATCAAAATCCGTTGCGTAGTTTCAAAGATTTAAGCATACAAAGGGGCATAGGGACATAGAAAGCGACTTTGTTTTATACTATGTAGTGAAGCCAATATTGTTTGGGAAAATTTGATAGTTTCGAGTAGCTTGATGTGCTGGCATCTATTCATGCAAGATTCGTCTGGCTGGCAGATGATATAATGGCCTGATATTTGTCTCAGAGCCACGTCAAGAACAGAGCGTAGTAGAGAATAATTGTAGACACACATAAAAATATTTCTCTTTAATAAAAGGGTATTTGACTCTTTTTTTTTAATTATTCATTTCAAAATTAACATTTTACAAAATCAAAAACAGAAATAATTTTTGGAATTCTTGTGAGAAATAACTAATTTATAAACCTTTCGAAAGTCAAACCGTTGAATAACAGAAAAAGTATGCACATACAAAAGAAAAGTATATATGTAAGTTTATCAGTAGTCTACTACCCATAGTACAAGCTCTGCTTAGTTTGTTGTGTGAATGTGTGAGGGATATTATTATTATGTTTACCTGTCGTTTTATGATAGCGAGGTTCTCCATACCAAAATCATATTGTTTTTTTATTTGTCTGGCATCTGTCAGTGCCTTGTTGTCTCTGAATGCATCCCTTACTCTTCTCAACGCGTATGCCCTGGAAATGGACCAGAATTATGAAAAAAGATAAAAAGTCATTTATTGATAATGTTATTGTAAATGATTGAGGTTTTTATGCCTATGTACTTTATTTTTATTATTATGTACTGTCTATTCTGTACTATTTTTTGCGGTAAACATGATCCTTAGCATGTACTAGATGACCTGTAAAAATATGGTGCACTAGTTTTGTTACGACTTATATATCTTATTGCTACACCCTATATACATATGTTATGCTATCATTGTCATGGCCCTCATTAAAATTGTGTTAATTAACAAATAAAAAATGTGTTAATTTCTTTCAGAAGTTTGAACAGCTGTTAATTTTCAAACAAATATTTGAAGGCCAAATTTTTTGTAATACAGAGTAAAATAATAGTTGACATAGTAGATACCTAGTAAACATATATAGCATTTTACAGTAGAAGTATCTATACATATAATAAAATCGTAGAAAAGTCAAAACTATACATTGAATATTTTTTTAAAAGAATAAATTGGGGCGTGGTCTAAAATCGATATTGAAGCCAAAAATATAGTTTTTAGAATTTTTGTCTGTTTGTCTGTATGTATGTCTGGGCTAATCTCAAAAAGTACTGCACGGATTTGCTTCAAATTTTGCATGAATATAACTAAGAGGTCGGGTCAACATATAAGCTACATAATATTATCACGCTATCGCGTACGGGTGGGGGGGGGAGGTGAATGTTTAATACTAATGCCCACGCGGACGACGTCGCGGGCAACAGCTAGTAGTATATATAAGGTAGTATTTTACAGTAGAAGTACAAAAAATATAATCACAGTCTATTCCGATGTCAAAAATTGTGTTAGAGGTCAAAACTATTAAGAAAAAGGTTATCACAAACTTCAAATTGCTACTAATTTGGCTTGCATGACTTCCAAATAGTTATAGATAATGACAGAAATATAAACAAGTGATAATTGTGACATCATTACCAAGTATTTGCTTTTAAAGAACCCAAAATGCAGTGTTGATTCATCGACAGGCATGCAACATATGATGTTGACATCTGCCTAGCCTTTTACCAAGCTATGTTGGGGACGGCTTCCAGTCTTAACCGGATACAGCTGAGTACCAGTGTTTTATGTGGAGCAACTGCCTATCTGATCTTTTCAATCCTACTCCTCATCGACATTCATACAACATCATACACATAACATCTGCCTAGCCATTACCAAGCTGTGTTGGGGACAGCTTCCAGTCTTAACTGGATACAGCTGAGTAGTCAGTGTTTTACATGGAGTAAAACACTGACTACTCCACAAACCGACACTCTTGACTCCATTATTAATAAGCCTGTCCCGGTCTAGCAAATGGCATTTCTAAGCGACAAAAAAAGAAAGAGCGACGGAAAAAGGCGATTCCATGCTGCCAGAGTTCAACCCTATACATACAATATTGTTTGTGCCCTAGATCCTACACTAGGATTCCCTGTGTTCAATTCAAGTGTGTTTTTGTATGTGTGAGGTGTGTGTGTGGTGTGTGCGTGAGCCTATATGTGCTTGTGTGTGTGCATGTGAAATATCTCAAGAGAAGAATGTTATTATAGCAAGGGATACGCTGTTCGAGGCTACTGCGAGGCGAATGATGATATAAAAATACCAATCTTTGTGTCATTGATAATTTCTTTTGCTGATATGTGTTACGATACGATATTGTTTACTTTATATTTTATCTAGAGATAAGTCAGTCATGCATAATAGCGAGTATTATCAGGTCCGAGTGCATGAAAATTACATAAGTCTTGTGTAATTTGGGAACTATAATTAACTGACCTTTGGTAACTAGTTATATGTAGACAATTTTTCAAAATTATATATTTTTTAAAATTTTTAAGATTTGTGGTACTGCGACAAGCGCTCTTTTTTGACAATTTTCAAATGAATTGTCTCGCTTTGGGTGCAGTTGGAGGGAGTGTCAGACTCTTACTGATTAAAACCCACTATGTTCCTTATGGAGGTCCCTGTGTGCCAGTAATTTGTGAGTTATGTGGTGTGATAATAATAATTCTTGTCATATTATTTCTCCTTTCAGCCATAAAAACTCATAACTGGAACTGTGTGTTTGTGTATTCTGATTATCATGTAGTCAATTGCAAATAAGTTCAGAGTGAATACATTTATTTGCTGAGAATGGTTTTAGAACTTATGACTATAGTAAGCTTAGAAGTTAAGAATGGGTTAAGTTTAACTACATATTATGTAAATGAAATAAAGAATATTCAATATACCTAGACATTCTGTTAATAATGGTGTTCAGACTGGTAATTTTCTGTAAGGAGATTAAAAAGATGGGCAGGATGTGTTGTGCACTCCGATAGCCCGATGGGATGGCAATCCGACACAACCAAAGAGAAATTGGGTACAGGAAGAACACCTACAGGCTCTCTAATGCACGGAGGTACCATCACCAGGTTTCAGACTCTGGGCTGCTTCATGGAAATTACTTAAAGAAATAGAATGCTATTTCGGACCGATCCATGAATTGAACCCGAGACACAGTGCAAAGTAGTTGGCTGGGACTTGACACCAACAGGTCCACCTACCCTAATCTATCAAATTTTACCAATCAAATATTATCCTACCGGTTTTGTGATAGAGTTGAAAATCTATTAAAGAATTTGAAAGTTTGAGGTAGGTTGATATGCTGTGTCTTTACATGCTGTCTGCTGTGATGTGCAAAAGTTGATAAAAACATATTTTTTAAATCTTAATGTGTTGGTTTGTGGTTAAACAGACTCTAGAAATATTTGTTTGGGCACTAAGTTAGATTTTAATTAAAATAGATTTATATTATGGTGCAACTTCTGTGTCTTAATGTCTTAATTATAAGTGCATATTATTTCGTTTAGGACTGGAGTGGACCCCAACAGAGCTTGGGAAAAAGCTAGGCATCATCATCTCCAGAGCCTTTTCCCAACTATGTTGGGGTCGGCTTCCAGTCTAACCGGATTCAGCTGAGTACCAGTGTTTTACAAGGAGCGAAATTGACAATACAGTCAGGGAAAAAGCTAGGCTTATTATGATATATCATGTGACTATAATGTAGGTACATAGGCAGTTTAATGTAAATATTATTTATATATTAATTAATTACGAAAATACCGTTCCATAACAGACACTATGGTGAAATATTTCAAATAATGTATACAATGATAACACATTAACATAAAAGCAATGGAATAATAATTATACCAGTGCAGTATAATTAATGTTTCATAGCTTACAATAATAATTATTCAGGAAGCTAATTATTTTTTTTGTGCCAAAGAGGTTATGTAATTAAAATTCCATTTAAGAATTTACCTGAAGTTGTAATTGGGAAACTTGTCAGCTTCCTTCAGGAGAAGTTTGTACATTGATAGAATTTGTTGCCTGGTTACTCCTGAAGACATTTTTTCTATATTTTTCTTTCACTTTTTTACTCCAAGTATTCAGCCGCAACGAATAAAATGAATTTGTAAATAAGATGTCGTTACGTTTCACCAGAAAAACGTCACATTATTTTTAAATCTAGTAATTCATTTTTTGCGTGTTAATTTGTATTTTTGGTGAAAAATCACAAAAAAATATTTTTCATCTACTTTTACTCGCTATATTTTTTTTAATCGATGATAAAAGGGGAATTTTAACCAACAATTAAATTTATAACTAAATGCTTAAAACGGAGCACATTTTTCACAGAGTTGCCATGTTAATAAAATTTTAGTAGTTTGGTATAAATTTAGTTTTAAAAAGAAAATTATTTTATTTTTATAACAAAAATTAAACTTTTCTATATTATTGACATAGGATCACGTAAATGTTAGTTTTTAGAAACGAACTATCAAGCATCTGTTGTAATTTCTTCTCAACTTCACAAATAAATACACGCATTTACTTCTTTTCGAGTTTCTCCGCAATCTTGTAAAAACCTAGCAGTTTGGGAGGTTATAATCTCCAAAAAATGGCAATACTTCAAATTTCTACAAAATAATGGCTGCTGGCGCTGCTGCAGCTGAATCAAACTTAATGTGATAGTCTGTTTTCATTGTAAAATAATAATTTAATTAGTGATAATACTGTTTAATTGTTTGGAAATACTAACATAACCTTTACTTGTTTGAATCTCATTACGCCTAGTGCCTAGTGGCTATTAAACGGTGAGTAGCTTAAGAAACAAGATATATTTCTTTGATATTGTTTATTTATATTATAAATTATCGTCTCATTGGAATTGTACGAAGGCTGTGATTCTAAGAGGATTCTAATTCAATTAAGGAGTTGTTGTTGCAGCCTTACCTAGCGTGATATACGACTGTTAAAATTCTATCGAGGTTGAATGTGTCATTTTAAAATCGTAACTTAAAATAACTTAGCGTATTCTTTTCTATCATGCTGTCGATAATTCTTAAACAATATCGAATGTATACCATCGAAAACATCTTAACATAAACTAATAAACATATATTCGTCATTATATTTCTTGAAACAACAGAATTATAAATTAAAATAATATTTTTTGTGTTAGTTAAGCTCTCGTTAAAAAACCTGCTTAGAACCTTTCATAACACGAAATAATTTAAAATATCGTGCATATAGAGTGCGTAAGCATTATTTACAACGCAACCTATTTAAAATTCTAATATTCATTCATAGTTTTCTTATGTTTTATTCATGAGATCAACAGCTAGTCTTGGGTACCTACCTACTTTTGTAACGGCGTCAATAAAGGTTTGACAAATGATAAAAGTACTCTTAATTACTCTGTAATGACCCTACATATATTTTTTTCTGTTAGAAGTAGTTCTAAGAATGTTCTAAAGGATTATTCTAGAACTTCAATTGTTTGAGTTATTGTTTGTTTTATTGTTATAGTAGTCAGTCAGCTTAACAGACTATAATATCTATACTAATATTATAAAGCTGAACAGTTTGTTTGTTTGAATGCGCTAATCTCAGGAACTACTGGTTCGATTTTAAAAATTCTTTCAGTGTTAGATAGCCCATTTATTGAGGAAGGCTATAGGCTACCACCACGCTAAGACACACGGGAGCGGAGCAGTAACCAAAAATGAGGGTGAAACCGCTGGGGACAGCTAGTTTCTTTTATACAATTGATTCTTTATTTGTTTAATCTCTCTTCTATGTTATTAACATTTTTATAAAATATTTAAACATATCCTTACTTAACTGCAAAATAAACCTACAAATTACTATCTCAAAATGAACCTTATTAATATTACAAATACGAAAGTAATTCTGTCTGTCCGTCTGTCACGCCTTCACGTCAAAACTACTGAACCGATTTAAATAAAACTTGGTAGACACAGGCTAGAGCCTGAGAAAGGACTCCATCTTCCTTCCCTGATCCTAATTCTATTTGGTGTCGGCGCAATATGTTTTCCGCTTCCATTCGTCTCTGTTAGTATGACGGATACTACTATCCACTCCCTTCTTAATCATGTCGTCTTTCAGGCAATCAATCCTGAGAAAGGACATAGGCTACATTTTATCCGGTTGCGGGGAGTTGTTTCCTCGAGCGGCAGGTGGAACCGCATTGAACAGCTATTGGTTAAAAGCTCATCATGTCCCGAGCCTTTTCCCAACTATGTTGGGGTCGGCTTCCAGTCTAACCGGATTCAGCTGAGTGCCAGTGTTTTACAAAGGACCGACTGTCTATCTGACCTCCTCAACCCAGTTACCCGGGCAACCCAATACCCCTTGATTAGACTGGCGTCAGACTTACTGGCTTCTGACTGCCCGTAACGACTGCCAAGGATGTTCAATGACAGCCGGGAGCTACAGTTTAACGTGTCATCCGAAACACAGTCATTGGTGTCCAAGATATACTTAGAAAGTACATACAAACTTAGAAAAGTTGCATTGGTACTTGCCTGACCTGGAATCGAACCCACGCCTTCACACTTGAGAGGTTGGCTCTTTAACCACTAGGCCACCACGACTTCTATTGGCTAAAAGCTATACGCTATATTTAGTAGCTTTAAAACATAGTCCCTGTACTGTCCCCCCCCAGCGACGCCCTAAACCGAAGTCCTAACCCCACATAGGGCGCCTTTAGCGCTATTTAGAAGTCTATGTAAGCCTCTGGCTCGAGGCCTAAAATTCTTTAGGAAACCACAGGAAAGCCCGGTTAAGCAATGCTCGGCCTTCTATATTCGGCTGCGTGAATCAATTCCCTCGGGCGCATACGAAACGACAACCGGAAGCTGTTGGCTAGATAAAAAATGTTTGATAATACATTATTAGGCAATAAAAAATATACACTCATTTATGTAATACTAGCTATCGGTAGCGGTTTCACCCGTATCCCGTAGGAACAACTCCGCGCACCCGGAAAAAACGTAGCCTATAGCTTTCCTCAATAAATGAGCTATCTAACACTGAAAGAATTTTTCAAATCGGACCAGTAGTTCCGTTCAAACAATCCATCAAAATCAGTTTTAATCTTAGTATTTAAAACTTACCTTATAAATCGCAAACATGAAACATTTTACTCATTTAAGAATATGTCAACAATTTGTTTAATTTTAGATATGAGTCATTTTATATGCTGTGAGTGTAATTGTAATATAAAATATTAAAAAGGCCTTCTACACGATACAAACCAAACGCCGACGGAGGTCACCTTGGTCTGGTTGGTGTGAAAATCTACCGTGTGATGGCTTCCAGGCTGATTTTCGGCTACGGCGGCCGTTCTCTGTAAGAAGATCAGCCAGCTGCGCAGGACATATTATAGTGCACGCGCATTCGCACAGATACAGGTGCACTCTATTCCCTCACTCTCATAGTCCCATGGGACGGCAATCCGACACGAACGGAGAGAGATCAGGCGCATTTACGTGCTCTCCGATGCACGGGTGAATCAATCACCAGCTTCCAGACTCCGGGCTGCTTTATGAAAGTTTCTCAAAACCCACAAAGCGATCGAGCACACCCAGAAAGCTGCCCGACTCGGGAATCGAATCCGAAACCCCGTGCACCATGCGACTACTAGACAAACGAGGCAGTTGACGAACTAAAAACCGTGTAGACGTTGGTCAGCCAATCAGACGTGGAAGGCGTCAAACGACTTTGGACGACCTTAATCGGGATCGCACTGCGACGGACAGCGTCCGTGGTCAGTCCCAACCGTGTGGAACGCTGTCAGCCGACGGGAGACGCCACCAAGATCACCTCTGTCGGCGGTCGGTTTGGATCGTGTAGAACGCATTTAAAGAATTTAGTATTAGCAAGAGGTGATTGTACTAGCGACCTTGTTTCCCAATCTCACGCGACATTGATAATTATGTACCTACTATCTACATATATGTATACATATAATATAATAATATAATATAGCGCGACATCTTTTTCACACACGGTCGGTTAGCCCCATGGTAAGCTATTGATTAGCTTGTGTTATGGGTGCCAACACAACTGATAAACTACATATACCTTACACATAT